>FR997850.1:4094869-5304620 GCA_905475405.1 Schrankia costaestrigalis
CGGGACAGTGACATGCCCGACATAATATGTCAACTGTACCATTGAGGATTATTATTATTATTATTATTTAGAACACTGATGTCTAAACAACCTTTAAGGATGTTAAAAGAAAAGATAATTCATGACTTAAGTACAGCCAGCAACACAAGCACACTTGTCATTCCATACATTAATGAACGTAACACTCTGACCTTACTGTAGTGGGCAATGTACTGCCTCCACTATGCCTAATTACTGGGAGACAAAGCCTCCGTCACCATGGCAACGTAATCCTGCCTTGACACTTGACCGCTTTGAGCACAGCTTTACTTGTCAAGGAAATGTTTGAGGTAGATTATTGCGCAAAGAATTCATTGGTCGGACATTTTGGAGTATATATTTTACTTTAAGATACTTAATTATAATATATTCTTTCTTAATTTCATGATTAAGTTAGTCTTGTAATCATACAATGCTTTCTAGTTACAAATTAAACAAAACTTTAGCGGCCTTATTACAAAATACGGTCTAAATTTAAACCACGATTTATTACGTCACAAAACCACTGTTTTTGAAATTTGTTATTGCAAAATCAGTCTTAACGCTAAAGTGTTAAAACTGATTTTGTATTAACAAATACTAAATCATAAATTTGTTAATACAAAATCAGTTTTAACACTTTAGCGTTAAGACTGATTTTGCAATAACAAATTTCAAAAACAGTGGTTTTGTGACGTAATAAATCGTGGTTTATAGTTAGACCGTATTTTGTAATAAGGCCGTAGGAATTCAAGTCGGTTATAGGATCTTACCCTAGACTAAGGCGATGTGGTGTGTGGTGGCGACAAAACCTATAAAAAATAAATTTAAAAAAAACCCTAGACAAAAGCAACTTAAATGATTCTTCAATCCTTTTTTTTAAAAGACAAATTTGTGTCGCGGTCCTATTACTACATGTAATTGCGAACACAAAAAAAGTTACAGGTTTAATACAACTATTCAATACTTACTTGTATTAAAAACAAATAATTATTTTTCGCGAGATTCAAACTTACTATCATTTAAGTAGTTAAACTCTTGTATTATACACAAAGTCCAAAATTGTAATCAAAAGGCCAGCAAATATAAAGTAGATTATATGAACCATTAAAATCAGCGTGTGTGTTTGTCTGTGCGACGTTATCTCATAACAAATGATTATGTAATTTATGTAAGATGAATGAGAGAGTGCGGCTTACCGAGGGCACGTGAGGTGGGTGCGTCAGCAGAAAAAATACATTTGATTTTTATTACTTTTGTATAATATGCTGCATAGGGAATTGAATAGGCATGCAATTTGCGTGTTTGCTTGAAGTTTGGCTTACGTTCACCTTGTCCTAAATTAAATAAGAACTTTTAATATGTTTACAAACCTTTAAACATATGTAAGTTCGTTATACATAGAGATATTCTAGATTTTAACTAGACAATTTAACAAATACTACGTCAGCACAACTAAGTGATCGAAATCTAATTCGAAGTTAATATAAAAACAACATCATCAAAAATCTAAAATTAAAACTAGAAATATTATTAAAACAAGAAATTAAAACTATATCAAAACTTTAAAAAAAATATTTTGCCGACGCTACTATTAACATGGATCACGGAAATCCTTTAGTAGCGACCGACTTGAACTCTCAGATAGAGAATGAAAAAAAAATATTTTTATGAGACGCCCTCCCCTCCATTTTCGTTCCTTTTAAAGCTATTAATCATCAACGCCTCACTGGGGGAAGTTGGTTAAAATTGACTGAAATGTAAATCCCAGTGATTCCCTTATTTTCCTTGTTTTTGGGTATTTTCTGTGAATTATTTTTGTACGTAAGTTGGCAAGGGAATCGAGTAATGGAAAGCTTTCAGAGATTTAATAATATTGGTGTGTGTTTTCTATACATAATATTAAATATTAGTCACACATTTACACACGCCATCTAGTCCCAAGCTAAGCAGAGCTTGTAGTTATAGGTACTAGACAACAAAATGTATTTATTTAAATGGTACATAAAAAACACCCAGACCCATAGAAACATCGATGTTCATGCACACAAAGATTATTATTGATACGGAAACAAAACCAAGATTTATGCGTATCGGTTCCTCATGTGTACCTAATATGTATGTGTTTCCAAAAGGCTTCAAAGTATATAATATAAATAATCCTCACACATTCACACAACGCCACCTAGTCCCAAACTAAGCAAAGCTTGTGCTATGGATACTTAACAACGGATAAACATACTTAAATACTTTTTTTTGTAAATACATACATATTATACATAGAAAACACAGACCAATGCAAACAATCATGTTCATCCACACAAAGATTTGCATTGAGCGGGAATCGAACCCTATAATATGTATGTATTTACAAAAAAAAGTATTTAAGTATGTTTATACGTTGTCTAGTACCCATAGTACAAGCTTTGCTTAGTTTGGGACTAGGTGGCGCTGTGTGAATGTGTGAGGATTATATTCCAACACATTTGCAAAAATTGTATAATTATTATACAGTTAATTTACTTGCATTATTACCGGAGGCTACGATTCTTAATAGTTAAACCGTAAACGTCAGTTTCACGCAAACTCTGCCTGTGACAAGTGCCCTTACCTTCGTTATGTCTTTCTCTTTTATATTATATCTTTTTCTTATAATTAATTGTGCTTATTACTTTGTTAACGTTATAATTTGTATTAATTATTATCTTTTTGTTTGTTTCAGGTAATTATTGTGGTTTTTAATTATAAATAAAGGTAATGAACTTAGAAATTATGTCATTAGCCCTTGGGTGGTCTGTTTCAAGAACAAACTGCCCTCAGTGACGTAAGGTAACTAAGCTTGACTATTTTAGCCAACTAAACTTGTAAAAGGTTTGCTATAAATTATGCTTCTTATTACCTTAATTCCTTGTATCATATCAGGCAAAAGACGTCTGTTCTGGACATAGGTATCCTCTAAATTAAAGGCACACGGTGGAAGTTTGCGATCCTGTGGCACTATCACACATCGTCCTTCTTCTACTCTAATCCAGTCGTCCACCGCATGTTCGACTCAGTCCTTTACTCGGTTTTGCGTACTTTGTGTCCAGCCTATTGATAATTTCTCATATAAATCACCTAGTTCAGGTAAATAAATTAAATGTGAACTAATTAAGTAAAATTCATATACCATGTAAATTCTAGCTCATAAGTTTCCTGAATAAACATTATCTTATCTTATCTTAATTTAAGGGTACCAGTGATCATGCATAACGCCGCGGGAAACTGCGTTTTAAAAAACAAAAATTATTCAGGCTCAGGACAATAATTTGTAGATCACACAAAGAATTAGGTACTGCTAAATAAGACCTAATCTTAGCATTCCATGGATTCTCCGTGCGGGAGGAACCTAACAATGCCGTTTTGGACATTCGTGATAGTAGAGAGCTTACTGAAGTACTCGGCAGTCCTAGTTCTTTTAATAGGTTGTAGAGGGATTTAGCTGGTGTACTTCTCGCACCTATTTAATGTAATTTATTATATAATGTAATCGAAATTACAACAGATTTATTTTGTATACAGTTATTTTGGACATTCCTTATATAACATACACAAATAACTCTTATTCTGTCCCTATAAGGTTCATTATACAACAAAATTAATTACTAATAAGGCAATATTATAGAATTTTCTTAATGTCAGGTACAACTTTTCTTTGACAATGACATCTGTGGTTGATGCCTTAATAAAACCCTTCGAATGCTATCTAGGGTCTCAAGTACCCCTTTCCGCCTCACTTGCAAAGGGTTAATTAGTGGTATTGTTGGTCTTATCTCATTGAATCATCCTAATTCAATAAGATTTGGATTGTTTAGAAGTACTGATAACGTTTATCATATATCTCTCTGTACTAATATTTGTTTAAGAAACTTTGTCTTATACGGTTAAATAAATGAACTGATTTTGATTGAGTTTGGTGTAGATATAGATTGTACATGGAAAAACATAGGCTACTTTATAATTCCTTTTTTTTCGTAAGGGTAAACGTACTTTCCGGTGGTACAACAAAAATTCAATCAAAATTGTTTAATTGTAAAAAAAAATTTTTACAAATACTAATACACTGATAACACACAGATCAATGATATGTTTACGCACAAAAAGATTTGCATTTAGCGGGAATCAAACTCGAGAAACAAATTTATTTCCTTAATAACACCTTAAAAATTGCATAGCTAACAATATTTATTTTCATACTAGGTATTATTTCGGCATTTGACAAAGAATAATGTCGTTTTTTGTTTCTATTCAATAAAAAAGTGGTCCTTTTCTATAGAGTCAGTGTCTTGGACAGATATTATCTGAGACAATGATAAGAGTTTTCACTGGACTGTTTATTTGAAGGAAAATAGGGCAAGGGGCACGGCTGCCACTTACACCGAATCTTAAACTTACGTCACCTTGATAAATGTCTTTCTTTTTATTAAAAGACAGGCAATATAAATACTGAATCTGATGGAAATAGAATTAAAGCAAAGAATGGTATTTATAATATTACTTTAATCTGCCGTCATCACCATGCCGGTATGGTCAAATGCTTCTGCGAACTAAGTACGTTTATATGACTCAATAAGATAAGATGGAAGTTTTCCACAATTTAATGGTTAGTCATGGGAAAGAATTCCCGAATAATAATATGTAATTTTCTATTAAAATAATGATGGAGTTTATTTTTTGGTGGAATTTTAACATGTACCTATTTTGTAAAATAGTTGCCCTAAATGACTCTTATAATGTTAAAAAATGTTATAAAGAACCCACCAAATGCATTCGGCAGGTATCTTGTGCACACTAAGATTAAAACCGGGCGTTTAATTGTGACTATAGATTTTTGTATCATACCATACAGTAAAACATCAAAGATATTATGTCTCGATTACGAATCGGTGTGATATAAAGCAAACAAGACGAATTGGAGAGAAATGGTCACGACAATAAGAAGAAAAAACTTTGTTTTTCTACAACGAATACCAACAGTCTATTGATTTATTTTTCAACTACCCACTCCTCCACTATATTTTATGTTTGATACCGAATCGTCATAAAAATAAGAAAAGCCTGCTTTATTTGAGTAACAAGAAATTTTTTGTTTACTTTTTTTTGTAATGGCGGCTGAATACTTATATTTCTTTTTAGACAAGCTTTTGATTCTCCGTGTGGTGGTGACGGAGTAAGAATACAGTATGTCGCCACCCCATCTCATCCCATGGGTGTCGTAGGAACCGACTACGGGACTATAGTGAATATTATCTTTACGAAATAAAAATAAGGAAAACTTGAAATTAAACCCTATACCAATCTGTCTGGCCAGCGTGGTATTAGTAGGCCAAGCATCCTTCCATCACGGGAGGTGGCCTGTCACTGCAGTGGGACATTAATGGGCTGTTATGATGCTTTTGATGGATTTAGTTCAGTTTATAATTAACTAGCTGAGCCCCGCTTTCTACCAACATAATTTTACAAACAGTGTCATCAACTTTTACTAGCATGATGATATTTCATTACCTTAACGTGTCATATCAGCCAATAGACATAAATAAACCTTGAAAAAAAAAAACATTTAAAAAAATCTTCACCTTGCGCAAGCCTATGCGATATTTATGTTTCGATATCTCATTAATTAATTGTTGTTTTTGAAACTCAAATTCCAAGAACAGAACCACATCTCAGACCAGGTTAAGCAGATCCCCACAATAAAAAATGACTTAAGCTTAGAGGCCATTTTTTGCTAACTATAAAATTAATGTAAAAATTCCTGGCTAACCTTTTAAAGTTTGCTACTGAATAATTAATAATCCAACACGTTTTTAGTATTTAATTTCAAGGTATAAAAGATCTCCATTTGCCGGTTAGCGTCCCGTGAAATTCAGATTTCAGTTTCGCCTTGTTACCTCAGCTGCGAAGGGTTAATAAACTGAGCTAAGCCGAATGTTAATTTATTTTTTAGCTTTTTATGAAGTAATAAATGAGCCCCATCAGTGGAAGGGTTAATGATATCTGTATTTCACTAAAAGCAATTTTGAGTTTAATTTTTTAGGGTTTTTTTGGAAGAATAAAAAAGGGATTACCTTAAATGTTACAGCATTTGCCCGGTTTTAATTTATTAAAGTTATTTTTTAAATGTTGGTTAAAGAAATAAAAAAATGTTTTACGTCTCTGACTTAAACTTGAAGGACGAGAATGTTTTTCACCACTGAAAATACTCTTAATTTTTGACTTGACAGTATTTATTTCCTTACGACTGCAAGTAGTCGCGGTTTCGAATCCGCAGTTTTGTTTGTTCCACACAATATCACTATTTGAAGCCTAAACATTCTTTGTGTCCATACAATATACGGATAGTCCCTTAGTCGGTTTGTACGACACCCATGGGATGAGATGGGGTGGTGATATATTGTATTCTTATTCTGTCACCACACAGATATCGTGAATATTATCTTGACGAAATAAAAAGAAGGAAAACTTGATATAAAACCCTATAGCAATCCGTCTGGCCAGCGTGGTATTAGTAGGCCAAGTATCCCTCCTTCACGGGAGGAGGCCCGTCCCTGCAGTGAGACATTAATGGGCTGTTATGATGATACAACACAATTCGTGGTTTCTTATGATCTAATGTGTTTATAAAAACAAATAGTACTTAGTTGGTAGGGACATTAACATTTGCTTTTTAAAGCTTTTTATTTCTTCAAATAATTGTATTTAAACCCCTAGAAAAGAGTACTTTAAAGCAAATTGACGTAAATTTATTACCCGGTTGTAAATTCTTGACTACGCTGAGGCATTGAAAAACGAGATAGAAAGAAGCTGTTTTAAACGCTTCTTACAAAAAGAATCGATGAGAACTACTAGAACTGGGTTTTCTTACCATTTTTATCGCTTAAGGGTCGTAGCAGATATAACGTAACGTAAACGGATCGGCACGGATTCCGATTAGTGTGCGTTGCAGTAAGGAGTTTCATACAAATAATACTGAACGACTCAAGTTGATACGATGCCGATCCCTTTACGTTACGTTATATGTGGTACGACCCTTAAACTAAAGTATATAAATTCCTGAAATATTAGTACTACGGTCTTTAGTACCTTACTATACAAAGAATAGTACTATATTACTTCCGTGTGTTGACGAAGTAAGAATACAATATGTCACCACCCCGTCTCACCCCTTGGGTGTCGTAAAAACCGACTAAGGGACTATTATACGTGAACATTATCTTTACGAAATAAAAAGAAGGAAAACTTGAAATTAAACCCTATACTAATCCGTCTGGCTAGCGTGGTATTAGTAGGCCAAGTATTCTTCCGTCACGGGAGGAGGCCCGTCCCTGCAGTGGGACATTATTGGGCTGTAATGATGATATTACTAAATGTACTCTGTATTTACAAAAAAAAAGTATATAAGCATTAATACTTGTTGTTCCGTTACCCATAACACAAGCAGATTAAGCCTAGCTTACTTTGGGAATAGATGGCGCTGTTTAGAGATGTCCGTGAATACATTTATTTGGAGGAGGCCTATGATGGACTGATGTGATGATTAGTTAATTCTATATCTGTACTACTCGCTAACCCAAAAACTGTTTATTCCTAAGCGTTTTAAAACGCGTGTATAAAATGACGTATGTTTTTGATTTATGCGAAAGAGACCCCGTTGAAAAACAGCGTTAGCAAGCGCTGCTAAATTGTTATTGCTTTTTGCTGAATTAGCGGAAAAGCGCTTTCCACTGAACGGTTTTCACATGCCCCATTTTCTATACAAATACAACTAGAAAACATTTAAATTGTAGTCTCTATTGTTAAGCATTTAAGGTCGTATTTCGTATTATATAATCGTTTGGTTTTTCATCCGTATCTGAAGTTTGCCTTTGTTTTCTACGTCTGATTTAGGAACATGTTGCAGCTATATTTTCATCGCAGTGTATTTTATACTATGAAGTTTTTATTATCGCTTTCTAATACTGTACTTTTTCTCCGTGTGGTGACGTACTAAGAATACAATATGTCACCCCCCCATCTCATCTCATGGGTGTCGTAAAAACAGACTAAGGGACTATCAGCCAACTTAACTCGCCAAAAAATAGGATGGAGATCTATTTAAATCAACTTAATCAACAACTTACTACTTAACTCGCTACTGTACTTGTCGATGTGTAAATCGGGTTTAAGTGATCGAATCAAAAACGAATATTTTCTCAGTAGAACCGAACATACCTAGTTCAATATGAATACTAAACAGTTAATAAAGAATAAAACAGACTATCCCAGTTCCCCATAACCTAAAAGACGAACACAGGAGTCTCAAAATAAAAAGGCTAAGCTCACACGTTCGACAAAATTCATTTATATCGTCCCCGACGCTATATAGGTGTTCTCCCGTGGGAAATCGTTCTCTTTATTCTATCGCCAATCTATCTTCGCAAACAATATCTTGTGTATACTAGGCTTTATATTCAGGTGTTATGTTTTATGATGTGTACAGGATTTTTGAAAACATAATATGTACTTATAAGAATTAGGTTGATACTGATTTATAAAAATCACGAGGTTTAGTTTTTAGTAACTTAAGTCTCCCACCTTTAACATCGAAGGCTCATCCTTGCTTGCATCAATTATCTAAATGAAACTTCTCAACATAACTGCACACCCCCTCATTAACTCAAAATACATGACGAAACTAAGATACAGCATATCAAAGTTAATTTGCGTGCTTTGAAGCTTGAAATACGCTAAAGGCCCACGCAGACCGGGACGGCATGGCAAGGGATTTTAATTTTGACTAATGGAAATTCAACCGTACTGCTACAGAAATACGACATAAATTGCTATGCTTTATAATGATGCCGTGGCTTTGAAAGGGATTTTAAAGCATAGCAATTTATGTCGTATTTCTGTTATAGTACGGTTGAATGTCCATTAGTAAAAATTAAAATCCCTTGCCATGCCGTCCCGGTCTGCGTAGGCCTTAAGGAAAAGGATTTCGACATACAAATTACATATACATAACATACATACGTATATGTATGTCATTGTTACCTACAAACGAACCGTGAACTTGGATTTACTAACTTAATCACTCAGTTTAAAGTTTAAGTTACAACTTTGTAAGTAACTTAAGTTAGGGAGGATGTTATTAGTGTATCTTGTTAATGTTATATACCTTATATGTTTATGTAGCGCCATCTAGTTGTAAAATAAGCAGAGATTGTACTAAAGATGTTTGACATAGGTACGGATTAGAAAACATTTATACAGGTTACACCCTGTTGAATTTAAAAAAATTCATACCTCCTAAACGGATGGGGCATTTCTTGATGATTCTATTTATTCATGTGATGATTATTATCCGTGTGGTGACGGAGTAAGAATACAATATGTCACCACCCCATCTCATCCCATGGGTATCGTAAAAACCGACTAAGGCACTATCCGTGAATATTATCTTTACTTAATAAAAAGAAGGAAAACTCGAAATTAAACCCTATACCAATCCGCCTGGCCAGCGTGGTATTAGTAGGCCAAGTATCCCTCCGTCACAGGAGGAGGCTCGGCCCTGCTGTGGGACATTAATGGGCTGTTATCATATCATTGCTATGTTGCGATAACTAACGGCCGGTCCCAATATCCGATCTCAATCCATTTTGACCGATCTTGGATCGAGATTTTAATCCGTTTGTGACAAGAGGTGTTGCAATAACCAATCCAAAGATCGTAATATCAGTCCAAAAATGTAATCTATCGGTGGGAGGAGTGTAATCCATTTTTAGAGATCTTTGGATCGACCTCTCTTTGAAAATGACAAGAGCTGGGTTTCAATAACGGTTTATACGTTTTTGACAGATCTGTATATACGAATCTTAGATTAGTTTCGGCAATCCTAGAATATTGGTCGATTACGGGCAATCTTTCGAAGTAAATTGTATTGTTAATTATAATATATATAAAAATAATAGGTATCTAGGTACTAGAATGAGTCGCAATATAATATTTGTTGATAGTGACAGTGATTTAGAAGCCTTGGAGCAACTTTCCGACTGGGATACCGACGACGAGAATGTAGTGGCACATCATAACATTTACTGCAGGGTTAACCATACACAAACCCTCACTGATTCTGAATTCACGTTCAGATTTCGCCTAAGCAAAACTGCAATAGACTTGTTATTATTTGAGATATTACCACACATAAAAGTGACCTCAAAAAGGTGAGTACCTAAACAATTAATGTGATTATCTGTCTACCGTACTTCACCCTTTTCATAAAACAGAAATTAATAATGTTGTAAATATTTACAGAAATAATGGAGTTGCGCCATTACATCAACTTCTATTAACACTTAGATTTTATGCATTAGGAACAATGTTAATTTCGGTAGCAGACTTTGTGGGAGTGTCGAAATCTACTGCAAGCAGAATAGTGCAAGATATATCTGCAGCTATAGCCAAGCTGTACAGCAAATATGTTGTCATGCACACAAACAGTGCTGAAAACTTTTATAGATATAGACAATTTCCAAGAGTCCTTGGTGCAATTGACTGCACCCACGTACGCATACAGTCTCCAAGTAGGTTTAACTTATAAAATCTTTAAAATTTAATTGTTTGTCATTTCGGTGCAATACTTATTTGATTTTTTTTTTATAATTTTAGATCACAGGATTGGTGAAGAGTACAGAAACCGCAAAGGGTACTTTTCATTTAATGTTCAGGCTGTTTGTGATGCAGACCTAAAACTAATGAATGTTGTAGCTCGATGGCCTGGTTCTGCCCACGATGCAACTATATTTAATAACTCTGTTTTAAGAGGTTTGTTTCAATTGATTTGTGAGATTGTATAAAAAAATATTATTTAATATTATAATTAACTTTCATAATCTATACTAACTTACAGCTCAGTGTGAAGCAGGCAATTTTGGAAATCGCTGGTTATTGGCTGACAGCGCATATCCAAACCGAAGATATATTTTGACACCAGTTTTGAACCCAAGAAATGTAAATGAGCAGAAATATAATGATGCACATATTTCTACAAGAAACCACATTGAACGGTATGTGGCTTCTTTAAATCAATACGCCTGATTTTGAAACATTTAACAATAGGGTACAGGATCAAATAACAAATTATTAATTAATTGGCACCCATGTCATTATGATTTAATAAAACTTCTATAGTATGCATTAACATTTAAACAAGTAATTGTGATTTTTACTTATTTTGTATATACTCAAAAATGAATAATATTATTCAAAGGTCACTCTTAAAAAAGAAAGAATATCTTTCTGAAAAACCAATTATTATTTTACAGAACGTTTGGTGTCTGGAAACGTCGCTTCCCTGTAATATCGCTTACAATGCGCTTGTCAGTGGAAAACATTCAAAAAGTGATTATAGCTACTGCAGTGTTGCACAATCTCTGCAGAAATTATAATGTTCAAGAAACCCCACCAGAGGTTGAGTTACCAGCAACAGAAAATGTGCAAAATAATGATGTTCATCATATACAAGCTTTAGAAATGGAAGATATTAGTGATAGGACGGAGCTTATCAATGGATATTTTTCAAGTTTATAGAACAATCCCGGTGTGCTACATATTTGATGATTATAACTGTAATAAATGATTTAATTTCTAATAAACATTTCTCTTTTTATGACCCATTTAGCATAGTAATTTGATGTTTACATAGGAAGTAAACACATAATATTTTGTCACTAGCAGTCTGTATACAGACTAAGCCTGGTATATAGGTGCATTACACCTTTAAAAAATGTAACCTTTTGAGAGAAATAAATAAATAAAAAAAAATTATATAAGTAGGGACTGTATAGAGTAGGTAAATTAAATTGAATGTTTTCTTGTTTAACACTGACTGCCACAGAGTAGACAATAAACATTCTGTTGTTTGCAATGACCAGTGGTGTTTAAGGTCTTAAAATTAAACTTTTGTTTAAATAAACAATTAGGGTACTAAAAACTACTCAAAAATAATATTAAAATATGCAATGCTTATAATATGTTAGAAATACTACAATAATAATTATTCTTAAATCACTGTTGAGTAATATGATACTAGTATTAACTAAGGACAACTGGGAGGTTCATTATCTTCCTTTTGCATTCTTTTTAATTCTAATTTCTGTTTTTCTATTTCTAATAATATCTTTTCATGATAAGCATCTAATAGTTTTGATTTTTTTGTGTAATATTCTGCCATGGCTTTGTTCCTAGCAGCTCGGTTTTCATCAGCCTTCAATTTTTTTTTTAAACCTGTAATAATTTATATAATTATAGGTACTGTTGTATTTCTAATAAATGTTATGATGATCATTATACATAAATTGGAATAATAAAACATACCGTTTGCTCGGGGAGTGGAGGTAGCTTCACTGGTATTTATTCTCTGTATGGGTAATTCATGAGGTATTAGCTGAATTTGCGGTAACGGTAAACAATTATCCTTCACCACAAATTCAGCCAACACCTCATGTTCAGAATAATCGGAACCTAACACCACTGCACCAGTACTGCCACTGCCACCATTACCAGTACTGCCACTGCCAACATTACCAGTTCTGCCACTGCCACCATCACCAGTACTGCTAGTAGAATATGGTGTTTCCATTTCTACTTCAGAATCTCCACCATAATATGCCCGTAAACCATTTACGGTATTGCCTAATAATGCAGCAACTCGCTCTAATATATCGTCTGGAGGTATGTATTCAGGTCCACCACCTCCAGTCTGAAAAACAGAGGTTTTTAAATGTACGGCAAATGTATTTTATTTAACAAAATATTATCAAATTATTTAAGTAAGTAATTGTTAGCTAACCTTAATATTGTTGAGACGAATTGCTGCATTGCGCTTGCGGGCATTTTTCTTTAAATTCTCCCACTTCAACCGCAGTTGCTGAGGAGTTCGATGTGAACTAGTAATTACTGCGTTAAATTGGGCGGCTATCCGATCCCACTCTTGAATCTTCAATTTATTATTGGTTGCATTGGTCATTTTATTATTAATTATTTTACTATTTTCAATAAAAACTAATAACGTTTTTGTCTCTTCTTTAGTTAGTGGTTTGACTGGCGCCGAAACCTAGATAAGAAATTGAGAAAACAAATACTTATTAAATATTATAAAGTTTAGGCGCGAAAGAAACAAAACGCCATTATTTTGTTGTGGTGGCGAAAGAACAACCAATGTATTGTGATTTATTATTTTGCGACTATTAACAACAACTGTTTTGGTTTCCTAAAAATTTGACTGATGTTAAAATTATTTAAGAAATTGATCTATCAAATTAAATATAAATGCTATTACTTTAACCGCGGTATTAAAATTGACAATGTCGCAGCAGGTTATTTCTAAACATCACCATTAGATTATTTCAGTAACACAGTCGTTAGACAATATTGTATTTACTTACCGCTTGAATCTCCATGATAAAAAAATTATAAGTTAAGCCCTCAATTCAAAACAAAAATATCTTGTCGTGTCTTTTCTTTCTTGTTTGTATTTTGTTTGTTTGGCGGGCGGGCGACAACTTGACAGTTGACAGTGACATTGTGTTCCGTTCTTCTAAAGTTGGTACGTGGTATGGTGTAATTATTATAATATGTAATGTTTAAAACGTTATTTATTTATTTGTAAATAAATGTTATTTTTAAAGATAATATGTTATGTAATGACTTAACCTTCTCTAGGCGTCATTGTAGCGGGAAAGAAGTTGTTTGAAGCCGACGACGTGGGTCTGGATGTAGGATGTAAATATTATTTTCCAAAAGATAAGCCAAATACAGATACCACTATAAATTTAAATCACAGATCCTTTCTCTTGTTTCAGTTACCTCATACTTCATCATTCAGTTGTGAGCCTATCATTCATCTCTCATTCCTCATCTTACAACTCACTATTTCTAAAACGCACAAGAAGAACCAAGTGAAATTTGATTTAATAATTTTGAATAAAAAGTTAAGAAACCAAATAAATAAGTTATTTATTATGCATTAAGCTTTCAATATGTCTTTAATATGGTATCTCCCTGATGTGTTTTTATCTACATCACGAAGTAAATAAACATTATTAGAAATTTTATTCTCTATTTTACATTTTACAAATTTAGGTGCTAACTTGGAAGAAAAGAAATGAGGTGCGTTGGATTGTACAAAGTTTCTCCTCCATACAATATCCCCAACATCATAGGAAATGACTTTTCGTTTTAAATTATAAATTTTGGCATTCTTTTTATAAGATTTAGCCAAATTACTAACCACTTTAAGAAAAATATCTTTAAGTGAATCTAATAAGTTACCATAACCATCGGGTTTTGCAATATCTATATTGGACAAATCGTCCAAGGAAGAAAATTTATGTAAAGAACCATCTAATATTATTTCACGACCATACATAAGAAAATTAGGTGTAAAACCAGAGACTAAATTAACAGTACTATTTATAGCGACTTGAACATGTGGAATAAATTTACTCCAAGTTCTATGATCATTTGATACATAACATGAAATCTAAGCTCAAAATAACAATATATAACAATACTTCTTTATGAAAGTATTGAATTCACAAAATAATGTACATACTTTTGTACATAACCTCTAAAACAATGTATCATTTGTCTAATTTTAAGTCAAAACAACAAGAGAATATATCTTAATAATTAAAACTACTTACAGTTTCTCTTCGGCCGTGAATCTATGTCTATAATGTTAACTTTTACCAAAAAAAAACTAAAATTGTCACTTAAGCACTACGGTCCACTTATTTTCCACTATTCATGTCCCTGTTCGGGCGCCATTGTAATGACTTAACCTTCTCTAGGCGTCATTGTAGCGGGAAAGAAGTTGTTTGAAGCCGACGACGTGGGTCTGGATGTAGGGTGACCTCTTCGCTCGTTCCTGGACCTACTTGTTAAAAAAAATCGGGCGCCGTTGTCCTGGATCGTCGTCATCGTTGCTCTCGGATAGTCTGCGGTAGCCATTGGCCTTCGAATCTCAAGGCCAGTGCTGAGGATCCATGTGGCCGTAGGGTGTGGTATATTAAAGAAAATCCGCACGTGCTTCTTTGTATAATTTATTTCATGCTTACGTGGAGGTTATGACAATATTTTCTTAACTAACAAATAATCTTGAGTTACGAAGTTACATATTGAGGAACGAAAATTATATTATACAGTAACGAGCTAAAACAAAAGAAAATGGCTGGTTAGCATGGCACGTTCGAGAGCGTCATCTCGATGGGGCAAAATCCATCTCAATCTTATTACTTACCTGCTAATGCAGCTCGTTTATATTGATTTCAGGACATGACGTCCGTATATGTTTATTTAAAAATTATATTTTACTAGAAGGATCCAAATTAAGCCATCTTGCTCGGCGAACAAAAAGAAAAGTGAAGTGACAGATGACAACCGCCAAACGTGACAAACCAACTGACATTCAACTGACATTAAATTTTTAGATTTTGAGTATACAGCCAGACTATTTTCTTAAATACTATTTAAATTTTGAGGTCATGTGACGCTGTCTAAATGACATCGTTACAGTTACTAAGCATAAAGCCTATATTACACTAATGTTTTATCTACTCTCAAAGTAAGTTATAATACAGAAGTTTTATAACAGAGACTGCTTCAAACGAAACGCAAGAGAGGGAATGGATCGATCTCCAATCCTTTTCTAAAATCAATCGACGATTGCTCTCTCTTGTAATTGGGATGCAGATAGAAGATCGATCGGCTGATTGAGGTCTATCTTAGATTAGAAGAATCTTTCGATTACGGATTCGATATTAGGATCCGCCGTAAAAGCTTACTCTAAAATGCACACCAAGCATATTGTATAACTCATATACCGAAGTATTTCAGGATATCACCCCATTTCCTTACGAGAGCCTTTTCATAAACATCTATTGACAAAACTGTCAATAGAAGCGTTCAATTCACTGTCAGATTCAAAGTTTATTGTGTCAAAGTAAAGCAGTAGTTTTGTGATGAATTTTTTTTTTGTTTAACGCTGTTTACCTATAAACTTAGGTACCAATGCAGAGTTGTTTACTAGGTCTTGCAGAGATAGTACTTTATTTAAAGCGACCCCTTCTCTTGTGAATGTAGTATAATTATACATTGTCGAATCTTGCAATAATAACATTGCTTCCATCCATCCCACAGATCTGTGATCCATCCATATCAGCCTATGGACGTCTACTGCTGGAAATAGGCCTCCTCCAAAAGTTTCCACTCTGCGCGGTCTTGTGCCTCCCTTATCCACCAGCTTAATACCTAGTAATAATACATAACATATAAAAACTACAACCTACCTGTAATACATAACATTGCTCAATACCTGTAAAATGATATATTGTGGTGGCATTGTTTCACATTTTTTCCATCACCAAAAAAACATGTCAAAAAAATGTCATCAAATACTATGAACAAAAGAACCTTGTTACCTACATAATTTTGTACATTTGCCCGAAGCTCAGTTATTAAATAATACAAACATATAAAGGCATATCACAGTCCAATTAGTAACACAAAAAAACTTTAAAATACTACAATTTGCCTCCATTTTTTAAACAGGAATTTAAAAAATGCTGTTATGATTGCTTCAGCGCCACAAAGCGAGAATATGCGTCGTACACAGGTTGGTAGGTCTAGGTGTGACTGCAAGCGATTTTAACTTACATAATGTCTTTATCTTTAACTATTGACGACCTCTGTGGCGTAGTGGTTATACAAGATGACTGCTAAGCAGAGGTCTCGGGTTTGATTCCCGCTCAATGCAAATATTTCTGTGCATGAACGTGATTATTTGCATTGGTCTGAATGTTTCTATGTATAATGTATGTATTTACAAAAAAAGAAGTAAATAAGTATTAATATTTGTTGTTCTGTTACCCATAACACAAGCAGGTAAGCTTAGCTTACTTTGGGAACAGATGGAGCTGTGTAGTCCGTAAATATTTATTATTATTTATATTTATAATCTTTATCATCCTTAATGCTAAAGCAACTCACCCCAAAGGCGTTGTAAAAGCCGAAGGTTCACGAATTTGTACAAAAACATGAAAGAAAAAAAAAGAAAGTTTTAGTCCCATGTCCAGCAGTGGACGTCCATTGGGTGATGAATTAATGGATGATGATAAACTTTTTATCATCATCCATTAATTCATTTTTTCTTTCATGTTTTTGTACAAATTCGTGAACCATGATAATTAAACCCCTTATTACTTTCGACCTGTCTTTTCCCATGGGTGACGTAATAGACAAGAAGGAAAAGTTCGACATCCTTACGAAAACATACGAAGGAACAGCAATCCTTCTTGCCAGTGGCGTGGACCAAGAATTTAAATCCTGAGCGCTAAGTGCTTCACGATCCTCAAAAACCTGCTTGGTCTCGTCTACATTCAAACATATACACGCATTAGTCACGTTCGATTCCGATCGTTAGTTCTGACGTATTAACTATAGTACGAACTATGTACAAACCCTACTTAGTTTTCGTGATAATGACGTAATTTATGTGTATTTAATATGTTAACTAATATCTATCGCTCCCCGCGCACAGTGACACAGTACCTAAGCTTCGTAACCCAGTTAGCTGAGCGGCCTATTTCACGACTGTACTCCACTGTACACGTGACACTATCGTATACTCACTTGGATAACTTACAGTGCTTGTTTACTTTTGTGAAAAATAGTTTATTTACATACATCATTTTAATTTTACATTACTGAAAAAGTACTCTTTACTTTTTTTACACGTGGGCGAAGAGTGGGTTGTGGAGTGACGGTTTGTAAAATATCGCGAAAGATAGAGTAACTTAAAAAGCAGTGGGGAAGACATTTTCCCAATTGTGGAATTAAATAATTTAACAAAATAACATGAGGTACTGTAAGATCACAGTTTTAACCATTCTTTTTCAAAAAAAAGCGTCGTAAAAAAAAGCAAAACACTAAGACAAAAAATTTTTTGAACCGAATTGAAAAATTCTTAACCCTCAGTAAGTGCCAGGTCTAAACGACCGCGACATGTATCGATATTATACCTACAGCTTGGTACCGGTCTTGTCGACCTGGCAACGTTCCAACACTCGTGAGATATGAGTACAAATCCAGAATTTTACAGAATTTTGCGGGCATGTAGTTTTTTTTTTGGTTTTTTCGAAAAGATTTATCTTCACGCTTCGCAGTTTTTGAGTTAACTGCTTTTTAAAAAGAATGTTTTTCTTGAATGATTTGTGGTATAAAGTTTTGTAACTAGGTTATGAGGGGAACTAACTTTATTAATCTGTTACTTCTTGGTTTCATATATTTTTGAATTTGTAGTAAAGTATAGTATATTCAGTGCACTGTAGTTTAGTGGTCTTGTAGAGTTTTCAAGACAAAATTAATTTCTTTTTTGAATCACATATAGTTTAATTCTGCTTGGCTAAGGATGCTCATTCACAATGTACCAAGGCAGAAAGGACCATAAATATTCATATATTTATATGTCATTACATGTATACTGCCAGTTCCAACATCCTCTTTATGTTGTCTTTTTCATTCGGTTTTTCTCTGTCATTCGGTTTCCTGGTGCCCTAACCAGGTTGCCCATCTACCTAATTGGGCTCCTTTTCACTCTACGTGTCGTCCAGTACGTGGTCACCGTTCCAGAATCTTTTACCCCAGTGTCCAGAAGTTCTGCATCTGTGCGTTATAAATCACTAATATAAATATTTTAATTATATATTTTATTTTCTAGCTTCATGTAGATTGCAATTTATATATTTTTGAAATGTTTAAACGCTAAATTTGTATTTCAATCTCTATACGATTATGTACCAAAATTGTCCAATATATTTTTGATAGTAGCTAGCTTTAGATATAAAAGCCTTTATATACTCCATTTACCTTCACCAAAAGTAATTGAAAATAAACAAGTAATTTATTTTGTTTATCTTGTGAAATTATTATTTGGTATGAGTTATATGAGCACATAGTAAGGTATTTTTAACCGCGTGTTCAATATAAGCCACTCAAACTAGAAATCATTATGTGCCGTTATTCAATATTGCTAACTTGCTGTTTTGATGGGTGATTTACGGGAAATCTATGAAATATTGTATTCACTTATATGATTTCTTAATACAACTCCAAGCAGTGGTGTCATTTATTAGAATATAGTAGCTAGTAAAATACAGGACTATGAGCATTAAAAGCTTTTCTTTTGGTTTTCTTTTCTTTTGATGATAGGCACATTTTGAGATTTGTATTTGTAAAGCTCTAACTGCCAATATGTCGATTAAAAAAACTATTTTCAGAAAGGTCTCACGTTTATGTGCTAAAATAAAACCGTGTCTGTGCTTTTAGTCCATTTATATCTTTGGAATGTTGTAATTCTTGTTTTTGATGGGGATAAATCGTTTAATATAGGGCATCATATTTAAAGCGTTTCTAGAGATAAATTTTCAGAAAATTCTTACTATATACGACAAAACCATGGAGAACAAAGGGTTTACAATTATAACAGAAAACAACGACTAAGTACATCTGCGCTATAGTTAATATTGCTACACTGTAACCACCAGATTGTAGTAGATTTGATTTTTTTTTATGCGTAGAGCTTTCTACAAGCAAGCTACTTCTTCTCGTCACTGTATCAAATATAATACAAAAAGAACATAAAACAAATATATATAAACAAATTAATATAAAACTACATAAAAATTCTTCGTTTATTTCCGATCGATGAAAACACAGTTAGCCATCGATTATGGTAGCGTTTTTAACCCTGTTACAGCCGGTGCGTTTGACATTTCGCTCATGCCCACTAGCCTACATTTGTCATACCACTGTGTTGGGCGATTGTTTTTTTTTTTTTTAATTTCCCAAACCGAACCAGTGGTCAAAGGGGACGATTTTGCGATCACGTTGCCAGCTTTTTGTTCGATTTAATTGGACAATTTTTACGTTGATAACCCGATTCTTAGTTTTCAGTTCGCTTGTTGCTATGTTATATTTTTGACATTGATTTCGTAGAGTACTGTGTTTGGTTTTTGTTTCTTGATTTTTAATTATATATTTTTTTATTGATTTTTGAATTAATGTGATTGATTTTTTAGTGGTTTTATTAAATAGTAAATAAACAATAACAATTCGAGTACATTTGACTTACGATGAAAACTAAAATGCTTAGTCTTGTGCAGGTAATAAATCTCGGGGTACTTTTGTGACTTATCCTAGCTACCACTACTGTCTTTATTAAAACTACTAACTACTACATTCGTTAATTCCCAAGCTCCCCAGGTTCAGGATAATAAGTATTCTTACCTCATCTCTACACCAATTTATATTTAATTCAAAAATAATGTTCAAAATGTCTCAGTTACAAAAACGTGTAATTTCTCTTATTTTCTATTATATTAAAGAACGGGATAATAGTGTAATCTACACAAGCCTTTCTAGACGTTACTTTTTGATTAAAGTAATATTTTATGAAGTAAAAGTTTATTAAGAGCAAGTCGTTTGCGGTCTACCTGTCATTTGTCAAAAAGGTCACTTTTTGTTTTTGTGCCTCTTTTTACATTAATCTTGTGAAATAGAAGAACTTTCATCGTATATTAAGTAGTTTATTGTATGGAATAACTTAGACAAGTCAGTGTAATGATCGAGTAAGTATACTAAGTTAAGTATTCTTAACTGCATGTCGACATCACCCCATCTCATCATATCAGTATAGACTAATATGATGAGATGGGGGTGATGTCATGAAACAATCATGTTCATGCACACAAAGATTTGCATTGAGCGGGAATCGAACCCGAGACCTCTGCGTAGCAGTCAGATGTTATTAAAACAATAGACTCCATTATCATGGAGTTACGTTTTCATCAATCTAGACTGCAGTTAAGTCCATTTAGACTAACTATACGAGACAGATTTTAGATTTACGCTACTATTTTGGGCCATTCATTACAAGTTGTACACACGAGTATATTACATGCTACTAAAATACTAACTTACATATGTTTATAGTTAAGTTATTTTAACATGTAATGCTGTTAGATTAGTTATTCCAAATTACGTTCCTCTTTTTTGGAGTCGGTTAAAAAATAAATATCTTTGCCTGTTGTCAAGTGTTGGAGACTTCAGGTAAGCTTTTGGAAGGATTATTCTAGAACCTTTAGACACAGCTGTTAAGGCCATTCAAAATTTGCAAAAGAAAAACATAAAATAATATTAAAATTTTTACAAGTTTTCATTTAAATCTTAATAGAAACTTTCGATTTTTTAATAGAGTTAACATCTAAAGCACGAGTTTTTAAAAATGTAAACTTCAATTTTCACAAGTCAGAGACCGGCACAGTAGTAACAAAGTTAGGTTAGGTGGTAGTATCTACTCTATACTATTACATTCTGCGCCGTAGTTACCTTTAGTGCACCCAGGTCGACCATTCCAAGTTAAGTTCACTATAACTTAGGCATTATGTATCAAGTTAGAAACGTTATACTAAGCTTTACTTGAGATTAAATTGTTTGAGAAATAAAATCGAGGAAATGCATTCTTTTGCTGTATAAGAATTAACTAGCAAGTTGTTTTGAATTCGATTTCCGCTTTAATGCAGAGCATGAATAAAAATTAATGTGTATAGAGGTCTTAGTTTTTTTGTAGGTACATACGTAAATAAAAAAGAAAAGTATACAAATATGTTTTACGGTTGCTAGTGAAGCAAAGCTTATCTCTGGCAGACTATGTATTTCATGATAGGATTAAAAACTGTTCCTCTGATCTAATTCTTAATGGCCCACATTATGTCTCTACCTCAGGCCCTCCTTCAGTTAAGGAGATAAAGACCAACTTTGCTGGCTATTATAACAAATTAGTACCAGGCCCATATTGTGGTTTTCTTTACTTGTAATGACATTACGCTTATCGAACCTTATTAACTTGTTATACACAATACTGTTACAGGAAAGAATGGCAAAATTTTGTATTCTAATCCGGTCACCACCCGGAAAAAGGCAAAGTAATATTACATATAATATACTAGAATTTCAAGACATAAGTGTGTAGTATAAACAAAGGTAAGTGGTACATAAAACGTAGAAGCATTTTTATAATGATTTAAAAGCAACAGGGGACAAAGTAATCATGCATTTGTTATATCAAAAGTCTTTTAGTTGAAACAAAATGAATTATTTTGTTGCTGTAACAAGAAATGCAGTAACGGTAGTACAAAAAAACTAGCGCCATGGTGGCAGATAGCGGAACTAAATCCTGAATCTCGCTATCGAATTTCTGCAGATTTTAATTTTGTGTAAATCGTATTAGAAATTTGTTTTAGTAGTTACTTTAGCTAACTATAGTTTAAAATTAATAAACTATGTTTTTTATCAATTTAACTTTAACCCAAAACCCTCTGGTTCGTTTCCCACAAGAAATACATTTGTATCTATGGTTGTTTAATTTCATTTCATCCAGGCATTTTATACAATAAAATATGTGATGTTTTCTAGTTATAGTACAAGCTCATAGCTTAGGACTAGATGGGGTTTTGCAAATATGTGAAGAATATTATTATACCAAAAATATTATGAACTCACGAACAAGCAGAGAGCTCGGGTAACTCCACTATTTCTGCACTTTAAAACTTCTCATTTTCACCTACATTTCCGTCTTTTTCCAAACAATTTCTTCACGAAACAAGTGCTGTATCAAAATTTCAACGTTTTCATAGTGTCTTTGCAGCGGTAATTTCCCTGAAGACTCTCGATTTCAGTAAGCCTTTTATAATGCAAAATGTGGTAATAGATTTTTACGAGTTTACGAACTGTCATGGTGGATTTACATCGTTAATGAAGGCGTTGCTTGATATTAGATGCTATTGTGTTTAATATACAATAACTAGTTTGTGCCTGCGACTTCGTCTGCATATTTTAGACAATTTGCCCAATATCTTTGTAAATTATAGCTTATTTGTTATTCTGATGTGTAAGCTACATTACTGTAAAGTTTCACCAAAATCCGTTCAGTAGTTTTTGCGTGAAAGAGTAACAAACATCCATCTACGCATAATCTTAATAAATTGTAGCCTATATGTTATTCTGATTTTTAAGCTCTATTACTATATTACTGTAAACTTTCATCAAAATCCGTTAAGTAGTTTTTGCGTGAAAGAGTAACAAACATCCATTCATCCTCACAAACTTTCGCATTTATAGTATTAGTAGGATATAGCCACAGACATAGTAGATCTATGTCTGTGGATATAGCCTTCCTGCATTACTTACTGGGTGACTGCCTCGTGGCAAAACGGACGTATGTGCCGTGCGTTAGGTTGTGGTTTTGAACCCCACGCAAGAAAAATTTACAATATCCTACTTATTATTTTTAATAGGAATTTTATGTTAAGTGTGTCGTTTTAATAAGAATAATAAAAAACTTTAGATAATTTTTCCTTTGTTCTTCTTTTCAAACAGAACTAACCAATTTACTCGCCAACCTTACGCTTAGGAATATAATTTGTGGATCGTAATAATAACCGCTCTGACTGGGAATCGAACACACTACGTAATGCACAGGTAGCAACATAAAACGACTGCCCCCGGCAAAACTTAGCGTGCCCATTGCCCAAATGAACGTACAAAATCCTAAAATACAATTTATACAATGAATCTTATTTTTTCCCAATTACAGAGATTTAGCGAACAAAGAAACAAAAGCAATTAATATTAATTATTTGTAGATTATCACCTCCCCCCTGTCTTGTTTATCATGGCGAGAATATGAGTGCTACATTTTTTTGGCGCCAAAATAGAACAGAAATGATGGATATGCTTTTCAAGTTTTATTTATCGTTAATTTAGGAATATACTAGGTACAAAAGTAGTAGTATGTATTGTAATACAATATTGTATTTTACATAATATTTTGTTATTAGATTTGGTTGAAAAATTATGGGAATGATTTGAAACCACTACTGTGATGGAGTTATTCTAGTTCATGTACCAGATTTTTCCAATTCTTGTTTTTTATAATGATTCAGGAACATGACCACATCGAACTACGAATATATGGAAAGGGTGAATACAGTGCAGGAATGAGAAAAACGCCTGCTAGTGATAAAAGGACATAATTTCGTGCCCCATCATTTTTCGGTCTAGCCTAAATGCTGATTCACAGGTAAAAAAGTCCCAGCAGTATTTTTCCGCCGCAATTACTTACGCAGAAATATAAATATACGTTTTGCTAGGAAGTATACTTACAGCAGGGTAAAAATCCTATGACAAAAAGAAAAAAAAGTATTCGAATTGATTCCCTTCAGGATACACGTTTAAAAAAATATAAATCCCCTTCCACATTTATCCCATGGCCTACATAAGTAAGGCTCTCATAACTGAGATCAAAAGTTTGTTTTCATACGCCAAACTCCGGACGTTTTGGTTCTTTATTATCTTTTCTCTTCCCGCTATCGCCTCTTGAGCCTTAATGAATTATTCAGTTCGTGATCTAACTGTTTCCTTCGCTAGACGATACATATAAACATGCTTTTTCGCTATTATGAATCTTAATTCGATGGTTTAGGGTATACATTTGAATAGCGGTGTTACGTTTCGTTGCTGGTCTAGAAATCCTAAGTCTAGCTCCAATTTCTTGTACGATTAAAGTATTATTGAGATTGTTCTTGTGTTTTTGAGAGTATCATCATAACAGCCAATTAATGTCCCACTGCAGGGACGGGGGGGTACTTGACCTACTAATACCACGCTGGCCAAACGGATTGGTATAGGGTTTAATTTCAAATTTTCCTTCTTTTTATTTCGTTAAGATAATATTTACGAATAGTCCCTTAGTCGGTGTCTACGACTCCCATGGGATGAGATGGGGATTTTGAGAGTATACAGACATGTATTCCTACATCCATAGTTTTTTAATGCAGTGAATGTCAATAATTTGTATTAATTTGACATCCCATGGGTGTCGTAAAAACCGACTAAGGGACTATCCGTGAATACTATCTTTACGAAATAAAAAGAAGGAAAATTTGAAATTAAACTTATACCAATTTGTCTGGCCAGCGTGGTATTAGTAGGCCAAGGATCCCTCCGTCATGGTAGGAGGCCCGTCCCTGAAATGGGGCATTAATGATGATGATATTCTCTTAGAAGTAGTAAGTATCCTTTTACTACACGATCTGGTAAAAACGGGGCGACAACAATTTTCATTTTTAGTTTCTCGCTGTTAGGAGCAAACACCAACCGTTTCTGTATATGCTAATATAACGTCCCAGCATCTTAATATCCAAGATCTATTTTGTCCCTTAAGGTAGATCGACCCCTTTGCCAATAACCAAACTATTGAGGCGTGAAGATATCAAAGACAAGACATATAGATAATTCTTGAAGACGTATACCTATCTTAATTAATTTACATTTGACCTGTCTTCTATATTGGTCAATATAACTAAGAGTTAGTTAAGTGACGAAATTAGTATTAGGAAGGAGAATATAATAAATAATAAATAAGTATTCCTCACACATTTACACAACGCCATCTAGTCCGTTGTCTCTTAAGCCCGATTTTACAGATGTATTGCAAATTAGTCAAAACACTTTAGAGATATTGATTTGAGGCATCTTGCTTCAAAGTCATTTTACAGTGTAGACATTGTGATCATAAAGGGATTAAAATAGATCTTCATTCTATTTTTTGGCGAGTTAAGTTGGCGAAACGCGAGAGGGGGGCTACTTCGTACTTAACTCGCCAAAAATAGGATAGAGATCTTTTTAAATCAACTTAATCAACAACTTACTACTTAACTCGCTACTGTACTTGTCGATGTGAATCGGGCTTTACGCATAGTACAAGCTCTGCTTAGTTTGGTTTTCGATCGCATTGTGATAATTTCCGTCAAACTGCTTTTAAATCCTAAATAGATAGTAAATATTGTAGTACTTCAGAAATCTACCGAATCACATAAAATATAAGATATAGGAAACAATCGTATTTAAATATTAACTTCAAAGTCATTGATGTCAATTACGACATGCAAATTCGTTTACTTAAGAATGCTCATGCTGTCAAAACCAACTCAGCTGTCGACGAAGCCTAAAACATTGTTGTTTCACCAAACGTCGCGTGAGAAAGAGAACAACTCATAGAAAAGCAGTAAGAAACATGCACATGCACACGCATTATCATCTGAGTCTTAAAGCCATATCATTTCTCTATATCTATCTCGCTTGCACTTACAGGTCTTTTATTCTTATATAATATCTTCTATCTCTTCTTGGAGTTTTCGGATGATAACGTGTTATACAAATAGGTACTATCAAATCAAAGCTGAATCACGACCCATTATATTCTAATTTTCGTATGACATTCAAATGCAATAAAACCTAAATTCGTTTAAATTGATGTAATCACACGTTTCCCTAGAAACAAATTTGTTATTTTGTATTGACGTAATGTTCTTGAATTTTACGACATAGACCCATTGATTTATAAAAAACCCTAGATGCACATTTTCAAACAAAACTAACAGCCAAAAGTGTCACCAAATTAAACATACGCAATAAATACGTATAGTAATATCGTAAACATATTTCTTTTTTCAAATTCAATCTTACACGCATGACATAAAGTTGTATTTAAAAAGTAATGCACATAAAGCAATAAAATTTAATGATTGACGTTTGCCGGTAGAACAACGCGATACTAATTTAAAAAAAGTGCACAATGCGCCCATTTGTTGCGGACGTTTTTGGGAAGTGGAGTGTGTATCTTTGGTTTTTTGTAAATCAATGCATAGACCTAACAAGTATGAAACTTTTAAACGAATTATCAAGTAGATGGATCATGGTTCAGTTGGTTCAAAAGTACATATATTCTTGTATCAGTGATTTTTACTATTATAACATAAGTAATTAAATATTTCAACCTCATTATTATTATTTTGTTAGTTGAATTGACTGATGATTACGGAACTATACGACTTTGAACATAGACGTAAATTATATAATAAAAAAGCGTTTAAAAAAGTAACGCGTCTCCATTTATTTAATAAAAGCATACACCTTTAAAAATACAAAGATATAATATGAAAATAGCTAGCTGTATCAATTTCGTTCAAATTATATTATTTACAAGAGTGTAGGGTTGCCACTACTAATGCTAGCAGAATTTTTATACTTACTAGTTATCCATTCTTGCTCAACTTGGGTAAGTACAAAAATAAAACCCTTATGCAGAACTTAAGGGGCTTATTGGGATTTTCCTTTATTCTAATCTCTAATTTTTTTCCACCCGCCCTACTCATCCTGTTTCCACTCCGAAGTTTGTTAACGAGTTTGTAAATGTGACGTGACACCCAAAAACTCGTGAGTCCACACCTCGTCACCAGTAACTTTACATTATATCATTTTTATCATCTACCATGTCCTAAACGACTCTCATGCGATTGAATTAACTATACTAAAAAAAAACAGTCAAGTGCAAGTCTGAAGTCTGACTCGCGCACCGAGGTTTCGGACGGACCTATTTATTTTCCCGCCAAATTGCGATGACGTCAGGACTCTGGCGGGAAAATTAATACTTAAACAACTCTCACGTCAGCTGGCTAAATATTAAGTTTCCCGCCAAAATTCTATGACGTCTCGTCTCATCAAACAAAAAGCGCGTTACTAAAAGTGCGACAGCAGTTAGTCGCATTGCAACGCGCTACTGCATCGCGACTGTATTAATGCAAACGCGCTACCATGTCGGGTACATAGGGATAAGAACGCAGGGAGTGAAGAACCATCATGTTTACATCGTGACAGATGTGCAATGCTTGACATCTGAATCTGAGTCCGCTTCAGGACTGTTTCGAAGTGTAGAAACGACGGCATCGCTACAAAAAGTCGTCGTGGGCGAGGGGCTGTCTACGATTAATTCCCAATTCTTAATTTCCCGAATGCCTCATTTTCACAATTATAGTAAATATATTTATTGATTTGATTTGATTGATTGATGACAGATCCCAAATCTTATGATTAAAAAGGTTAATTATTATAATGGTTATAATAACAGTAATGATATTGAAAATAAAATTTAGCTTTTTTTATATACATACGTCTTATAACACCAAATACTAAAATGCTGGCATAATTCTATCAACAGATATTATAGATATATAAATTCGCTTTGCGTATGTGTAATGGCCTCAACACCCCGCAAGTGCTCGCGAGTCTAAAAATCCGCGCGAGTAACCGAGGTTTATTATTTATATTAAAAAGCACAATTATTCCTAACTGTACTTTCTTTTGGGAGGCACAGGACCGCGCAAGGTGGCAGTACTTGGAGGAGGCCTTTGTCCAGCAGTGGACGTCGATTGGCTGATATAATGATGATGATGATGTACTTTCTTTTGAAAAAACATAATTCGTACTATCTAAAATTGTGAAAATGAAACATACGGAAAATTAAGAATTGGTAAAATTAAGAATGTTGATAAAGAAGTATTCGGCCATAAAATAATTTGTAAAATTACACACGGGGAAAATTAAGAATTAGGAAACAATAGTTGAGTCAGACCTTAGGTATTTTATTTAACTGGGCAGGTATTGCATCTGATAATAATAGGATCTCTTTGATGAAAGAAATAACGAAACTTCTTACTGGCAAGCGATACTAATTGTCATAAATGACATAAATAACAGATTTTATTGAAGTTTAAAAAAAAATATTCGGTAATATTCGACGACGGTCGGCTCGCTGTCGAACCTCCCCTCCGCCAACCCGAAGGGTGCAGAAAGTGGAGGCGAGATGCAAGATGTCGATGGCGGAAACGAGCACGGTAAAATTGCCTAAAATGATTTTGAGAAAAAGGTAATTACGTAGAAACTTTAGAATATATCTAGTCAAAATAAAATTATTTGAATTTTTGAATAAATAATCTATGCCTAATCCCAAAATATATTTTCCTTTATAAAAGTTTAATCCTATTTTATTACGCTGAAAGTTGTCATAAAATGTGCATAGAATTATGAACTTTGAAGCCTCATAACTTGTAAATGAATATTATTTTTACTGTTTTATTTATTAATAAGCCTAGATAATAACGAGACAAAACGATATCATCTATAGTTTTGAGTATTTATTATCTAATGAAGGAGCAATTAACTTTCTTCGTTTGTATGGAATTTCGATTGAAATGCTCCCCCTTAAATGGTTTTTACGTGATTACTGTATGGATGATAACAGCGAAATTACTCAACTAATTTTGATGCAATTTATAAGGGCTTAGCGTGGGAACCCTTTATGGAATCTTTTTATGTTTAGAGTATGACTGAATTCCGACGTAACATACATAACAACCAACTATCCCTCCGTCATGGGAGGAGGCCCGTCCCTGCAGTGGAACATTAATGGGCTGTTACGATGATACATTAACGATTCTCCGTGTGGTGACGGAGTAAGAATACAATATGTCACCACCCCATCTCATCCCATTGGTGTCGTAAAAACCGACTAAGGGACTATCCGTGAATATTATTTCGTAAAGATAATCAATCAATCAATCAAATACTTTATTTTCTCTACAATATACATATTACAGACAGTTTTTTTACAATTTTACTTAACTAAATTAATAAATATATTGTAGGAGACTGGTGCCTAAGCTAGGCTTTAGGCCTGTGTTTCAGGACACCAGGTTCCCATCCCTAGCTATAATATTCACGGATAGTCACTTAGTCGGTTTTTATGACACCCATGCGATGAGCTAGGGTGGTGACATATTATTGTATCCTTACTCCGTCACCACGGATACTATTATAATGTCAAATAAACTTATACCAAAATACACGAATGCTATTCACTACTTTAACAAAATATACAGTACAATGTCACCCCAATAGCTCTCCTTTTCCTTTTCACAGACAAGTTTTCACTCAAAAGCCAGGTTATATCTATGACTATGACTGTATTTAGGTACCTATTTCTATTTATATTCGCGCTTTCCATCAGGTACGATAATCATATTAAAGCCGTGTCAAATATAATACAATAATAATATTTTTTTAAATAAAAAGACTGTTTACAGAAGTTTCGTATTTTTTGGTAAAAAATAAATTACTAAACCTATTTCTATGACATTTCTATGGGACCATTCTGGTAGTATCTCCTTTCTAACAAATAAAAAGTCGTCAAAATCGGTATATAAACAAAGAAGTTTCCTTATTCTTAGGACATTATGTCAAATAAACTTATACCAAAATGCCAAAATTAAATGCTATTCACTACTTTAACAAAATATACAGTACAATGTCACCCCAATAGGTCTCCTTACATTTCCTTTTCACATACAAGTTTTCACTCAAAAGCCAGGTATATCTATGGATAGGTCGGTATGTCAAATACTCGTCGAAATGCCTCGACCCCTAACAGAGCACCTTACTCCCCATGCTACGGGGATATTAAAAAGGGTGCTAATGTTAGGGAGTAGTTCAGATTTCTGGTGTTTTGGATATGCCTTATTTTTAGGTATCGTGATATCAGTTTTAGTTTTGTTTGAAAAAAATGGTGTTTAGCTACTTCTCTAAAAAGTTACTTACATGTTTTTTGGTCATTTTATAATATTGTCCCTTATGGACATGCTAGAGAATACACAGTATTTTAGTCTATATTGGTATATGGTAAATAATATTTTAGATAAGCGCCGATTACACTAGACTTCATGATGTAGGACGGTCGGGACTCGCCAATCTCCGATATGTAGTGTCCTAACAGCCTAAATTTGATTACACTAAACTACATGTAGTCTCCTACATAAGGACGTCCTAACTTTTAAGTATTAGGACGTTCTGTTTAAACTGTTCAAACAGTGTCCTACAGTCTCCTACAAGATGTAATGTTTCTACAAGATGTAGTCTCCTACAAGATGTAGTTGACTACATGTAGTCTAGTGTCATCGGCGCTATAATTAACACTTCTCACATATTCACACAACACCACCTTGTACCAAACTAAGCAGATCCTTTAATAGATAAACATAGATACATTGCGCATCAAACCTAAGACCTTTTCTAACAATGTTATAAGATTTTCAGAGCGCCTTGGTTCATAACTAGTGTGCTACAGCTCTACTTAGTTGAAGAGTTTGTTTCATTGTCTTCATATGTGAAGAATATTATGATATTATTCGTTGTAGCCCAATTTCTATAGGGTTTGTATCCTTTTTTTTCCGTGGGAAACCAAACTTTGCGGCCCAACCACCGTCGCCTGAGAGACACGACGGGGCTGGAGTGTCGGAGTCCCGTAAGATGGTAATACGGTGTACCGACTAAAACCCACGTGCCCCTAACAGCCATGTGCGACTAATATTGTTCTTAAAAAGAAAATGCCATATCCATATCACAAAATATTATTTTTAAATCCACGGTAGACATGAAGTACGGACTGGCTTGTTCTGAGTAATAAACCAGTTTAGGTGTCCAACAGGACGGGACCTATTCAAACCTTTTGTAACGGAAAATTTGATTTTTTAACTACTACTTACTATATACCTACATATTCTATACTGCAAAGATGGACAACTTCATACCATGCTGTCTGATAAAGTTTATACCATTCCAGCTAGGGCTAGTCCTAGGGGAGATTTTGCAGGATAAAATTATTACTTAGTGCAAGTAAAATTTTAATATCAGTTCAGTATCAGTTAAATTCAGATGATTCTGATGGGTACGTGGTAGGAAATAAGGTACGATTCTGTAGGATAAAAACTACAAAACAAATAATAGATTTTAAACAATTCGAGCTAGAGAGGTTGGTGCAAGTATCTTCTTGTTTTTGGTGACTAAGACTACTTATTATACCACCTCCAGATTTTAATTATGTTACTAAGAGACAACTCCTGGATCATGCCCTGATATAATCTTTTACAAAAATTATTTAAACGAACAATTCATTCAACATCATCTCCAGTACAATAGTTTGGAGATCGCACTAACATTTTTGCTTTTTTTTACATATTCCTCACACTTTCACACAACGCCATCTAGTTTTAATAAAGTAATTGTTTTTTTTTTTTATTCTTTTGTTTATTCGAGACTTTTACGCGCAGCGTATGTCAGTCCCATCGTACCCTAAACATAACAACAACACTTAGCCTATCTTTAATTGTGCCATGAACTTGAACAGCACATTTGCAGGAGCCCCATTCGATTCGGATAAAATAAGATGAAATGTGCCTACATCTGTTCTGTTCAAATTCAAGGCACTCATTAAATATTGTCTAACAGGCTCAGACCGCACGCACTCCATCAACAGGTGGAACCTAATTGTTGTATAACGGAAAAGTATTATTCCAAATATTGTTGAAGACTTGAGGTACAAATCGCAGCGTTTGTGCTCGGTGGTTGGTCAACTAATGGCCGCTTGAATACACTAAGATGGGAGGCTTTACGCCTGAATGTAAAGCCTTCCAATCGCTTACAGTTGCATATCGTATTCGTAAAGGATTGCAACAGAGTTAAGCTATTTCAGAACTATTATTTGCTGACTTTAATCCTAGACTGGTCTTTCGATCAGGATCTATGTTGTCATATAATAGCCATGTCAAATATACAATAACAATAATTTTCTCGTTAAAAAACTAACTTCAACCAAAAACTTTATTATAATATTTACTCAATTACGTTTAGATTGACTTTTTATAGAAATTTTGTATTTTTTTGGTAAAACATGAAATTTTAATGGTACAATTCTTGGGGTATCCCCTTTCTAACAAATAAAGAATTATTAAAGTCGGTTTATAAAGAAAGAAATAATCGGAAAACATACTTAACAAATGTATTTCATAATGAATTAAGTAACCTCCTTCTTTTTTTAAGTCGGTTATAATAGCGAAAGCAAATAAAAAAGTTAATGCTCTCTTTTACAATAGAAAAGTTAACGTGAGACGCAATTCAGTACCTTTTTTGACGACCTCTGTGGCGTAGTGGTTATATAACATGACTGCTACGCAGAGGTCTCGGCTTCGATTCCCGCTCAATGCAAACCTTTGTGTGCATGAGAATGATTGTTTGCATTGGTCTGGGTGTTTTCTATATACATAGAAAACACGTATGTGTATGTATTTACAAAAAAAGTATTTAAGTATGTTTATCCGTTGTCTAGTACCCATAGTACAAGCTCTGCTTAATTTGGGACTAGATGGCACTGTGTGAAAGTGTGAGGAGGAATAAGAATAATGAGTGCATAAGAGCTAACGTTCATTGGTATTTAGAAAATTCTGCATAACAAGGACACACTTACTTAAAAGAAAAGTAAAACAATAAAAAAATAAAACCATTCCCTATAACATAGAATTCGCCATTAATTTAATTAACAGAAAACCTCTATCTGTCTCCTAAAAGAAATAAAAAAGTAAGATATTTAGGGTAGGAGCCATTAATTGAAGAATTTCTTCGACTACCCACTAAACTGTGGTAGTCGTAAATTGGAAAGAAAAACGTTTCGAGCATTAACGAAGGATCGTTTAAGTGATCTATGGTTCCCTTACCTTTTATGAGAGGTACCGCGAGAGGTATTTTCCTATTGTTGTTTATGGTAAAGGTAATTTGATTTGTATTACTTGTTGCGTTGTATGATAAGTTATTGTCTTTAGTTGCGAGGTCTCGGGTTTGATTCCCGTTGAATTTTAAACGTTGTGGTCATGATCATAATTTTTGCATGTATTTATGAAAAAAAAAAAAAAATGTGTAAGTTTATAAATTACCCACAGTACAAGCTTAACTTACAATCTGGGCGACATGATCACTAAGTGGTCAAGCCTTTATTAAAGAAATTAAAAAAAAAACTTACAATCTGAGGAATATATATTTTTTTTTGTATGTAAAGAAATTTTGTTGAGAGTTGGTAAAACTCATTGATTTGAAAAATTTCTTTAAATGTTTAAAATCTTTTTTCGATTTGACAAACTCGGACTAAGCTACCTGTAACGTTTCATATAACCATCATCATAAATAATCCAATATCAATAAAACAAATCACAATTTACATCTATTACCAAAAACCCTGAAACGTTGCACACGCAAATAGATACTTAAAAGTATTTACCAAACATAAAATATAACCCAAAATTATGGGTTTTCACCCACCCTTTTGACAAGGGAAGTTATTACAAGCAGGTGGCACATCCCATAACCCAAACAAAACCCCTGTCGAAGACGACACGTTTCCTTAAGTTTACCTTTATTGACTACGGAATCACTAACCATCTTCTATTCCTTTCACACTTATTAAAATGTATATTTAACGATGCTGTGTCTCTTTCTATCTAAGGCTGTCATTAGACACTAAGCTCCCGATATGCTAGTTAAGTAGCTCTTCTAATTGGGGGTGCATTAAACGCTTTTGCTCATATAAAATGATTTATGGTATAGTGTCGACTTGTAATGGGAACCCAAGGGTCTGTTGGATAACTAGACTGATTTCTCTCGAGGCTTTACAACGATTTGCTTGAGGTTAACTTCTGTGGTAAGTTAGTGAGAATATTTAGATTTTGTTAGTATTTATTTGAAGTGCTGTTGGGTTGGGTCTGCTAAATAGATGGTCCCTTATACATTTAGCTATGCAATCATCATAACAGCCCATTGATGTCCCACTGTAGGGACGGGCCTCCGCCCGGGACGGAGGGATACACGGCCTGCTAATACTACGCTGGCTAGACGGATTGGTAAAAGGTTTAATTTCAAGTTTTCCTTCTTTTTATTTCGTAAAGATAATATTCACGGAGAGTCCCTTAGTTAGTTTTTACGACACTCATGGGATGAGACGGGGTGGTGACAAATTGTATTCTTACTCCGTCACCACACAGAGAAAAAATATACGTAACATTTATTATTCACGACTACCGTCTTTGAAAGTACGAGTATACTACACTGATTGCTCTATCCGTCAGGCAGTCATTAACTATTCCTGAGTGCAGGCTTAAAAAGTTCAAGCAACCAAACTACCTAAACGTCACCCTTTACACAACAAAAAACATATAATCCCCACATTATATCACCTTAAAAAAACCACCCCCTCAGAGCTGAAGACAAATGACAGCTCATTAGTATAGCACACACCATTAATTTTTAAATACTCTAATTGATTGTAATGGGGTTGATATATCCACGTCATCGATGTGACAGTTATATATAAGGTCTTAGTAAAAATATGAAAGGGATAAATTAACAATTTTTATGTTACGAAGTAAACATATCAAAGGATAATTTTCTGTTAAAAAAATGTAATTACAAAACGATACCGATGGTATTATTGAACCAATTTCGTATATTATTATATCTGATATGAACTAAAAAGAAAATATTTCATACTATTTGACATTTTTGGGCGTTTTTCGAACGGTAAACTTACATTCGTTTGTTTTCATACAAATCTTGCTGTGCGGCGAACGCTCGACACTATAAATACTGTCGCATGATTTGTATGAAAACAAACGAACGTAAGTTTGCCGTTCTAAAAAACGCACGGCAGCCGTACGGCACGAAACGGCTAAATTGATTGCCATCTAGTCTCAAACTAAGCAGAGCTTGTACTAGGGTACTAGACAACGGATAAACATACTTAAATACTTTTTTTTTGTAAATACATACATATTATACATAGAAACCACCCAGACCAATGCAAACAATCATGTTCATGCACACAAAGATTTGCATTGAGCGGGAATCGAACCCGAGACCTCTGCGTAGCGGTCATCATATATAACCACCACGCCTTATATGTATTATTTATACTAATTTCAATTATTTGTCTTTGTTTACAGGTAAGGAATCAATTGAAAATTAGTCACCATAGCGAGCTTTTTGGTAACGTATGTTTTGAAGAAACAAAATAGACTTAACAATTTTTTTTAACTCTGCTGTTAACTGTGGTATTAAGAGCCTGTCGACGTCATCATCATCAATCAACCTATTGCAGTCCACTGCTGGGCAAAGGCCTATCCCGCCACAGAACTCAGTCGACGTAATTTAAGATAATTTTACTTCTCTAGAGGATAGTAAGTAAGTAGGAGTAATTGAGTGTCATGTCGATTCCGTTTAGACAGTATGGTTTTCATCAACATCACAACAGCCCATTAATGTCGCAATGCAGGGACGGGCCTCCTCCCGTGACGGAGGGATACTTGGCCTACTAATACCATGATAGGAATAGTACTATGGTTTTAGTAGACAAAATATCCCTCTGTCACAAGAGTAGACTCGTCGGCACATTAAAAAGATTTGGTTAATCCCGTGTATAATATACCTACCTATTGATCAGATTTCGTTAAATTCGTATTCATCTGGTCTTAAGTTCGTAAATATAAAATATTTTTTCTACAATACGTATAAAGCATAACATATGTACACCCTTCCCCTATCTACAATCGACGCTATACAAGCGCCGCCCCAAGGCATTGCTTGCTATCTTAGTTGTAAACCCTGTCATTTGCTTCAACACCTTCGCGAGTTTTTATTGGAAACATTCGGCGAAGACCATTGAAAGCTTGGATGTGGTATGTTGACAAAGAAATGCTTCACAACTAAGCGTAATTATTATTAAAATTATAAGCTTGTTCCGCTCTATGATTAGGAAATAAATAAAGAAAATAACGTTCATAATTATACTGTCCAAATCGCAAAAACCATCCAGTCGATAAGACTACAAAAACTCGAAACGATTAGGCAAATTTGGTATTTTGCCACGCTGGCCAAACGGATTGGTACCTATAGGGTTTAATTTCAAGTTTTCCTTCTTTGTAATTCGTTAAGATAATATTCACGAATAGTCCTTTAGTCGGTTTTTACGACACCCATGAGATGAGATTGGGTGGTGACATAATTGTATTATTACTCCGTCACCACAGTGAGGGTATAGAAGTGCACAATAAAGGGACACACTGAAAATACATCATATATACTTGCGAAAAACATAACTTCCCATTTAAAACAGTCGGTAAACAAACCACTTCAAACTTTAGAAAATAACAAAAGCAGTTAACTTTTAGGCGACATAAATGGGTACATATTCAATAATTGCGAAGATGCCGCATCCAAGACGTACACTGTTCCCCCTCAAGGGGTGTGTAAGCAATTTAGGAGATAAGATCAGGCAAGACGTACCTTTAAATTATTCAAATAAAACCCCCACAACGATATCTGTGATTGTAAATTTCGGTACATATGTGTGTTGCCTACACTTGCGGCCATTTTAATAGGACCCACCGAATGTTTTTTTTTGTTCAACGTATTTTTTAATTCGTGACATGTTTATGTGGATTTGAAATGTATCTAATGTAGCAAATGATTTGCAGTAGGCCGATGACTTACTAAACTGAGAGGGAGAGAATGTAAAATATTTTGCACAGGATTATAGAACACAATACCGTACGGAACCTTTTAGAACAATACAATAAAACAATAATTACTATTAGTACGAAGGACATACTTTATTTATTTGAACAAAAAAAAACGGAAAAATAAGATTCAATAAGTAGCAATAATAATAAATAAAATATTCTTTAGTTTCTAGAATTTTATTGTATTATCGCATTGATATTTAAACAATGACTTTATGAGGAGTTTCAGGTGTTCTTTAAGTTTAAAGAAAGCACATTGTTTGTTATGAAATAAAACTAAGAAGGAGTTAAAAAGTTTATAAAGTCAAAGATAACATAGACATAACAAAACTAATATGGATGAATAATAGTAGGTTTACAGATGGCAATGCCATTAGATAGGTAAAATAATATTTTACTTCTTTATTGTACTAATGTGTGGTGACGGAGTAAGAAAACAATATGTCACCACTCCATCTCATCCCATGGGTGTCGTAAAAAACCGACTAAGGGTCTATCCGTGAATATTGTCTTTACGAAATAAAAAGAAGGAAAACTTGAAATTAAACCCTATACCAATCCGTCTGGCCAGCGTAGTATTAGTAGGCCAAGTATCCCTCCGTCACGGGAGGAGGCCCGTCCCTGCAGTGGGACATTAATGGGTTGTTAGGATATTATCAAATCCCCTCTTAATTAACTCTTTCCCTATCCCCTGTATCATGTATGATACATTTGCATTGTTTCATTATTGTGTCTGTTAGCTGGACAGGCAACCTGTTAACCTTCAAAACTAATTTCCGATGGAAAGCCAGAGCCATCTATAATCTGCTCATCACATCGAAAAGCATTTAAATAAAATATTCTGATTGATATCTAACAAAAATTATGTTACACGATACTACCAATATAATAAATAATATATTATCGATTATACTAAATGGCATATAAAAAAAAATTAACATAAATATCAACAGTTTTTACTTAAATAATCAGATTAGCAAAATATTATGTATTGTATATTTTATTTATAATAGCTTTTTGATGTATAAATCAAAGGGGAAAAAAATATTTTTCTCCTTATTTGGAATGACAAGACGGGGTCAATTTATAGATATATATCTCAACAAATTTAAAACAAAATCGAAAAGCCATTACGCCCACTTTGTAACTATATATTTATCCTCGAAAACACTAAAGTGCGTTCATTTTGGTATAACATGAATACTTGAATATATTTTGCATTAATGAACTAACGAAATGTTTTCGAAAAGACTTGGGCTCGTGTTACATTAGTGGTTTTCTTAATTGGTTCCTGTCTTTTTTTTAATAATAAAGATAAATTTATTTTCTACCAATAAATCCCAAGTACGAACTAAGTTTTTAACTTAGTTTGTAAGTAATGTAACTGAAGGCAAGGTATTTATGTGCTTATGATATGTCTGCACTCCCTCGTCATCACTTTGTTGCCCTTGTTTTTTTTATAAAAGACACGGTACCTAATATGAAACGGAAAGGAAGAATATTTAAACAACTTCATTCCGTCACCATCACCTTTAGCCAAATGCTTCTCACTACACTATGTTCGAAGGACCTGTAAACAATTTCACATTTTTAACAGATAAATAAACCGTTTACTTACAGATATGTAATCATGTCAGCTTTCATTCAGGACTGAATCATAAAACCACAAAAACAAATAACTGACTGATTTTTATGTCCGAAAGTGTAAGTGGGTACCCGCAAGACAAAGAGGTGTACTTGTTATGTGTACCGTTATAACAAGCTGTACTTTGGTACATTTTAAGGTAAACGTATACTATGATTGTCTCTTGCCGGGCTATTGTAATAATCATAATAACAGCCTATTAATGTCCCACTGCAGGGACGGGCTTCCTCCCGTGACGGAGGGATACTTGGCCTACTAATACCACGCTGGCCAGAATAGGTATAGGATTGTTATAGGGTTTAATTTCAAGTTTTCTTTCTTTTTATTTCGTAAAGATAATACTAATGCTTAAAAGTAATACTGCTTTGAGTAATGGCGGTAGGGTATCAGGTTAGAAATATATTGAAGAATTTTTTTGTATCGGAGTTCAAATACCTTTTAGGAATGAAAGTAGTGGATGGCACATATGAAATAACTTCACATTGCCTATGAAATTGGTACTTTAAATCAGCTAATGCGCACCCACTAGGTACTAAAAAATAGTCCCTTTATAGTTGTGACATATGAAGTCATAGGATATGCCCCAAAAGGTGTTACAGAGACTAAACGGTAAGCCTAGCTTACTTTGGCAACAGATGGCGCTGTGTAGAGATGTCCGTGAATATTTATTATTATCTTGTAAAATCGTGGTACACGGTAGACAACGATAGATGGGGGTAAATCCTCCTAGTTTTTATTTAAATCCATGGGAACAAGGCGTACAAACAAATGTATTTTCGTTAAAGTTCCTGAAGTATCCCAGTGTGTTCTTACCTTTAACGTAACAGAATCTCGGACGTATCACGTATGAAAAATCAGGTAAACGTATATGCGCGTGTTTTTACGCTGGGAGGCTTACGTCTAGATATGCGATGCGATTTGCTGGGCCATTTTTTGTGAAAGTATGTGTATTAACAATTTTTTTCTTTGTTTTTTTACCTCAAATTTACTTTTTGGAGATGTTTACTGAAATTGTATGCATATAATTCGTAGGTACTTATCTTGGAATTGCTTTTTCAGTATTCTTTACCTTACTTACTTTTAATGACCCACTGCAAAGATCGGACTTCTTCTATGACGGAAGGAAACTTGATCTAATATTACTACTTTGTCTTGACGGATTGGTATAATATGCTTTTCTTATGTAAATATGTTATCTCCTTTAGTACGTAGTCGTAATTGGGTTCAGTCGTCTCTGCCTACCCCGGACGGGATAAGGCGTTAGTTTGTGTATGTATGTATGTACGGGGTAGTAGCACCATGTATTCATACTCCTAAACTACACGAATACTTTGAACCTACATTGCAGAATTTACGCTCAAGCTCCTAGGCTATTCGAATAAATAGCCAATATCAACTTACATATAGCTAGTCACAACTAGGTTTAATTTATATGCTGCCGTTGGCAATAATAATAGGAAAGCCTGTTTGGACATCCATATTATGATATAATTACTCATCTACCAAATTATAAGCTGGTTGCAATCAGTCAATCAATAGGATTACACGAATTAGGACGTCGATGCGTCTTGTTGCATATAACTTGGTGAATTAGCTTAGTAGCTCAATGTCAGCTTAGTGTGGACATGTCTGATTGTTTAGTTTATTTTAATAGTTTATCATAAATCATAACATCCCATCAATGTCCCACTGCAGGGACGGACCTCCTCCCGTCACGGAGGGCTACTAATACCACGCTGGCCAGGCGGATAATATAAGGTTTAATTTCAAGTTTCTTTGTTTTTATTTCGTTAAGATAATATTCACGGATAGTCCCTTAGTCGGTTTTTACGACACCCTTGGGATGAGATGGGGTGGTGACATTTTGTATTCTTACTCCGTCACCACACGGAGAATAGATTATTTGAATAGTTTCATCATCATCATCATCATCCTCCTGCCCTTATCCTAATATTTGAATAGTTTATTGTATGCTTATTCAAATTATAAATGAACTTCACTCGCACTTTTGTTTAATTATCGAGAGTTTGTTGCCTTTGAAAAATGTAAGCAAAACGGAAAAGTTACTTTAACAATTTTTAGAATATGCAACTAGGCGTTCTACCCTTCTATTCCAAAGAATGCCGTTACAGCTGACTAAGAAAAAAACTTACTCAACATTACTAGGACAAAATAGTAAATTTTACAAGAGGGCCTAGAGAAACAGTATTCCTATTAACTCATAAGGATGTATATACTTTACTACAATATCGGCAAATATATTCAGCATAATAGGTCGGGGAAAAAGTCCTTTCGCATAACGTAGGTATAAACTTATTATAAAATTTCTTTGACTGTACTACTTGTGTCTGGCTGGTTTTGGTAACATTATAAAGGTTACATTATAAAGAAAAGAAAAAAAGAAAAAAAAGTTGTTTCCCGCTATTTTTCATTTGTTTTTCTCTCCGTAAAAATGAGTGAATCTAATGAAGAAATTCGATACATTTTAAAATTTTATTATAAAAAAGGCAAAAATGCAACTCAAGCAGTGAAAAAAATTTGTGATGTTTATGGACCTGATGCAGTGTCAGTAAGAGTAGCACAAATTTGGTTCAAACGTTTTCAGTCCGGAAATTTTGATGTTAAAGATGCACCTCGCTCTGGTCGCCCTGTTACGAATAAAATGGACGCCATTTTTGAAAGAGTGGAGCAAGATCGGCATATTAGTAGTTACGATGTAGCTGAAGAACTGGGAATTGACCACAAAACAGTTTTGACCCATTTGAAGAAAGCTGGTTATACAAAAAAGCTCGATATTTGGGTGCCACACGAGCTCACTCAAAGAAACTTAATGAACCGTGTACTCATTTGCGATTCATTATTGAGACGTAATGAAACCGAGCCGTTTTTGAAGAGATTGATAACTGGCGATGAAAAGTGGATCACGTACGACAAGAACGTGCGAAAAAGGTCGTGGTCGAAAGTTGGCCAGGCTTCACAGACTGTGGCCAAACCTGGCCTAACACGAAATAAGGTGATGCTGTGTGTATGGTGGGATTGGAAGGGCATTGTTCATTATGAGCTTTTACCGCCCGGCAAAACCATCGATTCTGATCTTAACTGCCAGCAACTGATGAGATTAAAGGAAGCAGTCGGGAGAAAACGGCCGGAATTGATCAACAGGAAGGGTGTGGTCTTTCATCACGATAACGCTAGACCACACACATCTTTAGCCACTCAGCAAAAATTAAGAGAGTTCGACTAGGAGGTCCTAGTGCATTCACCATATAGCCCTGACCTTGCGCCTTCAGATTTTTACCTGTTTCGGTCTCTTCAGAATTCTTTAGGTTCTGTAAGGTTGACCTCAAGAGAGAACTGCCAAAACTATTTGTCCCGTTTTTTTGATCAGAAGTCCCAAAGTTTCTACAGTAACGGGATAATGTCTCTGCCCACAAAATGGCAGAAAGTTGTTCAACAAAACGGTACATATATATTGTAAATAAAAGTAAATAAACTTTGAAAAAAATGTCTTGACTTTTCATACAAAAATACGAAAAGACTTTTTCCCCAACCTAATATATCATTAATCATAACAGCCCATCAATGTCCCACTGCAGGGACCTCCTCTCGTGACGGAGGGATATTTGGCCTACTTGTACCACGCTGACCAGACGGATTGGTACAGGGTTTAGTTTCAAGTTTTCCTTCTTTTTATTTCGTTAAGATGATAGTCCCTTAGACAGTTTTTACGACACCCATGGGATGAGATAGGGCGGTGACATATTGTATTCTTACTCCCTCACCACACGGAGATTATTAATTTCTCTACTTCAAACACAATTACTTCTATCAAGAAATACAATCATAAAGTATTACAAGGCACTTTATATAATGCAAGGGATATCAATATCAAATTAGTTGTACAAATAGAGTACATTTGTTCAAGACTTTTTTTCTATTTGCTACGTTTATAGATATTATTTATAGATATTATATTTGACGACCTCGGTGGCGCGCCGGTAAAGCCAGCGGCTGCCGCGCATGAGGTTGTGGGTTCGATCCCCACGCAGGACAATAATTTGTGAGATCCACACATTATTGTCCTGAGTCTGGGTGTTATATGTGTCCGTTAATTGATGTTTGTAAAAGTCCCCGCGACACAGGGCATGATCCCTAGTGCGGGAGTTGTCTTTTTTAAAAAGAAAGAAAGAAAAAGGCTTTACTGAGTGCCTGTTTTCTCTTATTTTATTAATAATAACGTATTTTGTTTTTGTGACAATATTTATTTATTTATTAAGAACTAAAACTGTTGTGCGATGACTGCATGTTTGGAATGTGTTCCTACCATATCTTGCATTGTAGGGTAGATGTCACAGTAGACGACTAAGAGAATTTTTTTTTTTTTTTTTTTTTTCTCCCTTTCTACATCTGCAATCGACTTGAACAAGTCACAATCAGATCTGATCGCTGTAGGGCATGTAATAACCATGCTTCATTAAGCATGGTCAGCATTAATTATTTAAACTGGTTATTCTCTACTGTCTATGTCCAGTATGTTCCACCTCTTTAGGCGTTGGATTGCTGGTTTATTGGTATACATAGCTCGTGCAAGCATATTTTTGTGCCTTTGCAAGCGTTTTTTATATTTGGAACAGCAAACTTTCGCTTCCTGTCTGACTGTAGGGATCTGTAGGTGTTCATGGATTTCCTCATTCCTTGTGAACCATGGTGCATTTGAGATCATTCGAAGGGAATTGTTTTGGAATCTTTGCAAAATTTCCAAATTAGAATTGCTCGCAGAGCCCCACAACTCTATACCATATGACCAAATAGGTTTAATTATGCACTTGTATATTAGCACCTTATTCTCAAGTGATAAAAATGATTGTCGCCCAATAAGCCAGTTGAGTTTTTTAAGCTGTAGGTCAGCTGCTTGTCTTTTTGTTTTTATATGCGTAGACCATGTAAGTCTTCTGTCCAGATGGAAGCCCAGGTATTTCACAGTTGTTTTATGAGGAAGTACTTTTCCATCCAGTTGCACAGGCTTGCAGTCTCCCTTACGCAGAGTGAAAGTTACATGTGTGGACTTAGTTGCACTAGTTCTTATTCGCCATTTTTGCAACCAAGCTTGTATTTTATCTAGTTGCTCCTGTAATTTGGCGGTAGCTCTGTCTGGACATTTATCACTTGCGAGACATGCAGTATCGTCTGCATATGTGGCTGTTTCCACGCCGGCTGTGACAGGTAGATCTGCAGTATACAAGGAGTACAGTACTGGTCCCAGAACTGAGCCTTGAGGCACTGATGCATCAATATTGCAGAGGTCTGAGAGCTCTTCCTCGAACTGCACTTGGAATTTACGGCCTTCTATGTAGGATTTCAGAACCATGAACAGTGTGTTTGATAGAATGGATTTCAACTTGTATAGGAGTCCCTTGTGCCATACTTTGTCAAAGGCTTGCTGAATATCGAGAAATACTGCCGAGCAGTACTCCTTTTGTTCCAAGGTTTGCCTGACTTTTTGTACCACTCTATGTGCCTGTTCTATAGTAGAATGTAGAGGTCTGAACCCAAACTGGTGATCCGGAATTAAGTTTCTCTCTTCTAGTTCAGGTTGAAGTCTGCTCAATAGCACTTTCTCAAACACTTTGGAAATAATGGGTAGTAGACTAATTGGTCGATATGAACTAGGTTGTGTCATTGGTTTTCCTGGTTTTGCAACCATTTTTATTATAGACACCTTCCACAGTTTTGGGTAGTAGTGCACTCTCAGAATGGAATTGAAGAGGACAGTGAGGAAGACAATCGCTTTCGCAGGCAGCCGTTTTAGTATCTCTCCTGTTATAAGATCAAAACCAGGAGCTTTCTTGTTCTTCAAAGAGTTGATTGTTTTAAGTACTTCTTTGGGAGTTACTGGTTTTGGAGGTAACGAAAGTTGTTGATCGCTGTTAATGTGTTCATCAATTTCACTCTCAAACTCCACCATAGAGGATTCATTCGGTCTAAACACTTGCTTAAGGTAATCTGCAAACACATCAGCCTTCTCACTGGCCCCTCTTGCCCATGTACCATCAGTGCGCCTTAGTGGCGGGATATGTTCTTGTGGTCTTTTAAGGTTTTTTGTCATTTTCCATAAAGAATAATTTCCTTGTTTGGTAGCTGACAATTTCGATAGTTTATTATTGAGGGACTCATTTTCCACGGTTTTTATTAGTTCCTTCAATTCTCGAGCTGATCTGTTAAAGGCGGTTTTATCTTCTCTCAACCTACTGAGTTGCCATCTACGTCTGAGTTTTCTTTTCTCTTGCAATTTCATCCGTATTTGTAGAGGGATGTTAGTTCTGTTCTTATATGTTACGGTTGGTGTTGCACGCCATGCTGCTTCCTGTATTTTATTTGTTATATAGAACGTTGCATCATCAATGTTAGCAGTTGTTTTTAACCTTATTTTTAGATTAATTTCCTCCTCTAAAAAGTCAGCAAATGCATTCCAGTCTGTGTATTTATTGTTCAAAGCAGGTGGTTGTTCTCTCTCTATAGGAGACATGCTAAATGTGCCTATGACGGCTGTGTGGTCTGAGTCATAGCAAGAATCCTCGTCATGGCATGAGTGAAGACTGACATAATGCTGTCTTATGCCTTTACATATAAAAAAGTCAATAAGGTCAGGAATCCTTGCCCGATCCGCTGGCCAGTATGTTGGTTTACCTGTCGAAAATGTTTCTAATTTTAGTGAGTCAATGCACTTTTTTAGTTCGCGTCCTTTAGTTGTTGTAAGTCTTGATCCCCATTGCTGATGTTTACTGTTCCAGTCACCTCCACTAATGAATCTATGGCCAAGTGTATCCAAATAGTCAGAAAACATTTCTTGTTTAATATTATGACGTGGCGGGCAATATATAGCGCTTATGTTCAGGGCTCCCTGATTATCTTCCACTGTAACAGTAGCAGCTTGTAAGTAATCTTGTTGGAACCTGCTATGAAAGTGATGTTTAATTTTGTCCCTTATTATTACAGCTGCTCCTGCATGGGACTTTCCATCAGGATGATTTGTACAGTAGATATTGTAACCCTTAAGTGTCAAGTTTTTCTCATCAGTCATGTGTGTTTCTGATAGCAAAATCATGTCAACTTTATTTTCCTCCAAAAATATAACTAGGGCCTGTTTATTTGGGAGCAGACCATTGATATTCCAGATAGCAATTCTAAGGTCACGGAATTTTATTAATTAACACTGTGATAACGTTCATAAGGGTGCTCATAAGTTCTATCAATTTGTCAATTTTTTCAGTTTGTTTAATTATGAGACTTTCTAAGTTGTCTTTGTCCTGAGAAGGTTGGTCTCTTTCATCAGAAATTGTTCTGTGGATTGTTCGCTGTGACACAATGGTGTCAACTTTATCATTGTTTCTAAGATCCTGTTTAACATTATTCTTTACAGCTTCGCTATAGGACCGAGCAATGCTGTACTGTGAATTGTGAGCAGTACTCGCATATGTTGTTTTCTGTGTGGGCATGTCAGTTTTGTCTATATCTGGTGACTTGTTAAGGGGTTTTGGAAATATGGTTTGTTTATGTTTAACAAATTTTCTTGTAAATATTTCCTTGTAAACAGCACACCCTTTGTAATTAGCTGGGTGGTTTCCTGAACATAGGGAACATACTGCTGGGGTATTAATAACGACTAAGAGAATAAATAAATAAATAATCCTCACACATTCACATCTAGTCCCAAACTAAGCAGAGCTTGTACTATGGGTACTAGACAACGGATAAACATACATACTTAAATACTTTTTTTTTGTCAATACATACATATTATACATAGAAACACTCAGACCAATGCAAACAATCATAAAAATACGACAAGAGTAAAATTTTTTCTTGGGTGAGAAGGAAAATTAAAAACAAAAGTTTGTTCGTAACCCATTGAGAATATTTAAATAAAGTTAATTAATTGTAAATGTTTGATTTTGAAGAATTCGAAAAAAGTTCAATATTTTTTTTCCTTAAACATATTCTATGTGCTACTAGTATTACTATTTAGGGTAAGGTTGCGACTATTGGACCACTTAATTTCAAACAGACCTGGTACCTAAAACAGAGCTTGAATTATAACAAAATCTTTGTAAACTAGTAGTCTGTATATTCAACTATTAGTAACTAACATAATTAAGTTAATTTTATTAGGTAAATAGTCACAAAGGAAGACAATAAAACTTTGCGATGGTTTCCTTGTTTGAACCACCGTCTCTTTCATCGGACCACTTAGTTGCTATAATTGGACTTAGGGCATTATAGGTGGCTGGTCCATTTAAGGTGCATGTAAAAAAATTAATAATGTAAAATATTTTTTTATCACATTTCTTTTATTTTTGAAAATAAATAGAGTTACATGTATTAGTCGACTCTAATTATATTTCTTTATTTGGCATGCAAAATCACAAAAAAATTTCAGGCACGTCAAATCTTCTCTTTAACGTCGCTTTTGGCACTCAAAACATTGTGATTACCTCATTCAATCCTAGTTCTTTTTTCCCTAAGCTAGTTTCATACTCGCCTCTACCTCCTCCTCTTTTTGTCATGCTAAAATAAAAAGATTTGTTTATTAAGTAACACACATTATAGAAGTTGCCATCATTAGACCGGTTCAATGAAAGAGCATCGTGCCAGTCCATTGATAGAAACTCACTAACATCCACTAAAATATTTATTTTAAAAAAAAGTAGCACGTTACTCAACAAAAGTATACGACAGTAAGTATCCGTAATGACTGTACTATACTAGTAAAAAAAATCACATTATAATAATTAATGTAACAGTACTTACATGCTATTATTTACCGCGTAAAAATTATGTTCGAGGTCCAAGAAACAAAGCGAAGTACGTCCACCCCTCATGCTGCCTGCTGCGGTACTGGCGGTTGGAGGTCGGTGTGGGGGGTTGTAAAGCTATCGTTTCGATCCAAATATTAGGTTCAAATATGAATAGATCGCGAAATATTGATGTGGTCCAAACAAAGCGCTAGTCCAATGATCGCAACCTTACCCTACCTTTAACGTAACGTATTTACTATTACTATTACTATTTTATACATTACCTCTCAAGTTTTGTGTGCTTTGTCGTTCATAAAAGCATACTTACATTTATTGTCCAATATTCAAAACATCTTAAAAAAATCCATAAATAATCTAAACCATATCCACACTAATCTAACGTTACCAAGTCCACTAAACGGTACTAACCTAGTTTGCCGCAGCCCAATGGGCAATCGTATTGCTACAGTCGCTATGTATGTCATAACCAGGACATGTGAGGTCCGAAACTTGATGTTGATGACTAAAATTTGTATGAACTTGTATGTGTTAGGCAAACCAAATCATGATTTGGAACTCCCAATTAACATGTTGGGTTCAATAGTTAACTTGTATGGAGAATAGAGTAGTATATTTATTTTGTTATTAGATTAGGTTTTTAAAGGGTCGACAATTCGCGTGTGAAAAGTCAGGTGATGCAGGGGTCCTAGGTTACAGTAACCACTTACTACCAGGTGAACTGTAAGCATCATCATCATAACAGCCTATTAATGTCCCACTGCAGGGACGGGCCTCCTCCCATGACGGAGTGATACTTGGCCTACTAATACCCCGCTGGCTAGACGGATTGGTATAGGGTTTAATTTTAAATTTTTCTTCTTTTTATTTCGTAAAGATAATATTCACAGATATTCCCTTAGTCGGTTTGTACGACACCCATGGGATGAGATGGGGTGGTGACATAATATTGTATTCTTACTCCGTCACCACACGGAGTACCGTAAGCATATTTGCCACTATCGTGATATAAAAAAAACTTATAAAATAAGTAAGTTTCACAACCTTCTGAAATGAACTGAGATATATTAGAAAAATAAGTTAAATCTCGAGGCAGGATAAATGCCGTTGACCTTTAGGTCCCCGAGGACATGCCTCGCTAGGTCTTGTCCAGTATGTGCCAGGGGACCACTGTATGTTTTCATTTGTTTATCGCCTTGCAGACATTATCAGCTGATCCTGAAAATGTATCACCTAGGAACTTTGCAATCAACTTTAAATATTGAAGACTAACTGATGCCCGCAGCTTCACCCGCGTTGAATCATAACAGCCCATTAATGTCCCACTGCAGGGACGGGCCTCCTCCCGTGACGGAGGGTTACTTGGCCTACTAATACCACGCTGGCCAGACGGATTGGTATAGGGTTTAATTTCAAGTTTTCCTTCTTTTTATTTCGTAAAGATAGTAGTTACGGTTATTCCCTTAGTCGGTTTTTACGACACCCATGGGATGAGATGGGGTGGTGACATATTGTATTCTTACTCCGTCACCACACGGATAACCGCGTTGAATAAGTAGCTAAATGTTATTCTACTCCCTAAGCTACCTATATTCCAAATTTCATCAAAAACCATTCAGTAGTTATGTAATATGTATGTATTTACAAAAAAAAAGTTTACTAACAAGTATTAATATCCGTTGTTCTGTTACCCATAACACAAGCAGGTTAAGCCTAGCTTACTTTGGGAACAGATGGCGCTGTGTAGAGAATATATGTCCGTGAATATTTATTTATTTAGTTATTGCGTGGAAGACAATCCATCAATCCTCACAAACTTTTGCATGTATATAATATTAGTAAAATTTCATCAAGTATTCTTACACAGTCACCAAAAAAACCTAACTAAAACAATATTACTTCAAAAATTTTAGCGAAAAACACGTCAATTTGTATCAAATAGCTTATAGTACGTGTAGACATTTGGGAGTGTTCGTGTATTAAGGTCTAATTTGTAACTTAATCAGAACAAGAGACAGGCAGCTGGGACCACATGTTAATTGTTAACTAGTAAGACGTGTGCTCACTTTGTCGAGATAAACTTATTTTAGGCTGTAATTATGTGCGGTAGGTATGTATCTGTTACGGGCAACGTGATTAACTGGGCATTATTAATAAGGACCGGTCTTTATTAATAATGCCCAATAACGATGGCCAAAGTGATAAATGTATCACTTTGACCGGCCCTTATTAATAATGGCCGACGGCCAGTGGTCCATGTAATAAGTTAGTGTTTGAGATAGCTTAAAAAAAAGCTAAAACCTAAAATTAAGCCAAAAGTCAGAAACATTTGGTTAGGTTAGGTTAGTATGGCGACCACAACGCGCACGAGCCGAGCGAGCGAAGCGAGCGGGCCGCGGCAGCGGCCGGCGAGTGCCAGAAACATTTAAGTAAAATGTTTATTTTTTAACTACTATGTCCAATAGTTCATTTTTTGTTAACTTTTCATGAAAATTTTGTAAGTTTAATTTCATTTAACGAACAAAAACACTACAGTTCACCTATTTTATTACTTTGCCCAAGATAGGGTGGGCATTATTCATAAGGGCCGGGAAAAGTGATTAATTATGCTGTATTAATCACATTGCCCAATTGAGTCGGGCATTATTAATACAGACCGGTCATTATTAATAATGCCCGGACTTATCAAATTGCCCGTAACATATCTACTGCTGGGAAAATAGGGGTTGAGATTGCTGAGAAATACATACATTATTTGTTAAAAGAAATTATCGTTTATCAAGTTGCAAACAAAGACACAAAAATGGTACTTATAGTACTTTGAATTAAGTGACAAACTGCGTGCCTTAAGTTGCACTCGGTTTAGCATGATGTCTGAAGCTAATTTGTAGACTAATATAAAGCTAGTTTGCAAATTGTGCTTAAATGATGCAAAGAGGGGAAAGGGATAGGACCGCACAAGGCGACAATATTTGGAGGAGGCCTATGTCCATCAGTGACATCATAGGCTGATTGATTATGATGAACGCAAAGAATACGTGATGTAATCACCCCATCTTATTCTATGGATGATGTAAAAGGTGGTATAGTAAAGGTACTTAAACTAAAGAATGGAAAATTACCCTCTTAGCATACTACCTGAATCAGCGTAGTATTAGTCGGCAAAGATTTCCTTTCATCGCTTGAAGAGGCCACCTTTACACTAAAACATTAACAGACTACTAAAACGTTACCTGTACTTTATGAAAACCAAAATGTTCTGTCCCACTTAGCAATGTTACAAAGAAGGAATATAGTTAGTGTATGCAAATTCTTACTAAAATCTTTCACGAATGTTTTAAGTTTACGTTTTGTTTGCTTAAGGTATCACCACATTGTTTCTTAATGTCGCGTCGACAAAATTTTTACTGTATTTTTATTTTACTGGCACATAAATGGCGACCAGAATTGGCAATGGGTGAGAAATGCACAGGATAGTACAAAAGTACCCGTGTGGTGACGGAGTAAGAATACAATCTGTCACCACCCCGTCTCATCCCATGGGTGTCGTAAAACCGACTAAGGGATTATCCGTGAATATTATCTTTACGTAATAAAAAGAAGGAAAACTTAAAATTAAACCCTATACCAATCCGTCCGGCCAGCGTGGTATTAGTAGGCCAACTATCCCTCCGTCATAGGACGAGGCCCGTTCCTGCAGGGGGACATTAATGGGCTGTTATGATGATGATGCTGATGAGTACAAAAGTAGACAAAGTTACACGTTTGAACGAGACCTATGCCCATCAGTGGGCGTCTTTTAGCTAATGTGACAGTTAAGTCAATATGTTTTAATTAAAAACAAATCAAATGCGACTTGCCTAATTATAAATAAATAAATATAAATATTCCTCACACTTTCACACAATGCCATCTGGTCCCAAACTAAGCAGAGCGTGTACTATGGGTAATAGACAACGGATAAACATACTTAAATACTTTTTTGTTTGTAAATACATACATAAAAAATATATGTATTATACATAGAAAATACCCAGAACAATGCAAACAATCATGTTCATGCACACAAAGATCGAACCCGAGACCTCTGCCTAGCAGTCATGTCACATTACCACTACGCCACAGAGGTCGTTAATCGTTATATAAAATAGTTTACCAGATTAAAATAAGACCTCTCTACCCTGAGCGTTAGATAGTTTTTGACTTTAGCGACGGGGATCGCATAAGAGCAAATAAACTTATAGCACTCTTGCCTGAAACTATTTATCGTCCTACGCCTACAGTGTCCTGCTTCTTCTGTACATCATTGTGCAGCCTGAAGAGGCTGCTAGTAATTCTAATACTTCTAATACTTTAACCCGCCACACATTGCGCCAACGGTTGCGTTAACGCAAGATGTTCTGTTGCTACCTTAACTTGTCTTCACAATGCATTACTTACCACATTTAATACTACTTTTATTCCAAGTTGAAAGTTTATTTAACTTTACTATTATCTCTATTCCACTGTATAATAAATTTAAACGTAGCTTCAAGGCTTGTTATAACTTAATCGGACGTTTTCTAGATTATACTGAAAGTGACAGCCATTATATAGTTAGTTTCTAGTAATTTTGTACGGGTCATATTATATCATAATTGCATTTTCATAATAGGTATTAGCTTTGTTACCTGGTATTAATGTTATTTGAAAATGAGAATCCTTTTGATATCTATTTCCAATCATTTTAGTTCTTGGTATTGTCATCAGTCTGTATTTATTATCGGAATTACCGCCTATTCTAAAATTAAAAAAGTTATCCTATAAGGGTTCCGTTTTTCTCAAATTGGGGTACGGAACCCTAAAAATCATAGCAAAACAGTTTGTCGTAATTCATGTGCTTATCATTAAGACAATTTAAAAAGTCTAATATTTTTAATTAACCTTAATAGTTTCTTTCATAACTTTCCGCGCCTATTCATTTTCTGCTATTTTTTTTAAAAGCCTCTAGATCATCTCGCCAGTATTTTCGAAGATGACTAGGGGTAAGGCCAGGCGCGCACTACGAGTTTTTCGCCGCGCGGCAGAAAAGCGCAGCGGTATAATGTCGCACTGTAATACTGTACCAAACAGTTTTACATTGTATTGCGCGCACTTGACGGCAGAGCCACCGCAGCCCACCAGTATTACTGTGCGACATTATACCGCTGCGCTTTTCTGCCGCGCGGCGAAAAACTCGTAGTGCGCGCCTGGCCTAAGCCACTGTAAACATAAGCATACACAATTTAAAAAGAAAGAGAATTCTCAGCTATATTATCCAGTCCTTGCTAATTTCACTTGTTTTCGACGAGGTTACCTACTACCTGTAAAGTATAAAACTCTGTTTGTTAAAACCAAACTTTGAAAGTTTACTTACGTTTCCATTACGCCATAAAGTCACTTGACCAACTTAACTTGACCCCTCGGGCTCTACGTCACATCCTATTGTGGTATCTGACGTCACCAGTGTTGAACGAGTTTGATAACTACCCACAAGTTGGGTAAACGTGTTACGGACAGTCAGAAAAGTTTTAGGATTTACCCCGTGGGGGTGTAATGGGACATGATAGATATGATAAGATGAAAATTTCTGTGGTATTTTGGGAATAACTCTCTCTCTTGCGGTAAATTGTTAAGATTAGTAGAATAGTTCGCATTTGTTTGACGTTCTTGGTGCATTGATCGGGGAAGTTTGGATTTCTTCGGATGAATTTGATATTTGAAAGAAAGAAAGAAAGAAAAAACATTTATTCTGGCATAGCTACACCTCAGTACAATCAACATTGATCAAGTTAACTAACAAAAAATAAAAAAAGCAAAATTGATAAAAAAGATTTTTATTATAAGCTGAGTAAAATAATTTGAGAAATATCAAGCTGAAACGATAAATTTAAAATACTCGTCTACGTTTGGTTTTGAGAAATTATTCATTATAAATTCTGGAAAATGCTATAGTGGAGTTTATCAAGCTGTTTATTCTTTACTGGCGCTTTGGAAGCGTTGGTAAAGTTGATTAAACTTTAGACTATGTACACTTAAATTAAATAGAATAGAATTAACGTCATTTAGTTATACATCTCCAGCACTAGGGATCAAACCCTGTATTGAAAAGACCACGTGGATCCCTTCACGGGGATGACGTGGGTTAAATGTATAATAAAAATAAAAAAATATTAAAAGAATAGAAGAAAAAAAAATATAGATTACAAGATTTTTATGAATCTTAGTTAAATAATTTGCGAAATAATTCTCCAATTTGTGACAAAATTGACATCTAATTAAATCATATGAATAACATATTATTTCAAATGAGATCTTAATGTCACATTAACTGATATTACTATGGAAATAAGATGTTAAATCTACATTCCCGGAGCAAATGGCCTGGCTCTCCCCTCTTCTGGAAAAATAACCTCAAAAGTAGGGTGCAAACGATTTACGTTAAAGCAAGAAAGTCCTAAATAATTAGATATAATATAAATACTAATCCATACTAATATTATAAATGCGAAAGTAACTCTGTCTGTCTGTCTGTAACTCTTTCACGCCTAAACGGCTGAACGGATTTTGATGAAATTTGGTACAGACAATCTTTAGACCCTGAGAAAGAACATAGGCTACTTTTTATTAACAAAAAAAAAATATTTTTTTTACAAAAAAAAAACGTATGTTCTAGCATTTTGAAATTTTTACCAGTGTGGGGATGAAATAGGGGTTAATTGAAGATAATGCAATAAATCTTGGTACGTAGGCTTTTTCTACAAACGGAACTCCAGAAATTCGAACTGTACGGATTCGGAGCGGGAACTACTAAGCCAAACTCACATTCACTTCTCTCTCACTCACAACAAATTCTGATTGACAAAAACTAATTTCACGCGGGCGAAGCCGCGGGCGGAAGCTAGTGTTATTATAAAAGACTATTTCTGAAGTAAGAGTTATTGTAAAATTTCTTTGTTTTAAATTATTAAAGTATTATTTCTGGCATACATCTGTGAAATAATTTAGTTTACAAATAAGTTATCTTTTATACAAAGATATAGATAGTGTTGTGTTTCTTAAAAATATCGCGCTTTAGTTTCGTTTTATCGTTACTTCCTCTAAGATAATATAAATTCTTACATTCAAAATTTTCTAAATTCTCGGTATTGATATTTAACAATAGAGGTATACCTATTGTTTAAAGTGTTAGTTCCGAATCTGTTTTAGTATTATCAGTAATTTTAGACTAATAAACATTGTTCTAGAGAGTTTACGATCTTTAACATAATACAACAACAACTTTACAACCTGTAACTTAATATTTTACTTGAATATAGATATAATAAACCTAACAACTAGTAATTTTCTAGAGCTTTAGGGTTTTCTGTGAAATATCTATTAAAGTTATTATTATAAAGTTAAATCTATTCTGTAATACTATATCTAAGTTTCAACGATGATTTTAAGAAAGAAGGAAAACTTGAAATTAAACCCTATGCCAATCCGTCTGGCCAACGTGGTATTATAAGGCCAAGTGATGAGCCTCCTCCCGTGACGGAGGGATATCCGTCACGGGAGGAGGCCCATCACTGCAGTGGTACATTGATGGGCTGTTATAATAATGATAATTTGTAAGTCTAATTGTTAAAAAAACGCCAAAAACGGGATAGTCTCACATATGTCGTAATTATATAGTCCCTACTCATAACCCGGCCCCCACATTTAATAAGTAGGGACTAACCAAGATTTATTTTGTCTAATATTGCGAATGTGGAATATCTTATGCTATATTGACACTTGTGGATAACATGCTGAGATTTTAAACGTGATTTATTTACTTGCCAATAATGTTTATCAATAACTCGATTATTCTCTTGCGAAAGAAAGAATTTTTTTTTGTTTAGACTTACACTAATGGTGGTGGTAATGGTGAATATTATCTTTACGTAATAAAAATTAGGAAAACATGAAATTAAATACTATACCAATCCGTCTGGCGAGCCTCGTATTAATAGGGCAAGTATCCCTTCGTCACTGGAGTAGGCCCGTCCCGGCAGTGGGACATTGATGGGCTGTTACGAATTAGCTATAAACACCTATGAAAATTTGGTCATGTTATATTTATGGATTGAGGTTTTCGGACAAGTGATATTATGAGACATGAATTTAGGGCTAGTTATCATTCGGACAAATGATGATTCGGGCACAAAATGTTAGGACACCTTAGACCGTTAGATTATGAATAAGTAAATTATGAGATAAAATAGAGAACCGTCTCAGGCATATAATAGAAGTCGATTAGATAAAAGTCTCAGCTATATTTTACTAGGTTTTTAGTTCAACATTATTATGTTGTCTTTTTTAACTTTAATTTTTGGTTAATTTCATTAAAGAAAAATATATTTTTAATGTATTTAAATAAACAACGAAATCTTTCCATTAATCGCGAATACTAATTAACACAATGCCATGTTAGCTATTTCTAGGCGATTGTACTTACATTTGTTACCCGAGAATCGAACTCGATATACAATCTTAGCCTGAGGTTAATTAAAAACTACGTACCGTGGATGTGTAAGCAAACAATCTTGGGAGAATCATCTGGTCAAAACTGCCAATTGAAAAACAACCTTATATCTACAATATAAGTTCTAAATTACCTTAATAGGGTCTGACATTAAGAAGATTTTCAAATCCGATGAAAGCAATTCTTGAAATATAATTATTGGTTATCAAGGTACATATTTGTACATGTCAGGTTCGATTCCCGGCTGAATAACAATAATAGCAGCAATGCGAGAGCTTAAAGTTACAATTAATATAAAGAGAAAACCGATATTGAATTTTATTGAAGGTAGCTTGTTCCTATGTCTGTTGTCGAAATAATAAGTTAACTGATAAATAATAAGTTGACAGAGGGCGTGTTCATTTAGATAGATAAAATAATATTTTACTTCCTTAAAATAGGAATAATCTTGTTACTTGTCAATTCCACTTATTCTATAAGTAATTTACTTGCCATTCAAAAGGACAAAATAGAATAGAATAGAATATTTATTGGTATAAAATTACAAATAACTTACAAAAAGTATCTTAAAAGTACAATCATACAAAATATGCATCTGCCTGAACTAGGTTACTTAACCTGTGTGTCAGGTCTTTGTCTTACGCGTCACAGAAACTGATGAATCAATTTAAAATATAAAATAAAATATAGCAAAGCAAATGAACCACTTTAAAGCATAATAGATGGCGCTCTGACTATTTTTGAATCGCAAAATGGTTGTGAGTGTTTTAAAAATTGCTAAGACTTTGTTACAATTGGCTAGAAATACATAAAATTAGGGCATTACTCGAATGTCATAATTAATATTAGTTAAATTAATGATAAATGATTTAAATAACATAATTTATAATGTTACCTCTTTAATTTAATTAGATTTCAACTAATTACTAATGTAGTCCAGGAAAACATTAACTAGTTATGTATTACTTATCCTTTAATTAACATAATTTAGTTAGGATCACGTTTATAAATTATTATAGCAATAAATCATTAGATATATAGATAATATCTACTACTGCACGTAGGGCTCCAAATCTTTCCTCATTGAAAGCACCTGTGCCTCCCTCATCTTGGGTCGTTGATACTTTACTTATAGGGGATGCACACATTGCATTCTTCTATGTGAAACCGTTTTAGATGTATCGAAATCTCAAATATGTTTATATAAACCGTAGTATTCTTTTAAGGAACTTAAATAGTACCTTTATTCTATAGATTAATTTATGCAAAATATAAATTATTAATTCTATTTCAATAATAGTCACTAGAAATTATTGTACCTTTATAAATAATATTATAAATTATTTTAGCAATAAATCATTAGACATATAGATATCTACTACTGCAAGTAGGTCTCCAAATCTTTCCTCATTGAAAGTACCTGGGCCTCCTTCATCTTGGGTCGTTGTTACTTTACTTATGGGGGATGCACCGTTTTTTCTTTACTTATGTGATACCGTTTTAGATGTATCGAATACTCAAATTTGTTTATAAAAACCGCAGTATTCTTTTGAGGAACATATAAGTACCCTTCTTCTATAGATTAATTTATGCAAAATATAAATTATTCATTCAATTTCAACAAAAGTCACTAGAGATGATGCGTCCGCTAAGCATTTTAATTTTTCTTCTATTATTGAAATTCTTTCAAAGATTTTTATCAACTATGCCCACCTGTTTAGTTTAATTTGTATAGTATTAGTTTGTTATGTCTATGTTATCTTTAACTTTATCAACTTTACAACTCCTTCGTAGTATTATTTCATAGCAAACAATGTGTCTTCCTAAAACTTAAAAAACATGAAATACCTCATAAAATCATTGTTAAAATCAACGCGATCATACAATAAAATTCTAGAAACTAAAAAATATTTTCTTTATTATTATTGCTTCTTATTGAATCTTATCTATTTGTTTTTTTTTGTTCAAATTAATAAAGTATTTAACCTACTTAAATGTCCTTTGTACTAATAGTAATTATTGTTTTATTGTATTGTTCTAAAAGGTCCCGTACGGTATTGTGTTCTATAATCCTGTACCTTTTATCATTAACAAATGTAATGTTCTTAAAATCATTAGATAACATTGTCGATTACCCTCCGATGCAGGTAGTTCCGTATGCTTCGTCGGTGCTTCGAACAACTACAATTTCAGTATACTCTTGTTTGTCGTACCAGCTAGACGTGTGCTTTATCGTGTTATTACTTTTAAAACCTTTAAACACTTTAAAAATGCCATCTGCAGCTTTATCCCTAGTATCAGCCAAGTCGTGCGTCTTCATATCTGGCTACAACCTAAAAGGAGATGTTCGTAAAATAGATATATTGCGTAGTGCAGCAAGAAAGATGGAAGAAGAAATGAAAGGCGAACTGTATCCTCTACTTCGCGAAAAAAATATTATGTTTCTTCACGGTGCCAGCTTTAAATCAACCATCAGCAAGCTCAGTGAACACTTGGGACAAGAGCTATCTGTTCAAGTAAAAGATCTGGACAGATGTGTTGTTTATGACAAACTCATGGATTTCTACTTGAATCAAGGAACCATGCCATCTACGTACCAACTTTTCGTCGCCTTGGAGAAACATCTTCCAGTCCACATGGACATTGCCAAATTTATAAAGCTGCTGAGAAGTATAGGCTTTATTTGGCAAGAAGTCGACAATAATTTAGTGGTTTTGGAGATTCCAAGACTCAGATCAGAAAGGATGAATTACTTGAACACTATTACGTATTGCAGACGACACGGCAAACCTATTTACTTTGTTGGTGAGTGTATTGTGCATCGCAATATCTCGGTGAGCAATATACCAAAGAAAATGATGTATGCAGTGTCTCGAGCAGGAATCCAGTTCGTGGAAGAAATAGATTTATTTTCACCCTATTCATATATGGACTGGTTTCAAGATACGGTGCTTGAGAATTTGCCTACCCCGAGCGTGATAGTCTTGAACCATAGTAAGCGTCACTGTGAAGAAATTGTTAAGTCCCCAACTCCAAGCAGTTCGAAGGCTGAGATTATCGAATGGCTGGATTATTTCAATGTGCCATACGACTCAGCTATGACGGATGTAGATTTATATAATCTTGCTTCAAGAAAAACTAATTTATCGTGGAAATTGTACAAACTCGATGCATTTCTGGAAGCAAAAGGACACATAGTGCTTAGAACACCAAAAAGTGTTAGTGAAGTCTCTCCTTGCGCTTTTGTAAATGGTACAATTAACGAAAAATTAGGTTTATATCTTAGAAGTTTTAAAGATTTATCAATCGAGAAAGTTATGTTATTAATTCGTAATGTTATTAATAATATAAACATCGATTTGATAAGAACTTTTAATGCTTCTGTAGAAAATAAGGAATATGAAATTCTGGTAAAAGATTTGGTGTACGATAGTTTATTTGATAATATTAAAGAATCAGAATTAGATGTGAACATGGAACGATGTTATGGTTAATAAAGAAATTTTAATATGTAGTTTATAAGTAGAGTTAGGAATAGATATAAGTAGTCATAATTAATTTAGTTCGCAAACGTTTTATTTGTATTGCTAAAGTTCCTATTGATTATAATGTATTTTTGATTTTGTTTAAGAATGGTTGTTCAATTTGTAAATATTATATTTTTTCTAATGTTCTTATTATCTTGTGTTCATGTATTTAATACTGATTGTAATATCCTTCCTTTGATTTCTTTAAAGAAGTACAGTAAGTAGTAAGAAATTCTGTAATAAAATGTTTTGTATTTGTAATTGATTTCACTTTAAAGATATTTGTATTACTGTGTTAAATACATACTGATATAATATTGAAAAAAAAATATTTTATTTTATTCTTTCAAATCCTTTCAGTTTTTTATTGAATAATATTATTTTGCGTGTTACTTTTAAAACAATAGACACGTCTAGATTTTGGTTACTACTGATAACGTAATGATATAATCAATGTTTTTACTACCAACCCTTAAATCAAGGAAATAACTGCACACAGAACTATTTTAGTTGAAAGCAAACATATTTACAGTACGTATAGAGTTAAAATAAAAAGAGAAAAAATTGGACACGTAAATAAATTTGTAGATTTTGATCTATAGGTACAAAGTAATTATTAGATTCAGTTTTTTAAATATATATCAATTAGCTGGGACTAAGGGTACTAAATAACAGAGTCAGGGTACAGAAGTATGTATACATAAAATTGCGGACGAGCAACTCACATAAAAACAATGTTCAAGCCTACGATATCTTGTATTGTTGGCACAAAGGCGGGCGCAACAGCAATAGCATAAAGAATATTTTCAAATCCTATAAAAGCAATGATTGAAATATAATTGTTGGTTATGAAGGTACATATTTGTACATTCTGGCTGAATAACAAAAATAGGCAATGGGAGAACTTAAAGTTACAATTAATATAAAGAGGAAACCAATATTAAATACAATTAAAGGTAGCCTGTTCTTCCATCACTTGTCGTAATAATAAGTTGACTAATGACTTTGGCGAACCAATTTAGAAAGGTATAATCATATTTTAGTTCTCTCATTTAATTCTATTCTTCATCCAATTCTACTTATTTTATAAGTTAAACTAGCGGCCCATTCCGGCTTCGCACGGGCGTTATTTTCCCGCTTATCTGTTGAATTTTTTCCCGTTTTTCTTCTTGTTATAAACCTCACGGAGCCCGAGACCTTTCCGACAAATGCAAAACCGTGGAAATCGGTTCGTGCGTTCTGGAGTTATAGCGTCAGGAAGGAAAACCCGACTTATTTTTATACAGTAGACTAGCGGTCCATCCCGACTTCGCACGGGCATTATTTCCCCGCTGTTCTGTTAAAATTTTCCCTGAATTTTCTTTGCTATAAACCTCACGGAGCCCGAGACCTTTCCAACGAATGCAAAACCGTGGAAAGCGGTTCGTGCGTTCTGGAGTTATAGCGTCAGGAAGGAAAATTCGACTTATTTTTATATAGTAGATTACCTACTTGCTATTCAAAAGGACAAAATTAAATATATCATGAAGGCAAAAATAGCAAAATTAACTGCTCAAAAGTATAATAGATGGCGCTGTGACTATTTTTGAATCGTTACATGGTTTCGTTACGTACGTTAAATTTGCTTTGGCGCTTCAATAATGAAACTTCAAATAAATTTGTTATATTTCAAGCATTGGTTTCATCGAATTTGAAAATCTTCTAAATGTCTTTGACAGTCACTCTCGCATTTGTGCCAACAATACGAGATATATCTTACCCTTAAATATTGTTTTTATGTCGTTACTCTGACTGCATTTTAATGTAGACTTACAGAAGTCAGAGAGGTACAAGTCAGAGAGTCAGAAAAGGTACAGACCTTTTCTCTGTTTTGTAGTACCCTTAAGTCCCCTGAAATCAATAGATACTTTGTACAGATCAGAATCTAAAAATTTATTTTAACCTAATACATATTGTTAATAATGTTAGTTTTTAACTAACATGGTTCTGTGTGCTATGGTTTACTTGATTTAACGGTTGGTAGTAATACATTGATTCTATCATCACATAAGAAAAAAGTGAGATTTGACAGTAGTAACCGAAAAATCTTAGCGTGTCAATTGTTGTAAAAATAACACGCCAATAATGGTATTTAATAAAGAACTCAAAGAAACCAAAAGTTGTTAGGTGAAAATCATTTTTATTAAGGTTTTAACCATTACAATTTGTAAAAAAATAGTACATTTTATAAGAAATTAAAGGAAGAATATTACAATCAGTATTCAATATATCAACACAACATAAAAAAAACATTCGAAAAACATAATGATCACTAGTTAATAAGTAGAAATCGAAAATACATTACAATCAATAGGAACTTTTGAAATACAATAAAACATTTGTTGTTTCGAACTAAATTAATTCTAAGTACCTATATCTATTACTAACTCTACTTAAAAACTACATAATACAATATCTATATTATCCACAACATCGTTCCATGTTCACATCTAATTCTGATTCCTCAATATTATCAAATAAACTATCGTACACCAAATCTTTTACCAGAATATCAAATTCCTTATTTTCTACAGCAGCATTAAAAGTTCTTATCAAATCGATGTTTATATTATTAATAACATCACGAATTAATAACATAACTTTCTCGATTGATAAATCTTTAAAACTTCTAAGATATAAACCTAATTTTTCGTTAATTGTACTATTTACAAAAGCGCAAGGAGAGACTTCACTAACACTTTTTGGTGTTCTAAGCACTATGTGTCCTTTTGCTTCCAGAAATGCATCGAGTTTGTACAATTTCCACGATAAATTAGTTTTTCTTGAAGCAAGATTATATAAATCTACATCCGTCATAGCTGAGTCGTATGGCACATTGAAATAATCCAGCCATTCGATAATCTCAGCCTTCGAACTGCTTGGAGTTGGGGACTTAACAATTTCTTCACAGTGACGCTTACTATGGTTCAAGACTATCACGCTCGGGGTAGGCAAATTCTCAAGCACCGTATCTTGAAACCAGTCCATATAAGAATAGGGTGAAAATAAATCTATTTCTTCCACGAACTGGATTCCTGCTCGAGACACTGCATACATCATTTTCTTTGGTATATTGCTCACCGAGATTTTTCGATGCACAATACACTCACCAACAAAGTAAATAGGTTTGCCGTGTCGTCTGCAATACGTAATAGTGTTTAAGTAATTCATCCTTTCCGATATGATTCTTGGATTCTCCAAAACCACTAAATTACTGTCGACTTTTTGCCAAATGAAGCCCATACTTCCCAGCAGCTTTATAAATTTGGCAATGTCCATGTGGACTGGAAGATGTTTCTCCAAGGCGACGAAAAGTTGGTACGTAGACGGCATTGTGCCTTGATTTAAGTAAAAATCTATGAGTTTGTCATAAACAACACATCTGTCCAGATCTTTAACTTGAACAGATAGCTCTTGTCCTAACTGTTCACTGAGCTTGCTGATGGTTGATTTGAAGCTGGCGCCGTGAAGAAACAAAATACTTTTTTCGCGAAGTAGAGGATACAGTTCGCCTTTAATTTCTTCTTCCATCTTTCTTGCTGCACTACGCAATACATCTATTTTACGAACATCTCCTTTAAGATTGCACCCAGATATAAAGACACACGACTTGGCTGATACTAGAGATAAAGCTACAGATGGCATTTTTAAAGAGTTTGAAGATTTTAAAAGTAAGAACACGATATAGCACACGTCTAGCTGGTACGACAAACAAGAGTGTACTGAAATTCTAGTTGTGCGAAGCAACGACGAAGCACACGGAACTACCTGCATCGGTGGGTAATCGACAATGTTATCTAATGATTTTGAGAACATTACATTTGTTAATGATAAAAGGTACAGGATTATAGAACACAATACCGTACGGGACCTTTTAGAACAATACAATAAAACAGTAATTACTATTAGTACAAAGGACATTTAAGTAGGTTAAATACTTTATTTATTTGAACAAAAAAAAACGAATAGATAAGATTCAATAAGTAGCAAAAATAATAAATAAAATATTCTTTCGTTTCCAGAATTTTATTGTATTATCGTATTGATATTTAAACAATGATTTTATGAGGTGTTACAGGTGTTATTTGAGTTTTAAGAAAACACATTGTGTGCTATGAAATAAAACTACGAAAGAGTTAAAAAGTTGATAAAGTTAGAGATAACATAGACATAACAAACTAATATACAAATGAAACTAAACAGGTGGGCATAGTTAATAAAAATCTTTGAAAGAATTCAATAATGATAAGTATGTAGAAGAAAAGTTAAAACGCTAAGCGGACGCATCATCTCTAGTGACTTTTGTTAATATTTTGCATTAATTAATCTATAGAAGAAGGGTACTATATTATGTTCCTTAAAAGAATACTGCAGTTTATATAAACTTTGCGAAATTTGTTTCACATGAAAATTATTATTCGTCATAAGTATTAATAGTGCAGTTATTTATTAATAAATACATTTTAAAAACATACTTACATAAGTGATATTAGTTAATACCAGCTTTAAATAATTAATTCCATCTAATTACTGATGTAGTCCAGGAAATTATTAACTAATTATTACTTACTCTTTATGCATAATTAAACACGTGGTATTTTACTTTTATAATATTATTATAACAGTAAATTATTACATACCTACATATTGATATCTGCTATTGCACGTAGACCTCCAAATTTTTCCTCATTGTAAGCACCTGTGCCTGTCTCATCTAGGGTCATGGATACTTTAAATAAGGGGGACATGGACACATTGCATCCTCCGATGAGTGGTCTTAATTTTATTCAAACAAAAAGTATTTTAAACCGTTTAAGATTTGTCTAAAACACATATCTTTTGTAGACCGTACTTTTCTAGTACACTTCTTCCATAGATTAATCTATACAAAATATTTTTATTTATTCAATTTAAAGCCAAACTCACTAGTCATTTCACGCTCGCATAGCATTTTAATATCAGTATAGAAGGAAAACTTGAAATTAAACCCTATACCAATCCGTCTGGCCAGCGTGATATTAGTAGGCCAAGTATCCCTCCGTCATGGGAGGAGGCCCGTCCCTGCAGTGGGACATTAATGGGCTGTTATGATAACATTTTAATAAGTTCTTCTTTTCATAAATATTGTTGAAATTACTTCAGTAAAAGATTGATAGTTGGTCAATCTTTCACTGAAGGAATTTCATGCCAACCTGTTTAGCTTCATTTGTATATTAGTTTGTTATGTCTATGTTATCTTTAACTTTATCTACTTTTTACCTCTTTTGTTGTTTTATTTCATAGCAAACAATGTGCTTTCTTAGAACTTAAATAACACCTAAAATACCTCATAAAATCATTGTTCAAATATCAATGCGATAATACAATAAAATTCTGGAAACTAAAGAATATTTTCTTTATTATTATTGCTACTTATTGAATCTTATCTATTCGTTTTCTTTTGTTCAAATAAATAAAGTATTTAACCTACTTAAATGCCCTTTATACTAATAGTAATTATTGTTTTATTGTATGGTTCTAAAAGGTCCCGCACGATATTGTGTTCTATAATCCTGTACCTTTTATCATTAACAAATATAATGTTCTCAAAATCATTAGATAACATTGTCGATTACCCACCGATGCAGGTAGTTCCGTGTGCTTCGTCGTTGCTTCGAATAGCTAGAATTTCAGTATACTCTTGTTTGTCGTACCAGCTAGACGTGTGCTATATTGTGTTCTTACTTTTAAAATCTTCAAACTCCGTAAAAATGCCATCCGCAGCTTTATCCCTAGTATCGACCAAATCGTGCGTCTTTATATCTGGGTGCAATCTTAAAAGAAATGTTCGTAACATGGTTATATTGCGTAGTGCAGCAAGAAAGATGGAGCAGAAAATTAAAAGAGAATTGTATCCTCTTCGCCAAAAAAGTATTTTGTTTCGTCACGGCGCCGGCTTCAAATCAACCATCAGCAAGCTGAGTAAACGGTTGGGACAAAAACTATCTGTTCAAGTTAAAGATCTGGACAGATTTGCTGTTTACGATAAGCTCATGGATTTCCATTCGGATCAAGAAATCATGCCGTCTACGCACCAACTTTTCGTCGCCTTGGAGAAACATCTTCCAGTCCACATGGACATTGCCAAATTTATAAAGGTGCTGAGTAGTATGGGCTTCATTTGGCAAGAAGTCGACAATCACTTAGCGGTTATGGAGCAACCAACACTCAGATATAAAAGGATGAGTTACTTGAGCGATATTATGTATTGCAGACGACAAGGCGAGCCCATTTACTTTATTGGTGAGTGTATTGTGCATCGCAATATCTCAATGAGCAATATACCAAAAAAAGTGATATACGCAGTGTCTAAAGCAGGAGTCCAGTTCGTGAAAGAAATTGATGTATTTTTGACAAATTCATATGTAACCTGGTTTCGAGATACGGTATTTATGAATTTGCCTACCCCGAGCGTGATCGTCTTAAATAATCATAATAGGCACCACTGCAAAGAAGCTATAAAATCACCAACTTCTAGCAGTACGAAGGCTGAAATAATAAATTGGCTGCAGTGGTTTAGGGTGCCCTACGACTCAGCTATGACGGATGCAGAATTATTGGATCTTGCTTCAAGAGAGACAGATTTATCAAGGAAAGTGTATGCACTTGATGCAGTTCTGCAAGTACAAGGGCACATAGTGCTTAGAACTCCAAAAAGTATTAGTGATGTGTCTCCTTGTTCTTTTGTAAATGGTACAATTAGCGAAAAGCTAGGTTTATATCTTAGAAGTTTTAAGGGATTATCAATCGAGAAAGTCATGTTATTAATTCGTGATGTTATTAATAATATGAACATCGATTTGATAAGAACTTTTAATGCTGCTGTAGAAAAAAAGGAATTTGAAATTCTGGGAAGAGATACTGATTACGACCGTTTATTTGATGAATCAGAATCTGATGAGGAATCAGAAGAGGAACCAGAATTAGATGTGAGCATTAAACGATGTTGTGGGTAATAAACATGTTATAATATAGACGACATAAGCATAAGCAGTCATGTTATATAACCACTACGCATAGGTCTCGGGATCGATTCCCGCTCAATGAAAATCTTTGTGTGCATGAACATGATTGTTTGCATTGGTCAGGGTATTTTCTATGTATATTATTAAGTATTTATTTACAAAAAAAAGTATTTAAGTATGTTTATCTGTTGTCTAGTATCCATAGTACAAGCTTTGCTTAGTTTGGGACTAGATGGCGTTGTGTGATTTAGTGAGGAATATTTATTTTTATTTTATTTATATTTATATAATATGTAGTTTATAAGTAGAATAAGTTAGAATTAATATTGTATGAACTATTGAATGTTTTAATAAATTGCTTATAGGGAACTTCCTTTTTGATTGTAATATGATTGTAATGTATTTCTGATTTCATTTTAGTACTTTAAATAGTAGAATGTAAAATTTTTGTACATGTACGAGTTATTAAATATTTTTAACTTGAAATAAATACAAAATGTACTTAAATGTGTTTTTTTTTCTCAATAAATGTTTTTTTAAATTTATGGACTCTGGTTTTAATACAATTTTAGTTAAAATAGTATTGCTTTAAACGTTTTTAAGTTAAAAATTATTTACATGTATGACTCGCTTAATTAATATGGACGAGGCCGAATCTGTTTGCCAGGATCGTGACAAGTGGCGTTCTGTCGTCTCTGCCTACCCCGGACGTGATAAGGCCGCGTGAGTTTATGTATGTTAAAAATTATTCTTGGTGTAGATTTTTTTGTAATAGTTTACTTATTCTATAGGTTTAAAAAATTTTCGCGTGGGATTTTTTTAATCAATAGACACATAGTATCACCCAGATATTGGGTTACCATTTTCGACTCATATACGTGACAGTACAGTAGTGTACAGAAGTGAATCTCTATAAAAGATTACTTCAGGCCCGTTTAGCAAAATTGGGCAAATTCAACTGCCATGCAAGAAATCGCGGGTTCGATTCCCACGCCTGACCATTATTTGTGAGTACCACAAGTTATTGTCCTGAGTCTGGATTCTGGATGTTCTTTGTGTCCGTTAAATTGATGTTTGTAAAGGTCCCCGCGACACAGGGCATGATTCCTAAAGCGGGACTTGTCTTTTTAAAAATAAAAAATAGTATATTGACGACCTTAGTGGCGTAGTGGTTATATAACATGACTGCTACGCAGAGGTCTCGGGTTCGATTCCCGCTCATTGCAAATCTTTGTGTGCGTGGACATGATTGTTTACATTGGTCTGGGTATTTTTCTTATCTTATTTATAAAGACAACTTCCGCACTAGGGATCATGCCTTGTGTCGCGGGGACCTTTACAAACATCAATTTAACGGACACAAAGAACATCCAGAATCCAGACTCAGGACAATAACTTGTGGTACTCACAAATAATGGTCAGGCGTGGGAATCGAACCCGCGATTTCTTCGGGGACTTTTACAAACATCAATTATCGGACACATAGAACACCTAGATTCAGGACAATAATTTGTGGATCTCACAAATTATTGTCCTGCGTGGGGATCGAACCCACAACCTCATGCGCGACAGCCGCTGGCTCTACCGGCGCCGCGGCGCGCCACTGAGGACGTTTTCTATCTATATGTAATATTTTGTATATAAATAAAAGTATTTAAGTAGGTTTACCCGTTGTCTAGTACCCATAGTACAAGCTTTGCTTAGTTTGGGACTAGATGGCGCTGTGTGAATATGTAATATTTGTATTTATATTAATATGGTTAACTTCCGTACTTAACTGTTTAGTGCCAGTACTAAGCAATAAGAGGTCAAATAAGTTCATTATAATATACATGATTTAATGCACATCAATGCAATATAAGAACAAATTTATTGAAACGTTTATACAACGAATAATTATTAGTTTATAAATACTGAATGAATGAATAGCCGTAATTATTTCGCGTGTGGTCTTTTATGGTGTAGGTACTTATGCATGGGTTACATATTTATACATTATAAGGATACCTCGTAAGGACGGCGGGAAACCGATGGATGAGGGAGGCGCAGGACCGCACAAGGTGGCAATATTTAGAGGAGGCCTATGTCCAACTGTGGACGTCAATTGGCTGATATGAATGAATGAATACATTATAAAATGATAAGATTCTACTAAGAAAACGATTTTATTACACGATAAAAAAAAAGCAAAAATAGTTTTGCAATAATTTTTATATATACTTTGACGATCTCTGTGGCGCAGTCGGTATATTACGAGTACATGGCTGCTACGCAGAGGTCTTGGGTTCGATTCCCGCTCAATGCAAACCTTTGTGTGCATGAACACGATTGTTTGCATTGTTTTAAATGTTTTCTATGTTTATCCGTTGTCTAGTACCCATGGTACAAGCTTTGCTTAGTTTGGAACTAGATGGCGTTGTGTGAATGTGTGAGGATTATTTATTTATTTGTAAAGTCCTGAGTACAGTTTGAGTCTTCACTATCACACTAGTGAGTCACTAACCTCGGTATTCGTAACGTAACTAACCTTTGCAATTAATGAAAAAAATGGTGGAACTTCAATCAATTGTTAGTAAAAGATCGTTATAGACCACGTGCGTACGTTGTTAATTTATTTTTCCCATTAATCAACGTGCTTACCCCTGGGAGTATTAAGGTCGTGGCTGAGTATTCGGAATGAACTCGAAATTAGGGTTGTAATTCGAAGTTAGAAAAAGTATTTTAACCGACTTCAAAAAGAAGAGAGATTGTTTTAATCTGAGTTTTAAAAAAATGTATGTCGATACGGATAAAAAAGTAGCAGCAGAATTTGTTTTTTTTTATCTATTGGGTTACGCGGATAGCCAAAATCTACGTCATAAGAGGTACCTAATTACTCATAAACGCCTCTTAAATTTAATCATTGTTTCGCGAGATTTTTATTAGCAAAACCAACCTAACAAAAATTATTTAAACAATTAATGTTTTAAAAGAATATAGATGTCAAAAACTGCGTAGAAAAAAACAGTAAGTAATGACCTATTATTTACTAGAGTTACGCAAATTATGTGAATATCCCTTACCTAAATAATTATTGATCTTACAACTTTTAATATACATCATTTTAATATTTTCTTCTTTTTCTACTCTATTGTATATTACAATGTGTTATTTATGTAGGGGTCTTATACATGTATTTAATTAAGTATCTATCATAATGTTATTTTTAATTTTCTTTTCTCCTATCTCTCTTTACTAGTGTACACATAACTATCCTGCACAAACTTCTCTCTATCACTCAAAGGTTTGCTGGAAGAGAACTCATTTGTGAGTTAAGCAAGTCTTTGTACATTTTCTCTCATTTTATTATTATCATTGTATTATGTGTTAAGTGTACAAAATAAATAAATAAATAAAATAAATAAAAACTTTTTAAGCTGACAAACTATTTATAAAGAGCCATTTTAATTGGCATCCCTATGTTAAACTACCCTCATCAAATATGAAGAGCGGAGGAAATTTCTACAAAACTAAGGAAATTTCTACAAAACTAAGGAAATTTCTACAAAACTAAGTTGTTAGTTAATTGAAACCTTTGGTCAGTTTCATGAGAAAAGGGACTATTAATTAATTATCAAGTTTCGAAAATGTAATTAAAAGGTTCATTATTGTCTGTTTTTATTTGATCGATATAGTTTGACATGATGGTAATAAATAAATAAATATTCACGGACATCTCTACACAGCGCCATATATTCCCAAAGTAAGCTAGGCATAACCTGCTTGTAGTAAGGGTAACAGAACAACGGATATTAGTACATACTATACTTTTTTTTGTTGTAAATACAATAATACATACATATTATACATAGAAACACTCAGACCAATGCAAATAATCGTATTCATGCACACAAATATTTGCATTGAGCGGGAATCAAACCCGAGACCTCTGCGTAGCAGTCATGTTGTACAACCACTACACCACAGAGGCTGTCAAACAACCGTTTCTAAACAATTATTTTTACCACATTTAATTCTTGACTCCTATAGAACCTAGTAGTCATTGTTAACTTTTTTCCAATGGTTCCCTTTATTGCAAGAGAAAGCCCGTTTCTTAGTAAAATGTCTGTGTTCATTTCTGATTATCATAAATTATACTTAAATCCTTTTCTGTAAATAAATATAATTATCATTTACATTAATAAATATTTAAACAAAGATAGCTAAGGGTTTCGTTGACTAAAAGCATCGCATTTGTTAAATGTAATAAGAACTTTAAGATAATAGATTATGGATTACATCAAATTAATAATTGTTGTGCCCAAAGGGTCTTGGATTCAGCGGCGAGTTACAAATACTACTAATATTATAAATGCGAAAGTTTGTGAGGATGTGTAGATGGGTGGATGTTTGTTACTCTTTCACGCAAAAACTACCGAATGGATTTTGATGAAAGGAGAATGAAACCTTCACTAAGAGTTTTGGGCCAAGATTGTACAGAAATGAGAGTATTATCAATTTATAGCTTCACACTTATTAGTCTCGTGCTAAATCTTTTGTTAGTTTTGGCAATCTGAAATCCAAGATAATTTTTTTTTGAAGGAGATGGAAACTTCTGGTCTAAAGCCTGTATATTACTGTACAGAGTAAGGATATGCCCTAAAAATCTTTTCTATTTTTTTCAAGTTCGAATCTTAAAAAAATTGAGTAATTTTATTATTATTTTATTTAAAAATAAAAAAGATTTTTAGGCCATATCCTTACTCTGTACAGTAAAGTACAAGCTTTAGCCCAGAAGTTTCCATCTCCTTTGAAATATAGGTACTTTAAGAAGTAGAATAACATTTAAGCTGCCTATACAACGTGAGAGAAGCCGCGGGCACCAGCTAGTATTTGTATAAACATTGTTTGCACTTTTGGTATCTTAACCAGTCATCTCAGCCCAATGACGTCCACTGCTGGTCATAGGAATCCTTCAAGGGTCTCTGTATTTCTGTCTCTCTCATCTATCGATTGCCCACAACTTTTACAGGTAGTTTTTTAGTCCACCTTGTGAGGCATGAACCCTTCTGATTCGTGGTCGCCGTTCATAAACTTTACTCCCGAACGGCTGTCGGTTTGGCCACTCAAGAAATAGAATCCTAAAAGTTACATCTGTTTCTTTGATTCTCCTGCAAATCTCTTTATTTGTGATACAACAAGTTATTGTATTTCCACCAGTAGCTTGGTTCCTGTACTTGATGCTGGTGGGTCTACCTTTTTTATATTTTTAAATGTTTTAATTTTTATATCTATATTTAAAAATGTAAATAAAAACACAATTAACAATCGTCACAGTTTTTTGTAAGACGTGCTTGTTATAATACGTACAGAGAACACAGACATAACAACCAGCAAAGACATGTCAAGCATATCGAAAACTAAATTCAAATATCAAGGAATATCATATATCCCAAAGAATTTTCTTAAAAGCAAAGACAGTGCTAAGAGTAAAATTTTAGCGCTTCACTACATAGTAGGTAATAAAACAAAGTCGGTGTTTCTGTCTGTCTGTTCCTATATATGCTTAAATCTTTAAAACTATGCAACGGATTTTCAAGCGGTTTATTTTAATAGATAGAGTGATTCAAGAGGAAGGTTTATATGTATCATCATAACAGCCCATTAATGTCCCAATGCACGGACGGGCCTCCTCCAATGACGGAGGGATAATTGGCCTTCTAATACCACGCTGGCTAGACGGATTGGTATAGGGTTTAATTTCAAGTTTTCCTTCTTTTTATTTCGTTAGGATAATATTCACGAATAGTCCCTTAGTCGGTTTTTACGACACCTATGGGATGAGATGGGATGGTGACGTATTGTATTCTTACTCCGTCACCACACGGAGAGTACCTATACTAAACTTAAACTTTAAACTACGCAACGGGTTTTCAAGCGGTTTATTTTAATAGATAGAGTGATTGAAGAGGAAGGTTAACATGTATAATACATGCATAATACTGTAGAGAAACTCTAGTAAATTTGAAGTCGTGCGAAACCGGGGCGAGTCTCTAGTTTACAAGTCTTAGTACAATATAGTAAAAGTGTTCGGCACTTTTGTTTGTTCAAGAAATCAGAATGTCATACTGATTGGCTCGCAGGCTGTGGTACAAACCAATCACGTCCTGTTTCTATTCTCAACGAATATGTTAGGAAAGCAATATATAATGAATATGTACGTGAACAAACAGACGGAATGTGATGTTTGTGTAAGATTATATTCCTCACACTTTCACACAACGCCATCTAGTCCCAAACTACTATTTTTTGGCGAGTTAAGTTGGCGAGACGCAAGAGAGGGGGCTTCTTCGTACTTAACTCGCCAAAAAATAGGATGGAGATCTATTCAAATCAACTTAATCAACAACTTACTACTTAACTCGGTACTGTACTTGTCGATGTGTAAATTGGGCTTAAGACTGAGTTCCAAGAAAACAAACATTAAAAAATAATATAATCGAATTACAAACCTCCTGTTTTTAGTCGCTCAAAAATACATAACCGAAAGTCTTTTCTTAAAATTCTTATCTAATAATAAAAGTGAATCTGTAGGTGTATCTTATAAAGCATGGTACAAACACGTTAACGCCGCATAATATTGAATATTTGCATGAAACATGTTACGTGTGTATCCTGGATACATATTTTTTCATAAATTTTCAGTTAATACAACTCTTGTATGTCGCGTACTCCAGTTTTTAGATCGCGTTAGAGATACGTTCTTATTGTCTTTTTAGAAAGTGATAATGGATATTAGGTAAGATTAAATCGTAATAATGGAGTAAGAATACAGTGTGTCACCACCCTATCTCATCCCATGGGTGTCCTAAAAACCGACTAAGGGACTATCTGTGAATATTATCTTTACGTAATAAAAATAAGGAAAACTTGAAATTAAACCCTATACCAATCCGCCTGGCCAACGTGGTATTAGTAGGCTAAGTATCCGTCACTGGAGAAGGCCCGTCCCTGCAGTGGGACATTAATGGGCTGTTAGGATGTTGATGATGAAGATTACATTGTGTTACCGCATCTCATCCCATTTATGACTTAAAATCGTATAAGGGAAAGTCCTTCTTTACCAGATGTTGGGTCTTTTCAAGAACAGGCCATCTAAGCCGTAGTAAAAACTGTTTTAAGGTTTCCACCTTTAGTTAGGACATCAGTCAGTGAAATTATAGGCCTACTAGCTTTTGACCGCGTATTCGCTCGCGTTGTATTCGGGGTTCTGTTCCCCTTTCCTGGACACAGAAGTTAAAAAAAAAGTATGTTACTCTCCATCCCTTCAACTATCTCCACTTAAAAAATCACGTCAATTCGTCGCTCTTTTTTGCCGTGATAGAAAGACAAACGACACACTTTATCATTTACATGGAATGTAGGACATACCAACTGCTGTCGGGGGTAGACAGCGATTTGGCTATTTCGTGAGCGGTGGTTATCAATTATCACTAATTGAACTGCTTGCTTGCTATCTAAATAAAATTTGTTTAAAACCATTTATGTCCATATGGCTATTGATATGAGTATGGTAATTTTCCCTTATGAAGGAAGGAGCCTTTCTCTGCAATAGGACATTACATACGGTAACCCTTATTCATAAACGCCTCTTAAATTTAATCACTGTTTAGCGAGATTTTTCTATTGTCGTTGGTTAATCAATTGACTAAAATTTAAGAGGCGTTTATGAGTAAGGGGGTAAGTTGTTACGAATGAAAAAAATATATTTTACTAACTAATCTTTTATAAATCAAAGTTTTTTCTATTACATAAACGTTTTACTATCATGAAAGTGAAATCTATTTATTTAGGTTAAAATATTTTTTGACAATAAAGATTGAATTCAATGAATACAAACCACTGTTTTGTTTTAAATCTATTGTAGAGTAAAACTAAACAATGCGCGTTATCTATGGTATAATACTGATAATAATATTGTGTACGCTTTTGTTTTTGATCAATTTTGTTTAAATTTTAAACAATTTTGCTGTTATTGTATTTGTGAAATTGTTTTATATTATTGTAATTGTTATACCGATAATAGAATATAGTCCCAGACCTTACAAAATTGTTTGTTACATATTTTTAATCGAATTTAAAAAGAGGAAGAGTATTTTTTTCTGGTGACAGAGTAAGAATACAATATAACATGAGCCTATCTCATCCCATGGGTGTCGTAGAAACCGACTAAAGGACTATCCGTTAATATTATCTTTACGAAATAAAAATAAGGAAAACTTGAATTTAAACCCTATACCAATCTGTCTGCAGTGGGACATTAATGGGCTATTAAGATATTTTTTTTTTTTTGAGTGGGTACTTTTACTTTGTGTCTGTGTATGTAACTTTTTTTTACATTGACTATTTATTTTATACTTTTGTTTCAGGTAAGATTTAAAAACTAATACTAAAATATTAAATATAAGAAGTATGTGTATTGCTTAATTAAAACTAAGCTGTTGTCACAGGTTGAACAAATGACAATTGAGGCTCCCTTGAATCCTAGAGCCGTCCAAATAGACCTAAGTAAATTTTATATTGTGTGGTGACGGTCTCCGTGTGGTGACGGAAAAAGAATACAGTGTGTTACCACCCCATCTTATCCCATGGGTGTCGTAAAAACCGACGTTAGGACTATCCGTGAATATTATCTTTACGAAATAAAAAGAAGGGAAACTTGAAACAAATCCTATACTAATCCGTCTGACTAGCGTGGTATTAGTAGGCCAAGTATCCCTCCGTCACGGGAGGAGGCCCGTCCCTGCAGTGGGACATTTATGTGCTGTTATGACGATGAAGAAATTTTGTATTTAGTTATTTTTGCGCTATTTTTAATAAACTTTTCTAGGTACAAATTAATTTTCTTCTCGAAAAGGCATAGAAAAATGACAACAGAGTGTTTTTTAATTCAGTTTTAATTGGAAAACGTGTTTCTACGAATAGATAGAATGGTCTCTGTGTTGGGACAAATATTGTGTAGTACTAGTACCTTACTTAGAAAATGATATTGTAGTGAGTAATTTTGATATTTCGTGGGAAGTTTTGACGCTAGTGTGGTGACTTAGTACAAAAGCCTTCTTAACAAAAGTTTGGTGATATTACTTCTACGAAAAGATAATAAGGAAAGCTTGAATCAGAATTCTATAGAAAGTAAGTTTTAGTTGGCCTAGTTTCCTTTCATTACTGGAGATGGCCTTTCCCTCCTGCGAAATATTCAGGATCTACTATTATGGTGAATATACGTGTGAATATGTATGTCCACTTGCAGTCCAAACTCTTGTATAGTGAGTTGCTTAAAATATTTTGAAGTTATTTTTAGCCGGAAGATTAGTGAGTAGAATAGGTTATTAGGTATAATAGGAAAGTACGACAAAAGAGCAAAGATAAGGTTAAGAGATGTCGCGCACAAGAAAGGCGACGGAGGTATCATCGCGTCGCGTCACGTTGCGTTTGTCGCCCACGTAGGACACCGCGATGCTGTGGACGCTTACGCTTCGATATAATAGCATAATATGAATGTCATGAGCGACGTAAACTGTCAAAAATATAAACTGTAGCATAGGAGTCTATGCTACAGTTTATATTTTTGACATTTTAAAAGTGAGCAGTTGAGTAACTGCTCACTTTTAAAATGTGAAGCGTTATTCGGAGAGACACAGAAAAACAAAAGTGATCGTAAAAGAAATGACCGTTTTTAATTGATATCAATTTAAAAAAAATATATTATTCCCTTTATTCTTAGAAATAGACTTCACTAAGCAACCAGACATACAAAAAATTACCTACAGACAAATAAACGTCAAACATAAATTAGAATATCTACCTTATTTCAACGAAATAATACCACAATAGACTGCACCTCAAAAGTATGAGAACAATAGTAGGCAACGAGTCTCCGGTACATACTCTAGGGATCGTCTCATTAGTATATCATTTAAATATCAAAAGAATACATTCGGTCTTGATTCACATCGATGTTCATTGTTCATACAAGTTCTACATTATATTTTTATTTCCGTTTAGTTCCAGTTCGTTTTAGAATCGATTTTTGAGAAAATTTCTGTGTCGAATTCATGCGGATATGTGGATATTTTCATAGTAGTAAATAGTTATCGGATTATTCTCCGTGTGGTGACGGAGTAAGAATACAGTGTGTCACCACTCCATCTCATCCCATGGGTGTCGTAAAAACCGACTAAGGGACTATGCGTGAATATCATCTTTACGTAACAAAAAGGAGGAAAACTTGAAATTAAACCCTTTACCAATCCGTTTGGCCAGCGAGGTATTAGTAGGCCAAGTATCCCTCCGTCACGGGAGAAGGCCCGTCCCTGCAGTAGGACATTAATGAGCTGTCATGATTATGATGACGTAATTATACATGGCTGCTAAGCAGAGGTCTCGGGTTCGATTCCCGCTCAATGGATTGTTTGCATTGGTCTGAGTGTTTCTATGTATAATATGTATGTATTTACAAAAAAAAAAGTATTAATATCCGTTGTTCTGTTACTCATAACACAAGCAGGTAATGCCTAGCTTACTTTGGGAACAGATGGCGCTGTGTAGATATGTCCGTTAAAAAAATACTTAATAGTTATTTGTGTGATCGACAAATTATAGCCTAGATGTTCTTTTTAATTGTTTAATTTTACCTTGTCTTACAGAATAATTTAGTTCTCATTCAACCCCTATACTAATACTATCGTGTATTAATAGACTATTATTATATTAGTAAGCACAGCCCTTAATACAACAATAGTTTCGTAATCATTATTATTACGTGATTTAACTTCTCAACTTAACCTATTAATTCATATAATACATTCATCATAACATCTACAATGAAATCTCATTCTTAATCCGCTAGAAATAAGAGCGAAACTATATGTAGTAACATAGGCAATCATCCTACAATTTTACTATTACCCCTATCAATCAATTTTGATTTCTATTTCTTTTGTAATAAGGTAGGTTTTTGATGTGACAGCAACTTGTCAAGTAAATGGGATTGTTCAAACAAGGAAGATTTTATGACGACGCGTAAATATTTTATTAAAATGTTCTTAATTCGAATGCGTGACGTATGCCTAGATTATGACGTCATCATACTATGGGAAATTGCAGTACTTACTGCTAGCCGTATTTTTGACGAAGTGGTTAGTTTATTTCCTTGCCGCGTGTAAGGTTGGATTCCCTCAAAAGTTAAATCTTTGTGTGCATGAACATGATTGTTTGCATTGGTCTGGGTGTTTTCTATGTATAACATTATGTATGTATTTACAAAAAAACGTATATAATTACTAATATTCATTGTTCTGTAACCCATAACACAAGCAGGTTAAGCCTAGCTAACTTTGGGAACAGATGGCGCTGTGTAGAGATGTCCGTGAATATTTATTTATTTATTTATTATAAATACTGTATTTTTCAATCTCTTTTAGTCGCCTTTTACGACACTCACGAAACGAGAAGACGTCCGCCATCATACAGAATAAAATATAAAATTTCAAAACATAACACATTACTCCACGAAAAAATTGACCTACTTTCAAATGAGCAAAAAATTTGAAAATGATTCAGCACTTTTCGGTGTCCCTTTAAAAGTCCTTTCGGATCAGTCACTTTAGATGTCCATTAAGGAATGACTGCGCTAAAGGTTGGCAAATCAAGTGGAATAGGGGCTGGAGAAGCCTTCGGGCGATGACCACCTTCCGGTGTAAGGGCACATTCAGATGTTGACAACAATTTGTGATTTATAATAGAAATGTGTGGGTTTTTATTTTTGGACATGTTAGTTTTGAAAGTTGTGTGTCTGTGCCTTTACTGTATCAAATATAATTATTAAGCATGGTAGTCTAGAAAATGTCTTCTGTTCATCGTCATTTTTTTTTTTTTTACGCATTTACACAACGCCATCTAGTCCCAAACTAAGCAAAGCTTGTACTATGGGTACTAGACAATGGATAAACATACTAAAATACTTTTTTTTTTGTAAATACATACATATTATTATATATAGAAACACACAGATCAATGCAAGCAATCATGTTCATGCACGCAAAGAGAATCGAACCCGAGACCTCTGCGTAGCAGTCATGTTGTTATATAACGTCTACGCCACAGAGGTCATCATTGCTAAATGTACTTTACCATAAAGCAGTAGTGGTTATATAACATGATTGCTACGCAAAGGTCTCGGGTTCGATTCCCGCTCAATGTTAATCTTTGTGTGCATGAACATGATTGTTTCCATTGGTCTGGGTGTTTTCTATGTATTATAATGTTTGTACATATTTACAAAAAAAAAGTATTTAAGTGTGTTTATCCGTTGTCTAGTATCTATAGTACAAGCTGGATTTTAAGTATGTTTATCCGTTGTCTAGTATCCATAGAATAAGCTTTGCTTAGTTTGGGACTAGATGGCGTTGTGTGAATGTGTGAGGAATATTTATTTATAAACTAAATTACTGAAGTATGCCGCCCCTTGTTTTTATTTCATTAGTCGTTCAGTTTTTTTTTAAGTACATAATTTGTTTTATTATTTTAAACATCCAAAATGATTTTTCCTCTTAAGGGGAAACAATTCAATCGCAATTCCATACAAACAAAGAAAGTTAATTCCTCCTTCATTAGATAATAAATACTCAAAACTATAGATGATATCGTTTTGTCTCGTTATTATCTAGTCTTATTGATTAATAAAACAGTAAAAAAAATATTCATTTACAAGTTATGAGGCTTCAAAGTTCATAATTCTATGCACATTTTATGACAACTTTTAGCGTAATAAAATAGGATTAAACGTTTATGAAGGTAAATATATTTTGGGACTAGGAATAGATTATTTATTCGAAAATTCAAATAATTTTATATTGACTAGATACATTCTAAAGTTTGTACGCAATTACCTTTTTCCCAAAACCATTTTAGGAAATTTTACCGTGCTCGTTTCCGCCATCGACATCTTGCATCTCGCCTCCACTTTCTGCACCCCTCGGGTCGGCGGAGGGGAGGTACGACAGCGAGCCGACCGTCGTCGAATGTTACCGAATATTTTTTTTTAAACTTCAATAAACTTTAATTTATGTCATTTAAGACAATTACGTATCGCTTGCCAGTAAGAAGTTTCGTAATTTCTTTTATCAAAGAGATCCAATTATTATCAGATGCATAACCAGTTAAATAAAATACCTACATCAGTGACATTCTTGACTAAAATCAACTGTCAAAATTCACCTATTATTACAATAGTCAATAGAGCATAGCTAAGGCTGTCACATTGCACAAACTGTATTTTTTTTTGTAATTCATTTTGTATTTTTTTTTAAATATTTACGTGACTCACCCCCGCCCCGGTATCTGAATCTGAATGACTGATCAAGTATCATTTCTTGTCAACTATCATTTCCAGATTTTATGATTATTATTTATTTTTAATAAAAATAATCAAGAGTTAGAACTGGTCAGATCCTGGAGACCACCGAGAGTCGAGGGAACACCGACGACCTCGGTGGTGCGACGGTAGCGCAATCGGCTGCCGTGCAAGAGGTTGTGGGTTCGATCCCCACGCAAGACAATAATTTGTGAGATCCACAAATTATTGTCCTGGTCTGGGTGTTCTTTGTGTCCGTTAATTGATGTTTGTAAAAGGTCCCCGCGACACAGGGCATGATCCCTAGTGCGGGAGTTGTCTTTTTAAAAAATAAAAAAAAAACAAGAGAAAAGAAAAAAAAAAAAAAAGAAAGAAAGAAAGAATACCTCAACGGCATATAGTAGCTACCTTGTGTTTGGGCTTATTTTAATTGTATTGATGAAAACTTTACACAACTTTACACAAACATGATCTGATGATGAAGACGACTGAGGGTCGAGGAAACTTTTCAACGGTATATAGCAGCTACCTAGTGTTTGGGATTATTTTATTCGTATTAATGAAAACTTTACACAAACATGATCTTATGATAAAGACAACTGCAGAAATTTATTTAATACTAATCTTAGAAATTGTAATCAGCATGGTTTTTAACCGACTCCTGTTGAAGTCGGTTTTTTAATTAGAAAATTATATGATTTTTCTTCTTTTTTTTAAATCCAGCTAAAATTAACTTAATGTACAGTATGTGAAGTAAGATATTATTGTGTACTGTATGGAATCCCTATTAACGATGCACGGTCTAAAAAACTGCCTCAAGAATAAACAGTTTAACTTGAAAAAAAAAAAAAATTATAATGTTTTACGGTGTCATACCTACACCACTTACAAGATAAATTGATGTCTCGCTTAGTGTGTCTTCCGCAACAAAACTTACAATAAAATATTTTTTAAAAACCCATTTTAGTTATCTTTATTTACTCCTGATTTATTACTTTTTGAGTAACTACCTACAGCTAGTATTAGTGTCAACCCTAACAATCAAGAAGAACAATATTTATATTTTGAACGACATTTTGATTTGTAATAAATACAATCGAGCGCGTGTGCGTGTGCATGTTTCTTACTGCTTTTCTATGAGTTGTTCTCTTTCTCACGCGACGTTTGGTGAAACAACAATGTTTTAGGCTTCGCCGACAGCTGAGTTGGTTTTGACAGAATGAGCCTTCTTAAGACTTAATCCAATGTTAAGAAAACCCAACAAAGGCACAAGTGTAACGAAGCTTTAACAATTTAGTAGACAACATTACTGCAAATGCTTATTTAATGTATTCTTACTACTTAAGCTGTATAATAGTAGCACAAAAATATTTATATAAACACTTCTCACACAACGCCATCTAGTCCCAAACTAAGCAGAGCTTGTACTATGAATACTAGACATCGGATAAACATACATAATTAGTTTTTTTTTAAATACATAGGTACCTATATAATAAATAACTAGTAAAGTACATATACGAACGACGAATCGATCTCGAGACCTCTGGGTAGCAGCCACGTAATGTAACGACTACACATCAGATGTCGTCTAATACCATTATCTCCATATTTTTTATTAAAAAACAACTTCCGCACTAGGGATTAAACCCTGTGTCGCGGGGACTTTTTCAAACATCAATTTAACCCTCTACTTCATACGGGCCCATATATGGTATGCCGATTTTATTGTTGTTTTATTTCCAAACAAATAATAATTAAGTCATTCCACATTGTTAAATCCATGTAATGGTTAAGTAACTATCAGAAAACGCACTCAGTTTGTCTATTGATTTGAAGACATTTAGGAAAAAAATTACTTTTGTGCGGGTAGTCAGTGAAACAAAAGACGACTGCCTGACATACATTTTTGAGTATCAAAAACAAAAACGAAACGTAAGTATTCAGGAAAGGTAAAATTATATTTCTAAAGTCAATACTTCCTTCTATACCTATAAACAATGATTTTCTTACTTTTTACGTATTTACTATGCTTTTCATCCACTTTTATGTCAATACCATATATGGGCCCATATGCAGCACGACGTAAATACGTTTAGACATATATGGTATCGTATGCATTCTGCCTTAAATTCATAACGAATAAAAAATTCAAGTGCTAATATTTTTTTTAGCTTTTTTTCTATTGCCTTGTTATCACTCCTGTTTTTTTTTGCTTTTGTTTGGTAGTATAGGCCCTGCTTGTTTTTACGAAAAAAAAAACAAATATGCTAATCCTATTGCGGATGACGGTCATCTTAGTGACGACCGTGAGTTGGATTCCGATAGTAAAGTATCTTCAATACCTGTTTCATTCAGTAGACACCAGTTTGACCACGAGGAAGAACCCACCCATTATTATACCTGAAACTGATGATAAAAGTTTGGATGAAGACAATATTCCTCTAGCAAAAAAGTGACTAAGAAGCCTGCTGATGGAATAGGAGTCCAAAAATCTGGATCCATACAATCCTGGCAACTTCACCTTCATGGGCGATATTGAGCTGCCTTGATGTATTACAGAGGTGAATACACCATCTAAACTTTTAGTTTTACTTTTAGTGGTGGTTAGCTGTCCAAACCTGGTACACCCGTATCTTCTAAAAGGACGACAAAAAATGCCAGAGCGATGCTAAGACATTCCTTTGGGCTGTGTCAGAACAGATAACATTAGACATTGGCCTATGTGGCAGAAAAAAACGTCAACATTGCATAGTATGTTCTATGAAGACATACACTAAATGTACAAAATGCAAAGTTTTTCTATGATACAATGATAAAAGAAACTTTCTCGTTACATTCCACGACTAACAATAAAATATAAATTATAACCCTCTTAGATATTATGTAGGTAATGTTCCTTTTCTACTTAGTTATTGACTGCATACGATACCATATTATGTCCGATCGAGATTTTGTCTAAGTGCATACGAGCCCATATATGGAATCTTAGTTTTTTTTCTACATGACACTACTTTTTTATTTTTTTTCGATTTTTTTGTCTTAATATTATTCAAATAAAGCAATATCCACAAAGAAAAAAATTTTTTTTCATCTCCTTAATAATTCATGCAGTAGAGGGTTAACAGACACAAAGAACAACCAGACTCAGGACAATAATTTGTGGATCACACTAAGAACTATCCTGCGTGGGAATCGAACTCTCGACGTCGTTTACGTTAGCCGCTTGCGCGACCCTTGCGCCACCGAGGCAGCTTACACTAGACTCAAGACAACAATTTCATCATCATCATAACAGCCCATTAATGTCCCACTGCAGGGACGGGCCTCCTCCCGTGACGGAGGGATACTTGGCCTAATAAAACCACGCTGGCCAGACGGATTAGTACAGGGTAGTAGTTCGCAAAGATAATATTCACGGATAGTCCCTTAGTCGGTTGTTACGACACCCATGGGATGAGATGGTGACTTATTGTATTCTTACTCCGTCATCACACGGATAAGCTGTATTATAGTCGTACAAAAATATTTATAAGAGTATTATCTCCATTTTGGTAAAAGATGTTGAATTTTGGCTTCATTAGAGAGATATCAGCGGTGATAGTGTCAAGGTTAGAGAGACGGACAAGCTGCGAAATGAGGTGTTCATGGAAACATACGGGTTTGAGTTTGGGAGGGGCCGTTGCGTTTTTCTATAAAATATTATTTAGTATACCACCTCATAATGTTTAGCTGGTTGTTCGGAGTTCGGACCCAAGCTATTGCTAAAAATGTGTTTAGTCTGTATTAGTTAACTTTTCACTTTTTTTCTGAAACATTACCTGTATAGCACGTGTGTTGGCGTGTTGTGTTTGCTTGTTGGGAGAGGCCTATTTCCAGCAGTAGTGATGATGTTTAATAATGACTTTAATGAAGCAATTAATACATGAGCTACCAATCTTCTAATAAAACTCTCTTAGCAACCTGTCATGGTAAGCTAAGGCGGTTCTTTCAAGTACTAATATAATTTCGAAGGTATACATTCTAGGTTTTTCTTGAAGCGATCTCTGTTGTACCCAGATAAGTTTAGTTAAACCTCCCATTACAGGCACATAGAGGTTACGTGTTTGATATAATTCAAGCAACACATCAACGAATTTATATTCATAAAACATGAAAAATCGTATCAGCTTAAAGAAAAATATCACCCCATTATAATAATATAAGAAATACTTTCGTATAAAAACAAAACATATGACCGTATATTTTACATAGACTCATCTATAGACCGTCCAGTTAAACTAGACCCGTCGCATCACTCACTCGCCATCGTTTTACACGTGAAGACTTACATTGACGGGTCTTGCTAACATGGTCACTGGATCTCGTGAAAGATATTACCTGAATGCCGGGGAAGACGCCCTTAATGTCCCTCTAATGTAAGAGAACATGCTCAAGGACTATGTAGGTATATTTATATACCTACAAGGTCTGCTTTCTACCCAAATTTGTGGGTACTTGAAATTAATTTGGGACGGTTGAATTTTAGCCAAATGTCGAGTTGTAATCATATAGCTGTGAGGTGTGAATATTAATTCAGTGTGAATAGTCGCCATCTTTTATTTAATGTTGGATTTGATGGTACGATTACTTCCTCATTTACGTGTGTCTCAACATTTATTTGGTACTATTGTAAAACCAAATAGTTTAAGGTGCAAGGATAATATTTGGGACGATGGAATTATAAGTAAATAGCCAGGTTCAGTGTTGAAAAAAGCATGTTATAAACCGTAAAATTGTGATAGACAGATTTATTGGTAGAATTTTGTCTAGATTTCCTAGTTTAGTTTTTACTTACATATTGTAATTGCGTACTTTCCCTTCAGTTATACGATTTCGTATCGTGTCTAAGGGAAAGTACGCAATACCATTTAGGATGAGATGGGATGGTAAAGCCTTTTGGTCTTACTTCGTGTAAATATAAGGTTATTAGATATTCCTTGCGTCCCCTGTGACCTAAAATATATGAAATTTTGTAAGCTTACGTTAAGAGAAAATAAGGAAGGCCGCTTGTGAAGAAAGTGGGACTATATTGAGTAAAATGAAATATAAGAATGTAACTACGACTATTTAAAACTAAAATAAAGCTAAACGATATACACTTCTAGACCAAATAAATATTTGTTTTAGTCTTATTTGTAGAAGGTAACCAAAATATATAGACCTCTATCAATAAAACAGTGAACTGACAAAAACATACGTGTTTCTTGTTTATTTACAGGCACAATTTGATATGTGGATGGGTTCACAAAAGGATACTTTTTTAAATCTTTTTGTATCCCATTTGTAGAATTTTCTGTGGAAATATTAGAGCTTTATTTCGTAAGGGAAGGTTTTCTCTATGACTGAGTGTAGACTGTGGGACATTAAAAAGTCTGTTTTGAAGATGGTTATGTTTAAGTCATAACAACATTAGTAGTGGTTATATTAATATAGTCCCAAGCTAAGGAAAGTATTACTTTACTTACGTTTACTCGAGAACCTAGCTGTCATCTGACTGCTAGGTTCTCAAGTTCCATTCCCGCACATTCAAATCTTTGATTGTATGAAAATGTTTGCATAGGTTCTGGGTGTCTTGTATTTTATGTATTTACAAACTATAAGAATACTTTTTCGCATTCTACCTAGTTTAGAACTAGATGGCATTGTTAAAATACCTCCAAAACATAACTCTTCTGCCTACATCCAAACAAAAGATGAACTTAATATAATAACAGATAGGAGTGAGAACTAGAAACACGCACTTGTACTATTATATGCCCAGCTATGGGACTATAAAGGTCTACGGATCTTCCAGTTTACTCTAAGTGTGGATGTCGAAAGTTGCTGGAAGTGGTTTGAGCGTGGTGTCTAACACAAGCAGCCCTTAGGGCTCTTTCAATTTAGCCGTTTCGTGCCGTACGGCTGCCGTGCGTTTTTCGGACAGCAAAAGCAACGTTCGTTTGTTTTCATGAAAATCTTGCCGTACGGCTGCCGCTCCACACTATAAATACTGCCATACGGGACGAAACGGCTATTTGAAAGATCCCTTAATATCAATTAAAGTCAAATTTATATATGTATAGAAAATAGGAGTCAGAGTTCCACAGAATTTGTAAATTTATATTTAGGACAACTTTACTCATGACTTGTTTGTTCATAATAACTTCTTGGAATAGAATGAATCATGTTTTGAAGAAAGAAAGAAAGAAAGAAAAGTTATTTATTGACCAATAGTATACACAGACAATAAATATAAAAGAAAACAAAAGTTACAATAAAAAAAAAAGGAAGAGAAAAAAAAAAGAAATTACAAAAAACATATTGGCCAAAAGGACCTTGCCTCAGCATAATGCTACTGCGACATATTAGTCGTAATAGCGCTGGTATTCTGGCAAGGCCCCGTATCTTTTTTTTTGGTGGTTTAAACAAATATATATATAAAAAAAAACAAAAACAATTAATAGATTTTTACACCACAACGAAATAAAATACCAACATTCATATAGACAAACAAAAAACACAACAAGAAATTTTATCAGAACACAAACGACAGTGATAGTGTCAAGTGACGGATACGGATTGACAAATTTGACAATAAGCTACATACGTCATCACACGTGTCACTTGCCACGTCAAACCATGCTTATAAAAATAGAGGTTGTTAAAACCCCTCGTATTTTAAACATTTTTTCATTTATGAGCATCATTGTTTCGTATTGTTAACCCCTCGCCACCCCAATATTTTATATCAAGTTAATGAAGATGTTACCTTAGAAACTAGTCGACATCTCGGAACCTATCGTATTTGTTTAATATTAATCATCATTTATTCGCCTCTCAACAAAATTAAATTATATATTTAGTTATAATTTCATAAATGTACGTTTCCAAAATTGACTATCGAACCCGAGACCTCTGCTTGCCACTGATATACTATAGCAAATGTACCAAAGAGGTCGTCAATAATGAAACCAACATTTTATTAGTCCGCCAATTGTTACATTTTATTACAATTTTACAAAAGTACGACTTCAAAACCTTGTCTCTTCCATACTACAAACATCTTTGTAAAACCCGCAGAGCTTGTTATTAAAAAAAATCCCAGAACAATCAGAGTGCGGCCCACTGCGCTCATTTTATCTACGTATCCAATTACTTGCGAGCGTTGTTCTCATATTGAGTAGAGCCTACCGAGTCTTATGTGTGCAGGTGTTGGGGTAACCGACAATATCTTAAACTGTTTAAACCTAGGGTTTTACGTAATATCGGGTTATTGTAATTGAGGGTTTTTGTGTAAGTCGAGGTTTTCTTTGTATTGAATTGTTGAAGTGGTGTTTGTAACACTATTTCTTTTTGTACGTATCTTATTATAGCTGCTTAAAAAAGACGATAGGCATTTGTTTCTGCTAAAGACAAGGTAAAATTGACAATTAAAAGTTCTTCACGTGCAAAGGATCAAGCAGTAGGATAGTATTTCCAATATTTATTAAAGTAAGTAATATTTTAAATAAAAATATTAGCTGTAAGAATTTAATACTTTGGCAAGTTTAATGTAGTTTGAAGTTTTCTTTCGAATTCCGAATCAGTATACCATCTCATGCTAAGAAAGTCGTAAATGGCCATCAAAGGCTACTTGAGAAAGAAAAATAGACATAAAACTTGAATTCTACGTACTTGTTTGACCAGACTAGTATCTTTAAGCCAAGTTTCCGTACATTGAAGATAACCGTTACTGCAGTGTGACGTCATAGAGTCGCTATGATGATCATTGATTAAGGCAAAAGAAAGACAAATCTAACATACTTTAAGGTGGCAATCATACCTTTACAACTGAAACATAGATACAAATTACACCTGCCCCTTCCATATAAAACGGTACCCAAATCTTAATTTCCACTGACACTAAATGCCTATTCTAAAGGTGAAAAGGTACAGGCATACCCGGGTTACAAACCTATATAGTTTTATCTACACTAAAGTGGAGTAGAGTTTAATTAAATTTCGTTGGAAGTGGAGTTATTTACAACACCCAAAATTGTCTAATCATTTCACCGTTTTTGACATTGTTTTGGTCGTTGAGAGGGTTGACGGGGAATAAATATTGCGAGGTAGTTTAGGGTTGAGTGGAGTGTTTGCCGCGTTTTAGTTATAACGTACGGTTTATGAGTTTAACACTTTTTTCAATGGGTTTTTATTATTTTTTTTTACATTGAAAATTGGACTGTGTTTTTTTAATATCTAATTATAAGTCTGTTATTGATTAAGGCCTTCACTAAAGATCTTTAGATGACCACTATGGTATATTTGTTAACAGTATGAGGCTATCTAAGCAGAGGTATCGTGTTTAATTTCCCGTTCAAACCTTAATACGTACGTATATATTTGCAATGTGTTTTTTTATTCCCATTATTTAGTTCTACTGCTAAGCATAGTTTCCTCCCAGTACCTACATAGTGTGTCAAAATCGTCACTCTTATCTCTCATTCACTCTTACGCTTTATCATTGCATATCTTTACTACAACATAACACAAACAACCTAAAGTGTAAACCAAGCTTATAAAGGCAACAACAAACAAATAAATTTTCTTCTACACTACATTAATACTTTTTAGTTTTACGATGTTAAAAGAATGTGTCTAGAGGAATTCCATTCTATTTAATACTGGCAATACCATCCTTTTTAGACATAAAACTGACAGTAATAAAGAAAAAAAAAGTCATTGTACACGAGTAACTCGTGCTGGCAAGACGTGTGTTACTTTATGTGAATATAAACTTTTTGTTGTTATAATTTTATACTGTGTTATACAGCTGCTTGGATAATGTTATTATAGCATGTGTTATGTTAGGGAATCATTTGTGAAATAATTTTCTGACAAATGATATAGGGTCTTCCTCCAGAGGTAGTGTGAAAAAGTCTGATCGGCAACGTAATGGCAAAGAAGTTAATGATTTTATTTCTGTATTTTTTAGTCCGTGCCATTTAAAAACAAATCGTATGGTATCATATACAAAATTAATTTATTATTTTTCAAATTTTTCTATTCTAATAAGCTCAAAACAATTGATTTTGGATCACATAAATATTTATTTCGAACCAACTACCTTGCGCACGGTATCCGAACTCACATAATTTAATGATAATATATTTTAACCAAATGAGATAAAACCATACTTCTCGTAATTATACTAAAGAACCCTAGAACTGAAGTAAATCATTTAGCTTTTATTATACTCATAAAAATAAAATAAGACCATCGTACTTCAACCAAGTCCCGCGGAGATTTCTGAAGAAAAAATTAGAAAAACTCAATTTTTACTAACAATTTATATGCATAAAGAAAATGTCAACGAACATTATATTTGACTAAAAATAAGAAATTCCCAGGGTAATAAAATCTTAATTTACGAAGGTAGACAGCTCAAAAAATATATTTTTCGTTCTTTTTATTTTATGTAGGTATATGAAATGACAAACAAACTGAATTAAGGTTACAAATTATAAGCTAGACAAATCGTCACCTTTGGTTGGTCATTGGTATTTATCAGCTATACGTCGGAATTGTACCAAATTTTGTGATATTAATTTACATATACATAGTCTGGCCATAAATACTGTTACAATTAAAAATAAGAAAGATATTACATTTGAATTTGGAATCTGTCATTTTTATACGATTGTTCATTGTATTTTCTAATTTTGGCGCCAATACATTGTACAATATTTTGCTATATTAAAATGGAGTGGGGTGATAAAGAAAACCGAATCGCTGTGATTGCATTACACAAAGTTGGTATGGAGCCGAATGTAATTTTTAAAACTCTCCATACGCTTGGTATTAGTCAAATGTTTGTGTACCGGGCTATTAATAGGTACAATGAGACCTTCTCTGTTTGTGACAGAAAAAGATCTGGCCGTCCACGTAGTGTTCGTACGAAAATGGTGGTCAAAGCAGTAAGGGAAAGAATTCGAAGAAATCCTGTCCGAAAGCAAAAGATTTTATCTCGGGAGATGAAGATAGCACCCAGAACCATGTCACGCATTTTAAAAGATGACTTAGGACTTGCAGCCTATAAGAGACGCACTGGTCATTTTTTAACTGATAATTTAAAAAAGAATAGGGTGGTAAAATCGAAGCAACTACTGAAGCGGTACGCAAAGGGAGGTCACAGAAAAATTTTGTTTACGGATGAGAAAATCTTTACAGTTGAGCAACATTTTAACAAACAAAATGACCGTATTTATGCTCAAAGCTCTAAGGAAGCTTCCTAATTAGTCGACAGAGTGCAACGTGGGCATTATCCGACTTCAGTGATGGTTTGGTGGGGTGTTAGCTATGAAGGAGTGACTGAGCCATATTTTTGTGAAAAAGGTATCAAAACATCGGCACAAGTGTATCAAGATACCATTCTTGAGAAGGTAGTTAAACCCCTTAACAACACCATGTTCAATAACCAAGTATGGTCCTTCCAACAAGACTCAGCGCCGGGTCATAAAGCTCGGTCCACGCAGTCTTGGTTGGAAATGAACGTTTCGGACTTCATCATAGCTGAAGACTGGCCGTCGTCTAGTCCCGATCTTAATCCGCTGGATTATGATTTATGGTCAGTTTTAGAGAGTAGGTATGGCTTGCTCTAAACGCCATGATAATTTGGAGTCCCTAAAACAATCCATACGATTGGCAGTGAAGAATTTTCCCATGGAAAGAGTGCGTGCTTCTATTGATAACTGGCCTCAACGTTTAAAGGACTGTGTTGCAGCCAATGGAGACCACTTCGAATAAGCTTTTTATATTTTGAATTGTTTTATATTTATGTATTAAACTAACACACTGTAAAAGTAATAAATATTATTTGCAATAAAAAAAATGTTTTTTCTTCGTAACAATATTTATGGCTAGACTAGGTATATATCGTGCTTGAGACTAGAGATGTCAAGGTATTGCATTTCAGATCATCACATTCGAATCTTTATTCGGATCTCCTGTTGTATCATTTATGCTCATTTATGTCGTCACTCCAAGGACTCCCCATTCACATAGGAAAACTTAACCTATAAATAATACCGACGCCTGAGAACATGATGTGGGTTTTACGGGACCACGCACTGTGGGAACATCAGAAGCATAGGTGGCGCTGTAATTGGACTTCCTGAAAAATTACCGCGGAACGATAGTTTCGTATGGTTGCGGTTACTTAAAATGATTTTTCAGCATTGATTAGAATGAAACGCTAAATAAAGCTTTTAGAGGAAATTTGTTATTACGTAGATCGTTACAGATCCGATTTGGATACATTTATACCTAATTCGGATCGCCGATACATAAGTTTACGGATACAAATCTCCGTAACATCACTAAACGAGACCAAATTGAATGTGGTATTTATTAGGTTTATGCATACTTATGTGTTTGTGTGGGTAATTCAATTATATGGCGTATATTTAGCAGGTTTTGAGGTCGGGTTAAATTGGAAAGGTTGACCTTTTTAAGATAGGCGCTGCTGAAAAATTAACTAAGGTCCGGTCTGAATGTAATTTTGTATAATACAGATTTATGTTTCGATTTTCTTGACTTAATTCGTTTTTTTTGTGGTTAAAATCGTGTCTAAATTGTATTATAATAAAGTCCTATTATGACTACTATCCGATGTTCTCATTTATGGACTATATTTGCGCTTCCATTTAATGTAGGTGTTTTACCTTTTGAAATACATAAAAACACACAGACTAATGCAAAAATTTGCATTGTACAAGAATAGAACCCGTGAAGACATGTGGAAAATAGACAATAATTATCCACTACGTAACAAATCTTCTAATTTTCTTGCACAATTAGCCGGGGTGGTAATGTTAGATTTTGCAACTCCATTACAACAGAAACTAGATAGCTTAAAAGACAACTCCCGCACTAGGAATTATTCCTGTGTCACGGGGACTTTTACGTACATTTAAATAACATACACAAAGTACATCTAGACTCAAGACAATCATTTGTGGATTACACAAAAAATTATACTGCGTGGAATTGGAACTCATGACTTCGTGCACGAAAGCCGTTTTTACTACCACCGCGCTAAGGAGACTGTCCAAGTCTATCATCATTCCCCTGCCCAATATCCCTATTTCTTTGTTTTTTGGTGTTGGCGCAGCATGTCTTCTTCTTCCACATGCTGCTAAAAGTTTTGGCTATTTTTTACGGCCGCCCGCCTGCCTGACGCCAATCCTCCTTGTGAGGCTGTCAAAGTTAGTTACTACATTAGATAATGGAGGCACAATATAATTGTAACACTTTTGGTAACATGTATTTAGTGACCAGTAAACTCAATGCCACTATTTTATTCATTTTAGGGGCTCGTATGTCGAGGCTTTAATTCGTTCGCAGGTTAATGGGAAAACGATTTAACATGGACGCGTTGTTACACCGAAGAGGTCACTAACCCATATTTATTTATTTTTCTGATTTTAGATAAGTAGAAATACTCCATATTTACTTATTTATTTTGATTCTTTTTATTTATATTTTATTTATTTACAATACGGTATAAAAACTGACTCCAACTGAAACTTTGATATGCTTGTACGATTACGCATTTTCGTTTAGATATATGGATGATTGACGGAAAATTCATTTTTGTAGATAAATACTTAAGTAACTCCAATAATAATGAGATTTCAAGTTGGCAAACATACATGTATTTTCAACAAAAAATACTATTTTAAGTAGTTTCAGAACTAAGTAAGTCCTAAAGTTAAGTATAAAAATAGTTTTAATTGTTAAAACAATATTTTTCTTTGACATTTTTATGCTTCAAAAATTCTTAAAACGCGATCTTGTTCCGAATTTAGCAGAGCTTGTAATATGGATGGATACTAGACAACTGATAAACAAACTAATATATTTTTTAACGTACTTTAATAGCTATATTTAAACATAGAATACAGATCAATTTCATTTAAACAAACATTCAAAAATACAATCGAATTGAGAACCATTTGATTCATTTTTCAAAAACAATGTCATTCCTGTTCGGTGTAACAGTCAACCGTGGTCGTTTCAACTGGTGTTTTATTCCGTATATAATATAGGTCGTAGTGGCCCCTAACGTCGTACATATTAACATGTAATTGCACGGAAGCGTTGTCGAAAATTGATTTTTAATTTACTGTCATATTAGATTAACTGGAATACTTTTATTTATGGCGTTTGTTTTGTACATTGCTTTATGATGTTTAGGCTTTTACTAGTAGCTACTGATTGATATTTAATGATGTAGGTTAAGAAACGTTGATGCGGTCAGTTTTTAGATGGGTGGCCACTTAGTGGTAAATAAGGTTCCTGTGTTTGTTCCAATTATTGCAGTTTAATATTTACACCATAGCCCAGTTACCATCGCAACCATAGATTACCTAGCACTGCATTTTTGTACCTGCATCTTTATACCTGTAGGGAACCATTTCTAATTGTACCAATTTATATTGCGTAACGATTTTTTACAACTATACTTTGGCTTTGTGGTGACGGAGTAAGAATACAATATGTCACCACCCCATCTTATCCCATGGGTGTCGTAGAAACCGACTAAGGGAGTATCTGTGAATATTACCTTTACATAGAAAGAAGGAAAACTTGAAATTAAACCCTATACCCATTCGTCTGGCCAGCGTGGTATTAGTAGGCCAAGTATCCCTCCGTCACGGGAGAAGGCCCGTCCCTGCAGTGGGAAGTTAATGGGCTGTAATGATTAACTTTGGCTTCGACTTGATGCATATCTTCCAAAATATCGGGTCTCAAAATACACATCAAATAAATGACGTGACATCCAAGCTCAGGTCAATAAGTCGTGGATCACAAAACCAATTTTCCTACTTAGGATTCCATCATGCGATTTATTCCAACAGCAGTTGAATAACCTCTAAATGAAAAAAAAAACAATGTTTCATTCTGTTTATTCATTTTAAATGATAAATTGTGTCTGAAACACTTGATAGTACTTGGAAGCTTCATTTTTAATAAATTGTGCAAGAAAAAGTACCTTATTAAAATACTTGTGAAGATGAAAATAGTGATAACGGAGTGTAACTGATTTGTACCTTTTTAAATGCAGTACAAAGACACTTTTCCACTTGAGACAACACAGTGTCTGAAGTGGTAGACTCTTGAATACTAATTTGCAATGAATACAATAAAATATTTTACAATATCATAAATATGGAATATGGGTACTTGACCATGAATAAACTTAATTGTACACTTAAATAAATATAAATAAATATTCCTCAAACATTCACACGACGCCATCTAGTCCCAAACTAAGCAGAGCTTGTACTATGGATAATATACAGCGGATAAACATACTTAAATACTTTTTTTTTAAATACAAACATATTATACATAGAAAACACCCAGACCAATGCAAACAATCATGTTCATGGACACAAAGATTTGCATTGAGCGGGAATCGAACCCGAGATTTCTGCGTAGCAGTCATATTTTATAACCACTACGCCATACAGGTCGTCTAATAAATAAATAATTGTTTTTCGCGATTAATTTGTATACATTATAATTTGTGTTTTAATTAAACTTTTTCCGGTCTTACTCGCGGTACATATCCTCAATATTAATTTAATAAATACCTTGGTTTTTTGATTGTGGTAGTTCCATAAGAAGTGGGCATCATTTGTCCAAAATTTTAAGCAAAAATATTTTTATTTTATATACATGACCGAATAGCCGGCCGAATAAACCACAAGAGGTCTAAAAACTATACCATAGTGGCGAAGTGTCCAACTGAACTCGATTCCTACCGGCTTACCGGCAAAAACCGCTTAACATTGTCTATTAATCAATTATAAATCAACATCCACTCAATACAAAATAATATAAAACAAAAAAGAATTCTATTACGTAAATCGCAATAATAATACATACCTAGGTAATATAATATACATAGGCAATATAAAGTAGAACGTTAATATGAAGTAGACCACGGAATCCTCGGCTTCCCTTTTATAAAAATCCACCCTTCGCCACTGCTATATCAACACTTCTTTATAGACTATCTTTTTATCAATTTCTGAATTACAAACCTAAGCACGTGCTCTTAAATCTATGTTCTGATTGATCGATGATTGTGGTCAGGCATTGACGTGTTTAACATTTCCCCGAGAATGGAGGTCGTAAATCATTCTAAAAGAAAAGTGATTGGTCGAACTAGATTTGTAAAAAAACATAGTGTTTATTTAGGTCCTGTTATTGAGAGTTAGGCTATATGTTTTAGATAAGGTCATGTAGAAGGATGAAAAATAGTTTCTAAAAATCAACTCTTTGTTCCTGTACCCTTTTATGTTCACTGATTAAAAAAATATATATACAGTGAACTTAATACAACAGTTAGTACTTAATGTTGAACAACATCAATTATTCAACTAGTGATAATGTTATCCATAAAAACTAAATCATTTTAAAAAGTATTATTTGTGATAAAGTGCTGCACAATTAAGTACTATAAACGGTGAAGAAAAAATAGAAAAAAGTGCACGTAATTAACAACACAACTACTTCAAGGACAATAAAATCTACTGAACATAAACAGGTACCAATAATATCATAAGTTTGTATGAAAATCATAAAAAACTACACTTCTTCATTAATTTGAAGTCCGTTACGAAAAAATATTTTTTGAATCTTGTGAATGTTGATACACACAACGCTGCATGTGGATAACTAAGAAACAAATTAGGAAAATACATCTATCGGCGAACAAGTAAACTACTGACTAAGAGCGAGTATTAATCGTTAAATTATCCAAAAGAATTCAATCATCTCATCCCATGGGTGTCGTAAAAACCGACTAAGGGACTATCCGTGAATATTATCTTTACGAAATAAAAAGAAGGAAAACTTGAAATTAAACCCTATACCAATCCTTCTGGCCAGCGTGGTATTAGTAGGTCAAGTATCCCTCCGTCACGGGAGGAGGCCCGTCCCTGCAGTGGGACATTAATGGGCTGTAATGATAATGACTGCTTGGAGGTGGATTAAAAAGTGACTGCCGTGCCACCAATCTTGACGGCCTCTTGCTAAAAAGACCTGACACCTGAGCCTTAGATAACGGATAAACATACTTACTTGTTTTTGTGAATACTTGTAAATGTAATTCAAGCGACAACATAGATCCATTTTCATACACACTGAATTCGAGATCTTTTTCGTAGCAATCATATACTATAACTACTTTGCCCCGTAGTATCTACACCAACAAGATAAAAATTATAACCTCATAATATTGCTAGCAAACATTGTTATAAAAATATTTATAGTAAAGTCATAAGATCACAAAAGGAAACAAATAAACAGACATGGTGCTACTGTATTTTCTTTATAAAAATTCTTTTATATTTTTCCTTAGTAGTTGTAGTTGCCCTAAAAATCCAATACGGAATGCTGGAGAAGTTTGTGAGGAGATCCTTTATCGTTTTATAACGGCATTGTGCAGCTACAATATCATTTGTTGCACTCAAAATACTCTGGATAATAATGTTTCTACAATGAAATAGATGTACAGGAAATAGCTCGTTATTGGAAATGTATTAAGAATTGTTTTTGCTTGTTGTTTGTAGTAAAGTTTTTTATAAGACACGGTAATAAAAAAGAAGAAAATTCTTGTCCGTTAGTAGACTCCAAGAACAAGCCGAAGGACTCTGCTTTACAAATATAAAGTTTAAAGTAAAGAAATAAATAAATAATTCTCACACATTCACACATCGCCAACTAGTCCCAAACTAAGTAAAGCTATACTAAATAAGCTGCTAAGCTATGGGTACTAGACAACGGATACACATACTAAAATAGTTTATTTTTTGTAAATACCTACATATTAAATTCACTCTATATTACGCTTGTCACCCCCCTAAAGTCCTGTAATTTTACTGGCTACTGTTTCTAAATTGATTAAGAGAGCACAGCAAATGGTAACAACATAGGTGGATTCCTGGAGAAACCATACACTAATGTATTGATACTTGTATATCGGCTCAAATAAACCGAGTGTTATGTTTCTTATTTGATTAAACGTGTCTTTATGCCCGACGCATCGATCCTCTTAAAATAATAATTCGATTTTAACTAGATAAGATATAACAATAAATAGTGGCGTTAAATTAATCTCATCTTTTAGGTGATTTAAAACGAAGACTGATTAAGCTAGTTCCTTGTTTTCATTGAAATTTTATTGTAGTAAAAAAAAACGAAAAGCTCAGCAAAATCAGCTAGTGCCATGTTTAGATTAAGTTCTCTTGATACACACGATCCTGCACTGAGATTCATGGAATTGGTATGAAACAAAACAAAATAAATTTGTCTTAAGGAATTGGATTCAGAAACACCATAGAAACTTGGAAATAATTGAAAATAATGGAAAGTAAGATAAAACATTTCTGTTTCAAGACGGAATACATCAAAGCGAATTTCACAAACAGACAGAACAAAAAAGATTTTCTATTAAGGATTACTTAAGTTAAATTCAACAAAGATTCCGATTTCGTTTTACTCAAGACATTCGAGATGCTTATTGGGCAGTTTTTAAGGATTAACATTGAACGAACAAGAGAAACACTGCAAGGGGTATACTGATTTGCATAACTATAGAACATTCGAAACATCAGCTTGCCTGGATGTACCAAATTTCGTTTTCCGTCATCCTTTCTTCAAAATCGTTCTTAGACTGCAATCCTGCTTAATATTAGGTGTATTGTATTAACTTGTCCGTGTCAATAATCTATGGAGTGGTTGTTTGACTACCTTGGTCATCTCACGGGAACATCCATATTTGATCGGGAAACTAACAAACTTTAGCCTATATTAGTGAAAGTCGTGGCTAGAGGTCCAGTTTATTTTGCTACGCTGAAAGACCCGTCAGTCTCCTAAGTTAAGGTTCTTATGTGAATAAAAGATAGGGTGTGACTGGCAACAAACAGATAATTTCCTAATCACTAAACAATGAAATCAGAGCTCACTGAGCAAATGGACCCCCCTTCCCCTCAAATAGTTCCAGCTCATATAAGTAAATTAATCTTACGCGCTGGCGAGCCGAAAACCAATTTTTGGGGAACATCCTACCCCCGATGTGGTACTTGCTTGACACATGACGAGGGCTTGTGTTAGTTTAGTGTTTGTACACACAGACGGTAAGATTAACTGATTTATATATTATTCGCCGGTTAGCTGGTTTTTAGCAATACATGATTTTCCGTACGGTAGTTGGGTTCATCATGTGTTTGGGTAGAAACATTTGAAAGAACATGACGTCTCTATGTCTGTTTTTTTAAATTTTGAATTTGGATAAAAGCTAGTTACCTGTTGTCCGAACATGAGATTAAGCTTTCAAAAGGTCATAAAAATGCGATACATTTCACCCGGTCTGCTCTATCGGTAGTTAATTCTGTGCTCTGTGTATTGCTACTTTAAGAGGACAATCTTAAAAGCTATTTTGGCTTTCATGGTGGTGCACTGTGCCATAGCTTCCAGTCTGATACGATTTCACAATCCACACACCAGCTGACAATTTTGATGGCTTGTTTTTTATCCCAATCATAATTGGTTTGTTTGTCTTGGGCACACCACCATTATCAATAAAACTTCCAAAAAATTGTTTGCTTGTCTTTCTGTCCGTGTGTATTAACAGTTGAACTTGTAACCACAACCTCCGGTTTTTGCCAGCGATATAATAAATTATGTAAGGATGTTATTGTCTCTTGATGCTATCTTAACTTGGCGGTCCATTTGCTGGAGTCCCGGCATTCTCTGTTGTTATTTATAAATGGGCCTCATTGTTCAACACTATGAGCTCTTATACACTAAAGTTATGTTGTCGGACTGTTTTAATTACTCCTAAGTCATGTTAATCTTCTGTTTAAGAAGTGATTTTAATGGACTTTTTGTTTGACAACTTATTTAGATGGAAGTGTGGTTCATTGAGTAAAACCGTTTCTCACTCACCCGTGGGTATTTGTGAGCATGACTGTTTTGTATTTTTTTATTCTTTGCCGTATGTTTAGTTAAATACTGTTTAAATTTTATATTCTTTAATAAAATTTTATTCGTTTTATTAAGTATGTAACAGATTTTTCTTTTAATGTTTTTTCTTAAAATACTTAGCTAAATTTTAATAACTGCTGTAATCTCCCACTTCTGCTGACTGACAAACTTTTGTTAAACATGGTATGATCAAAATCTACTGTCTACTGTCTTGGCTTTTCACCACACATTTTGTCCACCGCTTTTTCTATCAATCCCATAAGATAAAGAGGCAGACAGATGTACTAATAACAAATTTAGTAATACAAAATGCCCAAGAGTATTTCTTCAAACATATAACATATATAAGGGAGTTTATAATACTCCTTTTAACATTAAAGGGAAACATTACCAAGGAAACATATCTGCGAGTATATTCATTAATTTGTTAAGGAAAGAAACGGAATAAGTAATGTACCGGGATATGAGTATCTTTTCTAAAAGAAAAAGATGTTTGTAAAAGAATGATTAAATGTTAGAAAGATAATGAAGATTTGGGTATATTATCTTGTAATTTAATATAATAATCTTTTACTAATATCTCGGCGTCGTCGTTCCGAAGTAAGAAAACATGGTGTTACTAACCCACCTTATCTCATGAGTACCATACAGGAATGAAATTTCTAGGAAAACTATTTAACCATCCTTCTACCCAATGTGGTGGTAGTAGTCTAAGATTCCTTCTCCATCACTAGAGGTTGTATATTTATGTACCATAAAGGGTAGTATGATCTTTCTGAACCCAAGCTTTGTGGCGTCAGCAATATGGTGAACGTAAGCTATCATAAATTGATAATCGTTGTGGCCTCCAGTCGCCTGTACGGCCCGACGAAATTGATATTGAATCCATTTTTTTATTTATATCATCACATCAAATTAGTCAATAGTGCTGGACATAGGCCTCCTTTAAATATCGTTATTGATTGCCGCCTCAATCAGGTCGACCGTCATTTAAGTCAAGAGTGCAGACCATTATTTCACTATTCATATTTTTTTTCCAGTACAGTTTTCAAATATTTTTACAGTATTGCCCTAGTAAACATTTTTATTTAAATAACTTAACACGCGTACAAATACAAAACGCCATAACAATTCAAATGTTAGATAGAACTCGAAATCAAGTTTCGGGTGTTAAAGTTTTTCCATTTGCACGTTCTCGACGTCCTTTGTGTTACAATCATTGACGCTTCTAACGTCACAAACATGAATACTAGAACATCCGAGTTGTTTTGTAGATAAAACAAAAGATCTGCTTTATCTTACTGTAATTGTCAAAAGTGGAATATAGGTACTTTTATATAGGTACTTTTGTATGTGGTTTTGGAATATGTTGGTTGTAAATAATAGAATAATATTTATAATAAAATAAATAAAGTAAAGGCATAGGTATTAAAGAAAATATTAAATTAAGATTACATTTATGGAATAAAACAAAAATGAAATGTAAAAAAAAATTAAACACTTTTTTTTTTGCGCTAATAATATGATTTTATTCCTTACCGATCTAAAATCTCTAAATGGTTTTGGAATCAGCATAGGTAAACTTTTACTTTAAATACCGAATTGGCTGGCTTCATTGAAAGCTCATAAGAAACACAAAGGATATATTCTATATACACATAGTATCTACAGATTCTACCAAGTAATAATCTGTATACATGTGGTATATTAAATATGTAGAAACCAGTGTCCGCAATCAAGGCAATTATCAATACAATTTAGCACACAGTCTTTCCCTTCTGAGTTCTGTGCGTTGTAAACTTGCGATTTATTGTTGCTTTGCGATTAGTGTTTATGCGCAACAAATTGTGGTAATTAATTTAAGTATGTTATATTTAATTTTGTGTGGTGACAAAGAAATACATAATGTTACCAACCTGATCAGAATAAGATAAGATCAAGACATACTATTAATAGTAGTATTTTTATTAATTCATCATAACAGCCCATTAATGTCCCACTGACGGGCCTCCTCCCAGGACGGAGGGATACTTGGCCTACTAATGCCACGCTGGCCAAACGGATTGGTATAGGGTTTAATTTCAAGTTTTCCTTCTTTTTATTTCGTAAAGATAATATTCACGGATAGTCCCTTAGTCGGTTTTTACGATACCCATGGGATGAGATGGGGTGGTGACATATTGTATTCTTACTCCGTCACCACACGGAGAAAATTAATAAATTATTATTCATTTTATTAATTAAATAATTATTATTCATTAATAAACCCTTGCCAATGGAGTGAAAGCTAGCTAAAAAGTATTCAATGACTTGAAGTAAAAAATAATTATAAATTAATTTTACTTTCTTAAACATCTTTACTCTTCTTTACTCACTTTCATAAAAAAAAATATGCTTAAATTTTTTAAGAAGCTTTTTTTTTAATTGACCGCCCTTTTATAATACTCAATTTTACCCCTATAATTGTCGCAAATAATTGCTACTAATACTTTTTACCAAAGGAGAATGTTTTTTTTACTAGGAGCTTTGGGCTAAAATAAAAATTGCTGCCCCCACGTTTGTAACCATTGTACATTGACTTATACCATTGAGCTTATTACATGTTTAAAGAATCATCAAAATTGGCCCCACAGAAATCTAGATATCAGCTGTTAAAAAAATAAAAAGCCCTGAGGCACTCCAAGCAGTTATCACTAAAAAGCCAGTCTGTCCCCAGGTCACCAACTAGGTTCATTACAAAGATTGATACGTAAGCAACATATTCTTCTATAGAATCAACAAAATTCGTCCCACAGAAATCTAGATATATCAGCTGTTCAAAAAACTAAAAGCCGTGTGGTACTCCATGCAAAAGGTATTTACTAAAAAGCCAGTCTGTCCCCAGGTCACCAACTACGTCTATTACAAAGATTGATACGTAAACAACATTTTCTTCTAAGGAATCAACAAAATTCGTCCCACAGAAATCTAGATAGCAGCTGTTCAAAAAATTAAAAGCCCTGTGGCACTCCAAGCAGTTATCTACTTAAAAGTCAGTCTGTCCCCAGGTCACCAATTAGGTTCATTAGAAAGATTGATACGTAAGCAACATTATTTTCTAAGGAATCAACAAAATTCGCCCCACAGAAATCTAGATATCAGCTGTTCAAAAAATAAAAGCCCTGTGGCACCTCTTAAGAGCCAGTTATTACAACTGGCTGTTAAGAAGTAGGGTACAATCTAGGCATGATACTATCCATGGATTGTGCTGGATGGTTAATGCTATACTGTATCGTGCACATGCGAAGAACCATACAATAGATATATAACATGAGCACAATATGTTCCCAACGTACGTCTGCCATTCTTCCAGGAGCAGTAATAATGACATATGGCTTCTAACCTAATATTGTCTGCATTGATGAGTATATAATAATATACAGGGTGGCTCATTCAAAGGGGTCAGTATGGGAAAGTCTTAAACTATAAGTCATACGATGTTTTGTTCTTAGGAACCATGACACCGATTTTGATAAAAAGAAAAACTGCATTCATACATTTGAAAAAGATACTGTACCCAGCCGGGAATCGAACCCGGTTGTTTTCCAAAAATAAACTTATACTTTTTTTTATTTAAATACCGATTCTGTAGGTCATAAGCAGTAAATAACTCTATAAAATATTATGTCTAAAAAGAATAAAATGCAATGTTTTTACATACTTACATTTATAATAGTAGGTGTTCGATGTGGCCACCGTGCGTCGTTCGAGGTCGCCCGATTTAACGCCTCTAGACTATTTCTTGTGGGATTACGTTAAGGATGAAGTGTACAAAACAAGCTATGATAACTTTGAAGACCATTTAGGTCAGCCATGAAATCAATTTTAACGCAAATTCACCACATAAAGATACAAAATGCAATGACATAATCGTTACCTAAACGTGTTGAATATTGTATTGAAAAAAAACGGTGTCCACTTTGAACACCTACTATGATAAATTAAAGTATGTGAAAACAATGCATTTTATTCATTTTAGACATAACGTTTCTTAGAGACATTTACTGCTTATGGCCTACAGAATAAGTATTTAAATAGAAAAAGTATAAGTTTTTTTTTGCAAAACAACCGGGTTCGATTCCCGGCTGGGTACAGTATCTTTTTCAAATGTATGAATGCAGTTTTTCTTTTTATCAAAATCGGTGTCATGGTTCCTAAGAACAAAACATCGTATGACTTATAGTTTAAGACTTTCCCATACTGACCCCTTTGAATGAGCCACCCTGTATATATATACTCATCAATGCAGATAGATAGGGCCCGCCTGTAATGGCGGTGATCGCCGGAGGGGGACTGGACGCAAAGGCTCTGCCGCTTTCTTAGGCCCCCTCCAAGTAGGCGATGAAGGAGTGCCGCTGGGGACTTTTAGTGGGTACACTGGGCGGTTGCCTAACCCCCTGGGAGCCCCATGCGTAGGCATTTTACCCCAGCGAAATCAAAAAAAAAAAAAAACGGGTATGCCTAGATTGTACCCTACCTCTTAACAACCAGTTATTACCGTTAGAAAATGTTGCTTATGTATAATCTTTGTAATGAACCTAGTTGGTGACCTGGGGACAGCCTGACTTTTTGGTAGATACCTTTTGCTTGGAGTGCCTCAGGGCTTTTTATTTTTTTAACAGCTGATATCTAGATTTCTGTGGGACGAATTTTGTTGGTTCCATAGAAGAAAATGTTGTTTACATATCAATCTTTGTAATGAACCTAGTTGGTGACCTGGGGACAGAATTTGACTTTTTAGCCCAAAAAAAACATTCTCCTTTGAAGATGTTGTTCAAAACTATTTTAATTTTGGAAATACGAGCCAAAGGTAAGAAAGAAAGAAAAATATTTTATTTTTGCAAACAACAAAACAATAACAAGGTTACTTACAACACAACAATATACAAATAACATACCAACTTTTTTTTTTGCAAAAGTTGAGGTCAGCACTCAGAATTGTTGTTGGTTTGCCGCAAAGACGACAAACCAACCCTGATTTTTAGTGCTAACCCCAAGTGACGACCGGACTACAAACAATACAAAAACAAGACGATAGAACTACATGATGGGTACAGTTAGATCACATTGTCACAAAGTCCATTTACATTAAATATTTAAACCATTTATCTAATGCAGATAATTAGTCGTCGGTCTGAGGCGTACTTGAGCGATAACGAGTCGGAGACGCTTCGTCATCTGCGGCCACTAGCGGCTTGGACCTACGCCAGGGCACGGAGTGCTCAGATTTTAAGCTGTGGTCTTAATAATGCAGTTATGCGATTTGTCGCTATCGCCTTATTGTGTCGTTATGGTCTTATTTCTCAAGAATGTTGTATAAGCTATATGGCAAAAAGGTGTGTGTTCAGAATAAGCTCTAATAAAAATGATAAACGCTCTCGCAATCAAATTGTTTAAGTACAGAATTGGGTGTTTTTCTTGTAAAAAACCCCAAAGTTAAAATTACACTGTCCATGTAGCATATTACGTGTTTATATATAAATTACCAATTCGATGTTTTTTACCAGCCAACCCTCATACTCAATTTAATGCCATTTAAGGTTGTTATGGAGAGTGACAACTGCTATCTCCCCATAGTGTCATAAGAACCGATTAGGGGATCTTTTATAGATAAACAATACATTTAGGTTTAACAACAAAGTTTGCCTTCAATGCAGTTTGATACATTTTATTGATAATTCTGATTTCCGACTAAAGAAGGCACTAAATAAGTTTAAATGAAATTAGAGTACCAAATAGTGGTAAATAATAATATAATAATAAAAATATAATAAATAGTGGTAATAATATCGTGGTCTCTGTAACAAAAAAAATCCCAATACCTAATCTAAAAAAACTAGGCCACCATATCACCATAACCCACTCACTTAATCCCCGTGGGAAATATTAAAACCAACATCTTGCGCAATAAAATCGATGCTCAGTGTCACAGTCGACCTGATTCCATAAAAGGTAGAAGCCAGTTCAGCACATTGTTTATTAAATAATTTATTCAACGCATAAAAAACAAACATATTTCTTAAATCGCACCATTGAAACCCCACCTTAAATAATGTCAACGTGTAATGGATACATTTAACAGGAACTTACAATTTATGCAAGAGTTTCAGCATAAATTTCGTCCGATGGCAGTGAATACTCGGCATTTTGGTCGTTTCTATAATTTTAATCTCTAACAGATTTTCCTGGTGACAATTTTTGGATAACCACCACTTCGATTTATGGCGATTTTGGATAAGATGTTCTTGGATCGAGATTTGTTTGTTCGAAGTTTGCTTCTTGAGTTTTGCGGTTAGATATGGGTTTTTAATTTTGTTTACGTTGTGGCAAGTGTTCTGGGTAGTATGTTGAACTACGCTTTCTTATGAGACTGAATTTGTGGTTGGAATTTTACGCATTTATTTTTGAAAATAAAAGAAGGAAAGCTTGATATTAAACCGTCTTTATCTCCTCGCTCTTGACCGTCTGGCGAGCGCGGTCAGTAAAACAATTTCCCTCCGTCCCTTAAGTCCCTGCAGAGGGGCATTATTTGAATATACCGATGCCTTATAAAAAAAATCTGGGTTCACAGAAAAATATCCTTATCTAACTTTTTGTATTGTATAGGCGGACCAATTTTTTTGTCCTTACTTAGAGCAACACCGTCCTTGCAGTAGGACTTTAATGGTCAATCACTACAAAGTATAAAACAAAGTCGCATTCTCTATCCCTATCTCCCTTTGTATGCTTAAATCTTTAAAACTACGCAACGGATTTTGATGCGGTTTTTTTAAATAGATAGAGTGATTCAAGAGAAAGGTTTATATTTATAACACATGCATAATATAGTAGAGAAACCCATGTAAATTTAGAGATTTCTAAAGTAATGAAAAAATGAATTAAAAAATATTTATTTTTCACCTCATTGCACATACAGGAATATTAAAATTACAAGTGAACATAATAAAAGTCTCATGAGGTGTAAAATTAGGACCAGTCTCAGCATGATGCTGCAACGTTGATAGCTGCAGCGCTGTTATTCTGACTGGCCCAGTAAACGTCTAATGACGCTATACTTTATCGTTGTTTAAGGAGATTCTGTAGTAGGAGCCCGTGCGGAGCCGGGGCGGGTTATAAGCGCTAGTTATAAATTAAATAAAAACATAATCAACGATTTATAGCCATCGCGTATCTTAATAAAGTACTAGAAAAAATCCTAAAAGATTAGTATGATTAATTAACAAATAGAACGTAATTCACAACTTTTTTTTTCTCTAACAACCTTTATTGCTCGCGGTCTCTGTAACAATCTTAATTAGCTTTTTTTACCCGAAAACTTAGTAATTTAGTGACTTCGAGTAATTAATCCGAGGAGTTATGGAGTTATTTAGAAGTCACTTTTAGTACTTTTTGTATTGCTCCTGTTTTTTTTTCATCCTTGATAAAGAATGACTGTGGATTTCTGTTTCGGAAGTTTTCACCAGTAGCACAGTTGTAAAGTAAAGCGTCCTTTTTTTTCAATTACAGGGTACTAAGCTCGATTTCTTGGTGATTCATATAAAAATTGGGCTATTGGAAAGTGCACACAACATTTCGTGTTCATGCGAATGTCTTGCACAAGGCCGTGGGGTCGAATCCGATTCCGGAGATGATCCCAAGACAATAACTTATGCGATCTACAAATTATTGTTATGGTTTTAGGTAAAATCTTTTTTGGTATTAGAAATACTGACTCTTGAGTAGTAAGTTTTTATAGAGTTTTGGATCACCTTATGGATGAGATAGGGTATAATCAATATAAACCGTCTCCGCACGTACCAGTGAGATACTTGGCCTACTAATACCACGCTGGCCAGACGGATTGGTATAGGGTTCAATTGCAAGTTTTCCTTCTTTTTACTTCGTAAAGATAATATTTACGGAAAGTCACTGAGCCGGTTTTTACGACACCCGTGGGATGAGATGGGGTGATGACATATTGTATCCTTACTCCGTCACCACACGGACGAAATCTTATTCGTTTGCTGTAAATACTAACTTTTCAGCATTAGCCTTTGAGGGGGTTTTACATCACCCTTGGAATGAGTTGGTGACATTCTAGTTCCGTCACCACACGTACAAAAAATAAAACGAAAATAATGTAACTTTTTAAGTACAGCCTTCCGTTTTAGTTTCCAAGTGCCAGTAAAAGTTTCCTAGTTACCCAATCTATTTGTCCATTAATTAGGTTATTTAAGCGAAAATTTCCGACTTCTCTGCCATTTTTACATAAAGATTTTCTTCTGAAAATTTTGCAGTGGTGCATTCAAGACACAAACCTGAAACTCGCGTCTACCTAATTAAAAACTCTAGGGCCGAACTGTGGCACTATAAATTTTTAACTGGTTTCTTAAACTGACGCTGTTTAGGTAAGAAACTTTAACATCTGTTTACTTAAACCTAATAACTAGCTACTTGAAGTTTTGTAAGCGCAGTTTTAATGTTTGTTTGTAGATGTGTGTGTTTTCTTAGATATCTGATAATGGTTTTTTGAGAATAGTTTTATTTTTTGGGGCTTTTTGGGAAACCTTGTAAATCTTCCCTTTGGTTATAAGGGCAACGTACCGCCACGCTCTTGGCTGGCGAGCAAGAGTGGTTTGGAATCCTATGCATAACAATTGATTGTGCAATTCATTAATATAAATGTGTTTTGGTAAATACTTGAAAAAACTAAGACCAATCCAAACGAACGACAATCCAAACTTTGGAATCGCACGAGGCAACAGGCAGTTGTGCGTGCAATCCACAAATTATAGGTACTTTGATTTTTTGCCGCAGAAAACACCCAGACCATGCACACAAATTCTAACATAACCACTACGACACAAAATTCGTTAAGAAACAACTGTATATTAGTGAATCATCATCATCATAACAGCCCTTTAATGTCCTACTGAAGCCCGTCCCTGGGGCTTCCTCCCATGACAGAGGGATACTTGGCCTACCAATCACGCTGGCCAGACGGATTGGTATAGGGTTTAATTTCAAGGTTTCCTTAATTTATTATATATGTTACAGCCAAAGTAATTAAATAGATACTATACATAAGGACTGGTCATTATAAATAATATCCAAATTGACTAGACAATGTGATAAATTAATCACATCATCTAGATATTATATAAATAATATCTAGATGATGTGATTAATTTATAGCTGATCAAAGTTAGTCAAAGTAATAAATACGGTATAACCAACTCATTATTACCTTAATTATTATGAGTATTACTATATTCTAGCACTCGCCGGCCGCTGCCGCGGCACGCTCGCTTCATCAACCGCTCCGTATCATATAAATATAATCTATACCCCTTCCAGCGTAAGTTTAGCTTTTTGACAGTTCACGTCCATGAAGTTTCGTAATACTTCTGCTTATTTTTCAAACAAATAATATTGTATTTCATGGACGTACCCATGTTTTTTTCAGTTACCATGGTTACTTAGTGATGGACACTCATAACGATTATCACCATTATGAAACAAATTACAAATAATCGGTAGAAATAAATGTTATGAATAAACCTGAACTGTCATAATACGTTTATAAACTGTAATATTATATTTTAGATTAGCTATAACCCGCGAATGTGTCACGATAAATTATGTAAGTATTTTAAATAATACCTAAGCTAACTATAATTTTATCATTTTAAGCTATAGGCTAATTCTCTTATCATAGATAAAGAAAGAAACAGTAATAAAATGATAATGTAAGTTGATGTAAGGATCCAAATGTGTAAAATAAACTAATTTGAAAAATCGAAAAATCGAGAAATCGTTTACTATCGAATGGCATTACATTCGAGATACTGCTGAACGTCACTAACGTCAACCTGTCAAATGTTGTTAAATATAGTGGAAAGGGTATAGTAATCTTTACCTACTTGTTTTATTACATTATCTGAGTCTTTGAAGATATTATTTATAATGGCTAGTTAATGTGATTAATTCTGCGACATTTATCACTTTATCTAAATTGAGTAGCCATTATACATAACGGCTAGTTATTATGTATAATATTCATATTTATTACTTTGTGTCTCATATTTATTGCTGTGACATATATATTATATATATATATATATATATATATATATATATATATATATATATATATATATTTATTTATATAAAAACCTTTCCTCTAACAATATATTTATGAGTGATCACATATAATATTTTTTATCACATTTTTCCTTTATATAAAGTGATAGAAAAATGATAAAAATATCATATAAGTAAAGATATTGACCAATGCCGTGGAAAATTAAATGGTGTTCTATCTCCAATAAGCAGAAAGATAACGCGATTGGGTCCTTTTAGGTCATCGAGCCTTAAGTGTACGTTCATTTAAGTAATTCGTGAGATATTTATTATGTTTATTTGATTTGATTTTTTATCTATTAATGTTTATAAAGTAAGAATAGTAATAATCGTCATAACTGCACATTAATGTCTCGCTGCAGGGACGGGCCTCCTTCGTGACGGAGAGATACTCGGCCTAATAACACGCTGGCCAGAGGGATTGGTTGGATTTAATTTTAAGTTTTATTCTTTTTAATTCGTAAAAATAATATTCACGGATAGTCCCTTAGTCGGTTCTTAAGACACCTATTGAATGAGATGGGGTGGTGACATATTGTATTCTTACTCCGTCACCACACAGAGTGTATAAAAGTAAAATTAAATGGTGTTCTATCTCCAATAAGCATTAAGATAACGCGATTGGGTAAGTTTAGGTCATCGAGCCTTAAGTGTACTTTTATTTAAGTAATTCGTGAGATATTTATTATGTTTATTTGATTTGATTTTTTATCTATTAATGTTTATTAAGTAAGAATACTAATAATCGTCATAACAGCCCATTAATGTCCCACTGTAGGGACGGGCCTTCTCCTGTGATGGAGAGATACTTGGCTTAATACCACGCTGGCCAAACCGCCAAACGGATTGGTATAGGGTTTAATTTCAAGTTTTCCTTCTTTTTAATTCGTAAAGATAATCCCTTAGTCGGTTTTTACGACACTCATGGGATGAGATGGGGTGGTGACATATTGTATTCTTACTCCGTCACCACACGGAGTATCTTAAGATGAGATGAGATTGGTTACGAACTTGTATTCTTAACTCGTCGTCGATATAAAATAACTGATCTTAAAATGGGAAACAATAAAAAATACCATTATTTAAACCGAAATTGTAAGCTGATACTTAAAAAAGATATAAAATGGATACTAATAAATAAACCGCAAGGCAATAGTATGTAAATATGTGTTAGTGACTGGTCCTCGATACAACGTATACTTTACTAAGAAGTATTAAGAGTATATTGACATTGTAAAGCTGTATTCACACCATCCTTCGCTTACGAGGTGATGAGTAATAGTTGAATTACATGATATACAATTTGACGACCTCTGTGGCGTAGTGGTTATAATTATAACATGACTGGTACGCAAAGGTCTGGGGTTCGAATCCCGTTCAATATAAATCTTTGTGTGCATGAACATGATTGTTTGCATTGGTCTGGGTGTTTTCTATGTATTGTATTTACAAAAAAAAAAGAATTTAAGTTTGTTTATCCGTTGTCTAGTACACATAGTACAAGCTTTGCTTAGTTTGGGACTAGATGGCGTTGTGTGAATGTGTGAGAAATATTTATTTATTTAATATTTATAGAAATTACCTATAGTTTGAGTATTTCTAGAAATTTTGGAACAGAACGAAAAGCGATGCAAAAATTTACTTTCAAAGTTGAAGTTATACTGCTTTGCAGTCTAGATGGCGTAAACATAGTTAGGTGAATATTATGGAAGTTAATCGCTATAAAATTACTTTTGATGTACACGTTGAAAGTATCTGTCAAATCAAAATGTTTTATTTAAATAGGTGAAAAAGAAATAATTTAGTTCTAAAAAAAGGAACTTTCAAAAAGAAATATCGAATTTAGAATCTTTTTTTTTGGATTCGGTTTATACTCTGGAAATGTAAGCGCTTTCTACAGTTTTAAAACTGTTGAAAGTTTGAACTACCAGAGCACGTATTTCCTTCTTGTTACGTTCCTGGATTAGTAAAATGCGGCGATAAATGTTCTGAATCTGTTGAAATAATGAGTTGAAGAACAAAAATCTTGAAACAAAATTACTTATTCCACTTTTAACAAAATTTGTCTCTACTAAATTTAGAATTCCGTTGCATTTTTAGCAGGAAAAAGAACAAAGAAATTATGCCGATACCAAACCATATACATTTGACGTGCAGATTTTAGTTGGCCGTATTTCTCGCAGCTTAACACGTGTTGTATAAGTAGCTTAAATGTTATTCTACATCCTAAAAAAACTATCTATATTCCAAACTTCATGAAAATTCATTTAGTAGTTTTTGCATGAAAGAGTAACAATCATTCGTCCATCCATTCATCCATCCTCACAAACTTTCGCATTTACAACATTAGTAGGATTAATAAATAAACTTTTTTTGTTTCGAAAAAAATCTTTTCTAGCTTTCCATGTGAACTAGACCTAACACAAAGCGACAAAAGCCGAAACATTTCACAACTCGGCGACATAAACACGAAGCCCAATTGATCGAGTCGACAAAACGACTTATTTATGCACCATGCCCCGCCCGTAAACAGTCCGACAGGGTTTGGCGTATTGCGAATTTTAAAAGTTTATCCTTACTATTTCACTGCTATGTCAGAGAACTTAGCTGGATATAAAACTAGGTTACTTAGTAGTGTTAAGTTTAGGAGATTATTCTTATCATCATTATAACAGCCCATTAATGTCCCACTGCAAGGATGGGCCTCCTCCCGTGACGGAGGGATACTTAGCGTACTAATACCACGCTGGCCAGGTGGATTGGTATAGGGTTTAGTTTCAAGTTTTTCTTCTTTTTTATTTTGTAATGATAATATTGACGGATAGTCCCTTAGTCGGTTTTTACGACACCCATGGGATGATACGGGGTGGTAATATGTTGTATTCTTACTACGTCATCACACGGACAAAATTATTCTTATGTCTTTGGAAAAGTATGTCCATCTTGAAGACCTCTGAGGGATAGTGGTCATAGTTTATGGCCGCTAGCTAAAGGTCTCGTGTTCGATTCCCGTCGTAATCTTTGTGTATAAGAAGAGGGCGATGTTTGCTTTAGTCATACATTCATAAACTTTCTTCTTGTTCTCATGGTGGTAAGCAGAGACCACAAAATTACATAAATATACGACGTCACTAAGTCACTACACAATCTCATCTCATTAGAGTTGGTGTAAGCCGACTAGGGAAAACAGGGATTGGCGAAAAATAAAAGAACTTTGCTGAAAATCGCTAGAGAAACAATACTAATCCGCCTAGTCAGCGTGATTTTAGTAGGCCAAGTTTTCTTCCGCCACAGAAGGTACCCGTTCTTGCAGTGGGACACCAATCACTATTACGATAAAACCTATTTATAGACAAACTATTTGAACTTCTCGAAACCAGTCCACAAAACACTTCTTTTTTTTGTCCAGTAGCATTCATGTTATAAAAAAATAATTCTATTTTAAGATACAGGTTGATCCAGAAAAATAAATAACGTTGAGAATGCGTGTGGGCAGTATTTATTGTCGGCACTTCGTGTGGGGACGAGTAATGAATCATCCTGTATAAGGCACGCGATAGTTCGGTGTTGATGGATTTATCCATGTAGGTACTAGGTTTGATATAATATGTAGCCTTTGAGCTATTGTTAGGGTTTCAGGTGGCTTGGGGATTGATGTTGGGATTTTCAAGTGGCTTGAGCTTTTAGATTTATCATTCCTCTAACAGAGAGAACTCCATTTTTGTCTTATCACAGAAATGGGACTCCTTTGGGAAAGGAACATGGTCCTATTAATCTCAGATGCTAGACGGATTGGAGGTAGTCAAGTTATCATAATTTTTTTTGTAAGATAAAATGTCTTACTACTAATCTGTTGTAAAACCAAAATAGAGATACAACTAGCGCCATTATGTGACAAACTATTTAAACTGTTCTATTGTATGAATTCAATAGCTGATCTCTAAATAAATGTCATTCATTCTTGAATCTCAGTCGAAACACGTTGTTTTATTATATAATCAAACGCTAAAAAAAAAAGAAAGATCTTTAGCATAAGATAGGGCCTCCACTTAAATTTTTTTTAATGTAATATTAACAAAAAAAAAAGAAATAGTCAAGAAGAGGTCGTCCTCAGCAATAGGATGATACAGGCTAACACCAACTAACTTGAACTATCATTTAAAACCAATCGATGCCCTAATAGCATAGCAATTTCGTATATACATTTTAGTAGATTTATTTTATCCCAGCCAGTTCGTCAGACGATTTTACTTGTAAATGTGGCGCATGGTTGAATGCCTTTAATGAAACTGTCACCGTTGGGACGGAAAAAATCGCGCAACACTGCCTCCAAGTGCTTCAGTGATTGAGTCTAGCAACAATGATAGGTACTATTTAATTTTACGATACTACCTTTAATGGGAATCTAGTTAGACAATTTTGATATGGATCTTTAGTGCCTAATTATTGTAGTAGTAAATGAACGGAAAATTATCTCGCTTGTAAGAATAATAAGCTAAAAGAACTAACTACACAGTACACATACACTACTGCTTGTATGTGGATAAAGCGGGCACAATGGTGGTACTGACTAATGAGACTGACTGAGAGTGACTTTAAAAAAACTGAAAGTTGTACTTTTAGTGCCTTAAACTGTTTTCTCAATATTACCTTAAATGAGAATTTTGATGGCGACCACAATTTTGTTATAAATATAGGTCTAGTGAATGTACCAATACATTCACTAACTTACAAATTTGCAAATTTCTTAAAAAGAATTGCCACCCATTTGATATGTAGTACCATTTTCCAGCTACAATCAATTGAATGATTTATACATCTGACACTGGTTCACAGCTATAGCCATTTTGCGTCAGAAAATCTAATCTTAACTGACATTTTTCGATCCAGTCATAGATGACATGAGATATGGCTTTTCAGTTTATGAATAATCGTTCAGTTTGAAATATAGTTCTTTTATGTTTTTGAGGTATTTTTGTGATACATAAAGAGCTGTAAGGTGGTTTCTTCTGATACTCGTGTGTCGTAAAAATCGACATCAAGAATTGTGTCGTAAAATTTGAAGCTGGAGCGAAGTTTTTTTTGTATCTCCACCCGTTGCCTTAATTTCTGTGCTTTTCATAACGTTATGGTAGAATAACATTGGCACATCTTTATAAAAATCTTTCACCAACCTGTCCGGCCAAGCTTTTCTCCTTCATCATCATCATATCAGCCAATCGACGACGTTCACTGCTGGACATAGGCCTCCTCCAAGTATTGCCACCTCGTGCGGTCCTGTGCCTCCCTCATCCATCGGCTTTCCGCCACCCTAACTAGCTTTTCTTCTTACCATGACAGAAACCTTGTACCGCAGAAAAATCGCAAATGTATATTTTACGATTTTTTCTTTTGTATTATTTTTCCTAAGTTTGTCCTTTTCATATACACATTACTCATCCATAAAAAACTTTGTAAATAACAAATCAAAAGGCAGTCTTAAAAATAAAAAAAAACTTCTAAAGTAAATAAAAAAAAAACAATTTTAATAATTCCAAATTCTTGAATAACTTTTCAAACGTCCGAAAAACTTGTGTTTTCTTTCCTTTTATTTTCTTTTACAGAAAATTTTTAGATGGACGAGTCTTGTATTTTTGTGCCAAAAGTTACTCTTTGATGTATTTTACTTGAGAAGTAAAATAGTTTAAGTAGTTTTGAATACAAATCTTTCTAGTTACAATGCTGAAACTGTAATCTTGGTGAATAAAATTATACAGAAACTTTTGGTGTTGTTCAGATAGTAGGTATTATCTTTTCGGTATTATAAGACATCCCCCGCACTAAAGATGGAGTCATCTGTTCTTCTTTTATAAAAAAAAAATACAGAAAACATGCATAAGTTTTTAATTACCATAATATTTATAATTATTTAACTAATTTATGTTTTATTTTTGTTTCAGGTAAGTCGGATCAGACAATTAAAATAACTCTTTACTAAAGTATGAAACATAAGAGCAGCAAAGAACTCAGCAAGCTAAACTTCTCATTTGAATAAGTACCCTGACAATAAGGGCTTAAGGTATGTGTTTAATGTTTTTTTTTATACTAAACACGGCAATATGACTATATCGAACCTGATGGAAAGCGCGAGTACAGTCCACAAATGAAGCCAACGGATAGAAGTCTAAAAATAACTTCAATCCGTCGTCATCATCTTGCCGGCTTGGCCAAATGCTTCTTCACCCTGCTTTTGAAGGACCCAATATCATATGATGGAGGAAATACGTGAGCCGGAAGTTGGTTCAGTAATGTATACTTTTTAAGTCCCAGTGTTCCATTCCCCTTAGTGTGTAATTTTTATAAATATTTGGAAGAAAATGGAAAGCGCTGATACAATCCAGGAATGAAGGTAGTCATGAAATGGTTACACTCCTGATCTATTACTTTACCACTCTGACCACACTTATGCTGTGGAGCTGAACACAATATCCAAGAACAAACCATTTTACAAACTAGCTCTGTCCAGCAGTAGACTACGATAGGCTAATTTATTGATTGATTGAAACCACTTGGTCAGCATTCTACTATTCCATTCCTTGCTGCAGGAAGACCATCCTTGCAGTGGGTCATAAAAGAACTGTTATATTCTCCCCTTCAATATACATAATACACCGTTTAGTAAACATATTCTTTTGATTTTAATCTAATGTCAGTCTTAAACGATCCTATAATTTCAGCACGTAATAAATCAGAACTTACATTTTCGATTACTCAATTTTACACCTTATCCTTACACATTAAGGTTCATAATAATTTGTTAAATGTACACCGTAAAGCTACGTAAGGAGTTCCATTATGTATTCGAGTTTCGTCATGAGAACAATATTATTCCATAAACATAACTATTTTATTATAATATACATGATGTTATAGGAATACTGTATTATTTTCTATGGACATAATAAATTTATGATAAACTTATACTAGAAACGTTTTGGTACAATTTTCGATAAATTTAGGTAAAAGAAAATGTTATTATAATGTAGATTATTTATTGGATACACTTTCATATTTTGGCAAAATCTTAAAGAATCCAAAAATAATGCTCTTAATATGGGTTCTGGACCTTTGATTTCTAAATTTTGAGGCTTCTCAGAGCCATCTCAGGTAGATTATATTTATCTATAAGAATTAGGAATCTTGTATAAAGTTACTACATTCTGATTTACCGAACAATAACCCATTTAATGTGGTTGTTTTAGTTGCCAGACTGGTCTAAAGGAGTCCGAAATAAACTACTCGCTTGACCCCAAGGCTACAAAGGATCCCTAATCTCCTCTTAAAAAAAGGAATCACCACCGTGCACGTTCAATCACCCCTAAGCAGCAGACTGTAAATATTACTGTGTTTAGTTGGTTGACCATAACATCTAAAGACAGATGAAGAATGTTCACGCTGTCTTAGCTACTAGCAAATACGTTAAAAAGCAACAATAAACCAAATCATGCCAAACTAAAAGCGAACAAATTTGCATCTAAACTCAAGCAAGGCATTGAATCTCAAATAAAATGAAAGACACATATCTTCAAAAGACGGATTGGCACAATTCACGATCTAGGTTAGGATTCAAGGAAGCCAATCACGTTGCATTTACCCTGTTACAGCACTTGGGTGTTCGTTTTAAAACTGCAAACGACACTGCAGACACACTTGAAATTCCCACACATTGTCCTCACCTTTACTTATTAAATCTTCTTTTCACATCACCAATTCTCCTATACCATTTTGTTTGTCATACATCGCTGCTTTTCCTTATACTTGTTAGAATCTTTGCTTCATATTCCCCGCAATGGTTGCTAGTTTTCGAGAAGCGTTCGTATGTGAAGTTTTCGAGGGGTGCAAAGGCATCCTTCCTTCGTTGATTGTGTTTGCACTGTACAGTCAATAGGACTTAATTTTCTCGGAGCTACGGTTCTTCTAGTATTTTATTTGTAGTTTGTCGCACTGTATTGAGTCCTGTACGTATTTGTGTGGTAAGTTCTTTAGGAACGCGTTTTGTTGAATCTTTTGGGACACAACTCTTGTAATGGAATACGTCTGAAGTGTTAAATACTTTTGTTTGATTAAAATTGTGTTTGACATGACGTTTTTACTTGCTTTAAAATTAATTGTATGGAACAATGAGATTTTTTGAAGATACCAGATACCGATTAAAAAATCGATGCAATAATAGGATACTTTTTAACAAAGACTTGCTTTTCTGTACGTACTATTACGTTGCTTTGTTCAAGTTGGATAAACTTCGCAATAACATATCTTCAATTAAAACATAAAAATCAAATTCGTGGCGGTCGTGACATTGCCTGCCGTGTGCGCTAAAAGCTAAAAATTATTAGCTGCATAAGCAAATTATATTGATCATTGTCTCTTATGTCCAAGTATTAGGAAATCAAATATTTTCATTATGCCCTTGAAACAGCTTTAATTCCTGATCAAAAATAGTATTTCAAATTAGAAACCTGCAATCAAATCTCCATACTAAATCACGAACATAAATTATCTAAGAGAATTTATTACTTATCCAAACGCCAGTTTTTTTTCAAAATTAGATAGTCAAGAAAGTTTTCTCGTTGAACTGCGAGAGCTAGGAACATATTTGCATAGTGTATTTTAATGCTTGGCTATCTTTCCAACTCTTAAGTTGCTTGAAGAAATATATTCTAGCAACGTTAAAGTACATAAAACTTGTCTTTTGCTTCTTCACGTGAATAATAAGGTTTCAAGGCAAATCTTTTATTTATCTATGTATTATGGACATGAGGTTGTCTTCAGCCCATTAATAACCTGCTTCTATTCTACTATGGCGGAAAACTTGACGAATTTATACCGCACTGTCTAGACGGATTGGTAATGAGTATAATTTCAAGTGTTTCTTGTTTTGTATACATAAAATCAGCAAGCCTATTTTTACCGCGCTGTCCAGAAGGATTTTACTAGGGTTTAATGACAAGTTTTTTTTTGTATTCATCATGGATAATATCTGGAAACTTCCTCTTTAGTCGAATCTGACCAAATCAAGATATATAATTCTCTCTTCACTATCCTCGCGGCTTCATACATGTTGATATCGATTTTAGCATGAGTATTTAAAGCAATAGGCTATTATTCTGTTAAGTTACATATACTTAAGTAAACGTTGTCATAACAAAGCTTATCATTTCAAGACTGTTTCTAGGCAAACATTTTTTTTGTTCACAAACAAAATTCAGAGCCAGATCCTTAGATTGAGACCTAGAATATTCATACAAGACAATAATCCAGTAGCGTCAGCCAATAAATTGTACACAAATATCGCAATTCGTATTCAACCAATTCTCCTTGGCTATATCCCCGACACTACGCAAAACAACGTCGATACATCAACCTTTAAACGTAAACTCTTGATGTATTTATAGTCCAAACAAAGGCCAATTGATACTGAACCAACGAGCAACGATCCCAAGAAATCCCAGATACGGCAGAGACGAGCGAATCTTGGACGCGTGTCTAGTTTACACCACCAATTTAACAAGAACCCTGAAACCATAAAATTTTGCACCAAGAACCGGGTCAATTGATACTGGAAATGTTGTGGTGTCTAGTTTCTTTATCCGAACCAACTTGATCTCTTTGTAGTTTCAAATAGAAAGAACACGCGGGTCAACTTACAATGGCCATCAATAGGGTTGGACCAACTAGATTCCCAACAACATTCGAAGGTAATTGTGATCATGAATCAATCCTATCTCGAAATCCTTTCAAGGCGCGCTGTACAAACGAGATTTCTTTACTGTTTAGTATACATCGTTGGTTATGTTTGCTATTATTGTATGTCGTTAGATACGTATAAGGCAATGGAGGTACGAATTTAATTTTTTTCCATGAATTGTTTAAGATTTTGGTGAAGAAAATAAAGTCGAATGAATGCGTATGGGAAAACGATAGTTTAAGGAGGTAATATAAGGGAATTCCGGTTTATTTTGCTAAGGTCCTTATTGGTTGCAAATTCGTTTGCGAACAATATTGTCAGATTTACGATATTACTGTCAATGGTGACTAAACATTGTCGGCTAACTAAAATTTATTGGGGTTTATTTACAGTTTAGTTCGCGCCAAATCGAATATGGATTCTAGAATAGCCGAAGGTCCCTATTATCGATGATGACTCTGGGGACCTATAATGCGGAAACTTTTCCAAAAATAATTTTAATGGTCAAAGAGTGTTTATATAGTCATTTAACTTTCCTTTTTTTTTCTGCAAATTATATCTAGAATTACCGTAGTCAGTAGTATTTAGGTAAGTTTTTTAAATTTTTTTTTTGTTGGACTTTCGAATAATATAATATAAACAAATCTCTAAGATATAGACATAGTCTTTTATGCCACCCATACTTAATAATACAGGAAATATTTCCAAGGTCAATATTTCTCAAGGAAATAATATAAGTAGTTTATTTTTATATAAATAGGCTGTAGAATAAGATACCAAACATATATTAGATATCTTCTGACATTAACAGGGTCCTAGTATAGTTTTCCTGATTTCATGACGAAAACAACCATATCTATAATTAGAAACCGGGATCCTATTTGGAGAAATTGGGTTATATTTGCCAAGAACTTTTTGCCGAACACGTAATGATATACAGTGTATTATTTGGAAATTCTTTTTGAGATAACTGAGGGCCAAATCTTGCTAATTGCTTCGAAGAAGTCTGTCCTTGCTTTGTTATTCTTGGTGTTCTTAAAAACGCTAGCATGCAAAAGCTTGTACTTTATACAGTCTGATGCTTTCCTTATTCAGCAATTTTTTACTACATTAGACTTCTGCCGACGTCTTCCAATATATAGTTGCATTCATCATTCCCCTGCCCTTATCCCAATTTTATTTGGGATCGGCGCAGCATGTCTTCTTCTTCTATATTTTCCTATCGGACGTTATCTCACAAGTAACACTCTTCGCAGCCATATCGTTTTTCACACAATCTATCAGAATCAGAATCAGAATCAGAATCATTTATTTGCAAGAATATGGTAGTAACAATGGATCTTAAAACTAGTGTTAGAGCATACATATTCTGCCATGCAATGGCGTGCAAACTTATTTAAAAAAAACATTTTTTTTAGCTATAAATTATATTTTATCAATTATACATTATATTATTTACACGTACGCACCATTCTTATTAATTACACATTATTATTATTAATTACACATTATTATCATAAATTACACATTATTATTATAAATTACACATTGTTATTATTAATTACATATTATACAGTATCATTACTAATAAAACCTTATATTTTTTTAATTATTACACAACATTTTTATCGTTAAGGTAGTCTTTCACACTGTAATAGCCTTTTGTGTGCAGTAATTCTGTTAGTTTTCTCTTAAACAGTAAGAGTGGCATATCTTTAAGACTTTTGGGTAGGTGGTTAAAGATTACAATACACATGTAATTAGCATTGCGCTTCACCAACTCTAGTCTTATAGGTGGTAGACAGAGTTTATCTCTATGCCGCGTTCGACTATTTTCCATATCACCAAACTTTTTAAAATAATCAGGGTGTTTTTTAACAAAAGAACATACCTCTAAAATGTAAAGACAGGGTAGTGGCAATATTTTTAACATTTTAAATAGTGGTCTACAGCTATCCAGAAAATCAGCATCACAAATTGCGCGTACACATTTTTTTTGTGTCTTAAAGACCCTATCGATATCTACCGAGTTTCCCCAAATTATTATGCCGTATCTGAGAATAGAGGATACATAAGCGTGATAAGCCATCTTTGCCGCATCTGTGCTAACAGTCCGTTTAATTTGTCTAAGTACGAAAATGAGACTATCCAGCCTATTAACAATTTTTTCTATGTGTGGCTTCCAGTTGCAAAATTTGTCTATTACTATTCCCAAAAATACACATTCATTCTTAAATGTTAAATTATAATTATTGTAGTGAATGTCAATCTTATTATTATTGTTATTGTTATTAAAAGTATGAAATTGAATAATATTTGTTTTGGTCATGTTAACTTTTAAATTGTTTTTGTTTAACCATGTAATAGCATTATGTAGAGCTGTATGAATTCCGTTCTCCAGATCAGCCTGTTTGTCACTTTTAATTATTAGCGTAGTGTCGTCGGCATATAAAATACATTCCGTTTTGACCGCATCAGGAAGATCGTTGATGTATATTAAAAACAATAACGGGGCTAATATACTCCCCTGAGGCGTGCCATAATTATTTTCTCTATATTCAGAAGTAAATGATTTTTGGTCGTATTTATCTAATTTCGTTATTTCTATACACTGCCGTCTTTTTGTAAGGTAACTTTCAATCCACGCATTTGCATTTCCACGAATTCCGTAGGTGGACAGCTTTGTTAATAAAATCTTATGACTAACAAAATCGAAAGCTTTTGTCATGTCTAGGAAAATGCATGCTACTTTTGATTTTGCATTAAGATTGTCAGTTATCTGCTTGATTAGTGAGAAGCAAGCTAGAGTAGTGGAACTTTCTTTTCTGAATCCAAATTGCTCCTTCTTTAATATGTTACACGATGTTAAAAAATTCTCTATTTTATAGTGCATGATCTTTTCGAAGACCTTTGCTAAAATTGGAATTAGAGTTATTGGTCGATAGTTACTCATCTCTGTTTTTGACCCCTTTTTATACAACGGCTTAACAATTGATGTCTTTAGGCGCTCTGGAAATACTCCTTCGGTTAATGACATATTTATTATATATGTTAATGGTCTTACTAAACATAACGCACATGTCTTTATTACTTTTGTGCTAACTTCGTCGTAGCCGGTAGAGCTAGTATTTTTTAGGCCTTTGATTATTTTATACACATCACCGGTGTCAACGGGGGTGAGGAAAATGCTTTTTGGGTTATGAGGTATAGAATATGACATTGTAGTGTTTTGTGTGTCAGCCATATTACATTTATTGGTAAGATCTATGTAATAGTTATTAAATAAGTTGCATATTTGTTTCGGATACTTGTGCAATTTATTTTCATATTCTATGGAGTTAATTTCAGATTTAATGACAATGTTTGTTGTTTTTTTACTAATAAGTTCCCAAGCGGCTTTACTTTTATTTTTTGTGTTATTTATGTAATGTAGACTGTTTAATTGTTGCGCTTTGAGTATGCATTTTTTTAGTAATTTATTGTAGTTATTGTATTTTTTCTTATTTTCCGATTTATTCTCTTTATTTAAATGATATTTCAAATAGAGAGTTCGCTTTCTGATACAACATAGCTTTATACTCTTCGTCAGATACCTGTTCTTTACACACTTATTGGTAATTTTTACTCTAATAACGGGAAAACATAAGTTGTAAAAGAGTGTAACTGAATCATGTAGGTTAGAGAAGGCTTCGTCTGTTGATTGGCTGTTATAAACGTCAGCAAATGATATACTTGCCATGCAATCCAGAAATTTGGCTACATTTTCTTTGTTATAATCCCTTACATCGTTTCTTTGGTCGTCCTCGTTAATATGTAGTTGCATTCTAGAATCTTTTTAGGCAGTCAGTTTTGCGTGTAAGATGCTTTGCTTTTTATCCTCTTGTTTACATTAATTGAATGTTGTTTAAAATACCATTTTAAAAAAATACTTAAATATTCCACTGCAATAATGACAGAGAACTGGTTCTTCTAGTGTCAAAAAGAGACCAAATCTACTACCACACTGGCCAAGCTTAGTGTAGGATTTTGAATATCTATAATAATAAGAAATAAACTCTGATGTTGCTTACTATAGGCCGACCGTTTAACTCAGACCCCGCCTGCGGTAATAGAGGTGCGCGGGGGGGCGAGGACAAAGGAGAGAGATATCTCTTGATTTTTTGCCAAAACGGCGCCATCTCAGATACTGTGACCCGAACTACATTACATCACAACACAGCTCTAATTTTTAGCTAGCTTATTTTTATGAAATAAAAAGAAGGAAAAATTAAAATTATACCGTAAAGCAATCGAAATACCTGGAGAGGTTGTTTTATTTTTCTGGTCAGGCTTTAAATTGTGTAATAATTTAGATTGCATAATTTTTTCTAAGAAAGTACTAGTTTTAGTGCCAAGATGACGCCACCATCTTTGACATTTGTAAATTGTATAGAAGAAGGACTAGCATACTGCACTAGTGTCATACTGACATACTGACTAGGTGTCCGTTATGGTAGCGTGTAAAAATAAAAAAGCTCTTATTATTGTTCTTATTATCTGTAAATATTTTCTAAGATTGATTCTTACAAATTAATATGTTTAAATCATACCTGTTTTAATGTAAACTGTGATTATTGTAATGTGATTATACTGTGATTTTAATAATATATAATTAATGATTGTACAATTGTTATTATTTGTAAATATTTTCTAAGACTTTAGTTATAATTATATTTATAGTTTAAATAAGCCATTCGTATAATAACAAATATATTTATTAAAGATAAAGATTTATTGCAAAACTGTGTATATCAGGTGTTAGTGTATGAGTACATTAGTCTCAACAGTCTATCCACATCGGATATGCAAATTATAGCAATATAATATCTTAAAACTACACAAATTAAACAAAAACTTATTTAAGTAACTGAATGTTATTTTTTTCAAAACATTCTAAATCAAAATATTTGTAGATTCTTTAAAAAATAATCAAATTATTACAAATTATGTCATATTATTGTTATTTTTGGAGTCGGTGTCAGCCAACGAAATACGATAATACATAAGCTAATGGAATGGCGGCCATGAATTACAGATTATATTATTATATGACTTCGACATTAACCCCCTTACTTATAAAAATCTCTAAAATTTAATCACTGTTTAGCGAGTTTTTTTTGTTAGCAAAACCAACCTTAAGCCAAACAAAACCGTAAAAATTTAAGCTAATCAATTGTTTAAAATTTAAGTTGCGTTTATGAGTAAGGGGGTTTGACATAAAGTTGTTGATTGTTTATGGATTGGTTTAAAAATTAAACAAATATTAAATAACTATTTTTATCATATTTAAATAAATATTTTTTTAAATACCTGTGTCACGTTCAAACGTTTTAATATACCTTTTTAGTAACTGATTAAAGCTTTCCATAACTTATGGGCGTTTATGGGGCTAACCAGCACCGTCAATTGAAAAAAATCGTAATTCGTGAATAGGATCGATAATGCAAAATGTTGTCTACAAAGTCGTTAGATAAGGCAATAGAGTTTTATCTAACACATTCTGATCACTTTAAATAGTTTTTAATTTGATAAATATTTTATTTAAAACAAACATGGCCGTTTCATTTTCGCATGAGAATTTTAAGTAATTGTCTTTGATTCGTAGTACTTATTTCTCATCTTAGTCTATATTCAGTGTATAACACGACATCATATTTCTTTAAATTTATAGTCAGGAATAAAATATAGAATATAACTATCGTGGCTGTCACATTACTCCAATAATATTACATTATTTGTAATAATTTGATTATATTTTAAAGAATCTTCAAATAAATATATTTGTAGACTCTTCAAGAAATATCCTTAACAATACTTTTTACAATAATTAAAAGAACCTATTCTTTAGATTATAATTAAGTAAAAAGAATGTCTGATTTAATGTTGTTCAACCAAAATACAACTAATTATTTTTTACTTTTTAGTGCAATTTTTGTCTTTGAAGTCGGTTTTTTTTTATTGTAAAAACTTATTTTATTTGGCATAGTAAACAACTCGATATAGCTCTTGTGTACGCTACCATAACGGACACCGCTACCCCGCCCCCTCGTCCCTTTCATACCGCAGGCGGGGACTGAGATAAACGGTCGGCCTATAATTCTAACATCAAATTATTGTACTTTAAAAATAGAACTAGGTACCTACCTACATTAAACCGCCATATTTTTTAGTCCACAGACAATGAATCCTTTCACGTATTCGAAATTCGAACTGTACTTGACGTGTACTTTTTTTTAAGTCCGAGGTACAGATAACACAATAAAGTCGGAACGGAAAGGTTCTTTTTAGTGTCCAGTTTTTACAGTTTCGGAGTTCAAACAGTGTCGGTACGTTCGTTACTAGAAGTTGGTACGGACCTTCAATCTAATTTCGTCTGATGCACTGCGGACGGACTATTTTGTTAAGGTTCATTTTGCTTTGTCAATGATGTACTGATTGAGATATGACAATACTGTGACCACTGTTTTGAATTACATACATGGGTAGTTTTTATTGTTTGAAAAATATTATTTCGTAGAAAATACCATACATTTTAAAGATATTCAGAAGTCCGTATTCGCTAGCTGGATATTGAAAATGTTTCATTTTCTTAAAACTCAGCGATATCCATAGCTCGATGTAAAGCGTCCGTCAAATCTTTGTACTGTCTAAGCATATGGGACAAAACAAAAGATCATGTTCTGGGAAGAAAACCTTTGATGCGATATTAAAATGAAGAAATCGAGGAAGAGCTCAGGCTCAACATTTCATAGATTTTTATAGCAAAAGCACATTTTGATAGCATCCAAGCTACCAACAAACAAAACAAAGAAATCAATACGTTAAAAACAATAAACATTTTCAACAAGTTTTATACTTGAAAAAGTAAGTAAATAATAAAATCAAAGTGATGTATTTGTTGACAACAAAGTTTTAGTTTTTAACTAATAGTTAAATCACTTGGGATTCTGTCGAAGTGTTGAAGAGCATCTATAAATTTTAAACAAACGAACGATGGCAACACCTTAGTAAATACTCTTTTTGTTTATTACTTTAACCTCGTTCGGAAAGTTTTTAAAATAAGAGAATGTTTTGACGGTTACTCCGCACTGTTTTTGGATGTGTTTATGATGTTGATTGTTTGAAATCTTTGTTCCTTTTATAGGATTTGAATTTTTGATTTTTTGGAGTGAGGTAAGTTATTTAAGTATTTAGCTTCTGCGTTTTGAGTGCTGGATATAGGGCCTCTGCTCCTACTAAACAGTGTCCGTGACGGTAGCGTACACAAGAGCTGTATCGAGTTGGTTACTATGCCAAAAAACTCGGTGTAAATACTGCCTAATTAGTGTAAAAATAAAAAAAACTCTTCCTCTTTATTTTAGGAAATAAACACCATTTTCAATGGGTACGCCAGCGTCACGATCAAGCTAGCGTACCCATGGCCGTACTCGAAAACGGCTAATTGTAAAGCAACAGAAGTTACACACAAAAACTCGGTACTAACTCTGCCCCCGCTATGCAAAATTTCATAACAATTGCTCTTGTAGAAACAGAGATATTGAACAAGACTTTTAAATGACAGCGTTATGGTAGCGTACACATAATAGTTCTGATTACTTCTGATAGATAGGGAACTTTTCTTTTGATAAATGCTATATGAAAAAATTCGGCGTGAAATTCTGACTCTATTAGTGTAAATACTTTATGCGAATTCGCAGTGGAATATGTCAAAAAATCTATGTAAAGTTTTAGGAACAAATGTATTGACGTACAGTAGCGAACAAAATGTATTCGTGAAATTATAAACAGAGATATAGCGTTATTTGCTAATATAAGCTAGCTTGATTTGTTCTGACATAAATATTAAAATGATTAACTACCTATTTATGTACTTGACTGTAAAAAGTTGGTTTGTCTGGAATGGAACATTTTCAAATGCTAATGTGAAATTCATAATTCATAATTTCTTTATTTGCAAAAACATGGTATTACAAGGTGTAGTACAAAAGTGGTTGATCTACATGTTTCGTCCAACTTGGGCATGCATATACTTAAGATCTAGCTAATACATAATATCAATTAACTATATTTTTTTACATCTACACACATACATTTCATATTATTATTTATTTATAAAATAGAATTGTGTGTCAGAATTAAAAATAATTAAATGTGATGGCAGATTACAAAGGTAAGTCAATGTCAATAATAATTACTAATTGTTATACAAAACAGGAAGAAATGTCAAGTTTTTTTACAATTTAAAAATTCTGTTACGGAGTAAAATGTCTTCTCGATTAACCATTCTTTTAACGATTTAACAAATTTAGAAATAGACTATACTTAATACTTTCTCCTTTGCGCTTGCACGTCTTATGGCAGCTAACATGATCGGGGGGTGAGGATAAGGGGTGAGCGGGGTAAGGATGCGCGAAAAAATCCGCTCACATAATTTCCGTTGTGATGTGACTAGTCGGACCCTGTTGTGATGTGTTGTTGTTTTTTTTTGTGGCAGTGAATTTATTAGGTAAGTTAAAAATTTATATTATGTTATAAATTTTAAAAATAAAAATTGTTATTATTTGTAAATATTTTCTAAGACTGATTCTTACAAATAAATATGTTTAAATCATAACCTATTTTACGGTAAATTGTAATTATTATAACAAAACATAAATAAATCATAACAATTTTACATTTTATACAACAAATGCTGTTTTAATCCAAACTGTGATTATTGTAACAATACCAAATGTGATTATACTGTGATTTTTAATATATAATTAATAAATGTACAATTGTTATTATTTGTAAATATTTTCTAAGACTGATTCTTACTAATAAATATTATTATGTTTAAATCATAACCTGTTTTAATGTAAATTGTCATTAATATAACAAAACAGAACCTAATATAATTATACTGTGACAAAAATTGTTGTTTTTGGCAAAACAAACGTTATTTTTCTGATAAAGCTACTTATTTGAAATTTTCAAATTATTTCATTTTCTATCAGGGCTATATCTAGAAATTAATAAAGTGAATATACTCCTAGTTCAGTATTTCATCAGTTTTAATTCTGTATTTAAAAAAAAACTTGTCAAATCACTTGTGAGCATATCTGTACCAGTACTATGAACATAAAATAACATGGATTTTTGACATATTCCACTGCGAATTCGCATAAAGTATTTACACTAATAGAGTCAGAATTTCACGCCGAATTTTTTCATATAGCATTTATCAAAAGAAAAGTTCCCTATCTATCAGAAGTAATCAGAACTATTATGTGTACGCTACCATAACGCTGTCATTTAAAAGTCTTGTTCAATATCTCTGTTTCTACAAGAGCAATTGTTATGAAATTTTGCATAGCGGGGGCAGAGTTAGTACCGAGTTTTTGTGTGTAACTTCTGTTGCTTTACAATTAGCCGTTTTCGAGTACGGCCATGGGTACGCTAGCTTGATCGTGACGCTGGCGTACCCATTGAAAATGGTGTTTATTTCCTAAACTAAAGAGGAAGAGTTTTTTTTATTTTTACACTAATTAGGCAGTATTTACACCGAGTTTTTTGGCATAGTAACCAACTCGATACAGCTCTTGTGTACGCTACCGTCACGGACACTACTAAACAACATAACAAACGTCTATGTCCGTTAGTTAACTCTACATCACTAGATTAGACTCGTCTATGCAGTAGGGCATTATTGTTTTTTTTATTTTATCACGAAAAAAAATTGTGATGAGACACGTTGTTCGCCTGGGTGGAAAAGTGGAAACCTTTACAAAAAATCCAGTAATAACTGCACACTATTGTTTGCTGGTGGATTAACCTGGCACTGAGATGACAAAAACTTAGACGGCCTCTGATCAAAGAGACCTAATAAAATTACAAATAATCCCTGATTTTACAGAAGAAATAGATGTTAAGAACACAAATCCCCTAACATAACACAACTCACGTCGTTTTCCTTGTAGATTCTACTAAATTTTATCATATTTACAACCATTCGTAACTGTAACTAGAGAGTCCTACATTTTGTTACAAAAGCAAACAAAGTACAAAGATAGGTAGACAAACACGTCATTATTCTTCGGAACTGTCAGTGCGACGTTCGGAAACTTGAAAAGATGCATGCCCAACGGAATTCTGGTGTTTACTTACTTGGAACTTTCCGAACAGGTGCGGCCGGATTTTTTGATGTAAGTTCTAAATTTGAAAATACGGTAAAAAAAAGTGTAACTGATTTTTACATTTTATGTATTGTAAATGGACAAGGAGTAGGTGTCTTCAAAGTTTGGTACAAGCTCTAAGCAGTTAGTGTGCTAACATTTATTTAATGTGTGATCTACAATTTTATTTCTCTTCTTTGTTCTTTGATTAGTGGGTATCCTGGTGGCGAGAATACAAGAGAGAGAGAGTTTCGCCCATACGTCTTTGACGTGGCTTAAGGACTGTGTTACGACAACGACCGACTTTTTCTGTACTCTCTGAGGCAGAGACTCGCTCAAATGACTGCCTTCGTGGCGCGAACGGTCGTAAAAAGCGGCTGACGTGCACGAGGTCGCGGGTTCGATTCCCACACAGCTTCATTTTTTGTGTGATCCACAAATTATTGTCCTGAGTTTTGATGTTTTCTGTGGCCGTTAATTAGAAGTTTGTCAAAGTACCCGAACACATATCTTAATCCCTAATGCGTATTAACTTGTCTAAAAAAAGATAAGAAAAAAGAAAATCGTTGTTGAAACTTTTTCAAGCAACGAGTGGTATTTTTAAACTTTCTGAAGTAGTTACCATAATACTTTTAAGGGTGGAAATTGAGTAATTGACCTGAAAAAACTGGCCTTACTTCCATCGTTAAGTCTTGGTTCTAGTTTCAGGATAAAAACTTTTATATTCGTGGAAGCTTAGTCGAATAAAAACTGCTATCAATTATTTAGTTAAGTCCTTAAAAATTTTCTTGTCGGTAATATCTGAGAGGGGTTGTTCTACATGTGTTTTAGTGGGTGGCGGCTTCGGTGGGTAAGGAAGTGGGTTTGAATCCTATACAGGTCTATTGCTTGTCCAATTCTAAATCAATAAAAAAAATGTCATAATGTACTTAACCGACTCCAATAAAGGAAGAGTTTTTCAACTGGTTTTTTGTTACTTTAGAACTCGGTATTTTTTTAATGAATATATGCTTTAGTTTGATAAAGTGGGTGGTAGAAATTTCATTAAAATAGTTTAGTAATTTGGTTTTAATTAGTAATTTAGTGTTAATGTAATTGTAATTTTAACTTACATAATTACAAAAATTATGTAAGTTTAACTTACATAATTACAATCTACTATACTATATACTATACATATATATATAGATACTTGTTACAAAATGGTAGCGAAAATGTCTTTTCTTCTGTAAAATTAATTGTAGAAAGAGATTTATCCCTGATAACATTATGATAATGATATAAAATACAGATGGGGCGCTTCAAATATTCCGATCTCGCGTCAAATCCAAGTCCCGCTGTGATATCTGGCATTGTGACAATTTCAAAATTGTCCATTTAAGTTATTTACCGAAACATTTTTGTTGTTAAACTCCAAGCAAAGGTGGGCCGAATGCCAAAGGCAATAAAGTAATTTATTTTGATTTTATGTACAATTATGTTTTTATAATTTTTTGTGCATTAAGTAAACAAGAGATAAGCGGTTTTGTTTTTATTAAAGTAATCATAACAGCACATTAATGTCTCACTGCAGGGACGGGCCTCCTCCCCTGACGGAGGGATACTTGTCAACTAAAACCACGCTGGCCAGGCGGATTGGTATATAAGGTTTAATTTCAAGTTTTCCTTCTTTTTTTTTCCTAAAGATTATATTCAAACCGACTAAGTGACTATCCGTCCCTTAGTCGGTTTTTACGACACCCATGGCATGAGATGGGGTGGTGACATATTGTATTCTTACTCCGTCACCACACGGCGTATTAAAGTAAATATACGTATTATTACATAATACGCAGAACCGATAGCCGGTGGGGTAGAAAGGTTCTGGATCAGCGTCGGCATGCATATCGAATGACATGGATTAATGGATAAGAAAACCAATGGATTTCGCGCAGGGTGAACTTTTAGACGAGGCTTTGCCTGGCATAATGTCATTTGGCCGATGATAATAATAAAAGGAATTTAAAATGTAATTCTAATTAAGGTTGTTTTTAAAAACAACTCTTCTCAAAAATTAGTGCCCAGCGTCGCGGGATTTTACAATAATCAAATAAATAGAGAGAAAAAATCAGAAAGATAAATAGATTCCAAGCCCATGTCAATCCTTTGTGGATCACACCATTAATTGTCACGCTCGATATCCGAAACGGCGACCTCGTACCCGAAAACCGCGTATACAACCAACTCACCACCGAGGCAGTAATTATAGCCTTAAAAAAGTTTTTATTCGAAGTTAATTTATCATTCAGAAGACATTTTTTTCATTCAAGAGATAAGTGCTCGTTTTCAGTCTTTTTAAGTTCGCTTATCTGTGGTCGCTTAAACTGTTAAAAAGAATCTTTTTTTATTCGCAATGATAAGGGCCATACTAAGCATAGATTACGAGTTTGTGCCCTTTTATTTATGAGGGCACATCTCTGCCACTAAGCAGATACGGAAAGAAGCCAATGTAGTAATGACAAAGCTGTTTATAATGCAGCTGACATGTGCGAGGTCAAAAATTATTATTTTTGCGGTTCACAGATACTTGCCTAGGGCCTGGGTGTATTCTTTTTCTGTAAATTTGATGTCTATTAAATCACTGAAATAAATACTGGTAAAATTAACCAATAATATTTGGAACTCCCATTGAAAGGCTCAGATGCATCATGTCCACTTCTTAAAATATCTTCTGGTCGCAAAGTGTCATTTCCACAAAATGTCCTTTTCTCAGGATGTCTCTTTCGCAGAATGTCCACTTTGTCTCTTCCCTTATAATCCATTTTATTAGCAATCAAAATCAACCAGTGGCTTGTATGAATATATTTAATATAATGTAAGCAATAACTCCGTGTGGTAACGGAGTAAGAATACAGTGTGTCACCATCTCATCTCATCCCATGGGTGTCGTAAAAACTGACTAAGGGGCTACCGTGAATATTATCTTTACAAAATAAAAAAGAAGGAAAACTTGAAATTGTACCCTATAGCAATCCGTCTGCCCAGCGTGGTATTAGTAGGGCAAGTATACCTCCGTCATGGCAGGAGGCCCATAGGACATTAATGGGCTGTTATGATGATATGATTTAAAAAAATATGTTCTTTTTAAACGTTGTCCGAACATTGACTTCTGTCTCAGAAAAAAGTAGAAAACTTTCTTCGTTATTGTTTTGTGTAATTCTTTTCTTTTGCTAGGAAACACATTTTTATTGTCGCTAATGTGTTTTGCTAAACCTTATGTGATAGAATTGCAATTAGTAAAAGCATTGCATGTCGTTACTATGTACCTACAATACATTTGAATCTGAATTGCAATTTAGATAATAAATTCCTGCATTGACGACTGTACTGGCTGCATTTACACGGACACGACGTATTAAAAGAAAAATATTCCTCACACTTTCACACAACGCCATCTAGTCTCAAGCTAAGCAGAGCTTGTAAACTATGGGTACTAAACAACGGATAAACATACCTAAATACTTTCTTTTTTTGTAAATACATACATATTATACATAGAAAACACCCAGACCAATGCAAACAATCATGTTCATGCACACAAAGATTAGCATTGAGCGGAAATCGAACCCGAGACCTCTGCATTGCAGTCATGTCAAACAACCACTACGCCACCAGAGGTCGTCAAAAGGAACTTTGCTGTTTAGTGGCGGAATCAGCTGCTTATGTGGAGTGGTGGTCTTGGTTTGCGGCTTTCTCATCAGCTGGGGTTCGAATCCCTTGGAAGTAATGTTTATGCGATCCACAAATAATTTTACGAGATGGGGTGGTGACATATTGTATTCTTACTCCGTCATTACATGGAGATATATTAATAATTTATATAGAATAATTTTAATATATCAAAGCTTTATTGTACTAGTTCATTGATTCAGTTGATTGTAAACCTAACCATCGCTGTGGTATTAGTCCCATTTGCCTAATTTCGATTTTGGTTAATCCTTGGCGTGCCAATTTGTTTCGTACTGCATTCTAACCTCAATGTAGAAACGTAGATTACAAAGTACAGGTAAGGTACAGAAATCAATATGCATACAAAGTATGCTGACGGGCTTTAGGGCCGGCGACGGGCCTACATTGAGATATTTTTTTGTTTGCCTTGACCAAGGCGTCTGACCTTGGTTATAATCTGTTGTTTGCCCGAAAATTATATGCCATAATATTCTTATGCCCGAATTTCTTTTGCCATAATTTTATTAGACATAACGGCAAAATAAAGCTCGACGGAGACACGCTTCGCGGGTCTCTTACTTCTTGGTGGCTTAAAGAATAAACCTAACCTAACCTATCTAAGTTGGATTGAAGTCTCTCAGTTTAAACATAATTGAACTATGGCAAGTAAATATTATGTCTAAGGACGATGATGCTAAACAATACCAGTAAGCTTTTATAACATTTACTGCCAAGCGGGGGCGCACAATCTGTCTTCATATTCGACCTTATTTATAATACGACTCAAAGTTTACCTAAATATAGAATACTAGCAGTAAAACGCGACTTTGTCCGCGATTAAATTTGAAATGAAATAAAAAAAAACTTGTATAATTCATACAAAGTTTATTCATCATCATCATATCAGCCAATCGACGTCAACTGCTGTACATATGCCTTCTCCAAGTATTGCCACCTTGTGCGGTCCTGTGCCTCCCTCATCCATCGGCTTCCAGCCGTCCACACCAGCGCTTTACGGTACGCGGTCGCCAGCCCAAACAGCTGTCGGTTCTCCGCGCTATGTTCCCTGCTTGTCGCTACTTTAACCGGTTCTGTCGGTTACTTGGGTTCTCTTGCGAATCTCCTCATTTTTCGATTTTTAGATTAGATTTGATCACGCAGGGAAACTCCCAACATATCTCTCTCCAATGCCCCTGAATGACCATGAGTTTTCTGAGTAGGCCCATAGGTCAGGCTACAACATAGCTCTCTCCATTGCCCTCTGAGTGACCATGAGCCTTCTGAGTAGGCCCATAGGTCAAGCTACAACATAGCTCTCTTTATTGCCCTCTGAGACACCATGAGCCTTCTGAGTAGGTCCATAGGTCAGGCTACAACATAGGTCTCTCCATTGCCCTCTGAGTGACCATGAGCCTTCTGAGTAGGCCCTTAGGCCCCCTAAGTTTGAAAAATGTTTTTGTTGTCCTAGCTTGATGTTATATAGCCTATAGCCTTCCTCGATCAATGGTCTATCCAAAACTGAAAACTAAATTCAATTCTAAGAAGTAGTTCCTGAGATTAGCGCGTTCAAACAAACAAACAAACTCTTCAGCTTTATATAATAGTATAGATATACATCAAATTCCATATCAATATAATTTGATAGGCATATTCCTTGTTAGCTCAACTCAAAACATCTTGTAATTATAGTAAATTCACATGAATGAAACCTCTGACGTTATTATGCATGTAAACATTGTGTGTATGTAATTTGGCAGCCATTTGCAATTCTAATATTACGATAAGATGACTGATACTGAAATTGATTTGATAATATTTGTATTCTTAGAAAGGAAATATCGATGCAGCTGAAATATTTTTAATATTCCTAATTTCCTATTGTTTCCTTGATTTTGTTTTGTTATTTTTTTATTATTTACTCTTTATTATTTACTTAAAACATTCGTTAATGTTAACGTACGTTACGTAATTAATTTGTTTTCCTAACTTAATGTTCTCCCGGCCTCCCTTTTCAAACGAAAAAACATTTTTTATTAAAAAAAAAATTATTTTTAAACTTTCGCTTCAGCCACATTATGTAAAGGTGCGTACTCATCTAGTATTACATATACTAATTCTTAATTAAGTAATATAACAATCATATAAGCTGCAATAACGACAATAAATTACAAGATGTACTCCTGTTACTTTGTTTAACCTTTCCGATAGACTATAGTAAGAAACATTTGAAATATATTACGTCGGTATCATTTGTATAGTTTTTATATAAAGTCTGAGGAAGAGGCGAAACGCCTCGAGCGACGTAACTTATTCGCATCCATTTCATATTAAAATCTAGGGTTGTCGAATTTGTGTATTGACGTTTAGGAAAAGTCTATTTAAAAAATAATAATACAGAATGTCACCACTCAATTTCATTGTAAATAGCGACTATTTAATAGTCAATATTTTTGGAAAACATTAAAATTTACACTTAACACGATTTCATATACTTATAATTTGATAAAAAGATTTTTTTTTTTTTTTTTTTTACATTACGATGTAACTGAGTGGTTACTTCATAACAATATTACAATCTAGCCTTGTGGCTAATAAGTAATTTAAATATAACTTAATTTGCTAAAAGTACTTTAAAGTAAAGAATGTGTCCATTGGCACTTTTCTTATAGTCTTTAGTTATAATTATTGAAAGTCACTTTGTTCTTGTGTTCTTTAAGAATAGCACTGGCTGCACTATGTTACACTAATTTCACTAAACTAACTCAAAAGGCTTAGTCCTTTTCAGCCTCCTTAGTATGTCCGTGGTGTCAAGGAGCTGGATAGCCTCGACATTCACATGTTGTAGAAGTCTTTGTTCATGTGCTTCGGCGTATTTTTTTATAACTATGGTTACGAGATCCACACCTAAGTCCCGGTGGATGTCTTCATTTCTAATATACCAGGGAGCGTTTATTATACTCCGAAGTACTTTGTTCTGGAATCTTTGAATGATATCAACATTGGTGCGTTTTGTACAGCCCCAAAGCTGTATACCATACGCCCATACTGGCATAAGTACTTGTTTGTACAGAAGTACTTTGTTGTATACTGATAATGCTGAATGTCTGCCGATTAGCCAGTACATATTCTTGTAGCGATGATCTAACTCCTGGCGTTTCTTCTTGACGTGAGCCTTCCAGCGAAGCTTTGCGTCTAGCGTCATACCCAGGTATTTCGCAGTGTTTTCATATGGTATTATACGACCGTTAATGTACACCGGTGTATAATTTGGTCTTTGGTTTGTGAAGTCTATATGAATCGATTTGGACTCATTTAGTTTAATTCGCCATTTTTTTGTCCAATCAGAGATAGAGTTGACAGCAGTTTGTACTTCTTCTACTGCTTTTTTGTGAGTGACACCTGTAGCCATGATGGCTGTGTCATCTGCGAAGGTTGCAATAATGCTGTTTCCGATATCTGGGATATCACAAGTGTACAATAGGTATAAGACAGGGCCAAGAACACTTCCCTGTGGAACTCCAGCTTTTATTCGTTTGACATCAGAGTAAGCGTTTTCTTGTCTCACTCTAAATGTCCTTTCTGTCAAATAGGATTCTAAAATATCAGCGAATTGCTTTGGAAGCATTTTCCTTAACTTATATATAAGACCTTTATGCCAAACCTTGTCAAATGCTTGTGCTACATCTAGAAAAACTGTAGAACAAACTTTCTTTTCTTCTAGGGATTTTTCTATAACGTTGGTAATTCTATGTACTTGCTCTATTGTGGAGTGTTTTTCTCTGAAGCCGAATTGGTAGTTGGGAATCAGTTTTCTATCTTCTATTATAGGCTTTAAACGTCTTAGAAGTAACTTTTCAAATAATTTTGAAATAATTGGCAACAGTGATATTGGCCTGTATGATGAAACTTCTAGAGGAGATTTTCCTGGTTTGGGGATCATTATGACTTCAGCAACTTTCCAGATACTAGGCACATGTTTTAGTCGAAAAGTGGCATTGATGAGGGTTGTGAGTTTAATTATGGCTTTACGTGGTAGGTTTTGAAGTAGTTCACCAGTGATAAGGTCGTATCCAGGTGATTTCTTTTTGGTCAAGTCATTGATCATATTTTTGACTTCTTTTGGGGTGACTAGTTTTATTTTTAAGTCATCCTGGCAAGTGTCAGTAAATGCTATGTTCTCAGAACTTTCCACGTCGTTTGTTTCAAAAGTTCGTTCTAAATGTTCTGCAAATATAGTAGCTTTCTGGTCGTTACTCCTAGCCCATGTGCCATCAATTTTTTTAATCGGTGAGGCATGAACAATAGGCTTTTTCAATCTTTTGGTGACTTTCCATAATGAGTATTCTGTTTTCTCACTAGGTGATAATTGGCTAAGGTAGTCTTTTGTAACACCATCGTGATAGTTTTGTATTGCCTTGCTTAGTGTTTTTGTAAGTCTGTTTAGTAAAGTTTTATCAGGCGGATATCTATTTTGTTGCCATTTTTGTCTCTGAACTCTCTTCGTGGCTATGAGATTTCTTATTTCTAATGGATATCTGTGGCTCGCAACTTTTCTTTTTGAGACTGGTGTATTTTCCCAAGCACAGCGTTGGATGTCTGTCACAAATTTTGACACTTCTTCATCTAACTGCTGTTTAGTTTTGAGTGGTACTCGAAGGTCAATAGTGTTGTCTAGATCAAATTTGAAGCTCTCCCAATCCGTGTTTTTATTTACTAAGATTGGGTTATTTTCTTTCTGAATTACTGTTTCACTTAAAGTTAATATAATGGGAGAATGATCAGAATTCATATCAAATCCCTCCTGAATATCAAGGAATGTGGCTGACAGATTCTTGTATATGAAAAAGTCGATCAGATCGGGTATTCTCTTGTCATCAGTAGGCCAGTAAGTTGGTTTTCCTGTTGAAATAGCATTAGAGTTGATTTCTCTGATAGCACTAAGCAATTCCCTCCCTTTAGTGTTGGTTAAACGGGATCCCCAGTACGTGTTTTTTGCATTGAAGTCACCTCCTAATATAAATGTGTTGCCAAGACTTTGCAATAGGTTTCTGTACTGCTCTATTTTTAGAGCATACTTTGGCGGGCAGTATATAGCTGCTATTGTAATGTGATGAAGTTTGGTTTTGATTCTAACGGCTACAGATTGTATGAATTTTTCTTCATATTTGTATTCTAGATAATGTAAGATATTTTCTTTAATTATAAGGCTGCTTCCCCCTCTTGCATTGTTGTCAGGGTGCAGTGCATGATATATTTTATACCCGTTAAAGTGAATATACGATTCTCTTGTAAAGTGAGACTCCGATATGAGGCACACATCAATTTCTTCTGTTGCAAGTACTACCTGTAGCTCATTTCGATGGTTTAGGAGGCCATTTGCATTCCACGCCATAATTTTTAGTGTGTGCTTCATTTTTGTACTGTATAATGTAGTTGTGTAGTACTACTTTCTAGGTTTTTTAACCTTTGATCAAAAGAGGTTAACATATGCAATATTTTGCATATGTTTTCGTTTGTATTGGAGTCTCCTGACTTGGATGGTTGTAGACCATTTACGGGTGGATGTGGCTGATCTGCTTTCATAACTTGTGCATAAGACACATTTGGTTGAGTAAAACGTATTGTGTGATTTTTCTTAGCAATAGGGGCCTGGGTGGCGGGTGCCGAACCCTTCTTTTTTATTGATTTATTTTTCAACTGTTGCAGTTCTTTAGCTACCATACACCCTCTGTAGTTAGCAGGATGGGGCTCACCGCAGTGAACACATTTGGGTTTGGTTTCTATTGTCTTATTGCAGTCTTTAGTCAAGTGTTTACCAGTGCACTTCACGCATCTTGGTTCCTTAGAGCAGTATTTCTGTGTATGGCCATATGCCTGACATCTCTTACACTGTGGTATTAGTTTAGATGATTTTAAAGGTTCTATATCTACTTTACAGCCTAGTATGGCCTTAATCCTATAGATATTTTCTATATCTTCGTCTTTTTCAAAAGATAGTGTGAACATATTTAGAGGTTCTTTGGTCCTCCAACTATATTTATTTACGGCTTCTTGGATTTTGAAGCCTTTAGCTTGTAGTTCTTCCACGATTCTGTTTGGTAAACATGATGAGTGTAGATTTTTTGCTATTACCCTAATTGGTCTATCTTGTTTGTTCTCGTATGAATGCCACAAACATTTTTTTTCTAACAATAACTTGGTAATCGCCCTGTAAGAGTCTTCGTCCTTGGCGTTTACTTTGACGGTGTTTCCGTTCATCATTTTCACCATGAAGGAGTCCTTATTTGAACAAGTCAGAAGAAGATCATAAAATTGCTGATAGTTTTTGATTTCCTCCACTACGACTGGAGGTGGTGGGGGTATTTTTTTAATTTTTGGTTTCTCGACCTTTGTACCCTGAGGTTCAATGACGCCTTCTTGCGATTTTGGAGATAGAGATGTATTTAACTTCCTTTTTTTTCTACTTTTCTGACGTACCCACTCTGTTTCTCTGGCAAGATCCTCTTCGTCAGTTTGATATTCAACTGTTTTCGGAGGCTCATTGTTCGTAGAATGTTCCTTCTCTAGTGTTACATTTTTTTGTTCCTGAATGGCTTTTAGCTGTTGTTGTAATGCCTCTATTTGAGTACTGAGGTCTTTAACTAACTGCTGCAGTTCAAGGCGCTCATTCTCTTCCTCTTTGTATCGTTTGTACAACTGATGTTCGAGTTCAGTTTTGAGGACTACTTTAGCTGGAGAACACATGATTGATAACAAGTTATAATTATAAAACTATAACTTACCGCAAATTCGCACAATTATGCATGATTAATCGGCAATAAGCTTGTCTGTATGTACGTTATTGTTACTATTATAATTTGAATTTATTGTTTTTCCACATTCTGATTGTTATTTGTGATTGATCTAATATTGTATTTATGTTGTTTATATACTGTTAATGTAATTGGTGCAAACCGTGTTAACATGACAAAATAAATAAATAAATAAATAAATGATTTACTTACGACTGTAAGTAGGTCATCGCGACGCGCGACGGCCGGGAGGTCAAGACACTCAACACGCGCCGACGGCGGCGGCGTAGGCTGCTGCGCCAGCACTTTTACACGAGCGCGGACTTGTGCAAGAGCGTGCGTGACGCGACCGTTCTCACTAGAAGTCTATTGACAACTCGCTGATAAAAAGATAAAAATAAATTATTTAACGAATTATGATAAAAATTGTATGTGAACAACTTGAACGTATCCCTTCCATACATAGTCAAAAAATGACCGACTCCTTAGGTAAAATAGAAATAAACCCAAAAAAAATGTAGTCTTAAGCTAGATTGTACTCTCTGTCCGTTAATTTAATGATTGTCAAAGTCCTAGAGCCACAATGCACCTCACCTAGAGCGAGAGTTTCAGTTTTTTAGAGATTTTCCTTCCTTGCTTGCTTTTTTCTTGTCTTAAGGTTTCCGTTTTTTATTACCCTACGTTTATGTAAGACATAAGAATTTCGCAAATGTCTGATTGGATCTGGTCGATTAGAACATTCTGGACTCAAAAACACTCAATGATTATAGCTTTTGTGTCTCTATAGTGAATGTAAAATCAGAAAGTGTTTTTTTTAATCTTTATAGAAAAGGGCTTATTCACTTTGTAAACATATCGCCCCAGAAAGTGTTATATATGGTATATTTTGGACAACCCTAGTTCGTCAGTTCTTACGAGTTAGCACTTTTTCAAGCACAGAGCGGGCTTCGTACCGAAGGCTAGCTTAGATTTGTTTTTATTTAGTATTCTTAGTTTTATTGTATTGCTATTACAATGTGATCTTTTTACTTCTCTCTATATACCTTGTAGAGTTTTGTAGTGAGATTTGGTTTTAATATCTTAGTGGGACTTAGTAGTGGTTTTAGTTCAAGGCTGCTGTCAAGAGGTTTTGAGGATTGATTATCGCGAATGTAAAACTTTGTATGTGACTGAGTACTATTATATTTCTGCACAAATGCATTTCTTCAGTAAATGTTTGATTGAAGCTTAACCATGATGCCCCGCTGGCTTTCTCTTGCAATGGAATTCACATGTTAAATATATCGATATGGCTCTTTCTTGGATAGGCTACGATAGGTTTATCCAGTTTTTACCAATTATCAGGCGAAACACTTAACTCTCAGTCATAGGTTCGAATACCACGCACGGCAATTGATTATTGAATCCACATAAAATTACTCTAAATTTAACTTTGTGTCCGTTAAGTTAATATTTCCTTGATTCCTAGTTATACAAGGCACTATACTTAACCACTTAACTGTCCCATGAGTCATATATGAACATTTTGATTGTTTTACTATTGTGTCTAATGGCGGAGCAGTGAAATTGTTAATACGGTAGGTAACTTAACTTACAAAACGACTTAAAAGACAACCAAAACACTATAAACTTTATTTTTCCAAGACACTAAAGCAACAATAGCTTTCATGAAAGCATTAAAAAACTATATGACAAATAGAATATCGTTTATTCAAATACAATATTCTTGACCCAATACTTGGCCCAAATGTGTGCAGTCGACATAGTTGCCAATTCTCATTGAAATCTTTGCATTTCTTCGAGAATGTTCGAGAACATTGCCAAAATATAATTTGGACGTTTTAGCTCCGTTGATTTTTATCGTAGAGATGTTCCTTGTATTCTGGCACTAACCTGCTCTGACTTTGTTATACTTTTGTTTATTGGTCAAATTCATTCTCTTTTAAGGAACGCTTTAGTTGAAATTTTTCTTTCTTGTGTTAAGTTTTGTTTTGAAGTTACTTTTAGTTACGAAATGTTAATGTTTCTGTCGTCTCTGCCTACCCCGGACGGGATAAGGCGTGAGTTTATGTATGTATGTATGTTAATGATGTCTAGTGGTTTTCATAAAAGGCGAAGTGTCGTATTAACTTCATAGGTCAAGTAAAAAGTCAGTTAGATACAAACGTTTTGGTCGGATTCTATGACACCCTTAATGTAAGGCAGCGTAATGATTTAGTCGGACATGAAATTATTTACATACAAGATTCTATCATGTGCCTCTCTTGTAGAAATATTGTCTGATTATCTTTTCATTTTGTCGACTATTACAACATCCTGAAAATAAGGTTGCATAATCCGTACTAATATTATAAATGGGAAAGTGTGTCTGTTTGTCTTTCTTTCACGGCAAAACGGAGCGACGAATAGTCGAGATTTTTTAAGTGGAGATAGTTGAAGAGATACAGAGTAACATAGGCTACTTTTTTTTTTCTGTGTCCAGAAAACGGGGACAGTGCTACCCCGAAATTAGTGCGAGCGAAGCCGCGGGCAAAACCTAGTTTATTGTAAATGTGAACACAGGTCCAACTAGTAAAATTATTATATTTTTAAAAGTATCACCTTACTTTTCGACCACATTATATTTAAAGCTATACTCCAAAGTCATTTGCGAAAGTGGTGGTAAGTTAAGCAGATTCAATGGACAACTATAAGATTTACCTTTTAACCTGAATAACAAAGTTATTTGACTTTGACTTAGACTAAAATCTGTGAAGTTAAAACCACTTTAATATATAACTTTGTACAACAAACTAAATTCATGAATAAATTATTAGTTTTAATTCAGTATTTAGTTAAATTTGCATATTTCTCGAGTGTAGAGGTTGCTGCTGTGGGTGAGTGACCTTTTGACAACAAATTGACTAGACTAAAACCATAGTCTTGTCAAATTTTGTTGATATTGTTTAGTAAAGTTTGTCGAAGTAAGGAGTTTTGGATTGTGTTTGTTAAAGAAGTAATTTGTAGGTAAGGTGAGGTGCGGTGAAGTAACTCATGAATTTTCTTCTTTTTTTTATTCTTTTTTTATTTAGAGGCTTTTACCTTACAAAGGTATGCCAGCCTCATCATATCCTAATATTAAATAATCCCACCACCAAGTAATCCTTATACTAAATATTATTAATAAAAGAGAGAGCTAGCAATGCAAAAACCATTTGGTATATTAATATGAATTTTCTTAAATTGTTTTATGTGTCAAATTTTTAGCGCGAATATAGTAGCCTCATGTCAATAGCTTTTCTTAAGAGTAAAGAAAATAATCTAATAATTAAATTTACTTTGCTAGAAAAAGAATAATAAATTAAAATATTCCTAACAAACTTACACAGTGCCATCTAGTCTCCAACTAAGCAGAACTTGTACTAGACTAGGAATAAAATATACTTAGACACTTTTTGAGTGTTAATACATTCATACACATGCACACAAAGAATTACTTTAAGCTGTAATCGAACCCGAGACCTCTGATTACAAGCAATGCACGCTACTATTTGAAATAGCGATTCTATCTGACTAGCATATTTCCCTTCATCACCAAAACATACTTACTGCAGCGAGTCGTTTAAGGATTCCTAAGAAAGTAAAAGTTATTCTAATCATCATAACAGCCCAATAATATTCCACTGCAGGGATGGGCCTTCTCCCATGACGGAGGGATACTTGGCCTACTATAACACGCTGGCCAGACGGATTGGTATAGGGTTCAATTTCAAGTTTTCCTTAGTACTTAGTCCCTTAGTCGGTTTTTACGACACCCATGGGATGAAATGGGTTGGTGATATATTGTATTCTTACTCCGTCACCACACGGAGAAGTTATTCTAATAGCAACAGTATTATTGGATTCTCTCAATGTTTTTAAGTGAAACTTAAACTTAGTTCGACTTGGTAAACTCTCATTACTAGGACCATTGACCATCAAGGATCCGGATAAAATGTTATCTAAACTTACATTTTCTCACAAAAGGTTGTCGTTCGAAAACTTGGTTGCATTGAAAATAAATGAAGCACAAAATAATGTCTTAATTTTAAAATTGAACAGGAATTTAAGAAGTTTTATTTCCCTTCAATGCTAAGTGTCCCACTGCTGGGATTTCCTTTTTAGTTAGTAATATGTTAGAACAAAAAATACTTTTTTTACATTAAACAAAGCAAAGTGACTTTAAAGGATCTAATTGAAAGCTTGAATACAGAGCAAGAATTAAGGCTTTGGGTAGTTATGTATGTAATTTCATAATTTCAGCGCCAGAATTTTCGGAGTCCCCAAAGATGAAAGTACGGTTTACCAACTAAAATCTTGTTAGCGATAACCTCTATCACCTAGGCTTACTCTACTCGAGGCTTGTTGGTCCCTAAAATAGTGGGGCAAAGGTAGAGGTAATTCCTCTGTAGAAAGACATGCCTCTCCGTGTGGTGACGGAGTAATAATACAGTGTGTGACCACCCCATCTCATCCCATGGGTGTCGTAAAAACCGACTAAGGGACTATCTGTGAATATTATCTTTATGTAATAAAGAGAAGGAAAACTTGAAACAAAACCCTGTACCAATCCGTTTGGCCAGCGTGGTATTAGTAGGCCAAGTATTTCTCCGTCACGGGAGGAGGCCCGTCCCTGCAGTGGGACATTAATGGGCTGTTATGATGAGAAAGACATGCGAGTGGCACGCTATCCATTCTGCTCTGAAAAGACTTAGCAGCAAATTGGCATGGTACTAATTTTCTCTATATCATTAGAACAATAGTTGACGATAAGGCGTTTCATATCTATATGTATCGGAACCCAATAATTGTGTAGAAGTATTTTACAAATCCAGTAAGCTCGCCACTATCGTTTTTGCTATTGCGGTACATTGAATTTTAATAGTTACTATTCAATATCAGGGTTGGCGAGAACGATTAGGTTTTTATTCCTGCCATTTTCATCAAATTAAAGCCGTCTTTTGCTGGACATGGGCTTCTCCGAATCCACCTTTATCAGGTAGGCGGTCGACCGTGTGGGCGGTCTGCCTTATCTCCGCTTTTCGATCCACTGTCGCCCCTCTAGAACCTTTCTACTCCGTAGGCTATCGGTTCTGCGTAGTTAATACTTCAGCAGTTTATATTAAATGCCCATTTTGCTATTCATATTACCAGCACTTAAATGTCAATAAGAAACACTAATAGCTCATGAATTTTCCTTAGCAGACGGGTGTGTTTTTAGCAGAAAACAAGTTGGGAATAGTAGACAGAACTTAGAAAATCCTTTGCCAAGCTAGAAAAGCGTAATATTCAAAGAACATGATCACAGCAATCCTGCCCTCGCAGGAGGACATTGATAGCATGAATTTTAGACAAAAGAATACAATTTAATTGATTAAAAAATTCTCAACACTCGTCAGCCCTATTCCAAAATGCACTTTGCCTATAATATTCAAAACGATAGTTGGGATAACAATCGGCTTAATTTATACGCCTAGTCGCGTGCGCATAAATATGTAACGTTATTTGAGTAGATCTATTGATATAACTAGTTATTTGCTTTTTATTTTATGTTATAACAAAGATATTGAGTTATTGGAGGTGAAATTCGAAGGGTTTTTCTTGTTTTTTTTGTTTTTTATTATTATGTGAATAATCAAAGTCTTCCTGCAGGAACTACTTGACGGACGGATTATTGTAAAGAGTTTTATATAAAGGGATACAGCCTTTGTAGGGACAATATCTGTGATCTGCTTATCGGATTTTACGGCGGTTGTGATACCATGTTCTCTTACTTTATCACCACACATTGATCATCATTCACAGTGTGGTGACGGAGTAAGAATACAATGTGTCGCCACCCTATCTCATCCCATGGGTGTCGTAAAAATCGACCAAGGGACTATCCGTGAATATTATCTTTACGAAATCAATAGAAGGAAAACTTGAAATTAAACCCTATACCAATCCGTCTGGCCAGCGTGGTATTAGTAGCCCAAGTATCCCTCCGTCATGGGAGGAGGCCCGGCCCGTCCCTGCAGTGGAATATTATTGGGCTGTTACGATGATGATGATAATCGTTTATAAGTTATAAGTTTAATTTACATAGTACTCAGTCTACACTTTTCGTATTACTTTAATCGAAAGATTAATTCGCAAAGAACGTACAAAAAATAAAGCCGACAAGAACTAATATTGAACATCCCGAGATAAATAAAAAAAATTAATTATCATTTAGCTCTTTGTTCTGAATAAAATGATTCAATTATATTCAATCCATTAGCTAACAATATGTTACAACGTAAACGAATCTGTCCGTTTGTACTTTATTTATCTCACACTAGCTGATGCCCGCGACTTCACCCTCGTTTTATCATAACAGCCCATTAATGTCCCACTGCAGGGACGGGCCTCCTACCGTGTCTGAGGGTTACTTGGCCTACTAATACCACGCTGGCCAGACGGATTGGTATAGGGTTTAATTTCAAGTTTTCCTTATTTTTATTTCGTAAAGATAGTAAGTAGTTACGGTTAATCCCATAGTCGGTTTTTACGACACCCATGGGATGAGATGGGGTGGTGACATATTGTATTCTTACTCCTTCACCACACGTATACCCCTCGTTGTATACTTAGCTTAAATGTTATTCTACACCCTAAACTACCTATATTTCAAATTTCATCAAAATCCATTCAATAGTTTTTGCGTGAAAGAGTAACAAACATCCATCTATCCATCCATACATCCTCACAAACTTTCGCATTTTATAATATTAGTAGGATATGTGAGGAAGGACGCATTATAACAACCCCACCTAAACTAAACAAGAGAGCGTAATCTCTTTGTCTGCAAATACTGCTCCATCAGGCGAGATGGGGCAGTATTTATTGTACAATAGGTATCAGCTTTCCACTATTTTGACCAGTTCCTATTCACCATGTTAATCAGTCTATGGCTGTCGTGAAAACCGACTGAGGAACTAACCGTAAATATTATCTTTACAAAGTAAAAAGAAGGAAAACTTGAAATTAAACCCTATACCAATCCGTCTATTGGTGGTATTAGTAGGCCAAGTATCCCTCCGTCACGGGAGGAGGCCCGTCCCTGCAATGGGACATTAATGGGCTGTTATAATGATGTTAATCGCCTGCTTACATGTTACATACATATCGCCCTTCCAGAACTCTAGATTCTTTACATACCGCACTTATCCTACAATAAACGAATTCAACAAAAATAAATTCAATTAAAAGCATGGATTTGTTTGAGTGGACATATCCGCGCTTCAGCACTAACTTTAATCCTTCAATCAATAAAGGGATTAACGCAATGCTTTTATACCATATTACAGTTTCAATAAAATAACAATTTCAATCCAATTAAAATCATCATGTCGTATTGTAATGCTTTTTAAGTGGCATGTGGTTAAGCTATGGACGCCATGTATGCAATAGGCTTATAGCATTTAAAAATAATCGTTGGAAATATTAGCTGTTTGCTGTATTAGTCCTTTGTTTTATACAGGAAATGTTGACAAGACGAAAAAGTCGTTTGATTGGTCATCATCATCATAATACATATATTTATATTCCCGCACGAGTCTACATATTAAGGTAGACTCCTCTGCCTCCCATTAGTGTAGATGTAAGGTCTCGTCTCTTATCTCATCTATACTAATATTATAAAGAGGTAAAGTTTGTGTGTGTTTGTGACGTTGTAGGGGGTAATCTCTGAATCTAATGAATCGATTTTAAAAATTCTTTCTGTGTTAAATAGTCCATTTATCGGGGAGTGTCATAGGCTATATAGTATCACGCTTTGACTAATAGGAGTGGAGCAGTAATGAAATATGTTTAAAAAAGTGCGCGCTTTACGCGTTTTTTTCATCGCCTAACGAAGTGGGCACGGGTCAGCTAGTGTTATTTCTGTCAGCTATTTTTATGCATTCTCAATACAAATTGATGTCGTGAAAGATTACAACTGCCGTAACATAAAACATAAACAAATCACATAAATGGACAGTTTTATAATAAAATTTCATATAAAAGCTATCTTAGTTCAAGTATTTGCTCAAGAATTTCCACTAAGAGCTTATCTTTGTGGTAAATAAATTCTTTTTGAACTATTCTGCTTCGCCTTTTCGTTCAGTGCGAATGGTTTCTCAATTAAGTTCGCTTTTAGTAGTGAAATTTTATTTTTAAGGAATAAATTATGAAAATAACAGACTGCTTTGTAGTACCTTATGTTTTAAAAAATCCTGGTTGGGTTTGTATTAGGTTAATATGCTTAAGAAAATTAAATGTAGTTTTTGTAATTTTAGGGTGAAAAGCGCAATGTTAACCACACTGGACTGCTAGGTCCTTAACATATTGAGAAAAACTCTGAAATCAGAATCATTATAAAAACACAATTACTAAATTTTCAATACAATAATAACTTCAAAAAAGTTTACTTATCGACACGAATTCGAACGCATAATTTTGATTGACACTTAATTTAAAATTAAGCCTTAAATTCGAGTTCCAGAGGTACCTCTAGGGGTATATCCAGCATACAATACGGTTAGTCATCGACAGAATATTGTGAAGTGTCAAATTAAACTTTTTCAATCATCCGAGGCTTGCCCCGCGTCGCCAGACACTTGGCGAACACAGAAATTCATTATTTTATGGACTTAAAATACTTTTAAACATTATTTTTTGTAAAAGCTGATTATTTTGCTCATAAAATGTCACTTTATTATCAAACGGTAATGTACAAAATATAACTAACGGATAGTGGACAAAAAAAGGGCACTTGTAGAAGATGGGAAGGCAAAGGCCCTAAAGTCAGGTACCTAGACTAAAATCTACAAAGTGGTAGTTCCTTTCCTAGACAGCGGTAGCAATAGACATATGGAAATAGAAGCTGCTGCTAATTGGTTTTTCAATTGTTTTCGTACAGTCTTGAAATAGATAGGTTCTGGTCTCATCCTGATTTCTTACGACTACTCTGTTATGTGACGCAGTGGTTATATGCTTATAGCCACAGAACAATGTCTTCCGTTTGAATCCCGCTCAATATTTTTTGGATTCATAAACATAAATGTTAACTTTCATCTGGGTGCTTTCTATGTATAACATAGATTTATTTATACAAAAAAATACTCAATACTCAATACGTTTATTGCACCATAATGTAGTTACAGTTCTTACATAATATACACAGTATAAAAAGCATCATTATGGACCCTGTCGGGCACAGCATACGCAGGAGAGAGGAAGACTATTATTTTAAATTACTTATAATTATTCTATATTAGCAAAATAGAATATTAAATAAAATTTATAATATAATTTTATTTTACACATACCAATTTAATGTCTAACTTTTAATAATGTTTTAATTCTAATATTTATAGTGTAAATATAGTACAGGTTTTGCTTAGTTTGGGACTAGATGGTGTTGTGTGAGTATTATCAACATTAAGAGTTACAACACACGTAATCTACGGTAAAATTCATTGCACAGAAAATATTATAGTAAATGTTAACATATATCGTACCATAACTGTAATACAATATGTAGCAGGTCAGAATCGTTCCAGCGACCTACATCTTTTGTCGTCTCTTAATGCACAGTGCATTAGTAGTGATTTATAGGCTGATCGAGGTGTGGGGTTCGTGGCTTGTGTTAAGCTAAATGTATATACGTGTGTTGTAAGTTATTTGAAAAAATTTTGAGCTAAAAATTGGTTATTTTGATGAGTAAATTTGAAAACTTGGTATTATCCGACATGGTATACCAATATGTATCTGTTTGTGTTTTATTTATTTATATATAGCTTTCTAATTTTTAAAACCACTCTGAAACCAGAGCATTAGTATCTCAGTATTTTAGAGATAAAAACCTAATTACTGAAATTTCTTTGAGATCTTTTAGGGATCATAAATTAAAACGTTTATTGAAATCGATAAAGAAATTTCAGCAAAAGACAGTCTTTAAGTCACATCAGTCTTATAAGAACTCTCGACACCAGGTTGGCTAATAATCAAACGATAAAGAACAATAATAGATAGGATGGTAAAATTTATATCCCAAACACAAATTCCCTTGCTTAATTTTCCATTTTACCAAAAAAAATCCGCAAATATATTTTGTTCAATCTTGGAAGATCGTTCAATTTTCGCATTGATCCAGTTTTGAACGAAAACTAATATGAAGCATTACCGGGACCGAAAGAACCCGGGATATAACCGGGATTTGTATTTTTACAACCACAGAATGCATCGCCATTTAGCCTTTTATAATATAATCGAAATTGAACCGTATAAATGGGTTTTAAATTTGCCAAAACGATTTTGGTCTTGGAATTGCGGCACTCAAATTTTATTTTACTTATAAAATAGCTGAAGATATTAAAGAAAGATTTTGATATTGTTTTAAACGATGGTATTTTTTATGAGATCGACCCAATGTAAGCCAGCTAGGATCTAGAGTAATGATTATGACGAACGAAGAGCTTCCAGTAGCTTACGGATTGGCAAAGATTCGTTATTTGCAAAAGAAATAAGTTTGTTTAATGTTCATAATTATTGTGCTGTTGGTTAGTGGTATACTGTTGATAGTGTATGTGACTGCTACCCAAATTTCCAGGGTTCTAGGTTTTGCTACATCTATTAGGTACTATATATATTACTAGCTGATGCTCGCGGTATTACCCGCTTAATTGTTATTTTACACCATAAACTACCTATATTCCAAATTTCATCAAAATCCATTTAGTAGTTTTTGCATGAAAGGGTAACAAACATCCATCCATCCTCACAAACTTTTGCATTTATAATATTAGTAGGATAGGATAATCAAAGGTGTGTCACTTTAGTGCCTAACAAATAAGGTGAATCTTCACTAAATAAAAATCTAAAAATCTTCACTAAATAAAAAGAAGGAAAACTTGAAATTAAACCCTATACCAATCCGTCTGCAAGCGTGGTATTAGTAGGCAAAGTATCCCTCCGTCAAGAAAGGAGGCCCGTCCCTGTAGTGGGACATTAATGGGCTGTTATGATGAAATAATTTGACAATTACGAATTTAAGCTCTCTAGATATATCAGACCCACAGCTTAAAAAACCGGTCAAGTGCGAGACTGACTCGCGTACCGAGGGTCCTGTACAAACCTATTTATTTTCCCGCCAAATTGTGATAACGTCAGGATTCAGCTGTTTAAATACTATTTTTCCCGCCAAAATTCAATGACGTCACGACTTAGCTGTCAAAATATATTTTCCTGCCAAAATTCTGTGACGTCACGACTCATCTGTCAAAAATTCTATGACGTCACGCCTATCTGTCAAAAGTGACAGTGGTATCAAATATTTTCCCGCCAAAATAATATGACGTCACAAATCATCCGTCAAAAATTCTGTGACGTCACGACTCATCTGTCAAAACTTCAAAAACGTCACGGCTCAGCTGTCAAAATATATTTACCCGCCAAAATTCTGTGACGTCACGACTCATCTGTCAAAAATTCAAAAACGTCACGGCTCAGCTGTCAAAATTTAATTCTGTGACGTCACGACTCAGCTTTAAAAAATTCAATGAAGTCACGACTCAACTGTCAAAAAATATTTTCCCGCCAAAATTCTGTGACGTCACGACTCATCTGTCAAAATTCTATGACGTCACGGGTCACGTGACCAAAATTCTATGACGTCAAAATATAATATGATTGCTAATAAAAAGTAGCCTATGTTCTTTCTCAGGGTCTAAAGATTGTCTGTACCAAATTTCATCGAAATCCGTTCAGCCGTTTAGGCGTGAAAGAGTAACAGACAGACAGACAGACAGACAGACAGAGTTACTTTCGCATTTATAATATTAGTATGGATTATGTATGGTACGTAAGGTTTATGAAAAGAAAACTGTATGGTTATCAATTTTAAATAGAACTAAAATATTAGTAATAAATTATTAATTAGTAATAAATATTAGAATATAGCAAATATAATATTTGTTTTTAGCAAAAAATGTGTGAATTGACATGATTCACAAAATTGGGATAAAAGTCAAACTATACTCAATGTTGTTATACAAACCTACTTAGTGTTGACCAATTTCTATTCGACCATTTTGTATACCAAACATAAAAAACTCCAAATTAAGAACCTTTCTGTCTATTCGAAGTCATTTAAAAAAAATTAGAAGCCCCGCCCTCCCGTTTTTTAAAGTCATTTGAAAAACTAGCTAGAATTATTTTCATCAGAAATATAATCGAAATCCACTTAATAAAACTCAACGGCAAGCATTTCAGTAAAAAGCTTATTCCAACTCTAATAACAAAGACGTTATAATAAAATATTCTGCTTTTTTAAACGAAAGCTGCTAACGTTATTTTTATAATAGCAGATATTATTGACTATCGCCTTTGGCTAAGCTTTGTATCAGATTTTTCTATTTAATTTCGTAAACAATATATGTTATTATAAGATTTGGTTTACTAAAGTTATATAAAAAAGAATAAATATGTACTTATATAACTATGATACAGTTATTTTTGGAAACTGGTGAACTGGTGCTGAAGGAAAAGGTACCAAATGTCATTACCATAATGCACATAGCATTCCTAAAGAGGCAACAAACGGCTCAAATGGATAGTCCCAGATAGTCCCTTAGTCGGTTTTTACGACACCCGTGGGATGAGATGGGGTGGTGACATATTGTTACAAAAGTTTTGATATTGCCTGTCATGTTATAGTTTGTGAGATACTAAAGTCATTGCAACACTGCTGTGGTGGGTCTGTCCTTGCAATGGTACTTTAAAGACGGTTAATATTTGATTTAAAAAAATCAACAACTTATTTTAATAGATCAGGGTATTTGCGAAATGAAGAAGCCCCTCTTGAGTCAAGCAAGATTGCCAATTATACAAAAAATGGACCCAAATTTAAGACGATAACGGGTTTATTGTTGATTCTTAAGGGTTTGGACGACATCTGTTTACCAAACTTTAGCGCAGGGAAGAAAATTAAACTTGTATAATAAAAACAAAATTAAAAAAGAACTTATAATTAATCTTAAAAAGAAAGAAACCCACTTACTTTAATTAAAAAATAAATAATTTAATTGCTGCTTAATCTTCTTAGGTTTAGACATTTTTAGGCAGCAGTAGTTCACGATGATTTCCCGATTTTTTAGTTTTACTGTGTTACATCAAATTTTCTGCTGACGTCAGCCTAAAGTCCGGAGACGGTTTAGTCACAGGGAAACTGACATACGTAATCTACATACTACCCGGTCACATTATCTCGAGACCTAGCGTCGATGACGTCACGTCGCGTCGGACGTATCACTGATGCGCTCGTGGCAAGCGCGGAGGTTGAAAGGAGAACGGGACGCGAGTTTCGCATTCCAGCGAAGTCTCTAGACAATGTGACTGTGTTATACATACATATGCATGCGAAATTGTTACCTCCTTCTGCATCAGGCCGGTAAAAGATAATCACTGGAGGAAGCCTATAGGTGTTTCTAGGACACACACTTGTGAGTTCATCATTTAAAGATTGCGCTAAGAAGTGGTTTTTTTGGGTTTCAACTCGTACACAAAGCAGGTCTCCTAACTTTCCCGTGTCTTTATATTTTCAGCCTGCCTTAGTTTTAACTAAATACGGATATTTAACAATCTTTTAAATAGCTTTTAAGAAAATCTATTTCTATTTGCATCCTATTTTGTTAAAAGATAGCTAGCATGGATACTAGCGTCGTTAGTCTGATTTGTTGATCTAGGATACCTTTTGTCTAGATTTTAGTTAACAAAACAGCTGATTGTTTTGCTACGCTTTTGTACACGAAAGATTTTGTAAGAACCTGAAAGATCTCAATGTAGATATTTTATAAGTAGCGTATTTCAAAACTTGTTTTTATTTATTGTATGTAAAAATACAATATGTCACCACCCCATCTCATCCCATGGGTGTCGTAAAAACCGACTAAGGGACTATCCGTGAATATCATCTTTACGAAATAAAATAAAACCGGTCAAGTGCGAGTCTGACTCGCGCACCGAGGGTTCCGTACAAACCTATTTGCCAAATTGTAATAACGTCAGGACTCAGCTGTTTAAATACAATTTTTCCCGCCAAAATTCAATGACGGCACGACTCAGCTCTATTAAAAAATATTTTCCCGCCAAAATACTATGATGTCACAACTCATCTGTCAAACATTATATGACGTCACGACTCATCTGTCAAAAATTATATGACGTCACGCACATCAATCTGTCAAAGTGACAGCTGTGAAAGTGACTGGTGCCTAAAATATTTTCCCGCCAAAATAATATGACGTCACAACTCATCTGTCAAAAATTCTGTGACGTCATGACTTATCTGTCAAAAATTCAATTACGTCACGACACAACTGTCAAAAAATGTTTTCCCGCCAAAATTCTGTGACGTCACGACTCATCTGTCAAAAATTATATGACGTCACGTCCCATCTATGACAGATGTCAAAAGTGACAGCTGCCAAAGTGACTGTTGTTTAAAATATTTTCCCTCCAAAATAATATAACGTCACAACTCATCTGTCAAAAATTCTGGGACGTCACGATTTATCTGTCAAAAATTCAATGGCGTCACGACACAACTGTCAAAAAAATGCTATCCCGCCAAAATTCTGTGACGTCACAGCTCATCTGTCAAAATTCTATGACGTCACGTCCCATCTGTCAAAAGTGACAGTTGTCACTTTGACAGCTGTCAAAATTCTATGACGTCACTGGTCACGTGACTCAGCTTTCCCGCCAAAATTCTATGAAAACAAAATATAATGTGATTGAAGTAAAAATTTAAGGTTTTCGGAATTTTCCCATTACATGTACTACAAGACCTTGCTTCATGCCAAATTTCAAGTTTGTAGGTAGACTGGAAGTACCCTGTAGGTTTTTGCTCTTACCCCTCTAAATTTTGCGACAAAAACGGCTGTATCTCTTGATTGCGTTGGATTAGCAGTTTGATTTTTGTACGGTACTAAGAGGCAACAAGCTTTAGTATTTGGTGAAAATTTCAGCTTGATACCTTCACGCGTTCCTGAGATAAATGGTCTTGACAGACAGACGGACAGACGGACAGACGGACAGACGGACAACAAAGTGATCCTATAAGGGTTCCGTTTTTTCAAAACTGGTACGGAACCCTAAAAAGGAAAACTTAAAATTAAACCCTATCCAATCAATCAGTCTGGCCAGCGTGGCGTGGTATTAGTAGGCCAAGTATCCCTCTGTCACGGAAGGAGGCCCGTCCCTGCAGAGGGACAATGGGCTGTTATGATAATATACAAAACATTTGTTAGTTACATTTAGTTACCTATACACGTAGGAGTGTGTAGGACGTTCTTTTTATTTATTGGTTTAAGGTGGCAGACGAACCAGATTTGGATTAATGGCGTCACCAATCCCAGAACATATTTGGCTATCCTATGTCTACCCTAGACATAAGATATAACCCCTGTAATTTCACTAGCTAGCACTTAAAGAATACTGTTGCGTAGGCCGATAGTTAATCTCTGTTTTAATAATATTCATTTATTATCCCTTGTTGACCGTAGTCTCGAATGTTTTTTCACACAAAAAAACTATAATAAATAAGCCAAAATATCGAGTTAAAATTTTTAATGTAAAACAATATTTTGTGAGATAAAAAGTATGCAGTTAATCTGGATTAAAAATGAAGTTCATAAATAAAGGAATGATTAATTATTAAAATGGATTTTCAAAAAGGTTTTTTACCACTGTTTGTATTTTAAACTTTAGTGTTAATCTTGTTAAGTCTACAAAGGTGTACGCTTTTATTAAATTAGTTGTATAATATTTTATAGTAATATAATATTTTTTAATGTAAAATTATTTGTTCTGGCGGGGTAGATATACAAAAGGTGCCAAGTTCATGTCTTTGAGTGTCGTATAAAGCGACTTTAGGGGGATTGTTGTGAAAGCGCAATAGACGTTTGTCTAATTGTATGTAAGTAGACGTTTTGTGGTGTTTAAGTATAGAGGACGTCAACACATCATTTTATTCCGAAGTTGTCGTAAAATACTATTAATCCCAAAGAAGAACTACTTGACACAAAACTATTATCCACTTCGTGAGTCTCGGTCTACAACACGATGCATTCGGTACCAGACCTGGCTTAGAACCATCTTAAGACTGATACCTATCATTGTGCCAAGTATTATTGCACCTATAACCATTTAGCTTGACATACGCACTTACTACACGGTCACATTATCTAGAGACTTCGCTGGAATGCGAATTTGCGTCCCGTTCTCCTGTCAACCCCCGCGCTCACCACGGGCGCATCAGTGATTTGTCGCGACGTGACGTCATCGACGCCAGGTCACCAGGATTTTTGAGATTTTAAAAAGAGATATAAACCTAGTACAGTAAACATATTTTTTCGAAAAAATATTTGGAGGAGGCCTTTGTCCAGAAGTGGACGCCCATTGCTTAATATGAAGATGATGATGATGATATATTTTCTTGTAATAATTGAATATAAAAGTGTCACTTGTGGTAGAGTCTCATTCCATAGGTAGGTAAGTTTAGATATAAAAAGCCTGCTAAAGTAAAGCTCGCAGATATAATGAACAGAAGGAGAACTAGACATAAAAATATTTAACAATACAGCCAGAGCTGGATTCAGTAGGTAAAGTTTTCCTCCGTTACTGGAGGAGATAAACAGTTTCTCCTCAAAAATGCACAAACGGGGTTCAAGTAGGGACAAAAAATCGGCGACATATTTTTTGCTATATTTATCTTTTCCCCTGTTTATTCCAAATTATGGAACTTTGTATAACTTATTTTCTTATAGATATGTAGTACACTCCTCACCCCAAAAAAACATACCCTACCGTTTAAAAATAAGCTATTTAAGTTAAGATTAAGTTTAAAAGTTGTCACTCGTCACGAAAACACAATTTACAAGTTTCATGAATTTTCTTAATATTCATTTAAACTGAAAAGTTCAGGTCATTTTGAAGATTGCTTTACTTTTGGTTGAAAATGATTTTTGATATCATACTTCTTCGAAAACTTGTATATTATTATGATTGAATTTGAAATTAAACCTATTGCATTTTGGTTTGGAGTAAGTATATTGCATCCGTGTGGTGACGGAGTAAGAATCACCCTTTCTCATCCCATAGGTGTCGTAAAAACCGACTAAGGGACTATGCGTGAATATTATCTTAACGAATTAAAAAGAAGGTAAACTTTTTTTATTTATTTATTTATTATCGGTTTACCAGCAGTTGTTACAATAATACTATTACAATCTTAACAAAACATTACACATTTGTATGCTTAATCTAAATGTACAACTTTTGTAGGTAAACACCACATGCGAAAATAACATAGAATTAAAACTTATAACTATATTACAGGTCGTATATTAGTAAGATATGTACGACTTCATCATAACAGCCCATTAATGTCCCACAACAGGGACGGGCCTACTCCCGTGACGGAGGGATACTTGGCCTACTAATACCACGCTGGCCAAACGGATTGGTATAGAGTTTAATTTCAAGTTTTCCTTCTATTTATTTCGTTAAGATAATATTCACGAATAGTCCCTTAGACGGTTTTACGATACCCATGGGATGAGATAGGGTGGTGACATATGGTATTCTTACTCCGTCACCACACGGAGAATTGAGTTTAGGTGGAAGGTTACAGTAGCTAGTTACAAATTTACAAAGCTTTAATACTTAACAGCTTCCATCTAGGGTGGTAGCGACTCAGATAAGCTCTGTCATTTATGACAGGGACGCTGAGCGGTTGTTTCCACTTACCACAATGTCGTCTGCCACCTTATAGCATCTGTGATTTCTCTGGTGTTGCGGGTGTCCATGGGTGGCGCTGATCACTTACCATCAAAAATAAAAACAACTAATGCAAGCAAAAACGATTGGCGTAAAACCCCAAACCAATGTATCTAGCCGGCCTGGTATTACGAGACCAATTCTTCCGTCACTAAAATAGGCCCAATTCTTGAAGTAGGACTTAACGATATTGTCATGACATTAATATTTGAATTCATATAAGACAATGTCTTAAAAAGTACATTTCTCAATCATTCGGTTGAACAATATTCTCTTAATTGTCCATTGTAATGGCACAATGAACGTTCGGTACCGTCGATAATTGAACAATTTGATTGATAAAGAAGAAATGTACACCAATTATAGTGGTCACTGTCTTTAATCATGTCAACGAAACAACCAGTCTTGATACTTTTAGATATTCTTTTTCAATTTAAAAAGAATACGTTAGCACTAAAGAATGAGTTCTAGACATGGAGTTACTACACAAAAAGTATCAAGACTCGGGACAAGAGTTTGTAAATATCAAGTTTATTTTAACTTGGATACAAATACAATAATCCGTTTTAATTAACACGTCCTGTAGATGGATCTGTAAATTAATTAGGGAAACATAAAACCTAATACCATGTAACCAACTATGTATTAGTAGGCTGGGATTCCCACCATTTCTGGATAGGATAACCAAGAAGATATTATATGCGAAAAAATAATAAATACTTTGGAGGAATACATTATAGCAATCCATTACAATGTGACATAGATTTACATGATCTGGGAACCAAATTCGAGATCTCTCATTCGTAAATACATGTCTTTTTTAATAACATTACAGTTAAAAGATGACTATGGTTGTCTGATAAATTTAATTTCATAGCATTTAAAGATGATTTGTCACACTATTGTGTAATGGATAGTTTTTACGGAATACCGTTACACTCGAACTCCTTATGCCGTCATAAAACCGGTGAACTGTATCGCTTTTTTAAGATATAAATACTGTTTAAAAAACCGGTACATTTTTAGTGATAGACGACTTATTGTGGTTTCTATGATATTTTTATTAGAATTTTTGATCAGTGTGTTACAGCGACTTTTACAAACATCAATTAATTAAGCTGACACATAGATTATTGGACAATCGTCAACGCTCTCGTATTTCTGCCTGGGATTCAAATCCACGATTGTGTACATGGCAACCTCACCCCGTATGGCTCTGCCACCATATGCATGGGCACTTATTATGATGATAATTTAGATTCCCACCAGGTGCAAACAACAGACTAGGGCGTCTCCTCTATGTCTTACTAGGACATCTGGTAAAAAGTCAGGTGCTTGGTACTCCTAAACGACGGCGACGCGCGCTCGGATATGATAGTACGTCTAAATGTAATAAAAAGTCTAAAGGATAAAAAGTTGTCAGAATTTTAGTTCATGGCCTTGCATGGTCTCTACCTACTATACCTACGATAACAAGCTTTATCAGTGTCTATAATATTTAACTAATCTTAATGAAATTCTTTTTTTTTGTTACAGGTAAGTCCTGGCCAACTTTGCCGAAGTTTTCTTGTGTTACGATGACGGTAAGAAATCTGTCAAAAGCAGATTTTTGTGTTGAAATGTTATTTTATTCGGGGAATCCTTTGTGTGCTCTATGAGGCGAATCATTTTGTTCTATTATGAAAGATATTGGCTAATAAAGTATTTAGCTGGAAAATAGATTTAATGCCTCGTCTGTTGTAAGTATTAAAGTTGGTATTTTTTTTACTTGAAAGATCGCTGTGAAGTAAAAATTAACGAACTCATGGTATTTAAAAAAGTTTACGTTCTTTGTCTGAAAATGTCTGCTTAGTTATTTTTTTACATTTACTTTTTTACTGTAACTAGATTACCTAATGATGAATTAATAATAATGTTCCTCACACATCTATTTATATACTTACATTTTATTTTTTAATTTATTTATTTGTTATGTAAAAAAATCACATTATTATATTATAGAAATCACTAGACCATATCGAATCAATACTGTACTCTTAATCCGTTACCCTACGGATATTTAATAATATAATATATTTTTTACACATGAATACTTTCTTTTCAATGGCAATTTATTATTTGTTAAATACAAACTCGATGCTTTCTATACACAAAATATAAACAAGTGGTTATCTTAAACAACAATCTTTATTCGTTCTAAGTTCTGTAATAAGTTAATATGTCTAAGAATAAGTTGCACTTCACCCTGAGGATGTTGTAAAAAAAAAAGTTATGCTCTATTTGCATTATTATGCCTAGCGAATGCTCCTTATTTGCGTAACTAGCGCAAATGGTGACAATTTATATATTCAATTCGTCACTACACCTACTTCTTAATAAATCATAATAACTGTATTTCTATAGTCTTTAAAGCAACATATTATTCTTCGATAATCTCGCCCCCACAGCACCTTAAATCACTCTTAAGGCCACACAACACTTTCAATCCACTCAACATATTTGGACACTCTCGTATAAACACCAGGCGCCATCTTCCTTCCACAATCCCTACCAAATGACGTCACTCCCACAATAACGGGCAATGGAAACTTATGTATACAATCCACTTTATCATTGACCACTTCTAAAGGCCCTCCTGAATCACCTTGGCAAGTGTCTCGTCCCCCATTTTTGTAATCACCAGCACATAATTGATTCTCTGTTATTCCTTTAGCTAGAAGTTTCTTCTTTATCAAAAACTTCATTGATTTATTACAAGCTGCTTCGTCAATCACATCAACATCCACCATCATCAAAGTTTGGCTCCCCATCAAATCATCGGATGAGGTCTTCCCGAAACCAATCACTGTCATATTTAGATGACTTACGTCTTCTCCTTGATGCAGACACGCAATTCTTATATCCCTGTTCAGACAAAAACGTGTGTGAGCTTTCATCAAAGCGATGTCATGATATTTGGATGTTGGTTTATATTCTGGATGCGTAACAATTTCGCTAACGTCTCTCTCCTGAACAAGTTCATCTACTTCATCAAATTCGAAGGTTGCTGTTCCTACTCTCATGATTGATGCTTTTCCAAATTCTCTGTCTTCAATACAGTGTGCCGCAGTCAGTACCCAAGAGTCGCTGATTAAAGTTCCGCCACATTTCCAGGAAGGAGTATCGGTTATATTATCCCTGAATCCTATTAGGACCATATGAGGATATAAAAGGAGATCTATATGTACTCGAACTCTTCGTGTTGGATATAGTATGTTGTGGCATTCCAGCATATTTTGCCCGTAGTCTCTGCATGCTTTGAATGCCTTTTCTCCCACTGCAAAACCTTGTTCTGTCATTAATGTTAAAAGGCAATAGAATAACAATATCATTTTTTGAATTAAATTTTTTTAATTTTGGGTATAATAAAATGGTGCTGAATTAATATTAGTGATGAATCTCCCTTTATTCATTATATCCATGTATAGGTAACGACCTCTGCTTCTTTTACTTATTTAATTGTTTTTAATAATCACTTGTACACAACCGTTACTATACATTTAGCTGACTGACGGAATGTTATGATTCTACAGGCGAATGTGATTTTTGCATGACGAATCGATATCCATTCATAATGGCATTATAAGAGCGTGTAACCACGTGATTTTGCGTGTTAATTAATAAATACTAAATAATACATTAATCGCACTAATCATTGCTAAATACAGACTAATTTTCTTGATCTTTATCACAGCTAATTTATAAACCATAATTCCTTATTACCCTTTGAATCTTGTTCCCTTGTTTATGCTAAATCAGGCAGATGTTTTTACTGCAATTTACCATTTTGCAAAATACGAGAACTTAGCTGAATTATGATAAAAATAGTTGTCTGGCTGTTTGATTCAGAAATGAAAGAGAATACCTTGGTTCTCTCGGGATTGTGATTATGAGTGATTTAAAATTAATTAGGTAGGCTCCGATCTGAATGGTAGAATTATAAGACAAGAAGTAAAATAAAGAAACATAGCTCCACCAAGGCGAAATATTTAAAGGATATACTCGTATCTAGCTGTGGATATATTCGGCTATTAAGCTTGGATAAAAAAATGCCAATTTGTAAATACATAATTATATTTCTTTGTAAAATGCAGATAGTATAAATCAGTGAAATAGAAATTTATAAGGAGGGAACTTATTAAAATTCTGTGTTGAAAACAGAATCGCTTCGAGGCTACTCGTAGAAAGTATTTCTTATATAAAAATGCTCGATATAAAACTTAAACCGATTCTGTTTGTATGCCGTCAGCTAACGGCGATACTACAAGAATATTCCTAGAATAAAATCTGTTCGTCTTTCTTAGTATTTTGTATATGTGCTTTATACAGTTTTTGAAGATATTAGACTATGTACTTTATGTTGACTTTTATAAAAGCTAGTTCAAGTTATACTTAACATATTTATGTAATCTAATCATTCATCATAACAGCCCATTAATGTCCCACTGCAGGGACGGGCCTCCTCCCATGACGGAGGGATACTTGGCCTACTAATACCACGCTAGCCAGACGGATTGGTATAGGGTTTAATTTCAAGTTTTCCTTCTTTCTATGTAAAGGTAATATTCGCAGATACTTAGTCCCTTAGTCGTTTTCTACGACACCCATGGGATGAGATGGGGTGGTGACATATTGTATTCTTACTCCGTCACCACACGGAGCTAATCATTAGATAGATAATTTTATTTCGCTTTTTTTTGTTTGACTTTGATTACAAGCATGGGGGATCAATTGCGGGATCAATTCATATGAAATGATTACTCTGTTACCACGTTCATGAACTTTTGGGTTGGTTTGTGTGTTTTTCATATAAGTACGTATGTATTTACAAAAAAAAGTATTTAAATATGTTTATCCGTTGTCTAGTACCCATAGTACAAGCTTTGCTTAGTTTGGGACTAGGTGGCGTTGTGTGAATGTGTGGTGGTTACCACTTAACTTCCTTTACTAACATAGGTCAGAAAATAGTATGTTACTTTTATTTAGCAAAATATGAGCGCAGCATTTTTGGATCACTGAGAGTCTTTACGCCCGCATGAATTTTAATCTTAGATTCTAAAATATTGGATAAGAAAATGAAAATTAAATGTCTGTATAAGTACATTTATTTTAATAAATAGCACATTACATCCCTGACAATCTTCAACAACAACAGCTTTATCAACATTTTTACCAGTGCAGCAGTGTAAAACAATTTGCAACTATTTTGGTCTGCATTGGCCGTACATACTACTGTGCCCATGGTTTGAGTTACCCATCTTACCCAAGACAATATTTAATTCATACAAAATAATAAAATAAATAATCTTAAGTCTCAATATTCTTAGCATCCATAATTTCGATGTTTGAATAAGTCCCCATGACACTCAACCCTAATAAGTACTACAATTTGTTTTCATGAAAAACTAAAGTAGTATATTATAAAATAGTTGCCTCCGTGTGGTGACGGAGTAAGACTACAATAGGTCACCACCCCATCTCATCCCACGGGTGTCGTAAAACCGACTAAGGGACTATCCGTGACTATTATGTTTACGAAATAAAAAGAAGGAAAACTTGAAATTAAACCCTATACCAATCCGTCTGGCCAGCGTGGTATTAGTAGGCCAAGTATCCCTCCGTGCCGGGAGCAGGCATGTCCCTGCAGTGGGACATTAATGGGCTATTATGATGATGATGATATAAAATAGTTACTATCGTCCTTATATTTTCTATTCCAGTATTATAGATTCCATAGTTCTAAAATAAAGAAATGTTTGAGAGTCGCAGGCAAGCAATCAGGTACTTCGCAATATAAACTTTAATCAGTGTTTGTACCTCTTATGTCTCCCCGCGCAGATTTAAGAGGCTTCCAAATTTATTGTACCTTTATTGTGAGGGGACTGTTCCCTTTAGATGATTTTAGTTTTGTTTGGAATAATGTTATTAGATAAGGTTGAGTTGGGTAGGTTAAAAAATATATATTTTTGTCAAATTTGTTTTTTATTTATTTTTTTATTTGCTGCTGTGTACTTACACTCTCATAATTTTAGGAGTATCTATAGTTAGGTTGTATATGTTAATGTAAAAAACCTCTCTACTATCTAAGGTGCTCGGATGTATATCAATCCCTATACCAATCCGTCTGGCCAGCGTGGTATTAGTAGGCCAAGTATCCCTCCGTCATAGAAGGAGGCACGTCCCTACAGTGAGACATTAATGGGCTGTTATGGGTCCAAAAGTATGTCTTCTCTCAGCGATCTTTGCCTACTCCCACGCCCATAAGGCGTCAGTTTATGTACAAGTATGTATATAGATATAACTGTATATTTAAACGTTACACGAAATAGACAACACAACCTATTTGTTATTCAATTAGTCCCGTTTAATAGAATATATTAGAGATCGGTTACATTCGATACGTAATTAAATGTACCTACTTGTCCATTATTATGGCTTTGTATGCATATTAATTTCGTTTATTTGTTTAGGTTGGTAGTATATGATTATTTTGGTGTTGGCAGTATGTTACCATTGATATGGTTGTTAACCTGGGTTAGAGGTTTATCAAACCGTAATAATTTATTTATTTGTAAATTACACACGACAAATTACAATTATAACAATACACAACAAAAGATACAGAGATAGGATCTAGATTGTCACTCAATAATGTGTGTAACCAGCAAACCAAAAGTATTAGACAAGGTAATTAAATAAAATATAGACGATTCATATTACCAATAACTTAAAACTATGAGTAGATAAATTATAATCAACTTGAGAATAAATAGAGCTACACAGTTCAAAGACTTATTAATTAGAGACATGAACATAGGTACTTAATTCTAGTGTTAGTATTAAATGGTTGGAACAGTCTGCCTGAGCTGCTTGGGTTAGATTTCGGATAGAGGATATCTTTTAGAGTTCTAAAGACAATTTCGGAGTGAACATGTCAAGTTCCGGACTATTCCTTGCCATTTTGTTATACTGTGTATTATATTCTAATTACGACTACATATTGTTATTGGTCTATTAGAAGACAAAGACCTCCCATTTAAACTTTTATTTTTACGAATCTTCCGGCTTTTTTTGGTTTGTTTGTCAATTTTAATTTGATTGCGCTCGTGATGGACAAAGAAGACTTAAATTGAGCGTGAAACGAAATCTGAACCTAACCACTACACCACAGTGGTTGTCAATGAAGGATAGTATGACGTCATAATATTCTTCCTACATTGCAGCAAAATATACTAAGAGAGAAGAAATATTATACTTTCCATTCATAGCCTCTATGACGTCACACTCTCTAAAGATTCCTCAACAAAATCACTTACCCTTTAACATTAGACGATAGTCGTATTATTCCTTCTAAAGCTTAATTTATTTCTTAATAATAATCAAAAACGCAAAATATCTCACAAATAAAGGGACAATCGTTCTCAGCATTTCAAATTCAAGCGCTCAGAAGTATCTTAAAATTTATTCCCAACAAAAGGTACTCGGGGCCCGAACCGTGTCCAATCTTTTCATCCATTCGGGGCAGATTCTTTCCTTTTGGATATTTGCCCTATTGTGATTCCCGTCAGCAAATACTCCCCGTATTCGGGGAGGTGGGGAAAGTAGTGAGTTCGCAGTTCAGGACGATCTTGAGACACGGATTTGAAAGGGGAATTCCGTGGCATCTTTTGTTAGTACTGTGCTATAGGTACTTCTATTTGTATCTGGCCTTTTTGAACATTTTTGTGTTTGGTGAATAGTGCAACTACTTTGAGTAATATTTAACTAACTCAGATAGGGTTCAAGGCAAGTGTGACCCTCGCTAACGCTTTAATGTCCCAATACTAAGACACTTCTCCTACAGTAACAGAGGGTAACTTATCTTACTAATGCCACACTGTTGAGCGAGACATAATAATATTGCTTTTATGACAGTTTTATGTCTTTATTTGGACAGATATTATTTATTTGTTGTTTTTCTTAGTCGGCTTTTACCCTTTTTAAAATGGAGTAGCGACACTCTTTATTCTTAACCCGTGTGGTAGCAAGAAAAATAAATGATAAACAAATTACAAAATAACCAATTGGCATTTGGTATTTTTTTATAATCGCTCAATTGACCCTTCTTAATCTGGATCATTTATTAAAATACCCGCAAATTACCCTACTTCATTCAGGTAAAAAAAATAATTTGGGTATAAGTACCAATTAATATGGATTTAAAAAAAATGTCGTGGAATTTAACCGATAACAACATTTTAACCTACTGTTGATTAATTCTAGAAGTTGTTTTATTAGTTCTAAATAAGATCGTGTATCTGACTTCAAAGCACGGAATCGGTCCGGTATCTTTGCGTAGCAGTGATGTATAACCATTAACCACTGCGAATCTCTCTCTCTGGCCCGTCCCTGCAGTGGGCCATTAATGCGCTAGTGTGAATACAAGCCACAGATAACAAAATTATATAGAGATAAATTCGTTCCAATCAATTTTGAAGGAGCTTTCATAATTGACGTAATTTTAATCAGTCTTCCAATCAGTTCAAGAACCTTGTTTGGTATTAAAATTAATAGTATAAAGGGTCTTATTACACTGGTTGTCGGTATATTAATGAGCGAAATCATTATGGTACATTTAAGTGGGCAGTTTTGGTAATTGTGTACATGATTTCGGTATCCGATAATATTTACTATCGGCTTAAAGTATCAAGACTGTTTTTGTGTAGAGATTATTTTTGGTTTTATTTTATATTTTTATGATTAAAAGTATCAAGATGTTTTGCTGAGATTTTTTGATATTATTTTACATTATTACGCTGAATTTGATAAAAAAAAAACTGCTTATGATGACAGATAGATTTATGGTATCACCACACAATATACGTTACTGCAGCACAGTCGCGACTGTTTACTCCGCAAAGCCACCTCTATCGTGTTTGTCGTAAACACCACACGGATACTAATTATAAACAAAACTCACTTTGGTTATTGTATTACCGTAACGTGATCCCTTGTAGTGCTCATCAGTACAAACTATGCAAATCTAACAATTAGTTTACAGATATTAGTAGTGCATTGTCTAGTATTAGACGTTAGGCAGACAAATTATAAAAACCCTTTATTTAGAAGATTGTCCGTGTGGTGACGGAGTAAGAATACAATATGTCACCACTCCATAGCATCCCATAGCATCGCAAATATTATCTTTAAGAAGTAAAAGGAAGGAGAACTTGAAATTAAACCCTATACCAATCCGTCTGGCCAGCGTGGTATTAGTAGGCTAAGTACGGGAGAAGGCCCGTTCCTGCAGTGGGACATTAATGGGCTGTTATGATTTAGAAGATTACCTACTAAAATCGTTGCGATTTGCAATAATTGACACGATCATAAATATTATAAGAAGAGAGTCTTGGATTTAATTTTGTATTTGAATTATTGTTTTTATTTAAAACATCGATGTAAATATCAATAATTACATAATATTATAATATGACTTGAAAACACACTCTGAAATTTAATTTATGAGTTGACAACCTCTGTGGCGTAGTGGTTATATAACATGTCTGCTACGCAGAGGTCTCTGGTTCGATTCCCGCTCAATGCAAATCTTTGTGTGCATGAACATGATTGTTTGCATTGGTCATTTTCTATGTATAATATGTATGCATTTACAAAAAGAAAATAAGTATTATAAGTTGTCTAGTACCTATAGTACACTGCTTATTTTGGTACTAGATTGCGTAGCGTTGTATGAAAGTGTAAGGAATATGTGAGAAGTTTGTAACGCCTCTCATGTCTCTTGTAACTCCTTTCTTAATTGACCTAGAAAGCAACCTAGGTCTAGAATCTTATAATAGAGAAAAAAAAATTCAACATACTTCAAAAATATAGAATTACCGGTGATCATACTTATACTTAAGTAACTTCATATTTAAATATTTTAGAGTCTGTTATAAATTTTAATAAATATCAAATAATAATATGAATAAATCGTCAGTTTGTTGTTAGCCTATCCATACATATTAGGCTGAACGCCAAATGTTAAGTGCAACTGATGTAATGTTCTGCATACACCAAATGAGTCATGTTTGATTATTTAGTATTATGATTCAAGTGAATACTATATATTGCAAGTGATACTTATACTATACATAGTATCTATCTATCATCATCATAAATCTTTCCGTGTGGTGACGGTGTAAGAATACAATATGTCATCTTTTCAAAGACTTTTCATCAAGTTTTATCTCATCCCATTGGTGTCGTAAAAACCGACTAAGGGACTATACGTGAATATAATCTTTACAAAGTAAAAAAAGGAAAACTTGAAATTAAGCCCTATACCAATCCGTCTGGCCAGCGTAGGCCAAGTATCCCTCCGTCACGGGAGGAGGCCCGTCCCTGCAGTGGGACATTAATGAGCTGTTATGATGATGATGCTCATCATCATATCAGCCTATTGACGTCCACTACTACCAGGACATAGGCGTCCTCTAAATATAGCCACCTTGTGCCTTTCGGTGAAATAAAAAAACCAAACTAAGCAGTGGCTCAACTCAAACGGTAATTTAAATAAATAATGTTAAATACTAAGCACTTTTATCAGGCGTTGAATAAAACTGTACTAGAGATACACATTAACACCCAGACCAATACAAACATTAATATTCATGAAGACAAAAGTTTGCATTGAGAAGAAATCAAATACAAGACCCAACAACAACAGCTACACAGTAAAAAATAACTGACTTATTTGCAACCAATAACTCTCATTTTGATTGTTCAAAGTTCATAGACACTTAATACATAAGGCCTTTCACACAAGTTATTGGATTTAACAGGAAAATATGGCACCGGTGAGAGAAAAAAATTAAATTACTCCAAGACACTCCAAAGTTGTTAGGAATTCACGTTCAAATTTTGTTTGAGAACCCTGTCAGATGATATTTCAGTTTTATTCGAGTGAATTTGACGATATTCGAACGTAAACTCAGCAATACTCAGCATCTTCAAAGACTTTTCATCAAGTTTTTATTAACCTTTGATATTGTCTGCTTAGTAATCATTACTGGAAATACTTGTATTACAGCAGGGTAGTATATTGGTACCCGGTAAAAAGTACAGTTACCATCAGATAAAGTGATCAAAATACTTCTGAATAATTTAAAATGTCAATAAGTTCTACACGCTTTCTACACGCAATTACGAAATAATAAGAAGGAAACCTTGAAATTAAACCCTATACCAATCCCTCTGGCCAGCGTGGTATTAGTAGGCCAAGTATCCCTCCGTCATTGGAGGAGGCCCTACAGTGGGACACTAATGGGCTGTTATGATAAAGTATTTTTAAATAAGAGTTTACAAACGTATATTTAGCAGACACAAAGGACGAAGGAGATCAGGACAATAATTTGTAGATCACAACAGTATAAAACCACTACAACATTATGTATATGAATTTAGGCTGTGTCTATCCATCTGTTAGCTTCTTTAAGTGCAATATGGGCAGAAATCCAAACTCATAAAAAGCTAAACATATTGTGATAGTCTGACTAGTTTGTAGCTGGTACTAGTTCATGTTATGAATCCGATTCGCATTCAACTTTTGCGCAAATATGAATTTGTACAAAATTTTGCATTGTTTGTTTATAATTGTAGTAGTTACTATTCATGGATAGTAGTGAACGTTTACCATCAGACAAAGTAAAATAAACCTGGTTGCAGAAAAAAAAATTTAATTATATCCGTTCTTTTTGGACTACCTCTATGTCGTAGTGGTTATATGTATAACATAAATGCTACGCAGAGGTCTCGGGTTCCATTCCCGCTCAATGCAAATCTTTGTGTGCTTGAACATGATTGTTTGAATTAGTCTGGGTGTTTTCTATGTATAATAATTATGTGTTTACAAAAAAAAAGTGAATACTAAAAGTGCAAGCTCTGCTTAGTTTGGGACTAGATGGCGTTGTGTGAATGTGTGAGGAATATTTATTTATTTATTCCTATCTTACACACAGTATATTCCTTATTGTTCACCACTAACTTAAATGTAATATACCACAACAAATAACTAATCCTTTATTACATAAATTTACCTTTAACGAGTACCCATGGGAATAACCCTTCGTTAACCAGTAAGAAATACATTATTAACTAATTATTATCATGAATATTTTATACATATTTTTAATGTTGTCTGTCTGTCCGTTCGCACGCCTTTAATAATACACATAGGAGCCGTCGACTTTAATATGAATAAATCATGATGAATGTTTTAGTTATCAGCTAATATGGAGTGTAGTGAGTTTGATTATTAAAGATTTAAATGCCTCAGTAGTTGTTTAAATGGTTGCAGTACAACCCGTAACCTAGTGGAGGTTAGGGGTTCGAATCTGAATAATGTTGTGAAATCCTGAAATCATTGTCTTGAGTTAGGTGGTGTTCGAGTCATCATCATTACAACAGCCCATTAATGTCCCACTGCAGGGACGGGCCTCCTCCCGTGACGGAGGGATACTTGGCCTACTAATACCACGCTGGCCAGACGGATTGGTATAGGGTTTAATTTCAAGTTTTCCTTCTTTTTACTTTGTATAGATAATATTCACGGATAGTCCCTTAGTCGGTTTTTACGACACCCATGGGATAAGATAGGGTGCTGACACACTGTATTCTTACTCCGTCACCACACGGTGATGATTTTATGTCTGTATAAATTCCGTTTCACAAGGTTTGATCTAAGTGTAGTAGGTAGTAGTATTTGTGGATCAATCTACGAATTCGGTGCTTACTGCCGCACTCCCGGTAGATCTTCCATATCACATCGTATTTGGAAGGATTATCCAAACTTGCCCTGTAAATGAAGCTTATTTATGGCTTCGTATGTTATTAAGTCCTTCAAGACAATAAAAAAAACATTATTTTAAACCATAGTTAAATTATTCAATACCTACGAGCACAATGTCTTTTATTGACTTTAATTCCTGTACTGTTTTCAATATTTTCCTTAGTTTCAACACAATAATATTGAAATGTCACGTTGAAAAACAACACTACCTGAAACAACCCTAGGACAATTCACCGTGAAAGTGAAAAATTAAATGTATAGTTTATTATTAGTAACATTTCTTCCTTGTTCAGTAATTTGTAACAATTATTTCAGTATTTATAGTGTGGTTTGGGAATGCTAGCAACTGTCCATGGCATTTATATGTATAAACCTCTGTGCTACTGTAAGCGGATATCGTATTTAAAAAAAAACATAAAAATTCACAAGAATAAATGGGCTTGCCACCCAGTCTATATCCCATGGGAATATTAATATCTTACTTAGGAAAAATTCGCATTAACTATTTTATTAAAGCCAACGTGGTATTAGTTAGCTTCAATCAACTAGCCTATTTGCAGTCCTCTGCAGGACTCTCCCAACACGCGCCACAGAACTCGGTCCTGCGCCTTCCGCATCCAGCCCGACCCAGAGGTCTTTATGAGGTCGTCGGTCCACCTAGCTGGGGGGCGTCCTACACTACGTTTGCCTTCGTCGCCGTTTGTATTAGTTAGCTTAAGTTACCTTAAATTGCAGTGGAGATGAAATGTTTTGGCTGATAGGATAACGATGAAATAAGTAGACATAGAAAACAGAGATTTCCGACCAATTATGGAATACTTTTACTAATCAATGATGCGCATTTGATGCAAAAATAGATGAAATATAAGTACATTTTTAAGGTCATTGACATTGATCAAAACCGCTTGCAGTAAGACCAGTGCCTACTTTATTTATTATTTGAACATGCGAATACAACCACGTGGCATCATTATACTCAACACTTTTTTTTAAAAATATGTCTTTATTTTATTACCTAGACTTGCTATGTGGTTTTAAGTGTGAATACTTTTTTTAAATAATTATAGTACACGGCAAAAGTGAAAATTTCAGAATAAGGTTTGACATGTGGTAATAGGTATAGGTTGACAGAATTATTATTATATTATTTTCCGTGTGGTGACGGAGTAAGAATACATATGTCACCACCCTATCTCATCCCATGGGTGTCGTAAAAACCGACTAAGGGGATCCGTGAATATTATCTTTACGTGATAAAAAGAAGAAAAACTTGAAATTAAACCCTATACCAATGCGTCTGGCCAGCATAGTATTAGTAGGCCTAGTATCCCTCCTCCACGGGAGGAGGCCCGTCTCTGCAGTGGGACATTAATGGGCTGTTATGATGACAGAATTATATTTAAAACTTTGTTTAACTTTCTGATTGACTAGATTTAAGTCTTCGAGTAATTTCGTTCAGCCAATGTAAAATATATCATAAACGTTTAAACAGAATGTCAATTCTCGTTCCTTAAAATCGTTAAAAATTCGGCTAAGTTAACTTTTAGTTCTCAAATTGTCTTACCTATTGTGTGATAATTTGACAACTAAAGTTAACTTAACCGAATTTTTAACGATTTTAAGGAACGAGAATTGACATGCTTTTAAAAAAATAGTTACAATAAAATTGTTAAAACTTTTTACAAATTGACCCAAACGTAACTACAAATAACATTTTCAAAATAAATATGTTCATATTAATGTAGGCAATATGTTACAGACATTTAAACGCAGTTTAACTTAACGTTAGTAATAGAATCCGTTCGAATTTGATAGAAGTGACCCCTCGCTCTATTTGAATCCAATCTATTCGAATAAATAGAATTTACATTTGTACAAATCGGATCAATTGTAAACTAATGTATTGTATCGTTAGATGTATTCATGTTGTTAAACTTACTTTTGTAAATCTTTATAGTGGCCTACTGCAGGGACTGAATTCACTAATAGTAATACAGCTTAGTTTGCTAACAGTAGGCTATGGGAAGTATGTTCTTCTGTCAATGCTTGACATATAAATGCCACGTTTGTCAGAAGGATTAATATAGGGTTTCATGTCATGTTTTCGAACATTTCCTTAAAAAACTGGGTGTTTCAAAATAAGCAAGAATAGAGTTTTATTATTCTCAGTAATACTTACAGTGCTAAGCAATACCTAAATATACATACTTAGAGACATTATTTTTGTAAATATCAAGATATTATACAAAAAACCCTGAGACGAATACAATTATCAAGTCCAGTCCATTTGAAAAAAAAATAATATATAAATTATGCTAAGTTAAGTAGGTAATTTTTGAAATTTGTATGCCATAATCATGGCAAAATGTGTCTTGCACTTTACAATTTTTGTACTTACACTTCCATCTCTGTATACCACATTTTATGCAAATAAACATTTTCATTTCATTTTTCATGCACACATAGATTTGCATTAAGCTGGAATCGAACTAGAGACCGTGTAGCAGTCATCTACTATAATCACTACGCCTCAAAGATTGTTATTAAATATATTTCACCTTCCATTTCATCCCACTAACACCTATACAACAATAAACAGCTTATTTCCAATCGTATCTAATTCTCCCACGCTCCTTTTCCGTTACAAAAAGGCCGTTTAAAAAAATACCTGGACGAGAAAAAAATACAAAAAACCTACCTCCCTTCCTCCTTTTTCCTACAACACGACCTTCAAGGTTAGAATACTTCTAACCGCAAATTGTTGTTTTTTAACTAACGTTAGGTGCATTAACTATAAGTGGGATCACCTACCGTGACGCAGCTGTTGTTGACCTTACAAATAATGTCAAATTTAAACATATGTTAGTTTTAACTAGTGTTTAAATGATATGCTTTGTTTAACTAGGAATGTTGTGTAACACGCTCTTCTCTTTTTTTTTTGTTATATAACTTTTTTATGGTTGAAGTATTTTAATGGCTGCACTTTGCTTTGTTGTTACAGTTAAATAATATTATTAGTTTTTAGAATATAACAAATAAGAATAGATGACATCATCACTCATTCAATGTTGTAAAGCGTATTATGGGAATGGTCCCCGATATTCATAACATACCATAGAAGACCCTTCTTCAGTAACGGAGGTAAATTCGGCCTAATACCTCGCTGGTCATGTAGATTAGCGAAGGGTTATTTGTTTAGTTACATTTTGCCATGTCGTATAAAAAAACTCGCACTAGGGATTAAACTCTATCCCCCTTACTCATAAACGCCTCTTAAATTTTAGTCAATTCATCATCATCATCATCTCAGCCAATTGACTTCCACTGTTAAACATAGGCCTCCTTCAAATATTGCCACCTTGTGCGGTCCTGCGCCTCCCTCATCCATTAATTAATTAATTGATTTAGTCGATTGATTAGCTTATATTCTTACGGTTTTGTTTGGTATAAGGTTGGTTTTCCTAATAAAAATCTCGCTAAACAGTGATAAATTTACGAGGCGTTTCTGAGTAAGGGTGTATGTCCCGGGGACATTTTCAGGTACACGTATAGATCCCAATAAAAATCACGACTCAGGACAACCATTTGCGGATCATACACGGCAACTTTACCCTATCAAGTATTCCATATAAAACTTCATTTTTTTTTACAGATTTATATAAAAGGCTAGTGTGAAAGGGCGAGTCGGTGCCGGTAGGCCACGGAAAACATATGGTGACCAGATAGGTTGCATATTGGAGAAGGGCCAAATAAAGAGCACTCGTAACCGACGCGCATGTATGACTCGCTTAATGAATGTGGACGAGGCCGAATCTGTTTGCCAGGATCGTGACAAGTGGCGTTCTGTCGTCTCTGCCTACCCCGGCCGGGATAAGGCGTGAGTTTATGTATGTGTTTAAATAAAAATATATACTTTTATGTAGATACAAAATTTTATTAATACCCTTTCAGAAAAAAACACACCAGCAAAGGGTCAATTAGGCGAAAGATCTTGGCCATTTCATTATTCAACAACTCTAATGGCCCCTACACATTCGCTAGGATTTTGTCTACCTAACTATTTTATTTAATTATTCAGTATTATCCGGGTCTGAAGTATAACTTTTGTGGACAGTGGGCATACCTAGTGGTTATAATTAAATTATAACTTGTTAGTAAATAGTTTTAGTTATTAGAGGTTATTTTGAGGCTGGTCATGTTAAATGGTAATGTAATTTGTAACACATTCACACAATTAAGTAAAGGTTATATTATTATGGGTATGGGATAACAAATATACTCGTACATATTTATGATATATATTATCCCTTAGAACTGGAAGTCAGTCAAAGCGATGAAAAGACGACTTTAAGAAAATAGGAAAGCGATAACCAGATACACCAAAGGGTAGATAAGGGCCTTATGTGTATGCTGGGTTTGCATTCATAAGAGGCAGGTACCTCTTAACAGATGGACCACTAGCTTGTAGGTAAAAACAAAAACATCAAACCCTATACTATCCGTCCTTACCAGTTTAAGTAATTATAAATGTATCTACATACATACGGGTTCGTTTCCCGCTCAATGCAAATCTTTGTGTGCATGAACATGGTTGTTTGCATTGGTCTGAGTATTTCTATGTATAATAAGTATGTAAATACAAAAAAAAAGTATTTAAGTATGTTTATCCGTTGTCTAGTCATAACCAAGCAGCTAGATCATCAATATCTTATTCTCAAGCAAACTCAGACTTTGGCGCCCATGAGTCCGTACAGACTTGAGCAACGATGCTAAACCTTTTAGCGTACAAAATATCTAGCAAGTGTACAGTCAACTTAATGCTATTGAATGTGCCAAGATATTGTCACAAGAAGCGCTATTCAATATAGCGCTATCCTGCTATAAAATAATGTTTTATATAGCAGAAAAAAAGTATTATCGTCGTCTACTGGAATCACTATAGCTATTTTATACATAGTAGCATAGTTTTCTTGTGAAAATATTGCAAATAAATATTTTAGTTTTTATATTATACTAGACGCTTAGTTGTTATAGTGCGTGGTTGCTCCGCAGAGGTCGTCAGTTTATTTCCCTGACAATGTGAACATTTGTATGCATACATGATTAATTTTCTATGTATTTTTTTACACGAAATAAGTATTCCAGTATACTTATCAGTTGTATAGTAACTGTAGTACAAGCTTTGCTTAGTTTGGTACTAGATGGTGTTGCGCGAATGATTGTATATCATTATTACCTACTTGCCTTATAGTTACACGCTTATAGTTACACACTACGAGATATAAAAGAATCTGGTGGAACAAATATAAAACTACTAGCTGATGCCCGCGGCTTCACCTGCTTTGTATAGGTAGCTCAAATGTTATTCTAAACCCTAAACTATCTATATTCCAAACATCAAAACCCAGTCAGTAGTTTTTGCGTGAAAGAGTAACAAACATCCTTCCTTACATCCTCACAAATTTTCGCATTTATTGTCATCCTGAGGGAAAAGCTGATAAGCTCTTTTGCAAGCATTAACTTAACGGACTCAAAGTTCTAGATATTTTTTTGCAGATCACACAAATAAGGTTGAATAAATACAGCCTCAAAAAATCATAGCTAGACCTAAAATTAGAGTAACATGTAGAATTTAGAATGAACCACAAAAGTTGTTGAGAATTGTGAACCAATTTCGTACGTAACAAACTTTGTAAAAACATTTCAAGTTAAATAAAAGCTTGTAACTAAAAAACTAATTTAAATTAGAGGCGAATATCAAACGAAAATCAAAATGGTTGCTGATTTTATGTATAATTTTTGTGTTATTAGTAGACGGTCTTTTCAGCAATAGACCGAGTACTTACCGTGTGTAAAAATAACTATTTTTAGGTGTAGTCGTCAGGCAATTCCTTGATCTGTCTTGTGAAATACGTACAAGGCGACCAATGTCCAAAGACCATAATCTCTAAAAAACATTTTTCATCTATTGAACTTGGTGATAGGTCTTCTAAGGTCCGTCTGGGCAGCAACCACCGTACACTTGAGCGAAAAGCCCCTAAATAGTTTATTTATCGTGTTCGGGTATGTCGTTCGCCATGCAAAAATCATAGAGACAGAAGACATTTCATAAGTACTATCCGTTGCATTCATACCTAGACTGTTTAAGTGCCTTCTGTCAGGTTCGATACAGAAGATTTTACAGGTCTTTTGGACTTAACAGCTCACGTCTTGATGATGAGCGCAGTGAAGTGGAATTCTAAGCTACATTTTTATTCCGGAACCTAATACGTCAACATGTCTATTATAAAAGTGTTTACTATAACAATTATTAAGCTAGACATAATTTGTTTTTTTTTCTCTGCCTACCCCGGACGGGATAAGACGTGAGTTTATGTATGTAATTTGTAAATTTTTGTTATACCTTGTAAAGCACAAAGTTCTTCCACATCTGACGTCACATTATCGTATAAAAAAAGCCTATATTGTAAAACTACCCGCAATAAACTTGGCTCATTACTCTCCTTACATCACGTGACCGAGTGCCCTTCTGCCAACTATTTACCGAATGCCAAGTGCCTTCGTGTGGAAAATGAAAACTAAATAAAAGTGTACACTGGGCCGTCGTCAAATATTGGCGCGAGAGCATCTGCTATCAAAACTTTACGCGTCCCGATGATGCATGGATTTGTTGTGGGTGGAATGGAAGTTTATTTATGATTTTTGTTTTAATTGATAATTTTTCCGTGTGGTGACGGAGTAAGAATACAATATGTCACCATCCCATCTCATTCCATGAGTGTCGTAAAAACCGACTAAAGGACTATCCGTAAATATTATCATTTCGACGTAAAAAGAAGGAAAACTTGAAATTAAACTCTGTACCAATCCGTCTGGCCAGCGTGGTATTAGTAGGCCAAGTATCTCTTTGTCACGGGAGGAGGCCCCGTACCTGCAGTGGGACATTAATGGGCTGTTATGATGATGACGATAATTTTTGTTTTGGGTGTAAAAGCAGCAGAGCAGGATTGTAACGATCGTAGTATATTGAGCTTGTTAGTCTTTGCCAACTCCCATGGGAACAAGGCATGAATATAATTATGTAGGTATGATTTTTGTATTCGCAGATTATATTTTTAGTGTATTTTATAAGTTACTATTGGAAGGGATCAAGATTATTTTTTTAATTAGTTATTATTTTAGGTTGCTTTTATTCACCTCGCTCTTAAAAGGGGTGTGTTGGTGACACAGTCGTTAGGCCACATCAGAGATCAATGGGCGGCTTCAACTACTCTAGAAAAAAGAAAACATCAAATTTTAATACGTTAAATACGAAAAACGCTTGATTTATTAACAACTAGCTGTATGCTGACCCGTGCCCACTTCGTTAGGCGGCGAAAAAAACGCGTCTCTTTTTTAAACACATTTCATTACTGCTCCACTCCTTTAAGTCAAAGCGTGATACTTTATAGCCTATGACACTCCCCGATAAATGGACTATTTAACACAGAAATAATTTTTAAAATCGGTTTAGTAGATTCAGAGATTACCCCCTATAACGTCACAAACACACAAAGTTTACCTCTTTATAATATTAGTATAGATATACAAGTCTTATCCATCCTCAACCTACTCTTAGTAAACAAGTCCGCGTGGGTACAGTTCGACCAGTTATTGCCTCCAGTTTTCAAGACAATTTTTTTAGTCTTTCTTTTTATAACACACGCCATATAACTAAGTCGTTGAGGTTTCGCTATGTTTTGATGTGTTGTTACAATTTTACGTGTTATCTATTTTCTGTTTTGAATTGTTTTTATGGCTTATGATTTCGATGAGGTTGAAAGAGTAGGCGGACTTTTAAATTGGGTATAGATATATAGACTTAGATCTAGGATAGTTATTAGAGCAATGTCCAAATAGAGAAAAAGGTACTAAAATGTAAATTTTATTTACTGGTTTATGGTAACTTCAAGAGAGGCCCTCTTAATAACTAACTCTGTGTTCATTTAAAGCATATTAATGTCCCATGACAGGAACGGGCCGACCTCCTTCAGTGACCATAGAAACCTGCCCAGATAAGGCCAGACCATAAAGGTTTCGCCACTGGCCAGCATGGCAACGCTGACCCAAAGGGTTGGTATAGGATCTTTGTCAACATCTAGTATCCAAAAGCGCAAATCTTACCATCCGGACTGCACCTTATTCATCTCGTTTTATACCGCGTTTATCTGCCGTTTACCTTCGTTTTATACCGCGCATATCAGATAAAAGTAATTCTAAATTAATGTAAAGGTAAGCCCGGATTTACTAAAAGTAGTTTATCCCCTAATACAGAACGTACATCTAAATAAATATCTATATAGAGATGCTCACCCACCCGTTATATCAAATTCACAATAATCCATTCCTATCCCCTTGTTTTCCCATCTAAAGATATTTTATTACGAAAATAGATATCATTTTGACAAATTTTATTACACAATGCACGAATAAAGCCACAAGAATTGGTAATTTAATAACTTATGAGAAGCCATCTTTATTTGTTCCGACAGATAGATGGAGCCACTTGCTAGGTATAAGTGGCTCCATCTATTCCGAGAATATTGTATTAATAATGTGTTGTAAATGATTGTTTCTGTGACCTTATCTGTTTATTAGTTTTTGGAAGATTAGATTCGTTAACTCTGCTACTGGTTTAGGGGAACTTTATTTAAGTGGCACATGAGCTATTGGCACTTACTTGTAGGATATTAAGTACCAAACAATGCTAGACCACCGTTAAGTCCCTGTCTACCCAAGGACTTAAACTGTTATGTCCATAGTCCTAGTAATTATTTTATTAACTACTGTAGCTTCTTTTTTTCGCTTGGAAGTGGATTAAGTGACCTTATAGAGCTAAAAAAGATAGTGTTAGACAATGTGGGACTAATAAAGCCCAACATCAGCTCAATTGGTTCCTATCGTTCAAAAAGTTCAATTAACTAGCCTATCGCAGTCATACATGCTGGACATAAACCTCTCCCAACACGAGCCACAGAACACGGTCCTGCGCCTTCTGCATCCAGTTCGACCCAGAGACCTTTTTTGAGGTCGTCGGTCCTCCTAGCTGGGGGGCGTCCTACAATGTGTTTGCCGAGTGGGGTTCCCAACTCTAGAACACGTTTGTTCAAAAAGTTCAGTGGGGTAATATTAATTGATCAATCATTTAATTAATTTATCATAACGGCTAATCAGGGAGTCCCTCAAGGAACGCTATTTATCCCTTTGGCCTACTTATACGATGCTAACCAGACGGTTTGATACAGAGCTTTATATTGTTATTTTATTAATTGTGATAATAAATATTCCTCACACATTTACACAACGCCATCTAGTCCCGAACTAAGCAGAGCTTGTACTATAGATAGTAGACAACGGATAAACATACTTAAATACTTTTTTTTGTTAATACATACATATTATACACAGAAAACACCCAGACCAATGCAAACAATCATGTTCATGCACACAAAGATTCTTATTAATGCATAGCTTCTTCCATTAGTCGGCCTTTACGTTACCAATAAAATAAGACAAGGTGGTCATACTATAGTTTTACTCCGTTGCTATAGGAAAAAGAAAATTCAATAAATAATTTAGCTGAAAACGACTTTATTAACCGTTTTATTTAGTGCTTAAAAGCATTGCAGTACCACATAAATATTTTTTTTTGATAATATCTATCACTAGAGGTGTATATTATACAATATCTCTCTTTATGTATCTCTGATGATATACTATCCTAATAAGTATAGGTGTATCTTTCCAAAGATAATAAAGGAAATAATTATTTACGGAAAACTGTATGTAGTAATTGTCTCTGAGTATTTTTGTATAATGCCTCAATTTCTTGACATACTGAACCGTATCATATTGCGAAGAAGTGCGGAAGATTTGCGGTTGTGACATGCATTGATTATGCTGTGGAAATAGCAACGTTTGTGACTAATCCAATAACAAGTGTACACTTTGGTACACCCTTATTTCATAAGATACCTTCTTTTATACTAATATTATATAGAGGTAAAGTTTGTGTGTTTGTGACGTTGTAGGAGGTAATCTCTGAATCTACTGAACTGATGTTTTTTTAAAATTCTGTGTTGAATTGTCCATTTATCGGGTAGTGTCATAGGCTATAATATCACGCTATGACTTATAGGAGTGGAGCAGTAATGAAATATTATTATGTATCTTTAAAAAGGTACGCGTTTTTTTCGCCGCCCAACGTAGTGGGCACGGGTCAGTTAGTAATATTATAAAGAGGTAAAGTTTGTGTGTTTGTGACGTTTTAGGGAGTAATCTCTGAACCTAATGGACCGATTTTAAAATTCTGTCTATGTTGAATAGTCCATTTATCGAGGAGTGGCATAGGCTATGTAGTATCACGCTAGTGGAGCAATAATGAAATATGTTTAACAAAACGGATGCGTTTTTTTCGCCGCCCAACGAAGTGGGCACGGGTCAGCTAGTTTATTATGATCTCATGATTATTGTATAATAACAAGTTGTGAAATTCTGACCAATAGTAGTCTACCTCGCTTTCAGATACACATAATATTTATCACGCTATTTTCTGATCTATATTTATTTAAGCAATATTTTTCTATCATTACCACTCAAAAAATATTAGATTAACTTAACAAACATTATTCAAAAATGCCAATCATAAAGGGTTTATAGGTTAAGTTCGTTTGCTAGGGGACGGTAAAAGCCTTTAAATATAATAAATCATATTTGTGAGGGCTTGCCCCTGTCAGTTGCGAAACTTGGACACTGTTTACTAAATGATGTACGTACAATGTAATATGTTGAAACAATTTAGTGAAAACTTGTGATCCGCCCTGGCTTTGCAGTAGCCCATTTAATGGCCCACTTCAGGGACGGGCCTCCTCCCATGACGAAGGGATACTTGGCCTACTACAACCACAGACGGATTGGTATAGGGCTTAATCTCGAAATTTTCCTTCTTTTTATTTCGTAAAGATAATATTCACGGATAGTCCCTTAGTCGGTTTTTACGACACCCATGGGATGCGATGAAGTGGTGACATATTGTATTCTTACTCCGTCACCACACGGAGCTTGGAGCAATGCTTATACTCTACAATATTATGCATTATGTATCTTACATATAAACCTTCCTATTGAACTACTCTATCTTATAGAAAAAACCGCTTTAAAATCGATTGCGTAATTTTAAAGATTTAACCAGAAATAGGGACGTACAGACAACGAAAGCGACTTTGTTTTATAGTATGTAGTAAAGTATAGAATGTTCTGGATTTTAGTTCAAGAAGCGTAAATTGAATGATTTCAAAAGAGTGTTTTTCTCTTTGTAGATACGCTCAAGCTGGTTGCTATGGCGCTGAAGTCGTAATTAATTTATTTGATTGAAATTCAACTTTGCATATATTTTTGGTGCTGAATAATATATTTTAATTAATTATTGGAGCTTAAAGAGAAGTGTTTGAGACCTTTACCTCAGCTGTGTTGAATTGTTCTTCTGTATTCTCATTATCATTGTTATCTATATTTTGTCGTGAAGATCTTTGTTCTGCCAAAAACAGAATATTCGCTACGTTTGGATATGGTTTACGCTTTACGATTACTCTGTTAATGTTTTGGTAAAATTAGACTATTTTTGAAATGATCCCATTGCTTTGGACGTGTAGTTATTTTTAGATCATCATCATATCAGCCAATCGACGTCTACCGCTGGACATAGCCCTCTTCGAAGTATTGCCACCTTGTGCGGTCCTGTGCCTCCCGCATCCATCACGTAACATAGGTACTATTGAAGAACTGGACTGTACCCTACTTTATACTTCATAAGTAAACCTTATTTGAAATATACTTTTTTAGTATTCGCTCCTATGATTAAAATGTCAAATCATAATTTCCAATTACTTTTAATTTTATTGCACCTATTTAATTTAGTTTTCTTTATTTTTATATTTAAACCATTCAGCACAACGCATTCAAATATATTACAAAACTATTTTTCTATCCCGAAATAATATTTCAACCAAAATAAAACACCCCGAAGCGCTTTACAACCACAAAATGTACGCCACTCCACACCATTCATATTCTAATATAACAATACAAGTTTAATTCTACAGATATTCATGTCATAATGAAAAATAAACATAGCCTTAGTTGATTTAGGATGTACAAACAAGTGTAATAGTGGAGTGGGTGCTGTAAGATTAGAAAAGGGAGCCACATGGTACGCCTTTGTTGACCTTGTGTGGGGGGATTTAACTGCACCTAAATATATTGCATCATATGCGAACAATGAACCAGAATTTTTGGGTGCACGTTTGCAATTTGCTAATTGGAATTTTATGCCGAATATTGATGTAATTTGATGCGGCATAATGTTTTGCATATTATGAATGTAAAATTTTGTTGGTTTTGTTGTGTGTAACTTAATCACACCGAAACTATTGAATTGATTTAAATTAATTAGGGTTCCAACCTCCGGCATTTCTGTCAGCAACGCTAACCTGTACCCAAACTATTGTGGATACAGTCATATTCATTTTCTTTCATTTCTAGTGATAATACAACATGTCACCAATCATTTTTACCCCTTGCTAGTAAAAAAAATGTCCACAAAGAGAAATTTAACAATCAAAACCTCATTGCCAAAGATGAAGAACTACAAATGAAACTAATCTGATTAGATAGCATGGGCTAAGCCAGATTCCTGTCGTCACTGAATGAGGCTCGTCCTTGTAATTGAAACATTCGAAAGGGCAGATATTATTTAATTTTTATTCTTGCAATTCGAAAGACATTAAAACCGCAAACGTAACAGTCGTACAACTCAAAAACATGACATAAATTTGAACAATTGGCCATCAAACAAATGTTTGTTAACATAATAATATATCTAAAACTTTATACTTTACTTTCAAGTTTATTTCCAGTCTTAATCAAACAGCATCATTTACGCTGAATAAACCTGGCTCTTAAATCTGGAATCCTCAATTTTATTAGACTTTTTAATTAATCCAATTAAAAAGCACTTTATACGGCTGCATAAACTGGATTAAGATTTTATATAGACCTTGTCGGTTTAGGGTCCTACCTAAATTGAAATTCAGTCAAAATCTTTTAATTCTCTTTTAAATGTTTTTTTTTATGTCATGATGAGTCGGAAAGAGCACTGTCAGATTGTAAGCTTCAAAATTGACCATACCATACTCAAAAATTTGGTACTTTACTCATTTAAAGCTTAGAGTAGTGTTTCACTGCGCTCGTCAAAAAACGTCCCTGAAACATAAGCTCTTAAATCTCAAAGCCCTTTTGTGACACTAGCTATTGCACCCTTCACAATCACCTTAACACAATCATATGGGCACCCTAGAGGAGGTATATTAAGGGGACACAGCGATGGTACCAACCTAGGCGGCCTTTTGCTAAATAGAAGCTGATTATTTAGGGGTTGTGTAATTGCAAATAATTTGCATATATACAGTATTGCTGTTACCTGACCGAAAGTTAAAAGGTGAAACGAGAGGGTAACGGATAATTTTTGGGACTCTATAGCTCTCTAACTCTAAGAATATCCTCTTATTCTCAGAGATCCTTAAGTAGTTGTCGTGGAATTATATGGGCATAATTGTATTCCATAACCATATCCAGACTATATATACTTATCAAACGAAGCTATGAGTTTTTTGTGACTATCTTTTCATAGATGGCGAGTTCCCCCATCCTAACTACTTTTAAGTTGACGTGGCAATGAGATTCATGCGAATGTTTCCTTTTGAACAAAGACATGTTGACTTTGCTAGTATATTTTGAAGTCTTCAAGGGTCATATCGATCGATGAGGATAACACCATGCTACATACTACATAGTAATCATTGTATTTGGAAGGGCATTTGGTAATTGCAGCACCAAATTTGCATATTACTGTTGCGACGAACCCTTGCCTTTGAATGTTGCCCCTTGGGCATAATAAGGGTACGCACACGCTGTGTTTAGTTAAAACAATTTCACTGAGTCTCAGATGGTAGTAAAATTTGAAATTAATGTATGAATAAAGCAAAATGTATTTGTCTGTGTGGTGTGTATGTGACTGAATGAGTGTCAGCGGTTGTGTATGCATCTGGTGTATTAAGTTCAGGGGTATACGTCTCGCTCGAGACAATTATTTGTGCGAACCACCGATGATTTGGTTGATCTTGGATGGCTTTGTTTCCGTTAATTTGGTGTTTATCAAAATTTCCGCAATACAGGGCTTGATCCCTTAAACACAAAAAGACAATACTTGTCTTAAGTAATAGTAAAATTATGGATCAAAACCCTTACCAGATAATAATGTAAAGACATGGTCTATCTGCGGGATAAGGTTTAAAACGTAATTAAGGCCCAGAAGTGTGCCCGATGTTACAGTAAAAAGACCTAACTCTGGATCTAAATCCATGCTATAAAATGGTCTGTATTTAAATTAGAAACGTTACATAAACTGAAACAAATAGCAACCAAAAAGAAAGATTTTTATGGTGTCCAAAATCTATTTAAAGCACCGCTTCCAATACCAAAACATTGCGCATAACCCTTTTTTTTTTTTTTTTCGTGGGAAACCATACTTTGCGGCCCATCCGCCGTCGCCTGGGAGGCCCGACGGCGGTGGAGTGTCGGAGTCCCGATAGATGTTAACACGGTATACCGACTAAAACCCACGTGCCCCTAACAGCCATGTGCGCCGGGTCGCGGTAGTCAATTTCTCATTACATCCGCGACCCCGGCTGGCTTTGGCCCCAGAGTAACTCCGAGGCCCCTTCGCGCTTACGGCGAGGTAGTCTCCGCTACGTGTGTATTGGACGTAGCGGAGACCACCCTGGCTCGTACTCAAGGAACGCACGATGGCAAGTCGTGCGCCGCATTCCTTTCTGGAGCGGCGAACCGGCCTCATGGTTCGCCGCCCAGTAGTTTAGGGTGGCTGGAGATCGTCGCGCGCTCTCCTGCGCCTCGGTAGGCGGCCAGAGAGGGGTGCTGGTAATCTCTCCCTATAACCCTACTTTAACCCAAATACATCCCAAATTTCTAATTCAACTAAATTATGAGTAAATCCCCAGCACCATCTAATTCGACACAGCTCAATTCAAATTTAGAACGACAACTGATGACCGTTGTGATCGAAATATAAAATTACAAAGCAACGGCTACCAATTTACTGTCAATACTGCCAGATATTTTGTTCCCGTTGCGTAGATGCAGCGTCACCGCTGCGGCCCCGTTGCGGTGTGCTTGCGGCGCAATTTTGGCTCCGATGCCAATGACTGGCCGTGATGGTGTCGAAATTATGCCTCGTTTAGTTTTACTGGAGTCGAATGCGGTTCTAATAGGATAGTTGTTTTAATTGTATTAGGTATGGCTCTATTTGTGGACGAAATTTTGGTTTTTGAATTAATTGAGTGTGGTTTAGTTTGATGTTTATTTATATATTTATCGTATTTAGACGTCATTGTGCCTAAATAATTTTCTTTAGCAGCGGCTTTTAGCTTTAGTAAATTTGTAATAGTTTTAAAGATTATTAGTAAACTATTTAAGACCTGTATTTAGGGTAATTAGCTCCAAAATCCTAGTACCAATATCAAAACAAAGAGCTCAAATAAAATATTAATTAGGGTTGTATATGTAGGTATGTATAATTAACCCCATTTCATCCCATGAGTGTCGTAAAAACCGTCTAAGAAACTATCTGTGAATATTATCTTTACGAAATAAAAATAAGGAAAACCTAAATACCAATCCGTCTGGCCAGCGTGGTATTAGTAGGCCAAGTATCCCTTCGTCACGGGAGGAGGCCCGACCCTGCAGTGGGACATTAATGGGTTGTTATGATGATGATGATGATTAGTAGCTATAGTTACACTTTCAGGTGTAAAGGCAGCATGAACACTTGTACACGATGTGATTTGCGAGTGGCTAGTTGTAATTTTGTGCGTTCACTCAGATTGAGTACTGTTTGTGTCGTAATGAGATTTTGTACCTTTGTTCTGTGGTTTGATGTCCGGCCTTTGTATGACGACTATGTACGTCACTGTGACGGTCATATGCGTCATCGTCATATCGAATATCTGTTCAAGATTGAGGATTGACGATAGATTGTTTCAGGAAATGAATCGTTTGGTATCGAAATATTTGCTTATCCAAAGATTAGATTTTTGGCATATAGAAAATTTTAAAGAGACTGCAATGGTAAATGTCTTTACAAATAATAATTGTATTCCTTACACTTTCATGCATTCGAAGAAGAATCGATCTCGAGACCCTTGGACCCCATGCACTTTTACCACTACGCCATAGATGTTGTGCTCGGAAGACAACATCTATGGCGTAGTGGTAATAGTATATATAAATATAAATATTCCTCACACATTCACACAACGCCATCTAGTCCCAAACTAAGCAAAGCTTGTACCATGGGTACTAGACAACGGATAAACATACTTAAAAACTTTTTTTTTGTAATTACATACATATTATACATTGAAAACACCCAGACCAATGCAAACAATCATGTTCATGGACACAAAGATTTGCATTGAGCGGTAATCGAACCCGAGACCTCTGCGTAGTAGTCATGTTATATAACCACTACGCCACAGAGGTCGTCAAATGACACAGGATAAACCTGGTTGATGTGGCGGAAGGGTAATGTTTCACGAGGTGAGTGATCTACAAATTGTTGCCTTGAGCCTGGATTTTCTTTTTGTCTGTCTGCCCGGAATTTCATGCCTGTAGAAGTTTCGCCGACCCCGGGGTCGACCTCTAGTGCTCTTAATCATCATAACAGCCTTCTAATGTCCCACTGCAGGGACGGGCCTCCTCCCGTGACGTGACGGAGGGTTACTTGGCCTTCTAATACCAAGCTGGCCAAACGGATTGGTGTAGGGTTTAATTTCAAGTTTTGCTTCTTTTTATTACGTAAAGATAATATTCACGGATAGTCCCTTAGTCGGTTTTTACGACACTCATAGGGTGAGATGGGGTGGTGACATATTATATTCTTACTTTGTCACCACACGGAGTCTTAATAGTCGGCTCTTAATAGAATAAAAAAAAATATAGGCATATTTGCTAGAGGTGACCAGTTCGCGCAAACAACCATTTTAAACCAATACCCCCGTAATAATAACTTAGCAAACCTGTACCTTACTCCGTACGTTACACATATAATCTCAAAGATAAAATCCCGAAATAACACGCATTTAACAAAACTGTACGTTATTACTGTACATTGGCAGTAATTCGTCACGAGTACGCTTCGACTGTGGCTTTTGGCAACACTGGAGAGCAAGGGTTGCCAACCTTTTGCATAACAAATAACATTTTATACCTAGATTTTGCCTTTGAGGCATAATCACTGTAATATACATCAAACGTTACTTACATAGTTAGTAAACCTTTTTCTATGCATTGTTTATTAAGATGATTTCTTATAATGTGCGTTTATTTCTTTTGTGGTGTAAAAAAAAAAAATTAAATTTTTGTTTTTCTTTTTATAGCCTATTCCTGTAGAATTGCGCAAACACACATCTAGATTTTTCAATTTTTAAATTTGTTTTTTTTTTCTTTCTAGGTAAGTCATTCAACGAGCTGTGGTACCTTAGTGAAGAACGGTAGAAGATAAAGTCTAAAAACCCAAGGTTACCATGAACCCATGTAGTTAGGGGTAGTAATATTCTTCACACATCAATATAATGCAATCTACACCAAAATTAAAACCTTTTTTTTATTCAAATCAAGCAGCGTTAATAATTGAACGAGGCTTAATTCCAGCAGTGGACATCAATTGACTAATACGATGATGATAATGAAGGCATTTGCATTAACTAAAAACAGGAAGCACTTTAAGTTTGTTTACAGTAAAAGGTTACAAAAAAATCACAAACATTTAATTAAAGCTGGAATCCAATGAACATGTAATTTTATGTAATGGTATTTTAAGTAAGTAAAGTGGACCCATAGGATTAAATATTTGTCGATTCAGACCTCAGAATGTCCGGTATTCTCAGAAATTTATTCCGAATATGAGAGCTTGAATATCAAACGTGCTTAAAATACGACTAATATAGGGTTAAATACAGACTATTGACAAATATTGACTTGAGACAGATTTTTGAATATTTTTCCATATCTCGATTATTACAGTACCAAAACTAATAGAAAGTTTGAATACAGTTCAGCCAACGAAGGCAATTGAAGGGAATCATGAAACAAACCTATACTTCGTCTCTATCTTTATATGGATAGGTGGCCATAGGTGGCTCTAACCATTGACGACCTCTGTGGCGTAGTGGTTATATAACATGACTGCTACGCAGAGGTCTCGGGTTCGATTCCCGCTCAATGCAAATTTTAATGATTGTGTGCATGAACATGATTATTTGTATTGGTCTGAATGATTCTATGTATAATATGTATGTATTTACAAAAAAAAGTATGTAAGTACTAATATCCGTTGTTCTGTTACCCATAACACAAGCAAATTAAGCCTAGCTTACTTTGGGAACAGATGGCGCTGTGTAGAGATGTCCGTTATATATATAGGTCTACTCATAATTCTCCTCCTGTCATTGGAAGTGCTTCCATAAGTTCGTGCTTCCGTAAGCACGTTCCTATAACTATTAATACAGGTCAATTATGGTATTACATGCTATACAAAGAAACACAAACACGTTCAAATTATTATTTTACTAATTAATTAAGTAGGGTTGATGTCCTACTGATGTGCCGGCTATCCCCTATAGGGACAGTGGTATTTATATACCATTGTCCACCTTAGGGATAGTGGGCACGTACTAAGAATACATAATGCCTAACAGTAAAAGTGTAATAAGTATGAACTTCCGCCGCGTGTTTTTATTATATTGGGTCCTGGCAATGTGAAAGTGCAACGACATGAGTACTACTCTATTCCATTGGAGTCCGACTAAAAGTATAGGCGAGGGTGTTAAAGAGACTAAGGGATCTACTTAAAGTATATGGAAGGAAAAGTTTCAGTGGGACCAAAATAATACACTCCGATTTAAGCCTTGTTCCCAGTTCCCATGAGGGTACTACGCAACGTACTACAATCCTTCCAAAGCTGCTTGGCGCCTACTTACCTATCTTGATACACAGATATTGTAGAATACGTTATTACTAAATGATGTCACCAATTTGGTCTCTGTAAGTAGGTTTTAATCATGTCAAGTCTATACTCTCCTGTTTAGCGAGATTTTTCATAGTAAAATTGTATGAATTTAAGCTAATCAATTGACTAAAATTTAAGACACGATAGTTAAACAATGACCCCCTTACTCATAAGGGGTCATTGTTTAACTATCGTGTCTAATGGCGGGACAGCAACCCTGGTAAGGAATCCGTATCGCTATTACTTATTACTTTTGCGCTGTAAAATTATTTTGATTTTTTTTCGTCAGCAAAAGCGTTAGTAATGACAGAGAACAACCAAGCCTCTGACTATACTAAGTTCTTCTCCTATCAAGCCCCTAAAATACAGCTAAACAATATCACTGTATACAAAAAGTGGCAACCATACAACACGTTACAGTGATTTTAACGCACAGTAATCGATGCGAAATATACGTAATGAGGCGGACAATTTGCACTTTTATTACAGCGTATTGTATCTCACCGATATTCTGCTCATTTATGTTTTATAGTTCTCTTTAAGTGTGAAATTATTTGCACTGCGGTCAAAATCGTAAAATGTTTACCGTATTTCGTTATTAATTTTGGATATCGGTACAGTACAGATTTGAAAAAACAAAGCGGGTGATTTGAGTAAGGCCCTATCCGCACGAGCGCTTTTTTAACGTTTAACGCGCGTTAAAAAAGCTTCGGAATAGAACAAATGCATTCCTATGTTCCTGTTCACACGCCAGCGCTTTTTTAACGCGACGGTTTTTATCGCTCGGCGTTGGAAATTGTGTTCTATTTCCAACGCCGAGGAACATAGGAATGCATTTGTTCTATTTCGACACATTTTTAACGCGCGGTAAAAAAGCGCTCGTGCGAATGGGGCCTAAGACTTACGTTTTAGTCGACTAGGTACCATTACAAAAGAAGAAGGAATTAGCCCCAAGAAATATGTCCCGAATCTTTTTGTATATGTTTTCCGGCAAAAGACAAATGCGAATTTATGAGTGCAAGCAGAGACGAATCGTCTGAACTGAGGATTTTAATTCAGAACTAGTTAAACTACATTAAAATTTTAATTTGCGTCTTAACTTTAGCTTTAAATGTTTAATGTGCACATCAATTAAAGTGTTACGATGGGGAGTCGGGAGAGACGTGACATATTCGAAACCATTTTTATATCTCGTATTGTGCGAAAATCTAATTTATATCTTAATTTATTAGAATAAATGAATAGTTATCTATAACAGAGCAACTCATAAACGTCCAAATGCATGAATCGCCCTTCTATTTCAATATAATTTATTCATATCAGCCTATGGATGTCCACTGCAGGAACATAGGCCTTCTCCCTGCGCCGTCCTGTGCCATGCTCTTTCATCATCATTATCATAACAGTCCATTAATGTCCCACTGCAGGGGCGGGCCTTCAACCATGACGGAGGGATAATTGCCCTACTAATACCACATTGGCCAGACGGATTGGTCTAGGGTTTAATTTCAAGTTTTCCTTCTTTTTATTTCGTTAAGATAATATTCACGGATAGTCCGTTAGTCGGTTTTTACGACACCCTTGGGATGAGATAGTGTGGTGACAGCGTCACCACACGGATGCACACTTTGCTTTTTACATTGAAGTTAATTGAATACCTGAATTGTATGACACATGTCACGCTGGCTTAACGTTGTAGTATCTTCTTTGCTATTAGATAATAACGGTTAAGTCTTAGCTTTGATGGTGGGAGTTCCCAATTCTTTACCATCTGAAGAATTTAAATATAGTATGGCAACTATCTATGCATATTGGAGTTCTAGCTATTCATTGACATAGAAATTTTGAAGCAAAATGATCACTGTAAGCAGAAACTTGACCAATCGAACGCTTTTTAAAATACCGCACCAAATGCTGTTGAGATACAGTTTGACCACTCAAATAAATTAATAAGAACATATACGGTGAATCAAAGGATAAAATCACAGCACTATGCTTGCAGTATGCAGGTGCATAGCATTCTCAATTATAAAAGCCCCCATAACACTATTTTTCTTTGCACAGATATTATAAATGCGAATAAAAATGGCCGTCCGGATTATCTCCACTAAGAGCAACTTATAAAATATGTGGCTTGGTAAATAGAAGAACATAAGTAATTTTACTTTAAGAACTGCGGTATCATCAGATAAAATAAACTTATGTTTAAGTACTTATTCTATGTTCTTTTTTTTATGAATGGAAATAAGGTAAATGGGCCATGTGAGGATAAAGACACCTGCATGATTAGAGTTCTGTTCTGAGAGTACCTATAGGAAGATCTGGTTTCACATCAACTAAAGTGTTACGATGGGGAGTCGGGAGAGACGTGACATATTCGAAGCCATTTTTATATCTCGTATTGTGCGAAAAATTAATTTAATCTTTAATTTATTAGAATCACTTATTTAAAAGCTGGTTATGGACTTTCCGGTGCATGAATCCTCCTAAGCATGCCTGTCCGTTAAAGCGGAAAGTGGCAGTAGAGCGGAAAAACTAAGAAATATTAACCAATAGGATTGTACAAAACATTTGAATAAATAGAACATAGAATTAAATCATAACAGCCCATTAATGTCCCACTGCAGGGACGGGCCTCTTCACATGACGGAGGGATACTTGGCTTATTTAAATTAACCACGCTAGCCAGACATATTGGTATAGGGTTTAATTTCAAGTTTTCCTTCTTTTTATTTCGTAAAGATAATATTCACGGATAGGCCCTTAGTCGGTTTTTACAACACCCATGGGATGAGATGGGGTGGTGACATATTGTATTCTTACTCCGTCACCACACGGAGAATATAGAAGAATAATATACTCTCCAAATCACAGCCTTAAGCTTGCAGTATGCAGGTGCATAGCATTCTCAATTATAAAAGCCCCCATAACATTATTTTTCTTTGCACAGATATTATAAATGCGAATAAAAATGGCCGTCCGGATTATCTCCACTAAGAGCAACTTATAAAATATGTGGCTTGGTAAATAGAAGAACTTATGTAATTTTACTTTAAGAACTGCGGTATCATCAGATAAAATAAACTTATGTTTAAGTACTTATTCTGTGTTCTTTTTTTATGAATGGAAATAAGGTAAATGGGCATGATTAGAGTTCTGTTCTGAGAGTATAATGAAGATCTGGTTCAGAGTGCATTACCGACCTTTTAAACTGTCATACATCTTACTAATATCCTACTAATATTACAAATGCGATAGTTTGTGAGGATGTATGTATGAATGTTTGTTACCTACTCTTTCACGCAAAAACTACTGAATGGATTTTGATGAAAACCGGCTTATTACGAAGTATATTTTCGTAATATCTAGTAGTTCTCATAATATCGCAACGTCATCGCCACTTTAGTTCAGAATAAGATTGTTTGCGGTTATCTTCCGTATTTCAACTTGTAATGTCCAAGAGGCGTTACATTGAGCGAGCGAAAATAAAGAAAATTCTGTTATTCATTCTACGGTAACCCCTTTTCACTGTCAAAGTTCCTAGTGCGTGGGCGTGAGCATAACGAATCGTGAAATTTTCCGAATATCGGTTTTTTGCATCAATATTTTTTGTCTGTACCGTACCCATTTTTTCGTCTGTGGTTTTGGAAGTTACAAAACGTGATGTGAAAGATTCCAATTTTAAATTTTGAATTGTAAGCGTTCTAAAATATACATTGGAATATCATTGTTTTGAGAATACTATTCGTGTGATGACTGAGAAAAGTAAAAACAAATCGTTTTCCCACCAAAATATTACATGTTTTACATACAGATACATGAATTATCAGAATAACATACCTAATTGTTAGTAGTTTTAAAGCATGTATCATTTGGGACGACTGGAGCCTAAGCTAGGATATACCTGTATTTCAGGACTACAGCTTCCCTACCAGACCTCATGCAGATAAATGTAATAAGTAGCAATAGATTTTTTCATTGTTCTCTATAGTTTTAGCTAAAGTAAAGTTAAAGTCGCCCGCAACCTGTAGCAAGGTCATTTCATAGATAAGGACCACTCAGTTATATGTCATCTGAGCGTCTGCGTGCTTCAGAGGGTACGTAAAAAGTCAGTTCAATCAATGTCAGTCCAAACCTAATTTAACCTAACCTAGCCAGATAGCTAGGGTAGTATAAGTAGACCAAGTTTCCCTTTCAGTTGGCCCATCCCCGCAGTGGGACAGTAATAATTTTTACACTTATCTAATATGAATCTCATTGTAGTTTAATAGTAATTAACAAGGATAATAACATTAATTAAAGTAATTATTTTCTTAGCTACGTATGTGGAAGCCATTTCGCTCGTGTGCACATTGACCTACTTCCTATGTCTATTTCTTTGTCTAGATATTTTCTATTATACATTAAATGTTATATGTATTTACAAAAAAAGAAGAATATTATTATGTTTATCCGTTGTCTAGTACCTATGCCCGATTATGTAGGTAAGCCAGAGAGCTGATTGGTAGGTCTTACAAGCGAGTCCAGAGCATGCCCAACCTGATGCCTACCCAGACACAAGCTTAGGCAGATAGCCATTTAGTACCAACCAAGCTGGCATGTTGCTTAAGACACTTACCACCTGGTTAGCTGTCAAACTATATTGTTAATAGTATACAAATATCTATTGAAATCTTTGTCTCCTTATTTGCTTACATGTCCATTAAAGTGAATAAATTATGTTAATTTAGTTGCTCCTTAAAGAAAGTTACATCAATTTATAAATTTACGAGTATAAGAAAAGGGATTATTATTATTATTGTGCAATGCCTTGCAAATTTAACCCCTTAGAATGTTATTAACCTTTCTTTGTTAAAGTAAGTTAAAATGAACGCGGTTGTAACAAAGTACTGTTATTCTTTGTTAAATATTTATTTATTTATTTTATAAATTATTCCCGCACTAGGGATCGAGCTCTGTGTCGCGGGGATTTTTAAAGACATAAAGTTCAAGCTTCAACACGAAACAACAAGGCAATGATTTGAGGATCCCGAGTCCCGTTACACGATGTCTTTATTTTCCATATTTTTCATGGAGTATTTTACCATTTCTTACATAGACTATTTTTTACAATTTTTTACATTTTTTTTTTTTTTTTTTTTTAATGAATAATACATTTCAAGATAACAGTTTTCTTCACATTATCGCTCGCTTAAACCGTGGAAGGTTTGTATGAGAGCGAGAGTTCACTTTATACATTAATTAAATAATCTATTTTTACGACATTAACATAAACTAGTAATATTATTATAACTACTGTAGTAAGTACATGATTATTTTCTTTCATTTATATGAATGATTTTTAAGTTTATACACGTACTTATACCTATCACAAATATGCGTCATCCTGACTATCTATTAAAAATGATTTTAGTATACTTATATAAGGCTTATTTTGCACATATTTACAAGTTATATCCTCTGGTAAGCTATTCAATATCTTTGGTAGTACAAAACGACACACTCTCGTCCCGTATATGTTTTTATAGCTAGGCATTTCAAATACAATTTGTTTTAGTTGTCTTAAATTTGAGTGACGTTTGTGTTCACAAAGTTTATTTACGTTTGTTTTTTCTTCATTCATTACAGCCATCTTTATTTTACCCTGCACCGGAAGTACTCGACAGTATTTGAATAGTCCGTGGTAGTTATCGCTGTGTTTAAGTCTTACGTGTTTTGGAACTATCGACTTCAGTAGCCTGATTTGTAGATTATAAATTTTTTCTACGTAAGTTTTGTATGTGCGTCCATAACTACTTAATCCATATCCAATCACAGAGTCCGCCAGTGCAAGGTACAATATACGCCGCGTAGAATATGGCATTTTGTACTTCAGCGTATACAACTTACTAAGTAAACTCCTTAATTTAGTACATACATGCTCGATGTGCGCGCCCCAGTTAAATCTGTGGTCTATTATTAATCCCACGTAGGCATGTTCCTTCACTTTCTCTAAACCAGTACATGTGCTATTGGGATTACAGTTTAGATTGTTATGTAGGCATTCGTGATCATGTGCTAATGTCGTAATACATACAATGTCTTAGTAAAAAAAAAAAGTCTAGTTATTATCTCTGAATTTGAAAAACATTAAAGTAATCTTTCGCATGTACAGTTTACTTTGGGAAGATTACTTTTGAAAGAAAGTAAAGTCACGACTCTGAATCTGGGCCTTATATCTCGTTTTTGTATCAAAGTCGAACTTTCCTTCAAAGTAAAGTCAAAGTGCGGTCTCTGAATCTGGCCCCTATACCATTTCTCACAACGCATTCTTGCAAAATTGGTTAAGCTATTTAGTTTTTATCTAAAAAAAAACACTTACCTAAAATCATCCAAGTAGGTAAACGATTTTGCATATAATTTGTAAAAATCATTTAATCAAACTAATTTTGTTTATTACAATGAGTATCACAACTCTGATTTTAAAGTCAATTTTCTAATTAGAATATAAAAACTATTCTTTCTATCACAAGTCCATTTAGAACCGCGAATATCGAGCGATGTAAACTGATTTACCTCAAATGGGCGTTCCTAAAGGTTCCCTCAGAGACCCTTTAATCTATAAGCTATCGAATTACAAGTCCTTGAACTGTACTCAACTGATTTTTATATTGATTCCTGTCCTTTCTATTTGATTTGTCGAGTTACTTAGATTTTTCTCGTTTTTTTTTAAGACTGTAATGTCATTGTCTTTTTCTTTTATAAATGTGAAAGGTTAAAGTAGTTAGTGATATTGCTGGGTAAGGGACGTTACAGTTTTTGTCCATCGGTGGTCGACAACCGAACGATTTCATAAAGTTAGTCAGTGGCGTAAGGAAATTTATTTTGAACAGGGACACCTATTTTTAAAGAACATTCTGGTAAGTTAAGGTTTCTGTCGACCTCGGTGGCGTGACGGTAGCTTGCGCTGCCGTGCACGAGGTTGTGGGATCGATCCCCACGCAGGATAATTGATTGTAAAATCCACAAATTATTGTCCTGAGTCTGGGTGTTCTTTGTGTCCGTTAATTGATGTTGTAAAAAGTCCCCGCGACACAGGGCATGATCCCTAGTGCAGGAGTTGTCTATATTTAAATATTTTAAAAAATTAAGGCGTTTCGTATCAGACGTTTGCGGCGCCAGAGCAGTGCGTTTATCGAGCGGCGAGCGAACAGACGTTTTTTTTTTGTTTTCATACCTAATGCATGATTCGGTAGCCTTAACGCGAACCGTTCGCCGTTCGACAAACGCAGTAATCTGGAACGACTAAGATTACGAAACGCCTAAATTAAAAAGAGCCCGCGGATTCGTAAATTTGCACTACTCGGTACTACAGTTCTCATAAACTTGATTCTTTTCAAAGCATATTCAAGTGACAGAATCAAAAACACGTATGCTTATTAACAAGCCATTAAAGGAACCCCTTTTGTCCAACAGCGTGAACATTCAACACAAAAATACTGCATATCTTTTGTGCTAATTTAACACCTTATTTGAAATACGACACGTTCGCAAATTTTTCGTTCGCGAATAATAGCTTATTATTAATGTACCAGCCGTTTTATATTTCAATGCTTAATATTTTCAAAATTAACAATATAATTGGGTAGTGATTCGAGACCTTATACAAAGGACGACCGCGCTTTTAGACATCTGGCTATGAAAAAAGGGCGGATATACCAAACAGGGACTCAATAGGGAATAACTCCCAATGGCATGTTATTTCCTCATAAATCTTGTCTATAAAACCTTGAGTTGTTCAAGCGAAAATGTACTTTGTTGCTTTTGAATTAAGTTAGTTATGGTTTGAGGAGCAAATGTGGGTTAATACGTTTTGGTATGTCACATTCAGTTGCATCTGAACATCCCTTAGAACACATTCGTTTTGATTTTTTCCGAAGCAAATGGATTGTAGTTTATTGATAAAATTACAGCTTTATTTCGTTTAGTTAAGGTTTATTTCGCTTTGGGTATTATTGAAGAATAAGTCGTCACCCTTTGTGGAAATTAGGTGTACCGTATAATTAGCGATTTTGTGAAAATTGTTAGGTAAACGCAGCTAATATAGGGCTGTCGCTATTGAACCGTGAAGCTTATTTCAATAAAAATGTAATAATCTTATGACAAACACAATTTATTATCAAAAATGTATATTTTGATTACAAAAAGAGATTTATGGACAGATACGTGTCCCCATCAATTGTGAAATAGGATCATTGAATTTCAACGAATCTTAATAATATATAGAGGGGACACACTTTCGCTTACGTCAGCGTATATTTACTATTAAATTAAATGATTTAAGTTGTAAATCTATACTTCTATACTAATATTATAAAGAGGTAAAGTTTGTGTGATTGTGTGTTTGTGACGTTGTAGGGGGTAATCTCTGGATCTACTGAACCGACTTAAAAAAATGTTTCTTTGTTGAATAGTCCATTTATCGGGGAGTGTCATAGGCTATATAGTATCACACTATAACTATTAGGAGTGGAGCAGTAACGAAGTGGGCACGGGTCAGCTAGTATTAAATACAATTATTAATTTTATACTTGTAGTAATATTTATAGTAAAAGAACTTGTTATTTCTATTCATATTATATCACCTTAATCCATGTGTGTCTAATAAGTTGACTTTGTCAATTCTTGCAGATATAATCTATACAGAAACGTGGTTTAGGTTCGCTAGGCTTTTCTCCGTCGCTAGAGGAGATCCGTTTTCGAAGTAGGACATTAATAGGCTGATATAAATGAATATCTTTAAGAACAAAACAAATTAAATTACATATAACTTTTACCTATAAGGCCTAGAAATAACTAGAAAAACAAGAAAGGAAGAAAGACAATGGTAAAACTTAAAACCATTACGTAAACTCTGCAATTGCAACATTGAAAGTTTACGACTGTCGCGCCTAGATGGCGTTGTACAGTTGAGCTCTAAGTTGCGGCTCTGGCGCCGTATAAAGCAATGGTTAAATTTGGTAGTTGCGGGTTCGAGTTCCGCCTCGAGTACCAATTTTTTCCAAAGTTTTTCTTCTTTTCAAAACAAATTATTTGATATGATTAACAGATATACAATTTATCAAAAAAATGCTCAAGTTCAGCAAAAATGCAACATTATTAAAAACCTTCTCTTCGTTTTAGAGTCGGTTAAAAAACCTAACCCAACCCCAACCCCCAACCTTAACGGACAACCCTAATTATTTAGTCCACAGAACTCGCGTGTACATCCCTACCAATTACCCACCATTAAACTATTTACCTAGTACAAATTAGTTACATTGTTATCCTTTGTAACTTGTATACAATCATAGTTATAACATAAGACTGTATGTTATAACTGTTTGTTTCCCAAATATATAAATAAATAAATAAATAAATAAATAAATAAATAAATAAATAAATAAATAAATAAATAAATAAATAAATAAATAAATAAATAAATAAATAAATAAATAAATAAATAAATAAATAAATACTAAGTATTTATGTTTTAACTATTAGTGGTCTGTGGCGTGTATTGGAAGAGGCCTATGTACTGTACAGCAGTGGACTGCAATAGACTAGTTGATTGAAATACTAATTTTATTTAATGATTTTAACATGATCCTGGGTTTCTAGTTAACGCTGACATTACTAATCCTTCTCTAGTGGCATATTTCTATATCAGGTAATCTATCTCAACCATAAGTGGTCTACTGCTGTACATAGGCCTCCCAAAGTTCCATGCGGTCCTCTACCCTAGTGGTAAGAAAAAAAGAAAGAAAGAAAAATTGTTTTTTTTTTGGTAAAGCTATCTACTTATTGCTATTCCTACCAGATCTTCCAAGATACCCTTGGCTAGACGGAATCGGAATGATATCATTTGAGCGTAACAAACCATCCAAACACCCAACGAAACATTCAAGTGCATGCACTCAAAGTTTTCTACTGAGCGGGACTCGAATCCGCAACCTGTATTGTATGTAGCAGTCAAGTCCAAGTACCACATAGTTCATCAATTTTATGTAAAGTACTCCGTGTGGTGACGAGTAAGAATACAATATGTCACCACCCCATCTCATCCCATGGGTGTCGTAAAAACCGACTAAGGGAGTATCCGTAAATATTATCTTTATGAAATAAAAAGAAGGAAAACTTAAAATTAAACCCTATACCAATCGGTCTGGCCAGCGTGGTATTAGAAGGCCAAGTATCCCTCCGTCACGGGAGGAGTCCCTGCAGTGGGTATGATGTAAAACAACTTTTAATTTAAAATATAGTTAAAATAATCCTTAGCCCTGTGGTATTTATTCATATCACACCCTTTTACAAACCAACTACTATGCGTTTGGAATAAGAATAGGATCGCACTTGCTGCCAACTTCATGTAGCAACTGTCATTTTAGTACGACCAACAAAAAAAATCGTAAAATAATTTAAATAAAAGTATTTAAAGTTGAAAATTCCGAAAGAGACAGATTGTTTTATTCAACGAAAAAAAAGTTTCTTCGTTTTTTACCGTTTATTTGTTTGTTACATTAAAACAATAACATAAAAAACCTTACGAAAAAAACCGGTTTTATTGAAAATTTTGCAGTTTGTTTCACATGGAATCTGATTCCAAAGAAGAACGTAGCTATGATGCCATAAGTGGTGTGTAAGAATTAAATTCCAATTAAAATTTAATTTATTTAAAAATTTATATAACATATTGAAGTAAAAATTAATTAAAAAGTTAAAAAGTTTTTTCGTCAATAAAAATAAATATACGTCATTTACTCTCTTACACCAAAATATAGCGGGAGTACTTAATAAACAAGAGCTGATAGAAGCAGCTATAATTGACTTAGAGAAAACAGTAGGGACAATTGATATTTTATGTTTTACGGAGACATTTATTAAGCGAGGGACTGAGCCTAATCTCAGAATTAACAACTACAGATTGGTATCCTTTTGCTCTCGGACACATCAACGTAGAGGAGGCGCATGCATTATGCTTAGACACGACCTACAATACAAAGAAGTAGACAATCTCATCCCTGCACTTCCGTTTCAATTTGAATACTGCGCCATCGAAATACTCACATATAATGCAGTTGTAGTGTGTATATATCGAACACCTTCATCCGATGTAAACATATTTCTGAGCAACTTGGAGATATTAAGTAATAGGCTTTGTAGAAAAGGCAACAAAAATATCATTATTTGCGGCGACTGGAATATAGACATATTAAAAACAAATAAAACATCTTGTTCATTAAGATCTATATTACAAAATAATAACCTGCAAAATCACATTACTCGCCCCACACGAAAAAATTCGTGCATTGATCTAATAGTTAGTAATATTCAGGATGTACAGCCAGCAATACATTACTTGGCACTGTCAGACCATGAATCAGCTCAATTATTAAGTTGTAAAATAGAGACAAACTTCAAGGTTATAAAAAAACCATGTTTCTGGTTCAAAACTGTAAGAGAACTTAGTGAAGAAAACATTACTAAATACAAAAACTGCCTGGGAAGCTTATCGTTTTCTGAAGTTTACCAATGCAATACAACAAACAGTGCCTTTGACACTTTGCATGAATTGCTTACCCTTTTTTATGAACTATGTTTTCCTAAGATTAGGGTAAAGGTCACTGAAAAAACGCCAAGAAATAGATTCTTAACTAAAGGTATAAAAAAATGTTGTGTGAAAAAAAGGTCCCTTTATTTAAAATATCACCTTTACAAAGAAAATAAAAAACAAAACAAGAAAATATATAATAACTATTCACGAATTTTAAAAAAATGTATATGTACAGCACAACAAAAAAGTAATATGACCTTTCTTAATAATGCAAAACATAAAAGTAAAGCCGCCTGGCAAATTATTAAAAAAAATACAAATAATATGGCTTTTAAAAATGATATTGAATCTATAGTAATAAATGACAAAACCTACAATGACCCCACCCATATATGTAACTTATTTAATGACTTTTACACTTCACTAACCAATAAACAAACAAACATACAAACGAACACAAATACCTGCAAAAAAAATATACATCAAAACCCTAAGAGCATCTTTCTCACTCCCGTGGATAAATCTGACATTAATAAAATTATACTATCATTAAGAAACACTAACTCAACGGGCTACGACGAGCTCAATACCCGGGTAATTAAAGCATGTACACAAAGCTTAGTATCTCCATTAACACATATTGTAAACCTATCTCTTATAGAAGGAATATTTCCTGACAGACTGAAACTATCAATAGTTAAGCCACTATATAAAAAAGGAGAGAAAACCAATTTAAATAATTATAGACCCGTGACTCTTATACCCATATTATCAAAAGTGTTTGAAAGAGTCATGCACAATAAAATAGAGAACTTTCTAACACAATGCAAAGTCCTCAGGAAGGAGCAATTTGGCTTTAGAAAAAACAGTTCGACAGCGCTGGCATGTTTCACTTTGGTCAAACATGTAACAGAAACACTCAACAACAAACAGAGTGTAGCCGGAGTGTTTCTTGACATGACAAAAGCGTTCGACTATGTCTGTCATGAAACGCTACTAAACAAGCTTTACTGTTATGGAATACGGGGTAAGGCAAATGATTGGATAAGAAGCTATTTAGACCGAAGATCGCAGTGTGTAGAAATAAACAGAGTTCACAAAAACGAGCAAATAGCTTTTAGATCATCCTTCAAACAAAACGGATATGGTACGCCTCAAGGTAGTATAATCTCTCCTCTTCTATTCTTGACGTACATAAACGACCTACCTAACGCATTAAGCTCAGATTGCATACTGTTCGCAGATGATACAACATTAATTGTGAAAAGTAACAAAGAAGAACTCGAATCCGACATAAACAAAGCCCTAAACGAGACAAAAATTTGGTTAGAAAGTAACAATCTAAAATTAAACACAACTAAAACTAACATTGTACAATTTTCAACATATAACACAAAACACACAAAAGAACTTAACATACACCAAGACAATACTCACATTACAAATGCGAATGATTGCTCTTTTTTGGGAATAACTATTGATATCCACTGTAATTGGAAGGCACATATAGACAAAATTGTTTTTAAAGTGAATTGTTATGTATTTGCTCTTAAACGAATCAGTCAAACTGTCAACATAAAAACTGCCTTGATTGCATACAATGGCTACGTATCTTCAGTACTCAGATACGGTATTATAATCTGGGGAAATTCGGTAGAAGTAGAGAGAGCATTTAAAGCTCAAAAAAAATGTGTTAGAGCCATATGTGGTGCTCATCCCTTAGAAAGTTGTAAACCTCTTTTTAAAAAACTAAAAATCTTACCCCTGCCTTGTCTATATATTTTAGAAATATGTAACTTTGTAAAGCACCATCCAGAATTATATGAGAGGTTTGCCGACCGCGAGAATAGTCGGACTCGACATAAAAATAGACTATGTATACCACCTAGTAAATTAAGCTTGTGTAAAAGAAATTCATATTCTATGTCCGTACAGATATATAATCATCTACCTAAAAGCATAACCGAGCTTCCTACGACACTGTTTAAAAAATCGTTATATAAATTGCTTTTAGATAAAAACTATTACGCTGTAAAAGAATTTCTGGAGGACAAATTATAATATTTTTTATTTATTTATTTTTTATTTCAAAAACGGACATCATTCCTTTTTATTATTTTTTGTGTCATTGATTTATAATTGTAGTAGTAATAGTAACATGGTATTTTTTATTTTATTTTTTGATCTTGACATTGTTAACCCTAATTTTATAATAATTGTAAGTTGTATAAACATGACGCTGATTGTATGTATTTTATTGACATTGTACATTTGCACGCCGAAAATATGGCAGAACATGCGCACAAAATTTTGTAAATATCTTTATTTTTTATACCATGTTTGAGCAAATAAATTATTTCATTCATTCATTCATTCATAAAATATTGTGTTTATTTTTTTCCTACCGTACATGACATTCATGAAGTTCGTTAGAAATGCGAAACAAGATGGCGCTTTGACAGTCCTATTCTTATTTGAAACGCATAGTAAGTAATTAATTAACATTTTGTATCAAAAAACAGAAATGTTGAATGCCACTCGTTAAAAATATTCTTTTTGATATTTTTTACTTTCATCTCTATTTTATTAATTGTCCCTTTGTTATTTCACTCGTCAGTTTAATTAACTATTTATTTTGGACTCAAACTCACATGTTACTTATTAATTAGTCTCTGATCATATTAAGAGTCTGTATTTATAACCGACTTTAAAGTAGGTTTGTAAATTCTTTATTTGTTTATTTTTTGTTACTGTTGACTGATTTAAACATTATTTTCAACCGACTTCAAAAAAAGGAGGAGGTTCTCAAGTCGGTTGTATTTTTTTTGTTTGAAAGGATCTACTTCCAGTTTTATTAAAAAAAAATACAGTCAAAATTTAATAATCACTCTATCCTAACTGCAATCACGTAAAATAAAACACGTATTGGTTTTTTCTATGGTTATACATATTTATGTTTTATCTTTATTTACATTTTTCACATTTTATTACATTTTTATTTATTACAAATATAAATAAAAACATTTAAAATATAAAAAAAGGTAGACCCACCAGCATCGGGTACAAGGACCAAGCTACTGGTGGTTAGGGCTCCAGAGATAGGAACCTCCTCACAATACGTGCCGTGTCAAGCAGTACTGCCTTCTGCATCAGACCTATGATCCAACTGCCAAGGTCGAGTCTCCTTAGATGTTATTATTATTATTATCTACAATGTTATATAATATTATCTAAAATTATAATGTATTAATTTCTAACCCTCTAGCTTTCTCCTAAACAGAATATCATCAAAAAGTGGTTCACAAACCAACTTCCCACGAAGACTTAAAATATTATAATACTAATAAAGATATTATTGCCCATTCAACATTCTTAGAAGCAATAAAGATTTGATAATTTGCAATTGTAAAAGATTTGACGACATAGTTGCTTTGGCTACGTTAAATTTATTACATTTAAATGTAAATTTATTCATATAAAATTATTAAATGAATGCCACAAAAGGATCTGATATAAAACTCTCTCTCTATAACTTCATGAATGAATAAACAATAAAATTTAAGACTTTGGTGCTGACAACTTGACTTAATGCTTATGTAAAAAATAAGTTATGAGTTTGTTTGTTTGTGTCTATCTCAGAAATTGCTGATATGATTTTAAACAATATTTTTTGACGTTAGTTATTTGATTTATGTAGTCATCACTTTTATAGTTTTTTTAACACAACGCTATCTCGTTTTAAACTAAGCACTTCGTGCCCACTTCGTTGGGCGGCGAAAAAAACGCGTCCCTTTTTTAAACATATTTCTTTACTGCTCCACTCCTGTCAGTCATAGCGTAATACTATATAGCCTATGACACTCCCCGATAAATGAACTATTCAACACAGAAAGAATTTTAAAATCGGTTCATTCAATCCAGAGATTAACCCCTACAACGTCACAAACAAACAAACTTTACTTCTTCATAAAATTATACAGTATAGAAAAGAAAAACTCCTTAGCCAATTTATCACAGGCAAAACCAAATAATATATCTAGTATGAAAATTATACCAAGGAGGTACCGAAATTATCATAATTTTCAAAATGTTTATTTGTTGGTATCAAAAACAGCCTTGCAAGTAAACCTTGTTTTAAATAAAGAGTAATATAATATTATTACTCTTTGTTGTACAAAGTTTTCAAAAGTTTTCTGACCCTTACAAAGGCTTACAAAGAGACATGGGTCGCTTAGAGGAGCTTAGAATATATTTTAGAGTGGTCAAATACAAAATAAAATATACTTTTACTGACCTTATGAAATATGTATCTAGTATAAGAAGGAACAACTAAATAAAAAAGCAAAATAACCGTGTGGTGATTGATGGAGACTGTAATGTTCAAAAAAAGGTATAATTATATTATCAGGTATAATTATTTATCCGTTGTCTAGTACCCATAGTACAAGCTTCGCTTAGTTTGGGACTTGATGGCGCTGTGTGAATGTGTGAGGATTATTTGTATTTGTTACTATGCCATCTGCCATGGCAGTCTTAAAAGCGGACCAAGAAGCTAAGTATGGTTAGGAGAAAGACCTATCGAAGAATCACAGTTTTTCGCGGCCCATGCCCAGCGTGAGAGATGGAACACCATGAGGTTTTAGTCGGTAGAAAGTATGACAGACCTCTCCGCCCTTCTCCGGATGGAGGTTTTCCATGAGGATTTCCCCTCCGACAAAAATATGTTAAGGAGAAAGGCGAAAAAGATACGTAGGTTAAGAAAGAAAAGTTCGCATATTTACTATCTCTAAGACCACAAAAGAAGAGTGATATTACGCCAAGTATAGCTTCATCAATAGATAAGGCTCATCCCTGCAGTGGGTCATACGTTATCAAGATTATTGTCAAGAATAACGAGTAGTGACATTTTCTATTTTTAATCTGTCAAAATAAGCTCTGAATTCTTATCTTGTTATTCGTTAAGTATAATAACTTAAACTTATGCTAAATAACGACTTCGTAGCATAACCATATACTTAATTATCTTAATAGTAAGTTTTTATTGGTCGTTTTGTCGAGTCACTTAGTTTTATCTATTTAACAATTAAATAAGAAATGATTATGTAATAAAAATAGTAATTAGTGATCAAATAAATATTGTTTTTATTTAGTTTTGTTTTTTAACCTTCATTGTGCTTTTAAAACTATATTATGCTTGTAGAAAGTATAAATAAAGCGTTCGAGTATGCAACTGCCATGCACTAGGTGGCGGGTTCGAATCCTACATTGTCTTGACCCTGGACAATCTGCCGATAGCACCTCTCAGTCACGTATAGGTTCATGGCAAGTTTTTTTTTCTGTTTTCATCAAGTTTAGATCTGCGAAGTTCCCTTTACCATTCTTTAACGCCTCTCGTGGTATATCATGGTATGGTGACTCCATGAAAAAACAGTATAACTGTAATACACATTATTCATACAAAATAAATATTAGTTGTGTTTTATCTTGGTACAAAATTAACCAAAATGTTCATTTTTAACCCAAAATCAAAATATCACTCACGAACTAACAGAACATCAGACCTCAGAAGCTAACGACACAATAAAACAAACAAATAAACATTTACAACATTGATAAAATGCACACAAAACCTTATATCTATAACGATTGCCATAATAATAAAATAGTATAATGTCAACAGCTATAACACTCAGATGACAACACAAAAAACGCTTAAAAAAACAAATGAAATTTACTAAAAAAAACACGATATATTCATTTTAACCCGACAAATGGTAAAAGATTGTAATAAAAAGGTAACGGATGGTAATGGGTTAGATAGTGGGCCGGTCTCTATTACCCCCCACGGTGACCTACGGGTTAATAGGACAACCCATCGACTGCCAATCCATCCAACTATAAACTATTTGTTTATGAATAATTCTCATAATAGTTACAGTAAATGTTAAACTAGTAGTTTGAAACGGTATGTGGTACTGATTAAAATTTTAAATAAATTGTTGATTTGTTTGAGAAAAGATTTAAATTTTAGATTTATGCTGATCTTAACATGCATCTGCTAGGGGAATTAGGTCGTCGATGTTCCCATAGGTTTTAGTGATTAACTGTCAATTTATATGCTCAGTCAACTATTGATAACCTGTGAATAAAGCATGGTTTGGACTGTATTTTGTATGAGACGATGTTTGTGAAGAAACATTTACAAAATCTGTTAAAGCTTTTAAAGAGCGTTTTATGCATCGCGCAATGGAAGTTTTTAATATAATAGTATTTTGAGAGTTTTTTAGAAAAAATAAATCTAAGTCTGAGCTATTTATCTATATCTAGGTATACTAATAATACCTCTTTATAATATAAAAGAGGTACAGTTTATGTGTTTGTTTGTTTGTGATGTTGTAGGAGGTAAAGCTCTGGACGTACTTAATGAACCGATTTAAAAAAATATTTCTGTGTTGAATAGTCCATTTATCGGGGAGTGTCAAAGGCTATATAGTATCACGCTATGACTAATAGGAGTGGAGCAGTAATGAAATATGTTTAAAAAAGGGACGCGTTTTTTTCGCCGCCTAACGAACTGGGCACGGGTCAGCTATACTTATAAGATTATTTGAAATACATATCACAACACGCCTAAACCTAACATAATTCAAACAGAAATCATCACCCGCCTCATCTTGATGACATAGTTAATTAACAATGGCGCTTGTATTCTGATTTTGACAGGCCAGTTCTACTGACCTAATATCCTGTACACATACACTATACAATCTTGTCTTTAGCGAGCTTGCACTGTGAGTACTAGGTGACTGAAAAACTAATATACTTACATACATATCATATTATGTCTATATAAAAACATCCCATCTCATCCCATAGGTGTCGTAAAAACTGACTAAGGGACTATCTGTGAATATTACCTTTACATAGAAAAGAAGGAAAACTTGAAATTAAACGCTATACCAATTCGTCTGGCCAGCGTGGTATTAGTAGGCCAAGTACCCCTCCGTCACGGGAGGAGGCCCGTCCCTGCAGTTGAACATTAATAGGCTGTTATGATGAATACGTTGTAATCAGGCACCCTGTAAATCAGCAATGGCAGAGCACAGCCAAACCACTTCTTTCACTAAAGAAAGAAAAAAAGAAAACAATTTATTTATGGTAAAGCTAAACAATAACACATTTACAAAAAAAGGTTACATAATAACTTATAACCAAGACTTATAGACCTAAAGCCCGATTTACACATCGACAACTACAGTACTTAACTCGCTACTGTACTTGTCGATGTGTAAATCGAGCTTTATTATCCTGTAATTTCACCACCTCAACACACATACAATAGTTCCAGAATTCCAAAGCCGTACATTTCAATAACCGTAGATATATCAATTAGCATATATAATCTTGTCCACGGGTGTTAGCACAATCTATTTTGGATTGCAAATCCTTCGGCTCGAACTTGAGCTTCGAAGATAGAATTTTGTACGGAACGGTGGGCCGGGTTAGGGTGGCCACAAACGACGCCACAAGAAGCTGAACACAGCTACAGAAGTAGCTGAAGCGCGCAACAGCCACTTTTATTCATACATTTGGACGTTTAGTGACTGGGCCACAAGAAGCGAGCAGCGTCGATTGTAGCGTTTGGCGGCCACCGGCGTCAACTGTGTGCGTCGAGTCCATATCGTAACAGCCCATTAATGTCCCACTGCAGGGATGGGCCTCCTCCCGTGACGGAGGGATACTTGGATTATACCACGCTGGCCAGACGTATACGTATAGGGTTTAATTTCAAGTTTTCCTTCTTTTTATTTCGTAAAGATAACATTCACGGATAGTCCCTTAGCCGGTTTTTACGACACCCATGGGATGAGATGGGGTGGTGACATATTGTATTCTTACTCCGTCACCACACGGAAGATTCCATATAAAAATGTACGAAAACTACAGGAAATATGCCGGTAGCGGCGCGTTTTGTTGTTTTGACCGGTGGCCAGTGTACGGCAAGCCTTAGAAAATACGCATGGACGAACTTAACTACCGGACACGTTCGCTTCAGAGTTAGCTGGGATTAGTTGCCATACGTTTAGCTAAATAGAGGTGGTAAAGCTTACCTATTTGTTATTTTCTGGTTAGCTTGGAAATAATAATAGTGAAGATGGTTTTTGCCGTTTTGTTGGTACAGGTAGAAATAGATATTTCTTTTTATTATGGGAATTTTAATAGGGGATCATGCTGAGTTTTGGGAAACTTTACAAACAGTCTCAGGACAAAGTTGTAGATCATACAAACAAATTAAGACCTTATAAAAGGAAGTATAGGGCTGTGACTGCCACGATCTGTCCACACGTTTTTCAAACGAATAGATCAGATTGGTAAACATAGCAGGCAAAGTAATTTGTCAAGTTCCACAATCTTGATTTGATAGCTGATTTGACGACCTCTGTGGCGTAGTGGTTATATAACAAAACTGCTACGCAGAGGTCTCGGGTTCGATTCCTGCTCAAAGCAAATCTTTGTGTGCATAAACATAATTGTTTATATATAGGTAATCTGGCTGGGTGTTTTCTATATATAATATGTATTTACAAAAAAAATAAAATTAAGTATGTCTATCCGTTGTCTAGTACTCATCGTACAAGCTTTGCTTAGTTTGGGACTAGATGGCGTTGTGTGAATGAGTGAGAAATATTTATTTATTTATTTGATTTGGTTGGTACGCGTGCCACCGCCTGTGTTAGGTAGCTTTGATCACAATATTGATCCTGATAGGAGTCACTGTTAAAAAGTCACCTTTTTAAATTATTTTATTTTCTTTGCAGGTAATAATCAGAGCAATTATCTTTCTGCTGTGCTGTTCTTGGGGTCGCAAATAGTAATAGATATTAGTATAATCTATTATAATAAGTAAGGTATAGATTATATTTATCATACGTACAGAGCATTAACGTCCCACTGCAGGGGCTTTGCTTAGTGCCTGCATACAGCCACATTAATCGACCAATCCCGACCTATATATCGGTCACTTTGGTTCTCTGCGTATCTCACTATTTAATATTCATGCGAAAATAAATTATAATGCAAAACATACTATCTATAATATGATTGGACGTTAAATATTTATATTTACATAAAAACACTAATAAACAGGCATCCATAAAAGTAAAATCATATATTTTATGTAATAATATACTTATTTAAAAACGTGCGTTATATCGTTTACGTAATATATTCTAGCAAATATGGTGGTAACAGGATATAAAATTTACATAAAAATCACTCCGAACTTGTTATTACAGCCTTTATGATAAAAGCGATGGGATTTTAAACAGATTTTGAGAAAAAAAAATGTATGTATGTTGAGCTTTTTCTTAGAATATGATGTTACGCATAAGTTAGTAACACGAGTATCATAATTTCCTACAACCATAGTACAAATACATACAGTATTTCGACTTCATAGAAACGGACGAAACGCGAATTATACCACACGCTCACTATAGCGCTGGCTTTGCGCAGTGAACAGTCGCGACTGTGCCGCAGTAAAGAGCGGGAAAGTAGGTAAATGTAATTAAAAAGCTGGAGGTGGGCAGCCCTATCGCATGTTAACGTAGGCATTTGTAATAAATATTCGGCCGAGATAGACTACTGGTTGTACTGTGGCATCAAGTTAGTAACACGAGTATCATATAAACTCCCACAACGCTTTAACTCCAATAATAGAAAGGTAGGTATGTACTGATTACTTTATTTATTTTCGTTACCCCAGAATTCAGTAAATTATTAATCTATACTAATATTATAAAGAGGTAAAGTTTGTGTGTTTGTGACGTTGTAGGGGGTAATCTCTAGATTTACAGAACCGATTTTAAAAAGTCTTTCTGTGTTGAATAGTCCATTTATCGGGGAGTGTCATAGGCTGTATATTACCTATTACGCTATGACTAATAGGAGTGAAGCAGTAACGAAATATGTTTAAAAAAGTGACGCGTTTTATTCGCCACCTAACGAAATGGGCACGGGTCAGGTAGTTGGTACATATAAGTAAGAAAATGATTATAATTATTATTATGTATACTTCGAGTTACATAAAAGTTGACTCAATAATTTAGATTTACAATAGTTTTCCCTTAAAAAAACAACGTTACTGTTAGCTATTTCACCCCAATCCAGGAAGAATTTTCGTAACATACTCGTAGATATTTTTAAAGGACGTTTTTTTATTTATAGATTTTTTTAAATTAAAGTTCTAGTGAAGTCCGAACAGTAGTAAAATGTGTCCTGATATATACAAAAATATATTTTTAATATACCGACCACTAAAATACAAAATCCGCCTACAATTTAGAGCCCGCTTTATATAATAGTCATCTTGACCAACAAGACGTACAATAGAATGTTCGGCGTGCCATAAAGTACAATAGTTCACGCCCGACTACCCGCACTCTATGCAGGAATTTGACACTTAAGGGGAATACAGACTAGCGTTTTATACGCGCGTTGAAACGCTTGTAAGTGCGTCAATCAAAGCGCGCAACCTTTACAAGCATTGGTACGTTTATAAACTTATACGAGTCCAGGTTTTAGAAATCAGAGTCCAGGTTTCATCATAACAGCCCATTAATATCCCACTGCAGAGACGGGCCTCCTCCCGTGACGGAGGGATACTTAGCCTTCTAATACCACGCTGGCCAGACGGATTGGTATAGGGTTAAATTTAGATCCATGCAATAACTTTACAGCCATCATAGTTTTTTCGTTATTTTAGAAAAAAACAAGGCCATATGACTTTATAGAACCTAATATAAAGCACAAATACAGTTAAGAAACGAAGGCGAAGGGTGGAAATCAAAAGTCAACTTCATTCAGTCATTACTCTTATCCCCTTTTCAGTCTAGCTAAAAGCTTATTAACACTACAGACTACAGGCAGTTACAATAATGCTAACAACCTCGAACATGCTGCCATGTGCCTGTGTTTTAAATTAGGATTTATAGTACGCACCACTTAGCGTACATTATTCCAAAACGGCCATAAATTCGCACACAAAAACGCAAGTCTGTACATACCCTTAGCTACGCGGACATTTCTAGTGGTATTGCGTCCTGATTGGTTGGCATCTGTCGTGTTTTGTGGATTACAGCTGCGTTCATGTTTAATAGAAAACTTTATAGCACCTCATTATACACACCTGGAGTGGGTTTGGATAAATTCCTTCTGGGATGAATGGTGTCACCACTTTATCTCGTGCCGAATGTGTCGTAAAACTTGACTAAGGGAGAATCGACAAGAGATATTATTCTTTCATTACTAGACCGTGTCTAAACTAAATCTAGACAAACATAGGTCATAAGAAGAAGTTTATATTCTTTGATAAGGCACGCTTTGTAATTAGGTTTCAATCCCTGGAGTCTTTATCACCTTGCTAGGTTGGTTCGTGTACCTAATGCTGGATGGTTTACCAAATTTTTTTTTGGTTTATCGAATTCATATTTAGATTGGTTTTAAATGTGACAGAAAATAAATAAATCAAAACTTAAAATAAGTTATACATGCAGGGGTAACTCTAATTTCGTAAATCCCATCAGACAAATGGGATAACTTAGAAAATTACAATTCTGAGCTATGACAGGTTGCGAAGTTACGACTCCATAGAAAGATTTTCCTCATGTCTTTTACAACTTTTGTGGAGATAACCAGGCGAGGTATATTTTCTTTATTATACCATCAGCATAAAAATTAAGTCACTATGCCAATGTTTGTTTTCAAGGTTTTTCGCAAAAACAAACTATTAACGAGTATCTTTGAATGTCGGCATTGTTCGTCATAATCATAATTCAAATACTTCGCCAGTCGTGGGAGAGGTAGCGGGTTCGAATCCGAAGCATAACAATTGTGTGTGTTTCTTATGAAATCAAGTCTTTAAAATTCTGCGCGACACAGTACTAAATATTTATCATAATCATAACAGCCCATTAATGTCCCACTGTAAGGACGGGCCTCCTCCCATGACGAAGGGATACTTGGCCTACTAATACCACGCTGGCCAGACGCATTGGTTATAGGGTTTAATTTCAAGTTTTCCTTCTTTTTATTTCGTAAAGATAATATTCACGGATAGTCTATAGTCGGTTTTTAAAACACCCATGGGATGAGATGAGGCGATGACATACAGTATTCTTACTCCGTCACCACACTATAGAGATCTACATAGGACTAAATATTACAAAAAAAAATTCAAAATTATTCTTTATTAAGTTGTTTTATCACCGAAAAATCCTAAACAAAAACTACACGGACCATCTCACAGATGTCGCTATAAACAATTCAGAGCCACACCTCAAGATTAATCTCGGTAGTGCGTACCCCTCGTTTATAAAAACACGTTCAATAGTGCTTGACAATAGATAGAATGAGGTCGGTCCAATCGATTACCTGAAACTCCTTCCTATCTGTTTGCCGAGGATTGATTGAGACCGGTATTGACTTAGGTAACCGTACTGTGATGCCTTCCAAATAGATTTTAGTGTTTGTTTAAGGTATATAGTTACAAATATTTACCAGTTTATATGTAAGATAATACTTACACTCCGTGTGGTGACGGAGTAAGAATACAATATGTCACCACCCCATCTCAGGCCATGGGTGTCGTAAAAACCGACTAAGGGACTATCCGTAAATATTATCTTTACGAAGTAAAAAGAAGGAAAACTTGAAATTAAACCCTATACTAATCCATCTGGCCAGCGTGGTATTAGTAGGCCAAGTATCCCTCAGTTACGGGAAGAGGCCCGTCCCTGCAGTGGGACATTAATGGGATGTTATGATGATGAATGCTTTTTTGCAGTGAAAATACATGCCAATTATTCTTTGGACGACTTTTAAATACCCATTTATTCTTAAAATTAAAACACAATTCAACTGAACAACGTTTATTATTCAAAGACACAAAACCTAACTATAAACAAAATATTAGAAAGAAGAAAGAAAGAAAATACATTTATTCCTGCAATAATGTTATGTACAGACAATTACAAATAACAAAACAAAAAATTAAAAAAAAAAAAACATATATAGAAAACAAAAATTATGCGAAAGTCACATCTGTGCAGGAATCGGACCCCACTCAGCATAATGCTGCGGCAAACCAAGCAATAATGCTCAGTCGCTTACAGCGCTGATTTTCAGTGAGGCCCAGTGCATGAGTTCACCCTTGAAATACCCCCAGTTTGTATGCTGTAGGGAAATGTAAGAAAGCACATTCCCTACAGCAGACAAACTTTAAAATGTTACATACCTATTAGTATACAATAAAACAATAATGGCGTCTTAACATCTAGGTGACTTTCACAGTCCAATGAATATGCCACAACATGTTTTATGAAACATAGGCTAAAGTAACGATGTAAAATCACCTATGTCATTACGCATATATGCGCGCGAGTATAACTTAACATGCAGTTTGCATATCATTGAGAAATTATGCTTTTGTTTTTGTGTTTATTATTGGCATAATAGTGAATATTTATAGCGTAAGCTGGCAATATTTGGAGGAGGTTTATGTCCAGCCGTGGACGTCAATTGGCTGAGATGATGATGTATTGGGAGAGGCCTATGTCCATAAGTGGACTGCATTAGGCTAGTTGATTGATAGTTGATTGTTATATTTTTTTTTTAATGACAATTCCCGCACTAGAGACCGCACTAGACTTGGGATGTCTTTTATACTAGACCTTTATGAGGTCGTCGGTCCACCAAGCTGGGGGGCTACGATTGCTTTGCTTAAGTGTAATTCATTACATTTCCAAACTAATTAACAATTTAAATTGCTTAGTAGACGTTGCATACCAATAATTAGTTTCGTCACCAATTGTCTTAATTGCTTACTAAATAACCAGGTCAGTAGTTACAGTGACGCAGTGATTGGAATTGTAGCTCGCTTGCTTTGGTTTACATTTAGGGTATTGATCCAAAAGGTTTTCTTAGAGAATAACTTGATACAACCACATTAAGGAAGTTCGTGTGGTGACGGAGTAAGAATACAATATGTCACCACCCCATATCATCCCATGGGTCCCCAATCCGTCTGGCCAGCGTGGTATTAGTAGGCCAAGTATCCCTCCGTCCTGGGAGGAGGCCCGTCCCTGCAGTGGGACATTAATGGGCTGTTATGATGATGACATAAAGTATGCAAAATTATCCCAAATCACGACAGCTATTTGTGGATCGCACAAATAATTGCCTTGCACGAAATTCGTAACCGTGAAATTCGAATTCGAAACGGAAATTAAAAGTATACCTACCCATCCAAAACATCGTTTAAAATTGGTCAAAAAATCACTAACTTAAGATTTAAAAAAAATTAATTACTGTATGAAAATGCATATTTGTGCAGTTAAGTAAAAAAAATTGCGAATCTTTTATCTGTGGTAAGTTAAAAAATATTAAAGTTTATAGTTGTGTCTGTTTTATACCGCGCCTGTTTAATTCATTGCGCCGATTATGTACTATCTAACCATTCTTCAAATTAAAAAAAAAAACATTACGATGTGTATAGCTATAGATATTATATTATCTTTTCAATAAAATATAATAATAATTTGCCTGAAATATTAATAAATTTTGCACAATAACACTCGAGAACTTTCCCTTTTTTTTCAATAAATATTTTAACATCTGCAGTAGGTAACATGTCGATGCCAATCATCCGCTTTGCAAAAAAACCCTTTACTCTTGAAGCGTGAGTTGCACCTGTCTATAAGGCTTCGATATAGGGTTACAGGGCACTTGACGGTCTTCGGGACCGTCTGCGGCGACAGACCCCATAATGCAAAACACTCTTGCATTATGGGGTTAAATTTAAATATGTCTATTTATAGAGGTGGAGTACGTTATTGGTCAATTATTTTATAAGAATGTTTTATTTTTGGTTTTTTTACCTTTTACATTAAAATCATGGTACTACGTTTAGTAAGTTACGTTCCATCACCGTTGTTGGCCGGCCCTTGCAAAATGACAGTTTAAAGTCTGTTGTGATAAATGCAATACGAGGCATTTAGCTAATTCCAAAAACAGTCTTAATTTTGGCTGTATTTTGTTTTTAATTTTTGTTATCTCTGCACACAATTATTTTTTTACCCTTTTTTTTGTTTGGGGTAGGGGTACACTTTCAAAAATTTTATTTAATAGAAATTGATCAAGTAATTTGAATTTTACCTGAAAATGGTATTTCTGTGAACGAAATTGCATAGCGGTATTAATGCTATAGTTTTAGAGTAAGTTTTCTAATTGGAAAACTATGTATTTCGTAGAATAACGTTTTGGTAAGTATAGGAAATAGTTACAGGGTATAGTTAGCACAAAACAAGAATTAACTTACGGTTAAAGATATTTTATTTTCTCAAAAGAATTTACAATTCACTTACAGAGAAAAAATATACATACATCTTAATGTATTAACAGATAGGTATTTGCCGTTGAGCGAAACATAATACAACGTTATAAACCAAACCAATAGGTACTTAACATTATTAGAATCTAAAAACATCTTATTTAATTACAATGAAATTAGCAGGTAGATAAAAATATAAGTCAGAGAAAACATACAATATGACGGTAGTACCATCCAGTATTAAACTATGCAACACTATACAAAGAATAAGTTTGCCCTTGAAACTGGAGTACGAACACAGAGGTATGACGTTACTTTTTATTGGATGCGGCATCTAGTATAAGTGCGTACTTAATGAAACTAATTAATTAAAAGATTAAAAGATGTATTTATTCTACCATATTATTATTTAATAGTTTTTGTATACTTTGTTAGTATTTTTTATTGTTATCTTATTTTATGTACTAAAGTCAACTATAGATTGGTAAATATATAGTAAGTATTAAGTAGTATTATGAAATAAAAATAAATTGAGTAGTATTGTAAAATAGTATCCAAATATGTTTTTGTTTTATTTAATAATATATTTATATATATAATATTGTATCAATGTATTATGGATATTAAATCATTATTATGCTATTCGTAGGTACTCATAATGTGTGACTTAAGTAGTTTTTTAAAGGTTTTTATATTTTTTGCCTCTTTGATATATTCCGGTAATTTATTATAAATATTAACACCTTCATATTCTATATTTCTTTTCCCGTAATTCGTTCTAGGTTTTCGTGGTATTAGATAATTAGCATTTCGTAGTTTCATTTTTTGAACTTGTGATTTTTTTGTGAAAGATAGATTAGTATGTATTTCTTTTTTTAATATTTTATATATGAGTATGCAAGTAAAGTAATTATATGTTTGTGCTATCGTCATTATTTTAGTAATTTTATAAACTTTATGTGTTGGTGTTCTAAATTTGAGACCAAATAAGACCTTTATTAATTTATTTTGTGACTTTTGTATGACCTCCAAGTTTGATTTAGCACTGGTTCCCCATATTTCTATTAAATAGTCGATATGTGGTTTAACTAATGAATTATAGATCATATAGCGTACTTTTTGGGGCAGGCATTTTCTTATATTGAAAAGAGAGAACTTAAAGTCAAACAAACTACAAACCAACGATACACTACATAAAATAAAATCATTCTTTCATTCTTTAAAATACAATACACTCATAATAATTACATATTAAAGAAACTTTACAAAAACTATTACTACACAAATTTACGTGACCAAACAAAATAAAAAGTACCAAAATAAATTTCTTGATACTACGAGTATTCCAATATGTAGCAAAAAAGTCAAGTATCAAGAAAAGTTTTGTATGAAAATTTGGTTATTTCACGGTGTCGAGACCTAAATCAACAATTCTGTTTAGACATGTGGTGTTGTATTACAAAAACATGGAAATTACTACAAACTCTACGGTGTTAACTATTTGAAGCTTAGGACGGATAAAAAAAGGTTTTTGATATTCTATTTAACACTCTCTTAATTTTTTCTTTTAAATTTGTGTTTATTTTAAGCGGTGGGTAATTGCTATCTATGTTATTGGAGGTAGTTTATACTTTCAAATATGACATTAATACGATATGGGACATAGAGTAGTCACTTTTGACGAACTCTGTGGCGCAGTCGGTCTATTACATGACTACTACGCAGAGGTCTCGGGTTCGATTCCCGCTCAATGCAAATCTTTGTGTGCATTAACATGATTGTTTGCATTGGTCTGAGTGTTTCTTGTCTCTCTCTTGTTTCTTTCTTTCTTTCTTTCTTATTTACAACAAAAAAATGTATTTATCCGTTGTCTAGTACCCATAGTACAAGCTTTGCTTAGTTTGGGACTAGGTGGTGGGTATGTGTGAAAGTGAGAGGAAGAAAAAAAATAGATTGACAGGCAGAGATTTCACAAAGAGCCATGGCCAGTTGCGTCAATCAGTATACGAAATGGAACTATGTCGCCTCTCTAACCAGACGCTGAAAACGGGTCTCACCTCTACAATAATGGCGTGCACGGCACTAGGCACTCTTTGCCAGAGATGGAACCTTATTTTCTTCATCTCCAGGAGCCTTCTTTCTTCATTCTCACCACATTGAAATAGAGTTCCTAGGACCTCGGCCTCAAGGTTCCACAGATCTAGAAAAAAGGCTCGCCTTCTTGCAATTTGGTATCCTGTGATACACCTAATCAACATTCATCATAACAGCCTACTAATGTCCCACTGCAGGGACGATCTTCCTCCCGTGGCGGAGGGATACATGGCCTATTAATACCACGCTGGCCGAACGGATTGGTATAGTGTTTGATTTCAAGTTTTCCCTCTTTTTATTACGGATAAATATAAAGATAATATTCACGAATAGTCCCTTAGTCGGTTTTCACGACACCAATGGGATGAGATGGGGGACACCCATAAGATGTATTCTTACTACGTCACCACACGGAGAAATCAACATTACTCGCTGTAAAACTCACAAGATTGAGGAGCAGGTTGTAGAGCATTCATCAAAAAGCAGTTAGCTCTTAAAAGTTTCCCACTACTTTAAAAACCTAATTATTTCAACCCTACCATGAAAAATATGCCTGAGAACTCAGCATCAAGACAGTAATATAACCCTATAACCGCTAAAGGGGTATATTATACCCCAGGAGAGCTAAACTGAATACAAGCCCCGTCGCCTGAAATTACGTTATTACGGTCAAAGCCTCCCACTGGCTTGCTTTAATTAATTTAGCTTGCCCTGGCATCGAACTCGACACCTAGTTATATAATTTAAGCACGTCTCCTTAAGCTCTAGATACTCTGATTTGGTTTAGTATTTAAGATATTACAATTAATTAGGTTTTGATAATTAACTCTGTGGCGTTGTGGTTATTATACATGCTGTGTAAAGGTCTCGCCTTCGATTACAGCTCAATGTAAAACATTGTGTCTGCGAATCTTAATACATATTTACAATATTTAGGCATATACTTACAAAGAGAAACCTATGCTTATCCGTTTCCTAGTAAACCATAGTAAAAGCTCTGCTTAGTTTGGGACTAGATGATTTTATGTGAATGTGTATTATTGGTATTATTTCCTCAGTATAATAAGTAATAATATTTTTCACACAATGGCATCTACTCCCAAACTAAGTAGAAGATGTACTAACAACAAATAAGCTTACTTATTTATAAAAATTGTTACAAAACAGGTAAAACTTTGCGCTGTAATAACTATATACATATAAAAGATCCCTAAGGACGTCTGGAGTCTTGTTCCGAAATTGCGTATAACAAAAATGCCCAATCGCACGGCAATTCCCTCATATGACATTAGATACAGTGTTACCCGTAGATAGGTATTCTGCTCCCCGGGGTACATCCTAGTCTTTATTTAAATTACCCTACACGTAGCTGTTTCAGAACAACATGTTAAAACATTCGACATCCTTGCCAACATAAAAAAATAGGATATCCAGTTTTACGAATCTTTTTTTTTCGACAGCAAAAACTCTGTCGTTGAGACCATAAATTTTGTCCTGGACTAAATGTATTATGTATGCGTGCAGACTGATTTTTTTTGTCTCACTTTGTTTTGTTATGACTATAAGGACTATATTTGCTTGCAAGTTTATGCAAAATTGTCTTACGTTAGGGTAACGTTGGGTCGTTTATACATTATTATTATTAAACATTTCTTATGTGTTTATTCGTAATATTCGTTGAACATTTTAGTGTTATGTTTTAATTTCTTATTATTTTTGAAAGGTGTTTGAATTTGTATTTTAATTGGAGTAGTAATAAGGTTTATTTTAATGTATCAATCGCTATTATAAAAATGAAACCACCCACTTAGTGCTTTTACTATTTTGGATTATACTCTGTTTCCGTAATAATCTAAATATCTTTCTTCTTATCACTCTTTTAATGGCCCACTGCAGCGATGGATCTCTTAATACGATGCCAATATAATTTGTAAAAGTATCAGTCGATCCACAAATGACGGTGTTGAGCTTGAAAATGTTGCTGTCGTATAAATATTGGTTTGAAAAGTCCCAACGACACAAAGTACGATCCGTAGTTCCGCAATAGGGATCAAATGACATTTGGGATTTGTTATGTCATGTTATGTTATGTCATGTTCATCATCATCATGTCCTGTGTTATGTTATGTCGTGGGGGTCATGCTTTATAAAGCACGCTAGACAATTAATACTATGTTCCATAAACGATTTTCTGATGTTTGCCTATGACCGGTTATTATACGCTAGGCTCTGTTCAGACTGGATGTCGTAGTATGAGTAGGTATATAGAATTAAGTATCTGCACAATATGTAATACTCATTATCTTATCAACGAAAATACGGCCACTGGCGCACATTGCCTATTAAAGTATTCATTTAGAAATTTAGGGTCCGATCGATCCAGCGTAACTCTGATCTAAACACCATCCTATTAAGTCTAGCATTTTAGTAACAAAAGCTAAATCATCCATACTATGTATTTCTTATTAACAAAGAGACAGAAGCAAGTAGAAGCTCGTATAACACATAAATAAACCTAGTTGTTAGTTTGCAGCAGTAAAATAATAAAGATGACAGTGAAGTTGTGTTCCGCATATTATTATGCTACGAACATCGGTGAGGATATTGTCTGACTGATAGCGAGAGCGATAAGCTGTAGCGTTTTTCTGTGATAAAACAAATGAATACTGATTAAAAATCTCTATTTAAATAACAGCATGACTTTAATAGACACACAAGAGTTAAGTTAGGCTCAAGATAATTATTTGCGGACTAACTCCGGTTAAAAACACTATCATATTCAGTCTAGCATTTTAGTAACAAAAACTAAATCATCCATGCAATGTTTGTAACAGTAAAATAATAAAGATGACCGTGAAGTTGTGTTACCCATATGCTACGAACATCGGTAAGTATATGGTCTGACTGATAGCGAGAGCGATAAGCAGTAGCGATCTAAAACAAATAAAAAAATACTTTTCCTTTCATAAGACCACTTGACTTGTACCGACGCAATATTAAAGAATTGTTTCCAGATTTAAAATGATTTATTTATTTGTTTTGATTGTCAAGTCTTGCGTGAACTCCTTCATTGCTGGCTTGTCAATAACATACAACACCGGTTTCAAATTCTTGTTTGAATGAGACTGACTGCACCATATTAACTTAAGATACCCTAATCAGAGATAATGAGAGAAAAGAGAAACAGAACTTGTCATAAGAGATTCTCTTCTTTTCGTTTTTTTTCTAATTAGACAGAGGTCCAGTTGAAGTTTTTGTATAAAACAGACAGAGGTCTAGTATAACAAAAGAACTCAAAAGTCCTTCTTCAATGTGTCTAATACACACGAAAGTATTTTTCTTCCGCTGTCTGTTCTACAAGATATTGGTCTTATAGAACAAAAGCCGAAATACTTGTTACTTATCCGCTATCAGTCAGACCTATACTTAACAAAGACATATTTATTTTCTTTAAAACGAGTCCACAAGTTTCTAGACTTTAATAAAAGTGTTGCCTCTAAATATGTGGTGTCGCCCACAACGGAACTGAGCTAGCTATATAGTATCTTCATAACTGGCGCGAGAAAAATCTTACGTCTAATTAATTTTAGTGGGACGCTACCTTTATTTCAATATGGGTCGCGTAGTAATGAGTATAAGGCTAGTAATTGCGTGTATCCTTTTTGTTTATATAATTCGTGTGAATATAATTAGCGCTAGGTAACAAGCTATGTGTCGCTAAGACTTGGCCAGACATTTAACAGAATACACAATTAACAGATACAAAGTACTACACGGTCACATTATCTAGAGCCCTCGCTGGAATGCGAACCTCGCGTCCCGTTCTCCTTTCAACCTCCGCGCTCGCCACGGGCATCCGACGCGACGCGACCGACGTGACGTCATCGACGCCAGGTCTCGAGATAATGTGATCGGGTAGTACATCCAGGCGCAAGGCAATCATTGCGGTTCGTATTAATTTGTCTTGCGGAGTATTCGTACAGTAAAAAATATGTACCTGCCTGTACGCTTTGTCACCGATATTTTTTTGAAGATAAATAAATAACTGGTGGCTACTGACAACCGTTGAGGCAGAAAGACTTTATCTTCATAAATAGCGCGAAAAAAATCGTACGTCTAATTAGCTTTAGTGGGATGCCTGCTTTATTTGAATATGGGTCGCGTAGCGTGATGTGACTAGTGTTATATAATAATGTGTATGTTTTTTGTCACTAGGATGACTTTGCGTGTCTCGTGTGAATTTTGAATCTTGCTTTTGAATACATTAATGACCCTTTGAATTCTTTAGAAAATATTATATTGTTCATAATAATGACGTTTATTCTGTGTACTAAGATTAGTGTTCTATGTTGGCATGACATAGCTAAAGATTTTTATGTGTCGGAAAACCAGTGGCAATAATTCGACTTATAAATTTTAAAAAAAATATATTATAAAAAGAAACAGTAAAAGTATAAATAAGCCACCTTACCTAAAGGTAAGCATCATGCTTTGTCATATGCAAAATAATCTGTGCTCCGTGCGTAATAAATCTAGCTCGGAGTGCCTTTGCACTGCGATTGTCAATGAAGGACGATTTACACATCGACAAGTACAGTAGCGAGTTAAATAGTAAGTTGCTGATTAAGTTGATTTGAATAGATCTCCATCCTATTTTTTGGCGAGTTAAGTACAGAGTAGCCCCCTCTCTCGCGTTTCGCCAACAGCTTGTGTCTTAAGCCCGATTTAAATAGAGATCTATTTAAATCTATTTAATCTGAAAGATCTATTTAAATATTTAAAAGACACAAATATTTAAAAGACACAAGCTGTGAATTCACATAGCCCTGTATTTTTACCAGCTAAACACAGTCACACATGTGTGCCAGTGTTGGCACACTACATACCTACTGCTTGAAAGTGAATTACAGTTGGCCACCAAAGCAAAGTAAGTTAATAATTATATATGCTATACACACCTGGGAAAATCAAATACTTTCCTATTTCTTCTTTCTTTCCAAGCGTAAGTGCATTTCAGATTTTAAAAATTATAAATTTAAAGTTATTTTTCCTATAATCGTTAGCTTAAAAGCATTCTAATTAGAAATAAAAGTACTTTTTCGTTTTTTTTTTAATTTTTCTACATTAACCGATATTGTCTGATAGTCTACAAGACTGTGCTGATGCAGCACTATGCTGTATATCTAAGACAGGGCTGTCAAAAGTACTTATATTAATCAGATTTTTTTAAATTACTTAAAATGTTGCTTAACTCCGTGTGGTGACGGAGTAAGAATACAATATGTCACCACCCCATCTCATCCCATGGGTGTCGTAAAACCCGGCTAAGGGACTATCAGTAAATTATCTTTACAAAATAAAAAGAAAAAAAACTTGAAATTAAACCCTATAGGTCCCAAACCGTCTGGCCAGCGTGGTATTAGTAGGCAAAGTAACCCTCTGTCACGGGAGGAGACCCGTCAGTGGGACATTAATGGGTTAACAAAAAAAATGTTGCTTATTAAAAAGCTTGCAAATTGTAAAACTATTCGTACAAAGGTAAAAAATATTTTTTTTACATTAGTCCCAACTCCCAACAGAGAAAGAGGCCCTTATTTGTTTTTTTAAATACATACATACTCGTAATATGCAAACAGTCATGTTCATACACACAAACATTTGCATTAAACGAGAATCAAACGTAACGAACTAATTCACACATTAATTTATTACATACTCTATGCTAATTTATAGTGAAATTTGCCTTTTAAATTAGAAGGGCCACGTGTGATATATTTATTGTCAAATCGTGACCCTTATCGGGCTTAAAAGTTGAGCTTGTACAGCAAGAGGCGATCCCTCAAGAGGGGTCCTACTGTCGGTAGCAGCTTGTGTTGAATAACAAATAGACGTAAGGCACCCTGCCCCTTGTGTAGAGCCTACTGAAAAGTGTGTTCCATGGTACCTATATAGCACTATACAGGGTGGCTCATTCAAATGGGTCAGTATGGAAAAGTCTTAAACTATAAGTCATACGAAGATTTGTTCTTAGGAACCATGTCACCGATTTTGATAAAAAGAAAAACTGCATTCATATATTTGAAAAAGATACTGTACCCAGCTAGGAAATCGAACCCGGTTGTTTTGCAAAAATAAACTTATACTTTTTCTATTTAAATATCGATTCTGTAGGTCTTAAGCAGTAAATATCTCTATGAAACATTATGTCTTAGGCCAGGCGCGCACTACGTCGCACAGTAATACTGGTGGGCTGCGGTGGCTCTGACGTCAAGTGCGCGCAATACAATGTAAAACTGTTTGGTACAGTATTACAGTGCGACATTATACCGCTGCGCTTTTCTGCCGCGCGGCGAAAAACTCGTAGTGCGCGCCTGGCCTAAAATGAATAAAATGCATTTTTTTCACATACTTAAATTTATTATACACTCGAGAGCAAAAGTTCCGGGTCACTAGCATTTACTTCAATATCTTGAAAACGAATAAAGCTATCGTATTGAAATAAATTGAACTTTATAGACAATTTAATGTTACTAAAATAAAATGCATTACATTTACTACTGACCATTTATTTTATTATGTTTAAAAGGACAAATTAAAAATGGCGTCATTTTGCTTGTAAAACCAAAACTGAAAATATTGAATTTTTTATATTTACAAGTAGTTTTAACACGGTTTAGTACTTGGTATTACCCCCACGTGCTGTCTGGACTGCTGCAATGCGATTTGGCATGCTGTACACCAAGTTTCTGAAACACTGTTGGGGAATGTTCTCCCATTCCTCTACCAATGCATGTTTCAAGTCACTAAGCGTAATTAAAGGAGGATCTTGTTGTCTTGCCCGTCGTCCGAGCTCGTCCCAGGCGTGCTCGATTGGGATGAGGTCGGGGCTACGTGCTGGCCACACCATGGGACGAATATTCACCTCATCAAGGTAGTCTTGCACTACACGAGCAGTGTGGGGACGGGCGTTATCCTGCATAAAGATGGCATTCTCACCAAGTCTTGCCATAAATGGACCGACGTGCTCGTTGAGGATTTCATCCACGTATCTTACGCCATTAAGAGTCCCGTTTTCGATCAGTACAAGCTCTGTTCGGCTTTCCGCAGAAATTCCAGCCCACACGAGTACCGAACCACCACCGTATGACACCTTTTCTTCAATACAGGCTTGCATAAATCTTTCTCCTGGTCTTCTGTACACCTTTGCCCTTCCGTCGTGTGTATACAGCATAAATTTTGATTCGTCCGAGAATATGACATTTGACCAATTTTCAATCGTCCAATTCGAGTGTTCGCGTGCATAAATTCGTCTTGCTATACGATGGTGTCTCTCGAGTTTCGGACCATTTGCGGGTCTAAATGGTTTCAAATTACCTTCAGCAAGTCGCCGTCTTACAGTCCAAGCAGAAGGGCTGCTTCCACCAAGTCCTAAAAAATGATGAGTCAGTGCTGTTCCCGTAAGAAACCGATTTCGTAGCATAGAGTTCACTAAATATCGATCTTCCCGTGCCGTCGTACACCTGGGTCTGCCTGTTGTTGGTCTGCGTAGGTTCAAACCAGTTTCTAGAAACCGCTGGCGAACACGCTGAACTGTAGACAACGATACACCGACTAGTCTTGCTGTTTCTCGCTGACTGCTCCCATTTTCCAGGATCGTGAGGATTCTCGTACATTCCTCAGGTGTGAGTGACATAATTACCACTTTAATAATGACTATTGGATACCTGGATGACTCCTTATAAATACATTTTATGACAGAACAAAAACAAAAGCAAAAACAGTAGTGAAAATTAGAAGTTCTGATTAAAAAAAAATGGATCTTTTTTTTTATAACTTTTTTAATGCCATTACTTACCGCCAATCAATAAGTTTTTATATGTTTAATGAAAGATTATTAAATTGTCTATAAAGTTCAATTTATTTCAATACGATAGCTTTATTCGTTTTCAAGATATTGAAGTAAATGCTAGTGACCCGGAACTTTTGCTCTCGAGTGTAGTAGGTGTTCGAAGTGGCCACCGTTTTGTTCAATACAATATTTAACACGTTTAAGTAACGATCTTCTTATTGCGTTTTGTATCTTCATGCAGCCAGTCATAATGAAACGTTCCATTTTCAAATGAGGCTTAACTTAACACGTCTCTGTACCTATCTACAATATCTACATACTTTATGTGGGCTTTTTAATTGATTGTTAGTGTTTGATTAATAGAAGTAAGTAGTTGCATGATAATAATATTACTGTAGATAACAAAACTTCCTTAAAAGTTTAATGCAATGCCACATGATTATGTAACACGGTGTATGTAACTAGTATTTAGTAAACAAGGCATTTTATTCATTTAAGACATAATGTTTCATAGAGATATTTACTGCTTAAGACCTACAGAATCGATATTTAAATAGAAAAAGTATAAGTTTATTTTTGCAAAACAACCGGGTTCGATTCCCTAGCTGGGTACAGTATCTTTTTCAAATGTATGAATGCAGTTTTTCTTTTTATCAAAATCGGTGACATGGTTCCTAAGAACAAATCTTCGTATGACTTATAGTTTAAGACTTTCCCATACTGACCCTTTTGAATGAGCCACCCTGTATAAGGGCTATAAATAAATAAATATAATAATTCCTAACACATTCACACAACGCCATCTAGTCCCAAACTAAGCAAAGCTTGTACTATGGGTACTAGACAACGGATAAACATACTTAAATCCTATTTTTTATTAACACATACATAATAATTATGCATAGAATACACTCAGACCAATGCAAACAATCATGTTCATGCACACAAAGATTTGCATTGAGCGGGGCTCGAATAGTTTGGGACTAGGTGGCGTTGTGTGAATGTGTGAGGATTATTTATTATTTATTTATTATATTTATTTTATAATCCTGTCAAACCAACAAACAAAAACACTAACGAGACTTGTTTAGTCTCATGGTGACATTTTGTATTCTTATTATACGTAACCGAAATTAAGTAATAAATAAATAATAAATTAATAATAAACTAACTATACCTGCTTAAATATTAATTAATAAAATATGTATATTTTCGACAACCCTACTACTTCACTAAGACGGTATTTGCATAATGTTTATTAAAAAAACGTAATCGCTTCTCATTAAGCCCAGCCACCAGGCACTAAGATACAGTCGCGAAGAAAATACTTTCATCAAAATTAATAAAATAGAAGAAAATTATAATTTCAAATTATTAAATCAATTTGTGGTTCCTTCATATTCATGTTAATTAAACTTTAATAATAATTATGGTAATGTGTTTCGCATAAAAAATGTCCACGGAGAGATATTTGAATAAATTATTTTAGATGTTTTATTTGTAAAATAAATTGTATTTTGTTGTCCCTGTCCTCTAGTGGACCACTCGGGTCGATCTCCAGAGCAGCATGACAATTCTCGTACCTTAAAATCGTTAAAATTCGGTTAAATTAACTTTTAGTTGTCAAATTGTCACACAATGGGTAAGACAATTTGACAACTAAAAGTTAACTTAACCGAATTTTTAACGATTTTATGGTACGCGAATTGACATGCAGGTTAAAACCTGTAATGATTCGTCAAATTAAAGGAATACCGACATTTTCTTCCTATAAACAATTTTCCAGGACATGTGTCTACTCCTGTGACATGGGGTGCTCTAAACGTATCATGGAAAAGCATTCAGTAAAAACTAACAAAATGACGAAGTAAACCTATTCCAATACAAGTTTGGGACAAGATGGCGTTGTGTGAATGTATGACGAATATTTATTTATTTATTTACTAACCGATGCACTCATACCTGCATTACACACTTATGTAAACGGACTTTCATTAAAACATTCAATGTGCCACTGCAGGGACGGGTTTTTTCAGTTACATACAGAGTTGTTTACTACTCTGGCCAGTAAGATTGGTACATGATTTATAATGTCATGTTTTTATCATCTTGTTGTTGTAGAAAATATCTTCGATACTTCTTATTGTCTTTTACAACACCTATAAGATTGGATAGGTTAGTGACAAGTATTCTCACTCCATCACCACACTAATTGACTAAATTATTCTATTATCAATGGTCAAGTTTAACATACCACGGCTGACATATCATAGACTCGATTATGTATAAATTAGTACTACTTAAAAAGTAATGGGCTATTAAAATTGGTATTTTTATGGTTTTCGATAAATATCAATGACTAACACATTTGTTTTCAACCAATTTGAGCGAGCTTCACAGATATGGAAAGAATTTTACTTAGGTATTTAAAACATGTGATGTGGTGATGGATAAATCTATACATATCTATAAATGAAATTTCCGTGGCGCGCCGTTCGCGATAGGAGCATAATTGAATGTTTGTATCAGTAGCAATGCGTTCGTGTTGATGGCTGCTGTGCTGGAGGAAGCAGATTCGAATCCCACACAATATAATTTATTAATATAATACATTGTTGTCTTAAGCCTGGATGTTCTTTATGTGCGTTTAGTTCACGCCTAAAGGCCCCCGCGACTTAAGGCTTTTTAGTGTCTGAGTTGTCTTTTTAGATAAGTAAGGTTGAATATTAATTGCGATTCCTACCAGCTGCAAAGTACAACTAAATTGCAGATAAAACTCCTCTTTTCAAAGTCGGTTAAAAAACAAAACACACGCATATATTTCAAATGTCAATACAAATATTTTAAGCTCATAATATATAATCTTACTTTGCGAAATATTATCGCGCCCCAACACCCTACGCGGATATGCATCCCGTTTCCTTCTCATTGAGCCCTCAAATGTGAGATCTTCAAATGGCATTTGCCGTGAAAATATTTACGGTATTTTACGCGTGATAAGATTAAATTTCAGAACGAAATTTTGCGGGTTTAAGATATATCTTGAGATGTGTTTTTAGATGATCTTGCGTTTATATTCGTTAAGTTACTTCACTTCTTGTTATATAAACATACTTACATAAATTCACGCTGTATTTCCAGGGGAATAAGCAGAGACTGTTATTACTACTGTTATTTACAATAAAACAATATTTATTATTGACGTATATACATTTATACTTTGTATGTTATGCATAGTACGCATAATAAGCATAGTACCAATCATTTCATTTTAAATTGTCGCAAAATTCGACTCAGAAACTTTTATGGGACTAACAGACGTCCATATGTCTAAGTGACAAAATAACATAACAATAATTAGTACTTTGACTTTAATTTATAATCTCCAAAAACAAACAATTCAAAATTGACGACATCTTTGAAAGAAAGAAATAAAGAAACATTCATAAATCTATAAATCAGTTTACAACCGTTTAATTTTTGAAAAAAAAAAAAGGTTAGTAATAAATTTTCAATTCTTTGTCATTGCATAAAGAATAGATACTTAGTTCAACAGATAATAATTATTTAAACAATAGAAACGCACTTTTGTACACGAGCGTACCTTTCTAAGAAAATATTTTATTTTTAAACAATAGTGTTTTGTGCTTGCGGTCTTACTGTTTCGAAAATAACTCAACCAAAGATACATGAATGAGTTAAACCTATTAAACAAAAATAATCTCAAAACATTTGATTGTAAAGTCTATTTTCATCTGACAAAGTAAGTACCGTAATAATTTTAGTGTCAAAGAAGGAATAGCACACTTTCCCATAAATGTATGTTATTTGTCTGTTAAATACGTATACACAGCAACACATCAAGTTAAACATTTTCATTTGAAATTGTGTCTTATTTCAAGGTATTAAGGTACATGAGTGTCTAGGTTGATTAGTTGCTGTGTGTACATAGTTTAACTCAGCTTCTTTTATATACGAAAAACAATGCATTAAATAAATCTTAGTATTTCTATTACTGTTTGTACTGAATGTATGTCAGTCAATAACTATGTAACGGCTTAACGGAATAGGATGCAATTTGGCACACTGATAGATCATCATTGTTACTTGAATCTTGTATACCGTATTTTATTGTATTGTAACTGCTGTTACTATATTTCTCACACATTCACACAACGCCATCTAGTCCCAAAATAAGAAGAGCTTTTACTACGGATGCTAGACAACTTATGAACGCGATGTAATAAATAATAATACATGCAAATATATTATATAATAATTTTGATTACGCCCAATGCTGATTTGCCTCACACGGTGGACCGACGACCTGGTTAGGACGGCGGGAAGCCGATGGATGAGAGAGGCACAAGACCGCGCAGAGTGGAAACTTTTGGAGGAGGCCTATGTCCAGCAGTTGACGTCCATAGGCTGATATGGATGGATGCTGATTTTACAGTAGCTGATTTCTATAATTATTTTGAAAAATTTAATCTTCCCTTCCTCCATTTTATCTTCTTTCAATTTCCTTTATAGTGTTACTGATGTCCAGGTCCATAAGTGGTAGTTACTACTTACTTTAATGCAATAAAAAAATATTAGTAGGTAACTATTTTCAAATGAAAAATTAACTTTATGTACTAGTTAATAAAGATGTTATTGGTTTAAATTTTATTTTGAATATATTTGATTGGTAACAAAAATGAAAATAAGTCCTTTGTGGTTCCCCAAAAGCAGACCGTTTGTAATTAAATTTATATTTAATATTAATTAGATTTTATATAGCTATTGTTATTTTGTGATTTCTACCTATTTTGTTTAATTATTTTGCCTATCCTAAATAATTAGGACACACTCGAATTAAATTTAAGACCCTTGTTCTATCCAATTGATTAGCTATCAATAATGTCACCCACTGTAGGGACAGATGTCTTCCTATGACGAAGGGAAACTTGGGCTTCTATGACAAAGGCAAACTTTTTACTACTAAACTGGCCATAGGTAGGTACTTATTTAATGCTTTTTTTGAGGATCAAGAACAAATTGACCCTACTTTGCCTGATGGTAAGCAATGATGGTAGTAGAATCCAAAAAATGGTGTAGATGTAATTAGATTATATTATCAATATATTAATTTTTCAAACATTGCACTGTTACGATTCTCCTTTAGGTATATTATGTATACAGTCTACCCAATTACAATCCCTGATTGAAACTCCAAAACCACCAGACACAGTCGCCTTTCACTTCATTTAAATAGACAATTTGCACCCCACACAGAACTTAATCTAATCAAAAACACCCTAAAAATTATATGTACCTGACAAACATGTAACAGAATCAGCATAACACCCCTTAGGGGATAGGATGGGGGGAATAATCACATCCCCTATGGGGTAGCAAAGGCATATCAACATCAAATATTCTGTTTTGTGACCAGATCAAGTCATTTCGATGTCACAGATTGGTTAGTTAATTTTAATAGTACGGGAAAAGGTTTGGTTTATTTCTGATGTACGTAGATTAAGATTAAATAACATTTTGTCGACCTCTGTGGCGTAGTGGTTATATAACATGACTGCTAAGCAGAGGTCTCGGGATCGATTTCCGCTCAATGCAAATCTTTTATCAAGCAATCTTCAGATGTAGTTCTTCATGTGCTGACGTAATAAGAATAGGTGGGTTACATGGTTTCAGCATTTTATAACACATTATAGTTGTCTTAAAATCAGACTGCAAGATAACTAATAAAAACATAATCTATACCCAAAGAAAACTCGCAGCATTCAATCATCATAACAGCCCATTAATGTCCCACTGCAGGGACAGGCCACCTCCCGCCACGGAGGGATACTTGGCCTACTAATACCACGCTGGCCAGACGGATTGGTATAGGGTTTAATTTGAAGATTTCCTTCTTTTTATTTTGTAAAGACAATATTGACGGATAGTCCCTTAGTCGGTTTTTACGACACCCATGGGATGAGATGGAGTGATGACATATTGTATTCTTTCTCCGTCACCACACGGAGTGAAGCATTCAATACTGATAGTTATTGGTCTTGTTTCGCATTGCCAGTATGGCATTAATAGGACAAGATTTTCTGATATGACCCAGTAGCTGCTAAAGAACACTTACCTTCATACTCATAGCACTAAAGCCTTCTTTGTGACTTTATATTTATCTCTTCACCCATAAATCGACAAATTGAAGTATAGTCTGAACAAAGAGTGTATTCCAGTGTACAGTCGGCATAAAATAAATAATGACAAACACTTGAAATCGCCGACAAAAGATGGATATCAAACTGGAGATACTCATTACCCACAGATGTCAGTACAAATTAATGTCACAACAAGTAAAGGCCAAATTAAGGGTATTATTTTTTTTTTAAAGCGACACAAGAGAAGGCCGAAGGGTCAATTTGGCCTATAGTCGTCGCAAATGACTCGGTACGTGCCCAATTACGCCCCCTTCGTGTATAGAGGGAACGTTCACACGGTCAGACTTTTTGTGGTTGTTTTGAGTTTTTGATTTTTGAATCTGATTTCTATTGTATTTATTAACTGAGGACAAAATAATGAGGTTCTCAGTTCAGTTGTATTTTTGTTAAGGTTTTACGGCGGAATTTAGTATTTTTTTGATAAATTTGGAAATACCTTTGACTTGTTTGACAGCGTATTATGTAGCAATTTTATGTTAATTATACTATAAATTGTCTTGGTAATTTACTTTTTATCTCATAAAATTGTCGGTTAATTTAATATCACTAAATTTGCCGCCAATATTCTGGGGCCAACTTTCGTTAGCCAGTCTCTATCAAATTTATCGATTTACTTTGCTGATCACATTCACAAAATATTAAAACAAATGCATGACCACATTGAATAGCATCACGAAAGCGCCGACCAGTTCCCTAATCGCATAGTGTGCATAGCCCCTAACACCGCCCGTTGCTCCTAATTATGTACGAGCAAGGATTTTGATTTCACATCCACTGCGAACTGGCATTAAAGGGATGCCACGCGAAATTGGAGTTCTCTAAGTGAATATGTAATGTTCATTAATTAAAAACGGGTATGTAATCATTGTGGTTCCGTAGTCAGTTCGTTAGTTGATAGTTCGTGCTAGTTTTGAAGTTTTGGTTTGAGAAATTTATGTGAAGTTGTATTTAGGCTTCGATTATGATATGATGTAATATTATTTTGTGTTTAATTCATATATAACGTTATCTTATTCTAAACTAAGTTGAGCTTAAACTAAGGAAAAAAAGCAAAATGTTAAGCCGTTTCACCATTTATGAATATCATTTAAGTAATATCCCACTGCAGAGACGGTTCCTAGCAGTGTCAAAGCGAAACTTGGCTTTCTAATACCAAGCCCATCCAAACAAAATGGTATAGGGTTAAGGATTTTTTATTTTCGTTTGTATGTCTGCAAACCTTTCCTTAGCCGGCTCTTACAACACCCCGATAAGGTAGGATTAGTAATTACACTAATAGTAAGAACGTATTTAGTTTAATACTACGCGATAACTTAAAAGTATTTACTTAGTTATGTTTTTCATTAACAAAATGTACTCTGTCTTTTAACAAAGGTCAACTTTGATCCCTAATGTATACCTAATAAAAGTTAAATAATAAAAAATACATCTTTCACTTATCTTAATTACACTTAAAAGTAATTAAACAATAGCACGAGAGTTCTCAAAAATTATAAAGAACAACATCTAGAAATGTTATCGTGATCTTAATGTCGGCAAGGCAAGTTTAATTAATTAATTCTTACATATTTTATGAGGCTAACATTAAACTGACGTTTTCCCCTTGACTGCTCGAATAAAAGGATCGAGACATTAAGATTATTTAAGATTGTTATCCAGTAAAAGATATCATCTGTTGATTCAAAGGTAAAGTGGTTGCGATATATCGTCTTGTCTTCGCTTGTCGCTGTTAAATTTATGTATAAGATGGGATGAGCCCTTGGCGACACAGTGCGATATTTTTTTTAAGTGAGCAATGTTTATTTCTAGATATTCTAATTGTGTGTTCAAAACATTTTCAATATTCTTTTACTTTTTACTAGATAATTTATTCAGTGTACTCTGTCGAGTACGAAAATTTGTCATAACTTCACATACAAAGTGGCTAACTTATATAAACGTATCAATTTTAATATATCATCTATTTTATTTTAGAATGTATTTTATATCATAATTATACTTACACATAATCCCGCTTTGTTACTAAAGGGGTAGGCAGAAATTACAAAACGTCATTATTATTTTTTTAACTTGTTTAGATTTATCTTTACTCATCATAACTTTATGCAAGCACATTATTTCTAAATGCTAAACACGTTTTTTGAAGATGACAAAAAATAATTATCGAAAGAACGATCTTAACTTAACTTAACAACGTTCGTTACCTCTCTTTTGCGCTGTAAATTAAACCATCTTCATTTTCGAAATATCTGCATAGCTTTAGCTGGGCAACAATCCTAAAATATTATATCTAACACAATGTTTTTACCTCCAAATGAAATCCTCAGAGAATTCCCATCAAGATCCCATGGGCCTTTGTCTAAAGCTCACCCTTTGCTTTATTTGGCATAAGTAGAAAATTTTAATGGTACACTATAAAAAGTTCGGCGGACGAATTTCAAACATTTATTGTTTAGCCGAGAATGTTTATGAATAAAATATGTATAATTTTATATTTATTTTATGTTTATGTCCACCATGTTGGTTTTGCTTTTTAATCTGTGGACGTGATCAAATGCTTATTGGTTCTCGTTCTGAATAATATATTAATGTAAGAACGGTGGCGGTGCTTTTACTGCAGGAGCCGAATTGGTATACACAGCAACACATCAAGTTAAACATTTTCATTTGAAATTGTGTCTTATTTCAAGGTATTAAGGTACATGAGTGTCTAGCTTGATTAGTTGCTGTGTGTACATTTTGAAATTCTTTTCTTCTGTCTTTATGTAGATAATGTTTTTAATTATGAACTCGTAAATTTGTTTGTTTATGCAAAATGTTTAAAATCATCCTTAAGCCCGATTTACACATCGACAAGTACAGTAGCGAGTTAAGTAGTAAGTTGTTGATTAAGTTAATTTAAATAGATCTCCATCCTATTTTTTGGCGAGTTAAGTACGAAGTAGCCCCTAGTTGTAGTAGTTTTCCCATTGTCGTTGTGTAAATCGGGCTTTAGATAAAGAATACTTTTTTTTTCTTTTTAATATACCTAAAGTTCACTCGGACAAAAGTATTGGTTTGGTTTCTGTTTCATTCACTAGCCAATATTTAACTAGAATTCTTGCGTATTTTTTCTGTTCTTGATATAAACATTATTCATGCAGCTAAATTAATATATTTAAAACACTTTAGTTTAAAAATATAAATATAGTTTTAAACAAACTATTCTAATTTATTAGTTTTTAATTTAATTTAAACAAGTGATGTTAATTATAAAATAACGTTCATGTTATTATTACTAAATTATCACTGTTTTATTACTCTCTCGTCACATTACAGATATTATACAGAAGTTTATCTACAAACAAAGTGCAACGCTGATGAACAAAATGTATACTATGATTGTATGATTGATAACAAAATCAATAACATATCATCATCGTCATCATATCAGCCAATCGACGTCCACTGCTGGGCCTCCTCCAAGTATTGCCACCTTGTGCGGTCCTCTGCCTCCTTCATCCATCCATCCATTCCCGCCGTCCTAACTAGCTCGTCGATAACATAAATAGGTCATTAAAAATCAGTAATCGATACTCTCAGACATCTAATTTTGTGTCGGTAGTTTTACCTAACAGACACTTTTAAGTGTCTGTTAGGTAAAACTACCACCTAGCATTCACCAGTATTAGTGAAAACAATATTAGTACCCGATGTAAGAAACACTAAGTAAAAGTTGGACTACCGTTGTTAATTGTATTCTGGTGTCATTGCACATTTAAATTTCAACTATAATATTAATTCTGAACTTGTTTTTGATGAAACGAAATATTTATTAAATCTTGTTTTCTTTTCAAATATAATTTTAAACAAAAGACAAGTTTTGATTAGGCTAACGTTAATAGTTACATCAAAATTTGTTTTATTATTAAAATATTTGCTTTTCTATTCATAGATATTGCTTGAAAAGGACTTTAATTTAAAGTACTTTTGCAGATAAAATAATTAATCTTAAATGTTAAAAGGCAAAGATTAAACGTTATTTAGAGTTTTGAAAAGACTGACTTTCTTTATCGTAGTCTAGTTCGTCAGCAGTGTACTACTTGTCTAACTTAGAGGCTTAACTGAAACGCAGATGTTATGAAGTTCTAGAAGATGGTAAACACGTCTTATGACACTTAAGGGATGATGGTCTTATCAACACCATGTATTCCATATCAGTCACTTGTGTAGTGAGTACTTTACGATTGAGTAAATATAATAAAAAGTGGTGACAGAATAAGAATACAGTTGTTAGTTACCCACTTAGTTAACTTTTACGACATGTAAATACTTAAGCAATCTTAAGATAAGAAGGTATTTAATATTCCGCAAAATTAACAAGGAAATTAACGAAACAAACTATGTTCTATTAAAAAAGACAAAAAAAACCACTCAGTATCTAAGAATAGAACGCATTAGTATAACTCTAGTTGTACTCCAACATACAACAGTTAGGTTTCAACCGCATAAATCATTACTGCACCAAGCCGTCTGTACTCTCTATACTACACACGTACATGTCCTTCTTCCAATACAAACATTACTAGTTCTAGTTTGTCAACTTTAACGACACAAAATCTTAAAAAAACACCAAAAACTAGCTTAAGATAATAAATATAAAAAAAAACAAAAAAGATAAGTATTATACACGGAAATTAACCAATATCTGAATTCTCAAAGATGTAGGTATAAAAACTTTATTCTACCTAAAAGCCACTACAATGAAGTATCTAAGAATAGAACGCATTAGTATAACTCTAGTTGTACTCAAACATACAACGGTTAGGTTTCAACCGTATAAATCATTACTGCACCAAGCCGTCTGTATTCTGTATACTACACACGTACACGTCCTTCTTCCAATCCGAATTTGTTATTTCAAAAAGCGTTTTTGAGTACTATCTTGAAGTTGTCAATATGAGTTTAAAAATTAATATTTATCACTTAAAACTTCTGTTACAAATATTTTAATTAAGCTAGAAATAGAACAAAATGAGTTGGGCGTAGAATATTGTAAATTTACTATATAGGTAATTTTTGATTTCAAACACATTGTTTTGACAGTTTTTGAGTATTTATTGACAATTAGAAAACTTTTTTCAAATTGACAAACTCGCACTTAGTTTTTACTCCATTACCCTTAATTCCTGAATATTTTTTTATATAACGTGAATTATAATTTAGACGATACCTAAATTTTAAGTTATTAGTACCGAGTTGGTCTTGCAGATAAGATTCAATGCGCACTTTTAATGATTTTTTTTTATGACAATACCGATACATAATATATTATAACCCAAGAACTCATACACATCTTTGAACTTAGTTACATACATACATACATAAACTCACGCCTCATCCCGGCCAGGGTAGGCAGAGACGACAGAACGCCACTTGTCACGATCCTGGCAAACAGATTCGGCCTCGTCAACTTAGTTACCACGTCTAATAAATCAAAACATTCCTGATTAAACAAACATTTAGGTTGCAATATATGTATAGGTCCGTGTGTATCTAATTTTAGTGCAAATTATTCAAATCGAGCCACTTCCATTAATCGATTACTTGTATTGTGGTTCTCGATATAACCAGATAATATTCTTAATCAATTTTGGAACGTGCAAAGTGCAGCTAATGCAAAGCAATGATTATTATTCTTCCTGATTTGTTAATTTCTCCTCATTTGAATCTCGAAATAATTAAGCAATGTAGAAACTTTATTACGATGTAGTCGAACTAATTTTTATACGCGTATACTCGTGGTAATTGGCTAAATTACTAATAAAAATGTTAAGTTACTTTTAGAATGTTAAGGGAATAAGAATACTTAGTGTCACCTTTTCTTTTGTTGCAAATATTGTCTACCAAAACAAAAGAAAAAAATGAAAACTTAACGTAAATCCTTATCAATTCGTCAGGTCAGCCCGGTACTAGCAGGCTAAGTTGTATCCCTGTTACTGGCGAAGGATAGTCCCTGCTTTGGTACCTAAATGCCCATTTAGGTACTTAATTAACTGCCCAGTTATGAATAAATTTCATTTTATATATATTTATTTGTAAGTTAAATCAACCTAATATTTGAATATTATTCAGATCCTTTGTAATAATAAAGCGAGCTGAGCGGAAACTGTATTTCGTAACCAGTTTATGAGCCGATACCTTCAAAGATCTCAACCACAAAAGCAAGCACCTTAACACAAAATGTTCCAACTAGAGCTTCAATATTCCACAGACTGGTTACAATATAGTCTACCCTACCGTTTCAATATAGCTGTTCCAGAATTTCTCAATCGAACGTTCATTGCATATTCTCATTTTAAATTGTCCTTTCAATACGGCGAGACGTCTACCCCGCGTCTCGAATGACACAATAGTGATAATGAAACATGCATTACGTAGCTTTTGTATTTCCCCCACCACTTTCTACGACCAATCATGGCGCCTTTGAGCCGGAAGGCTAATGAATTTAGAATATCTTGAATGTTAAATCTCTCCGTGGATTATGAGATGTATAGAACGTTGATTAAAATTGTATTTTTAATGTGAATCAGTATGCGATGAACTTGAGTAAGTTTATGCTACTACATATAATATTTATTAGAGAAAGCTTAAGGTATTTCTTAGAATAATGTTTAGTAGTTTTATAGTAAAATATTTTATGACGAAGATGTTGGGTAAATATTTGCTACTTTATTGTAACTGCGAATGCCCCATTGCAAGGACGGAAATCTTCTTCCTTCCGTTATAAGATAGCATTGTGACATACAAGTAGGAATTCGTCTTAGTTTTAGTCTTATTAGGATGACCCATGACCCATTATGAGGAAACCAAGATATTTTTTTTTCTGACTGTTACTGATTTTCCATGACACAAAAAATAATAATTTAAAAGTGACTATTTCGTGTCACTAAATTGAGTTCGACTGTGTTATTTTTTATTGCAACAGGGAACCCAAGTCCGGAATTACAAATTCAAATTGCAGCCACATTTCAGTATAATTTAAACAGAATAATATGATTATATTGAGCGTGATATGTAAAATTGGAAATGTTCCCGTATATTCCCGGGATCAGTACAGCACTAGCGCGCGGGGAATTACAAATGTAGTTATTGAGAGTCATATTCAATATTGAGATACCATATTTTATACGGGGATATTACGTCAAAATTGAATTCCGGTCTTGCGATGTCCACAGCGATATGCAATTTAAAAGTTTGTTTAACTGGGTGACATTAGAAATAGAAAAGGCATATTCATTGCATATATTATTTGCATATTCATAAACATAATGTAAATAATAACGCCTTTTCTGTTTATAATATCACCTAGTTATAGATTAAGCTGGTCAAGCAACGTCGGCGAGGTTGGACTATAGATCGGTTACCGATCAGTGGTATTGAGTGGTCATTTGAGCATCTCCATGATTCGGAAGGCATGGAAAAGATGAGTTGCGGGAGTCGTCGCTATACATTCACGACAATATGACCAAATCTAACCTACCAAGCGCAAATACAGTTCAAAAATTATATGTTTGTCATAAAACATAGCCGCAAGTGTTTTTTACGACACAAAACATGATATGTTGTGGTTTACCAGACCTAAATCAACGAACAATAAACTAACTGTAAACATAAGAAATGTTCATCACAATAAATTTAGTTACAACATATGGAACATTGATGTCCGTATCTTTTGCATCCCAGGCCACATTCAATATGCCTCAGACGCCGTTAGATCATTTGCGGTCACTAGTGATGGGACACTGTTACATTCGCAATACTGGAATTATAACTCGAAACTCGGAATAATAATAATGCTCAGGATGACCAGGGGAATGCACAGTATTTTATGTCAAGTTTTCTTTATTCTGTAGTCGTAGATATGTTATTCTCTGCGCATTTTATTTATTCAGCTTTTACGACACCTATGGGTAAAGGAAACCAAGTATTTTTATTCTGTCAACACACTGTAACTATACTAACAATACACACATATCTAAACTCACATCATTTTACTACTGGGTTGGGCAGATACTACGGAACAATATGTGCTACCATCCTTCAAACCTGCTTGGCTTCATACTTCTTAATACTAGCTTTGTAAAGTAGTCAAAATTACTTTAATCACATGACGTAACTTTAAACAGACAGTCACTTGAATGTCTCATTATAATTGTATAAAAACACAATATATTTTACAAAACAGATAATAAAAGCCTTACTCAAAGCTTACCCACAATATAATAATTAAATTTATTTCAACCACATTCACTAAAACTTAATTTAGTATCTCATTATGCAACACTGACTCACATCAAAACGAGTGCTCTTATGAATAGTAAAAATTAAGAACGATGACAACGCACATTCTGAATTCAAAATATTGAATCGAACAAAACCCCGGGAATTCTTTCGGAATAAGTCACATCCCTATTTATAATAGTCACGTCTCGGAAACCAAAAGCGATGCCAGCAGAAAGCAGTTGTATAAATTAGTCAAAATTTTGAGAATAGAATCGAAACAAAACTCCGGGAATTCTTTTCAAAATAAGTCACATCCCTATTTATATTAGTAACAGACAGTCTGAAACCACAAGCCATGTCCGCAGATCGCAGTTGTATAAATTGGTTCCTTCGATTACATGCCCCGTTGATCATGGGATATCGATAAAACGTAGGTGTTTCATTAAGACTACAAATAGACTCTAAATGGAACCGTGATTCTATACTAAAGTTACAAAATGTTAAATATTTTCATCGTGTTCATGAATATATGGCGCTTAAAATATTGTTATAATTGATTGTATAGCTGTTACTGCTGCTTGATACGACTGCACAATAACACTGTATCCTTATTGCCAGTATGATGATTCATACGCATTTTTAGTGTTTGTTTAAGGGTGGTATTTAAAAGCGAAACGCGCGAAACTTGTTTAAGGGTGGTATTAAAAAGAACCAGCCCATCTCATTCTAAAGGTGTCGTAAAAGCCGACTAAAGTTTATTATCATTATCATCTGCCAATCGACAATCAACCGTGCGGTTCCCGGTTAGAATAGGACTGCCCCATATCCTCCCATGGATGTCGTAAGAGGCGACTAAGGGATACCACGACCCGGTGCATACCACCTAGAACCTCGGGTCAACCTCCTGGTGGGGAGTAAGCTAACAACACCATTCACTAGAAGTGTTGGCGTCAGGCAGGCGGCCGGCCGTAAAATATAGTCAAAAAACCTTTGGCAGAATTGGTAGGAAGAAGAAGATATGCAGCGCCGACCCCAAATAAAATTGGGATAAGGGCAGGGGAATGATGATGATCTGCCAATCGACGTCCATTGCTGGTAGGGCTACTGCAAGCTGCAAGTATTGCCACCTTGTGCGGTCCTGTGCCTCCCTCATACATCGGTTAGTTAAAAAGTTTATGACAAACAAATTAAAACTTCAAATAACTGTTTCTTTTAAACGACAACATAAAATATATAGCAAGATTTGTACAGTCTTAAACATAAAGTTGTTTAGTATAAATTTATAGACCATTGCTTTTTCAGAGGACCAGATAAAATAAATTTAATTCTATAAAAAATGGACCAATGAACTTTTGTGTTCTATAAAATAATAATATACGTTAATAAAGTTTGTATGTGCTATTTTGTTAAGTGGTTGTAAGGAAATGAAAACTTTAAGGACTGAAATACACACAGCATATTCTTGTTCTAATCTTCTTGCTACAGAAGGCTTACAAGGACTTCGAACCTTTTGAACCCTTTGCTCTGTAACCACTCCACTGTCTCCTCTACTGCCTGTGTATGTTTATTGGTAGCATCTCAAAGTCACTAGAAATAGGATATCCTAACGCCAGTAACTTTATTCCTTGTCTGGAGAGAGCCTCATAGTCAGGATAGTCACACAGCATATGCTAGAGCCATAGAGTCACACAGCCATGTAATTTTACTAGTTTATTTACTTTAATTTTCACCTAAACACAGTAACTTTTTCACTCTACTGCTGCGACCAAGTACATCGGTGGTACGAACCTATATTATGATCTTGCTGAAGAAACCTAGTCATCTATACCAATATGCTGATATGATAATAATGAATCATCATATCAGCATTTTATGAACGTATACTGCTGGACATAGGCCTCTTCCAAACATTAGAAACCTTGCATAATACATTTAAATTCTTCTATCACTATTCCGTCACCATAAAAATTATGTTTATATTGTTACTATGACTATTTTTCTTTATCGTTTACTTTGCAATTCAAATCCCTGTTGGGTAAAGGCTATTGCACACTTATAAGCAATTGTTTAACAAGATGTTGCATCTTACTTCGTGTGGTGACGGAGTAAGAACACAATATATTGTCACCACCCCATCTCATCCCATGGGTGTCGTAAAAACCGACTAAGGGACTATCCGTGAATATTAACAATACGAAATAAAAAGAAGGAAAACTTGAAATTAAACCCTATACCAATCCGTCTGGCCAGCGTGGTATTAGTAGGCTAAGTATCCCTCCGTTACGGAAGGAGGCCCGTCCCTGCAGTGGGACATTAATGGGCTGTTATGATGAAGTTTCCATCCAGGAGGAAGCCAGTCTCTGTATTAAAATCCTTAATTATGACATAATATTTATTCTCATGCTTACTTTAGCATTAAAAAATACCAATAAAGTAGCAAAGTATTAAAAAGTAAGGTAAGTGTAAAAGGTTCCTTACACTATCACGGTATTCTCTAGAAACCATTAAGTGATTGGTGGTTCATCCGTTGTCTGTTGTCAGTAAGTATCTAGGATTGTTACGTTCGAGATCTATCTAAATATTGCAAGTGTGTTACTTGGAAAAATATTATATTTATGGATTTTAAATTCTTTGCTTACTCTACTTACGGACCCACAGATACAGGCAATTTGAATTGGTATAATATATTGTACTAGCAGACCCGTGCCCACTTCGTTAGGCGGCGAAAAAAACGCGTCACTTTTTTAAACATATTTCATTACTGCTCCCCCCTATTAATCATAGCGTGATAGTTTATATCCTATGATACTCCCCGATAAATGGACTATTTAAAACAGAAAGAATTTTTAAAATCGGTTCAGTAGATCCAGAGATTTCCCCCTACAACGTCACAAACACACAAAATTTACCTCTTTTTAATATTAGTATAGATTTAGTCAAGATTTTCTTCTTTTCTCTTTTCGTTTTGTCTGAGATAATACCTGTAAACTTTCCTATCTTATGTAGCTTTTTTTACTGGATCTGCCAAGTTTCCCTCAACGTGTAGAATCTAGTCCCAGCTGTAAAGAGATTGGTATAAGTTGACTGAGATTAACACTAAGAAATTTGGTACTTTTATTGACTTAACAGCTTAGTAAATACTGCCTAAAGTCCAAATTCTAACAGACGAAGTTTCATTCAAAAGTGATTGTTAAATAAAACCACTTAACTCCATAACAAAACTAGAATTTATTTATTCGAAATATCATTATGTAAATTTACAAAATATTCAGGTAAATAGCGATATAATAGCTGTATTAATTCAGTACAAATCTGTATTTTTATACGGTCGCCGCACATGGTAATGCGATTGGATGGAATATGCCTGTACGGTGGCTATAAGTTGGGACCAAACGCACGGAATTGTCCGATTGACGAAGGAATTTGAATATAAAAAGAATTCCCTCGGAAGATTTTCGGATTGACCCTATCATATTATTTTGTCGTGTTAAGACGTGATTTGGTAAAGAGAATTTCGTTTTCGAAGGGTTGAGAGAATGCTATGTTCTTAGGCTTGAAAAGTTTCGAACTAGATATTTTTGTCTTACTTAAAAGCAATTGAGTGTAGATATTAGGTTATTTTTTTATGTGAAATGGGTGAAAATAGCATTCTGACGTTGGCAAGTAATTTGCATAGGTTAAAGAGTTCCCATGCTATAAAATATTTAAATTATGCCTGATTTAACATGAGTCTTTTGTTTTCTTACATACAAATTCTAACGGCTGAAGAGTGTAATTTTAGCATTTACTTACCATAAGCTTCTGACATGTCCACAAACAATTAAAGGCAGTTACCGTGGCTAACGTAAAGTTTTCCTTCATACCTTGGAATCAATACTGAATAAAAAAGTCCTACAATTAATATAACCCTGGTAACACTACAATCGTACGGCAGTATGTTAACATTAATATCATTGTCGGATTTGTTAGATTAAATCTGCCATTTTCACAGCAATCCTTTTGAATTATTTATTTATTTTGTTGAAAACGTCACTGAGCAATATCGTAATGTATTTCTTATGGTATATTTTTATGTTTACTGGGATTACTATGGGTTAGAGTAGCCATAAATTGGATTTCTTAAGGCGGATATTGTCACTGAGACCGCCTATGAAAATGCAAGCGTGACGATTTTGTTTCTTTTGCAAATAACTGACCGGTCACGCGAGAAAGCCCGCCCCTGCAGTAGGACATTAATGGGCTGTTAGAATGATGATATTTATATGACTAATATCGCCAATATTATTGTATTTTTACCTCTATCTGCCAGCCATAAGCGGTCTACTGATATCAATAGACCTCTCACATTAGCTCCTTCTTCAACATATACCTAACCGATACCTACATTACAAATATTTGATATTCAAAGCATCGATAGTATGAAGTAGGTCGATGTTATCGGTAGCCATTAACATGAATAAATAGTGCTCGATAACGAGTCAGCTATCAAACATTGATTACCTTTATATGCATAGAAGCGAAAGTATTACTTGAAACTTATGCTCGTTAATGACTTACCCCCTTACTTTTAAACGCCTATTAAATATTAGTCAATTAACTACCTTAAATTCTTACGGTTTTGTTTTGTATAAGGTTGGTTTTGCTAATAAAAATCTTGCTAAACAGTGATTAAATTTAAAAGGCGTTTATAGTTAAGGGGGATATATACTCGTAGTAGAATTAATTGTTAAGAAATCGTTGAAACTAAAATTAAACAAAATTTTTGAGGTTCGACACTAATATAATTGTAGTTTCAGTTAATAAACTCCAAAGAGTCTTTATTAATACCTAAGGAAAAAAAAAGGACGCCAGAACTGATTGACACCGCTTGTATAGTAAGGAGGTTCTTAACTCTAGAGTCCTGACCACCAGTAACTTGGTCCTAGCTTTATGATGATTGTGATGAAATAAAAAGATTGTAGCTCTTTTTATTTATGAGTATTTAAAATTGTAAAAAAATCGTATCAAAGAAATCATTGTACTTCAATATGTATATAAGAAGCGTGTTATCTGTCGACCCCTTTCTGTTATGAGTCATTATAGCTTATCACCATTCTCACAAGCATATGAATCATGTTTATTACCTGTAATAGAAAGGACATTGATTTACAACGACACTACTATTACCTAGTAGATTATACAACGACACTAGAATTGTTAGTTTTTTTGTTGTTAATCCTAGCTTAACAAATTCACTGTAACAGCCCTTTAGACATTTACGAGTACAAGTCTGATATCGTCTCTACCTCTGTCCTATCTCTCTTACCCTTTAAAAATAAATTTTTGTAGTAGGGACTGTGTGTCATGACAATGTGTCATGGACAACCTAAAGAACATCTAGGCCCAGCTCATTAGATATTTGTGTCATCATCATCATAACAGCCCATTAATGTCCCACTGCAGGGACGGGTCTCCTCCCGTGACAGAGGGATATTTGGCCTACTAAAACCACGCTGGCCAGACGAATTAGTATAGGGTTTAATTTCAAGTTTCGTTACACATTGCTCATAAAGTAAACATTATAATACATCGTTGATTCATCGCAACGTATGAAAGTCGACCGCAAATTACTGCGAATCGTTGAAGGATATTTGCTTAACTGTTATCATATAAGTTCATTTTAACGCAGGACACGTCTTCGTGCTAATTTAAAGTCTTTTTAAGGAAAATAAAACAGATATTTCTAGTCATGAGTCAACGCAGTTCCAATACCAATTGCTTATCCTTTCGTGGGGTTTGTATGAGGCGGCCGAAAGTCCAGATTATTTTAGCCTTTTGGTGGTGGGTAAACTAATAACCGGCTGAATCTCCATGCGAGAAGCTACACAAATGGTTTACACTGGCCAATCGTGTTCGGGGATCTGCTGGTGTACATCCAGCGACGGTCGTGGGTTTGATTCCTACGTAGGACAATTCTTTGTGTGGTCAACAAAGTATTGTGTGGTCAGACAACCAAAGCGAAGGAGTGAAGCCATCTTATGTGCCTTTATTCTTAGAATGTATTTGCGGTGAATTTACACCCATGGGAATAAGACATGTATGTATTTGTATTCAGACACCAAACGGAAGCCATCAACAACTACACTAATTCCGTTTATTAATTTAAAGGTAATTAAGACAATCCGTTTAAAGAGTATTATGATTAAACTGATAACCTTTAAGGTAAATAATACGATTGAAACCTTAAGAATTAGGGGATTAAGTCGATATTAGTTCAACGGCTAATTAGGATTACGACCTATTAGTTTAAGTAGGATTTTCTTTGAAACAATTTAGCTATGTTTATTTATGTTAATAGATTTATTTGTATTATAATTATTCTTAGTATTAAGGCTTATCTTATACTGTACTTAATTGGCCCAGAACAGGGGTGAAGTTACTTTATAACTTGGCCTGCAAAATCTTGGTTGGGTACTTGTGCTACACGACGCTTTTAATAAGTTTAGGTCTCATGATGCAAGCGTCAATATCCGGATTACTGCTCCCAAAAAGTTTCTCATGGTTGCTTTTTTTTCGGCATCGAGAGAGACACACTATTATTTGTTTTTAATATGTACAAGGCACAATAACTCTCTATTAGTCCAGCTCATTTACCTTTTTGAAGTCATTGGTACCTTAGTTGAGGGCCGTCCTACATAGGGTCTGTCGCGATCTCTACTCTATGACACTACTCGTAATTATATACATAAATACCGACAACATTAAAATACAGGTCACCAAATAATGTCTCTAAAAGTAATCGAGGTGTCGTAAAAACCGACTAGGTGACTATCCGTGAATACCTATTATCTTTGCGAAATAAAAAGAAGGAAAACTTGAAATTCAACCCTATACCAATCCGTCTGTATTAGTACGCCAAGTATCCCTCCGTCACGGGAGGAGGCCTATCCCTGCAGTGGGATATTAAAGGGCTGTAATGATGAATGGCAATCGAAGCCACGACACATCGTAATTAAAACAGCCGGTTGATCTAAAAACAAATGCATGGTGCATTCTCTACTAGTTAAACATAGGCAATGTAACCCGTTCCCAAGTCAAATACAAAATATTTAAACGACTTCAAAAAAGGAGGAGATCTTTGTTGAAAAAAAAAATGCCTCCAAAATGGTTCCATAAAAATATCATCAAAATTGGTTTAGTAATTTAGAAATTATTATCTCAAGTTTCTAGATTTTGATTTTTTTTTGTCATTATAGAACGCCTAATTTGTTTTTTTATCTATGACACGGCACTGACTGTATTAAATCTGATAAGATTTCGCCATAATATACTATACTTACTTACCTATTTTACTGACAACATTCAAACAGGTCAGACTAATGAGAATCGAAGCTACAGCACATCGTAATTAAAACCAGCCAGTTGATTTAAAAACAAATGCATGGTGCATTCTCTACTAGTTAAACATAGCCAATGTAACCCGTTCCCAAGTCAAATACAAAATTGATTCAATTAATCAACTTCACCTCCACTTAGCAATAAGGGTTCTTTGAATAACGGGTTCAAAACCAACCCTATTTATTAACCTTAGTTGGGTTTATTTGCCTTTTAGTGTTTTCTTCGCCATTTTTGTGGTTAACGACAAGTTGTGTTGTGTATTTGTCACTTGGTGTCTCTAATTTTTCTTTGTGTAAGGGAATTTCGTGCCATTGCCCGGATAAGCATTAATTACTGCTGGGTAGTGGCTAACTAATACCAGGGTGGGCATAAATGTTGGTACTTTAAATTTTTGTAAAAGGTATGTTTCTTTCTTTGGGATAATTAATACCTTCCTAGAAACTTTTATCAAGTTTTCATTCTTTCTTAAAGATAATATCTGCCCTATTTATTGGTTATTTACCGGTTGTCACTACCTCATTTTATCCCATAGGTATCGTCCCTATAAATACAAAATAAGTTAATCAATTCATTTCACGTGTCTGAACCAGCATGGTATTGGTATGCCAAGTTATCTACCGCCACTAAAGGTAGGATTCCCAGTGAAATACCATTAAACTAAATAAATAAATAAATATTCCTCACACTTTCACACAACGCCATCTAGTCCCAAACTAAGCAGAGCTTTTACTATGGGTACTAGACAACGGATGAACATACTTAAACACTTTTTTTTTTTTGTAAATACATACATATTATACATAGAAAACACCCAGACCAATGCAAACAATTATGTTAATGCACACAAAGATTTGCATCAAAAGTAACTGTTGTATTAAATTAGTATTTATATTAATTAATCAACTAAATTCAAAGGTCCCAGTGAAGTCACAGTCACCATTAAATCCTTGATAAACTCCGTATAGATAAATGACCGTAGTCCCTAAAACGACAATCGGGGGGACTTTCCGATCCAGAACTGAACTAATATTAACATAGTCTTAATACTAACTCTGCCATATAATCTGACTCTAGTGAATTGTATTTGAGTTAGACCACTGAGTAGTTTGATTGAATTTTGAACTTTATTAGTGTGGGATAGAATTCTGATTAAATTGTTCGTGCATCTGTTATTATCGGTATTTATTAGATTTCGTTTTTGTGTATTAGTTTGCGGTTTAAAAGTTTATTTTTATGGAAATAGAGGGCGCTGTTCGTTTTTTTAATATTTTGTACCACACTTTTCCTTTTTTGTAGTGTTAAACAAGCTCTGCTTAGTTTGAGACTAGATGGCGTTGTGTGTGTGTGAGGAATATTTATATTTATTTTTCTACTAAGAAACACTTCGGTAGAAAAATACAAACACATCAGAACTAATTATTTATTCGTCTCCATTAAATGAATGTTTCTGAGGTCTTCACGATACATGAATAAAGTTTAAATTAAAGGGTTTCAACCCTCTCTCAATAATTGGCGACCGAATATTTCAATATTTTATTGAAAAACTTTAATTCTAAGTTCTACAATTCTATTAACTTAAAACACTCTTATTAAATTCTTGTAATAACTTAATATTATTCAGACTTGTTTTGTCTTTCAAAATATATATATCAATTACAAATTCAATGGGCGTGTAAACATTAAATGCAGGGTGTATAACCACAGTACCTACAACCAGTAGTCTATCTCGGCCGAATATTCATTATAAATGCCTACAGCTGCGCGGTACGTAAACATGCGATAGGGCTGCCCACCTCCAGCTTTTTAATTATATTTACTTAATTTCCCGCGCGTTACTGCGGCACAGTCGCGACTGTTCACTCCGCAAAGTCACCTCTATCGTGAGCGTGTAGGTATAGCTCGCATTTCGTCCGTTTCTATGAAGTCGAAATACTGTATATGTTTGTACTATGGTATAACTGTTATGATTTAATCAATTTTATTCATTTTGATTCAGGTAATTCCCCCACTGATGGTACCCTGCGTTTAATTGCGAAGACGAGTTAAAACGGATTTGTATTGTTTATTCTTCTTTGTGCTTTATTGCCTTTTGTATTTGACATTATTTTTGGATTATGGCTCTATGAAAGTTTCATAATTAATATTTTTGGTATGACTACAAAAGGTTTTAACTACTAGTGACGTTGCAGAGATAATGTGAGACTTAAATACTTTAGTATAGGGTTGAAAGGGCCTTGGCCGCGCTTTAACCACTACGGTGATTCGCTTGCTCGTTTGTCACCTTATAGCAATAAAAAAGGATTTACGAAAATCTAAACAGATGAGTGACAGATGTTTTAAGTTACTACCACGTGGTCATACACCGTTAAGAATTGCCTGATTAACGTGAAAGTGAACATGTCATACGATGCGTAAAACCAGCGCTTCTAGGAGCACTGGTCGGCAGATCCTCACATGGTAATCAACCGAAGGATGTGGGGGTCAATGACACAATATTTGGGAGAATTTCATGTACAGTTGTGGACGAGTCTTGACTGAGATGGTGAAGGGAAAATCCCTTTGTAAAAACTAAATTAGTCTTTTTTTCAATTAGTTAAACTAAATTAGGCTATTAACATGTTATAATCATAGCCCATCACCACATCTGTTATCAACAATAAATTATTTTAAATAATAATATTATTAATACATACTTGAAATTACACCCTATACCAATCCGTCTGGCCAGCGTGTTATTAGAAGGCCAAGTATCCCTCCGTCACGGGAGGAGGCCCGTCCCTGCAGTGGGATATTATTGCCCAATAATATCCCACTGCAGGGACGGGCCTGTTATGATGAAATAAAAATATTTAAATATGGAAAAATATTCAAAAATGTGTCTCAAGTGAATATTTGTCAATAGTCTGTATTTAACCCTATATTAGTCGTATTTCAAACACGTTTGATATTCAAGCTCTCATATTCGGAATAAATTTCTGAGAATACCGCACATTCTGAGGTCTGAATCGACAAATATTTAATCCTATGGGTCCACTTTACTTACTTAAAATACCATTACATAAAATTACATGTTCATTGGATTCCAGCTTTAATTAAATGTTGGTAAGTTTTTTGTAACCTTTTACTGTAAACAAACTTAAAGTGCTCTGTTTCAAGTTTATTTAAATGCCATGATTTGCTTAAAATCTTAATCATGAACGGGAGATTAACGCGGCATTATTTCTCTTTATTTTGCTTGACCTTTTGGCACAAGTTGCAGTAAATGGCGTTTCCTCGACGTTGGGCCATTGATACCTGTGCCAAAGTAATCTTATATTTACGATTAAGATTTGTAATCATGTAACGCAATAGTTAAAAAGGTTTTATTGCTTAGATTCTGATGTAATGTACTCGTATATCCAGAATTCATTACCAAAAGCGCTCGTGCATTTAACTACTACGAGATTGCGTGACGAATCCGATGCGAGATATTTTTTGTACTATGGTCAAATAATGTCTCATTGCGTGACGAATCCGATGCGAGATATTTTTTGTACTATGGTCAAATAATGTCTCATGTCGTCGGTACGTAAAGGGTTTGCCCATTCTACTTATCGCCCAATCGCCTATCAGTTTTACATGCTTGTGTCTTGCCCTTAGCAAATTTTAAAGGGCAATTCCAAGAGCTATGTCAGTAATTTTCGAAGACAGAAAAACAGACGCTGTGCCTACATTAGCAGGTGGCCTATGAGCTATTAGTTAAAGTCTTTTGAGTGATATAATAATTAAAATATCAGCTTTTTGTTACTACGTAAACACATTGGTACTTCATTTCTATTTTTCGGGGTTCTTATTCTGCTTATTAGACAAAAGGTAGAACAATTATATTTATACTTATAACCAAGTAGGCGATTTTAGTGAAAACGCGTTTTATTGTCCCCTATTCAACCCTCTATAAGGGGTGGACTTTCCTTATAGAAAACCTTTTAAGCTTTTAACGTTTTACCCATTGTATATAAATATATATTTTGGTGCTATATAAATTTTTGTGTCTGCGTATGAAGGGTTAAGAATAGGGTGTAGAGTAATTAACAACAGAGATATAATAATTAATTAAGTTAATTATTTATTTCACTTTATTTAATAAATACCCGCTACTATTCCAAAAGATTTATTTCACAGTAGACATACTTTTAGGGGGATAAGTAAACGAGAAGGTTAAAGATAGGTTAAGCAAAGTCGTCAAGGATATTAAATGGATGGATGATCGTTCCATTTTGGCTTTTCAACGAAAACACGCGGTGTTCCTTTCCCAATCGAATCTGAGATTGACACAATGTTATTAGCATTCCACACATAAACATTTGACACCACCTTTTTTTTCTTTTTTTTTACCACCTGCCTTATAAGAGTTAATTACGCATTACAGTAGAAATAATCAAAGTACAATACGACTGACATAGCTATAATTATGTTATTCTGTTTAAAATAATCATCCTGAACAATTTTTTGTTTTGGTTTACCATTTATTTGGTTAATAGCATGGATCATGACACTTCTTGATTAATGACATTGCGAGCCCCTCGACAAGACACTGGCAAAATATGTGACGTTTCACATGAGGCCATTCACGAAGAAGTCAAGTCAAGCCTCAAAATAACATAAGTAAAAAAATAAACACTCGACCAAAAGCGTGAAAAAGGTTGTAAACAAAATAAAACTTTTGTAAAAAAAGTGTAATTTTAGACACTCTGCCCTATTATTACTTAAATACCTTTACCCTTATTTCGAAAACGAAAGAAAAATTGTCCCACCCGTCCCATTAACTGTCGAAGGCGTCACGTTACCCAAAAAGACGATGTCAAAAAATCTTTTAAAAACTGTCATTGACACTAATATTTTGAAAACAAAAATGGTTTGTCTGTTAATATTTTACTTTTAGATGGCTTATCATAACAGCCCATTAATATCCCACTGCGGGGACGGCCCTCTTCCGTGACGAAGGGATACTTGGACTACTAATACCACGCTGCCCAGATGGATTGGTATAGGGTTTAATTTCAAGTTTTCCTTCTTTTTATTTCGTAAAGATAATATTCACAGATAGTCCCTTAAGTCGGTTTCTACGACACCCATGGGATGAGATGGGGTGGTGACATAATATTGTATTTTCGAAATACAAAACGCTAGTCGAAAATGTAACTTGTCCGTGGGGCGGGACCTGGTGATTTGTAACACAGGCATTTCCATGCCTATCACAGACACCAGCTCCTTACATGTGTAGTATATTAATTTTTGTGTTAAGTCGGCTAGTTATAAGTATACCATTGTGAGGAGAAATAAAGATTTTTATTTATTTATTTTATTTTATATTCTTACTCCGTCACCACACGGATAACCTCTGCTTAGCAGCTATGAACTGTTGTCATAGACAGATATTCTTCTATTATTATTAATACATCGGCTCATCGTGTGTTTAATAGTGTCATTTGATACGTGGTTGCTATTTCCGAACCGTTCTATATCAACAGCCGACAGTTCAGAAACACTTTAATTATTTGATTATAGGATGTAAGCGTAATAATAATTAACTCGCTTAGTGGCAAAGCGGTTTCTAAAGCAGCTGTCCGTCCACGAGGTCTCGGGTTTGGATCCCACATAAGACAATTTTTTTGACCTGACCGGTAAAGTGACGGCGATGTAGTGAAATCATTCCTGACTACTATCCGTTGCTCGATATTCCAGTACCGTTAAATTAATTATGTAATATAAAAAACCATCCGCATTCTCCTTTAATCATTTAAAAAAATTAACAAAGAAAAACAGGCTCAGCATTTCCTAACACAAGTACACACAAACAAACAAACAAAACTAAACTATTTATTAGATTACAAGTACCACAATAGTAACATGATATTTTAAAGTTAAACTATATATCTAAATCTTCGGCAAGTTACGATAAATTCAAAGGCAAACCGTTTTTTTTAAGAGGTCCGGTGTCCAATGACAGCTGTGAAGCTTATTACATCTACCTGGAATCGAAACCCGATACCTCTACCTGAGTGTCGGACAAACACTTAGGAATGGATTATAAGAGGAAGTGTCTTTAGTTGAAATTATAGTTTTAAGGGCCAGATTCAGAGACCGCACTTTGACTTTACTTTAGCAAAGTCTAGTTATAATATAATAACAGCCCATTAATGTCCCACTGCAGGGACGGGCCTCCTCCAGTGACGGAGGGATACTTGGCCTACTAATACCACGCTGGCCAAACGGCTTGGTATAGGGTTTAATTTCAAGTTTGCCTTCTTTTTATTACGTAAAGATAATATTCACGGATAGTCCCTTAGTCGGTTTTTACGACACCCATGGGATGAGATGGGGCGGTGACATATTGTATTCTTACTCCGTCACCACAAGTCTAGTTATTATCTCTGAATTTGAAAAACATTAAAAAATCTTTTCGCATGAAAAGTTTACTTTGGGAAGATTACTTTGAAAGAAAGTAAAGTCACGACTCTGAATCTGGGCCTTATATCTCGTTTTTGTATCAAAGTCGAACTTTCCTTCAAAGTAAAATCAAAGTGCGGTCTCTGAATCTGGCCCTAAGTGTTTAAGTAATATGTTTATGCCTTGTCTTGTACCCATATAGTACTATGTAGTTCTTTTGGTTAAAATTAGATCGCGTTTTGTGACAGTATGGGCATTGTTTTACTATTTTATCAATATTATGAAGGTTTTCCGTGTGGTGACGGAGTAAGAATACAATATGTCACCACCCCATCTCATCCCATGGGTGTCGTAAAAACCGACTAAGGGACTATCATATTAACGATATAAAAAGGAAGCAAAACTTGAAATTAAATCCTGTACTAATCCTCCTGGCCAGCGTGGTATTAGTAGGCCAAATATCCCTCCGTCACGGGAAGAGGCCCGTCCCTGCAGTGGGACATTGATGGGCTGTTATGATGATGATGAAGGTTTTAGTGTTTTCTGTCTTTGTAGTGGTTCTCTAAGAAAGATACTTTAGATTAATTATGATTTGACATGTACTAGGTATATTACATACTTCGTTAATGAGGCTCAAAGGAAGTGTAAGTGCCTTTTCTATTCCACAAAAACAAAACACACATATTTATTTATTATTTATTTTTATGTACAGTTTTATTTTAAGTATTTATTTTAAGTGTATATTTTACATTGAAATATAAAATATGATAGTACCTATTAATGTTTTTATTTAGGTATGTCATGGACTGTGCAGTTGCTTTGTTTGCCTTACAATATCATGTACTTAGTTTAGTTATATTTGTCTTGGTTATAATATTTGTCTATTGTCGTCTTGTTTTTTATTAGTTTGTAGTCCGGTCGTCACTTGGGGTTAGCACTGAAAATCAGGGTTGGTTTGTCGTCCTTGCGGCAAACCAACAACAATCCTGAGTGCTGACCTCAATTTTTGCAAATAAATAAAATGTTTTTAATTGTATTTGTTAATAGATATATACCTACATTGTTGTAATTGTTTTGTTATTTGCAAAAATAAAATATTTTTCTTTCTTTCTTTCTTTCTAAAACTATAAATCAAAGAATCGAAATCCCTAATACAAAATTTAAATATGAAATAGGGTAACTTTTGAAGGGGACAAAAAATGTTGCAGAATCGGCTTATGTGTAATTAAAGGGATGTAATTTGTAGGTACCCGTTAGCTAATATAAATTTTGACTTCTATCTCAGAAATAATTTTATTAAAGTATTAGGTATTTTTGACTGCAGTGTATGTGGCTGTTGTACACGAAAACGAGAGTTTGTAGCACAGTCTTAGCGAGGTAGATGTGGTCGAGTACCGAAAAGATTGTAAAACGGTGTACTGACTTAAACCCAGGTCCTCTATCATCCGAGAAGACAGGCTTTGGATGGATGGATGAATAATTTATTACATTAAAAAGTTCATATATCTAATACTCACTAAACTGCTTGCGCAGTTTAACTGTGAGATCGTTGATTCTCTTAATATTATTACAATTTATATTTATACTTTATAATTTAGACTTAATTTATTATCATAATAATATATTATTATCTAAAAATAATTATTTAATTTGAAGCAGGCTGTTTTTACATACCCTTAAGTGGTAGTTCGTTAAAGTCCCAAGATACAGGTATTTTTAAAATATACCTAAAGCAAAATATTAAAAAAACATTAAATGAATACATTGTAAGTTTTGTAATTAACTTTACTACAACCTTGGGATTAGACAGGGTGCTTACATTTACAGCAAAAACAAGTACAATAAAACCTATTTTATTACATCTAAACTTTCTTTTACAATGACAATAAATATAAATTTAGTTTAACTAACTATTGTCAATATTTAAGTTGAAGATATAGCTCTCGATGCAGTTTAATTGTCAGGTTTATTGGACAATTTTACTTTTTTATTGTATTTCTTTGGACATGAGTCTTTTGCGGACAATAATTGTTAATGCCAACGAATTTACTGTTGTCATGAGAAAAACTTCTTTTTAAACTAACAGCAAAGATACGGTTGTTTACTCATTTAATTAACTTTAGGTTTTTTTTTATTTTATCTATTGAGACCTGAGTTTTTGATCCCTACTAAGCCGTGTTGCAAGAACTTTTACTAACGTAAATTAAGTAAATAAATAAATATTCCACATAATTTTACACAACGCCATCTAGACCCAAACTAAGCAGAGCTTGTACTATGGGTACCTACTAGACAACGGATAAACATACTGAAATACTTTTTTTTTGTAAATACATAAATATTATACTTACATAGAAAACACCCAGACGAAAAAAAAATGTATACGAAGATTACCTAGGCTTAAGGCAATAATTTGTAGATAATTTGAAATAATTAAAGAATATGCACACAGTCCCAGCCAGATACATATTTTACTTTTGATCGCACTAATTAATTATTTAACTAATTCGAGATGGTCAACCTGCTGAATCAACCATGTTATGCGTCTATAATTCAATTAAAATATCTTCATAAATTTCGTATTGACATGCCTATATAAATACAAGATTAAAAAATAAATTCATTTTTAACTAAAACATGTTTAAAATAATCTTAAACTTACAATCATCTACTAATACATCTATTTTAATATTCCAACCTATATATCAATTATATACTAGACAAGTTTAATTAGTAAGGACAAACAAACACATAATCAACCCTTGATTGATGTTATTTACATAAGTACCATAGTCCTACTATTTCACTCTAGTTATAGTTATCAATGAGTAGTCAAAGGGTTAATTAATGTCTCTTCTTGATACCAATTATGTACAGTCGATTGATTATGTGGTATTAGGTTTGACCCGTGGTTTCTGTCGCATTTATTTGAGCTTAATAGGCGATCTTAGGCTTAGAATACTCGGCTACTGATCCGTTCCTTTGAGGTCCTAAAAGACGATCTAGTGATAATTTTACATATTTTGGAGCTTGGTGGTACTTAGTATGTAAGAGGAAGTTTGAAAGTGCACCGGTGGCAGAATATCTAAAAGCTTCAGTATCAACTTCATCATCATCATAGCAGCCGGTTAATGTCCCACTGCAGGGACGGCCCTCTTCCGTGACGAAGGGATACTTGGACTACTAATACCACGCTGCCCAGATGGATTGGTATAGGGTTTAATTTCAAGTTTTCCTTCTTTTTACTTCGTAATGATAATATTTACGGGTAGTCCCTTAGTCGGTTTTTACGACATCCATGGGATGAGATGGGGTTGTGACATATTGTATTCTTACTCCGTCACCACAGGGAGAAACAATAACACTTTACTTAACGAAATCAAAAATGATTTTAAAATTAATGAATTAAATTTTAATCAAGATAAGTTCATTCTAAATGTAATAAGTCTAAATTCTAAAATGTAAATGAACTATTCAACAATAAAATCTTAAAGTAAAATTGTCCCGTTTCCAAAATAATTTAAATTGAATAACGGACTCGAATCCCCATTCTTTACTCAATGTGGTCTGCTTTAACCATTTCAACTCAAATATTTGAACGAGTCAAGAGGTCCCTTCAACTTTATGTTGTTATGCCTCGTTCAGTATCGTCTGTTTAGTAAATTTATTATTTTAAAATTATTTAAAACGTATTTTATTACAAAAACTAGTGTAAAATTAGTATTGACTAGCATACAAATAAATAATAATGTGAATAAAATAACAAATTAAAATAAATAAGTTTTAATTAAAATATCAATTTTATTGTACAAATTTCACGAGATTTTTTTTATATTAAAATAACTTGATATAAACCCTAACACAAATAAGTTGGGTCAACATGGTACAGGCCAAATTTTTCGTTACCTATCTCAAGCTAGAGTTTTATTTTCAAGCAAAAACCACGGGAAGATATAGAGGCACTTCAATAAATTTATCATCATCATCATCATAACATGCCTCCTCCCATGACGGAGGGATACTTGATACTTCAATAAATTATTTTATATTAAAAAAACAAATAATTTAACATTCATAATAACTCACATAATAATAAAAAGTAATATTATTATATTACAAAAGTCAGTAATTTAAAACGTATTCACAGAATTTTGCAAAGTAATAATATTGTATACAAACTCGAAAATATTATAAGAGAAACAAAAATTTTAAATGTAGCAAAACGTTAATATTTAGGTACTGTGAGCTTATTTAGGTAATAAAGTTTATTACATTCATCGCTAATATTTTACAAAAATAAATACTTATAAAAGGCCGAGCTTTTTAAGAGACACAAAGGGTTATAAAGTTTACATTGAATATTATACCTACGTGGAATCATCTCGCAATTTGTTCATTGCAATCATCTCTTTAAAAAACTTTCTTTTTTGCATATTCCCATGCATTATAAAGGGCACATTTATAAGGTAAAATAATCCGCTATTTCAAATAGACAGAGTAATTTCATATTAAAGTATTAGAGGATTTGATATTTTAGACTGTACAAGTGACAGAGAGCAATTGGGCCTTATTTACCCGTGAGGGGACGGTTTTATAGAATACAATTCATCTGCCCGTCCACATCATCTTTTGAACTTGCTTAAAGTGGTAAGAGAACCATTACCTGCCTGATTAGGCAAACAATCGCAAGAAAACGCCCGAAACGGCTAGCACTTGCATATCGGATAACCGGTTTCCATCCAACGCACACGTACGCTGAGATATCGACAAGGTAAAGCTATACAATGACTCTACCATCATAACAGCCCATTAATGTCCCACTACAGGGATGATGCTCCTCCCGTGACGGAGGGATACTTGGCTTACTAATAACCACGCGCCGGCCAGACGGATTTGTATAGGGTTTAATTTCAAGTTTTCCTTCTTTTTATTTCGTAAAGATAGTATTTACTGTTAGTCCCTTAGTCGGTTTTTAAGACACCATGAGATGGGGTGATGACATATTGTATTCTTACTCCGTCATCACACGGAGAAAATAATAGGCCGTATAGAACTGACAAATAGACTAAGAAGATTCGCTTACATAATACAAGAGTATCAAGTACCCAATACAATATTTCGCATCAAAACGTATTCGATACTCGATATTACACAATCGATAAGCATTAGAACAGCATGCAAGCCATAAATCAGGCTCTACACTGTTGGTTAAGCATACAAGGATGCCACACCTTTTTAGAGGGGCTCTCAAGGCTGTAATATTAAACCTTACGCTTTAGTTATTGCATTAGGATTTGTACGTATTGTTTTAAATCTTATGCACGATATTGTTGTTGCATTATGTTAAGTATATTTGAAATTATGTGATCGGTGTGTTGGTTTGCGACTACCAACCGTTGTCTTTATTTGTGGACTGTATTCGCGCTTTATATCAGGTTTTATACCGTCATATTGCCGTGTCTAAAACAAAAAGAAAGTATAAAAAATAATGTGGCAATAAGTGAAGCAAGACGCATAGGTATTAAATCAGGCCACCAGAACCAGAGCGGCCCAGACCACAATTTGTGATTTTTTTAATTAGGCACGGCAATGCCCCCTTAAAACCCCTAAGTTTATAATCAAAATGATTTTAAGTTAATTTTTAAATAAAATCATAGATGGCGTTATAAAAAAGAGTTTTGGCATTTCAAATTTTTAAGTAATAGCGATAGAATGTATGTGTGGACTGAGGGCCCATTTTTTTTTTTGCGGTTTTTTGCAGATTAATCAACAAAAGTGCATAGTTAAAGTTGTTAAAGAGTTTGTTAAACGATTATCAGAGTTTGTTAAGACTTCATTCAAAAGATATATCGATTTAAGTGGGTCCCTCAGTTCAAACACAAAATCTCCCATAATTAGATAGGTAATGAATTAAACAACAATTTTTTGGTAAAAATCCTTAGTTAAACATGTATAAAAGTATAAAAAGCATTGAAAAGCCTAATATGAGTAGCTAATAAAAAATAACAAACGTTTTAAAAGGTCCCCGAGGGCCCACTTGAATTTATCTCATAATTAATCAATTATAGCATGAACATTAAATATTCCTAAGCCAAACATTTGTTAAAAGGGCAAGGATAAATTTAAAATTAAAGAAAGATCACAAACAGTGATAATTATTGTTATTTTTAAGTTTTTAAGTGGTCCCTCAGTCCACACACTATGCAAATGCTAATTGTTAAATATATAATTAAATACAACAATTACGAAAATGGGGAGCCTTTCAGTGCATAGTTAATTTTGTATTTTATCGATCTGTATTTATCTTGTGTCTGGTTTATTTATATTTTTTGTCATTTTAACTGTTTTATTAATTTTCATACTAAGTCTGGTGTGGGGTGTCCACGTTTTAAGAAAACGGCTGTATATTTGTTTTTAATGTCATTTATTATTAATTTAGATATTTATTTATTTATAATTAGGATAACCCACGAAACATACACAAAGTCAATCAGAAATAATACAATATTTAAGTAGCTCAAGCAACAGTGCTGATTCCATTACAAGTTGCCACGGCAAGCAAAACATTACACAATATTAATATTAATCAAATAAATCTAAATTGAAACCTTTTTTTAAATGTAAAAAATAAAACAATAAAATTTGCAATACAGTAAAATTAAAATGTAATAAAATTTTAAGTTTTAGACAAGTGACAGGTTATATTATTAATTAGCTACAATCGTAATACCGTCGCACGAATACTTAAGTGTCCAACCTCCATTTGCAACATTTTACACCAGAGACGTTTTATTGATTAGTTTAAGCAAATAATATGATTTTATAAAAGTTTTATATTAAAAAAATAGTTAACGTGTTTATGAAATGATATATTACAAATAATCATTAAAAAGTCAAACAGTTATGTTTATTTTCACAATTTTTTATGGAGGTTGAGCAAATAAACACAAAACAAATTATGCAATTGGAGATAGACCACTACTGGAGTGGAGGTTGAGCATTTTGCATTCGAATATATTTAGAACTTAAGTGCCCTATAACCAAATACAGTGTGTTTGGGTACGTGGTAAAAAAAAATAACTAGTTAACTGGCTATTTATTATTAAAAAAAAACACTGATATATATGTTACGGTAAATGTGATTAATTGAAAATTATTAATAATTACCGGTTATTATTAATAATAATTACATGTTTTGGTAAATGTGATTAATCGATCGAAATTTATTACTTTTAGTAGTAATTATTAATAATTCACAACACATATTGGTGATAAAATAAATAAAAACTCAACGTTTTTTGACCAGCAGATATTTTTTTTTTCATAAATTAAGAATTTGGTTGGTTGCTACACTAGGTACCTACACCTACATACATAATACAATACGAGTATAAATAAAAAATACTATATTTTTTTGTTTTTGTACCGATACAAGATCGTTTACTTCGCCTGGTATTGTTTATGTTGTCTGATCCTGTCAAAACCTTAGAGATTCCATAAAGGCTTTGTCGTCAGCTTTCATATATTTGTAGGTACTTCTAATATATTTTATTTTCTTTTCGGTTAGTGTCTGATTTGAATTATTCCTTATTTGTCGTATTCTTCTTTCGTCGGATTCTCGATTCATCGTACGTAATGTCAACATAAAATGGAACTATGGTATTACCGTGACTCTACTTCTTCATTTCAATATGTACAATAAAAACGACATAAATTGAAAATAAAACGGTGATAAGATCATACCTATACGTATAAAAAATAACTAATATACTGACAATATTTAAACAATTTAGAATGGATTTTTTTTAAGAAAATTAAGCCTTTTTTGACGATTCTTTATGTTTTCATAAGGAATTCTTTAGTTTATGGGCTATTCATCCCTCAACGGCGTAATTAGTTCTGAATTTCTCATCCAAAATAGGGAAGAAAATGCAAAGCAACGGACATAATAAAAATAGATGTACAATGTGAGGAATGGATCTGTGGCGAGTAAAAAATAGTATTAATCTTCTTATCTAGCATCTAACATCATTGCGAACACAAAGCGTAGGTATAAGTAAACACAAAACTACCCATTTAATGCTAAGAAATTTACCCATTTAACAATTAGCAAACATGCAAGTAGCAGGTGTATTTTGACAGTCACCGCACAAAAGCAATATTTTTTATAATTATATTAATTATATTTTACAACCTTACGAAATGTTCGAAACAATCTGTTCATTTATAGATACGTCACAATTTCATTTAAAGATTTAATTAAATCTGAAATTATAAGAATTAAATTTAAACATCCTGTACTATAAGTTAACGATACGCAGTGATAATCTGCAAAGAAATGTTAACAAAAATACAAGTTACCGATTCTTTTTTATAGTTGTGACTATATTTTCCGATTTATATTTCGTCACGGACATTTCGGATACTGTTTTCTATTAAAATTAATACGTTTTTTCTATATTTCGCGTTAGTTTTAACTCAAATGCGTGCGAGCACCAGCTTCGTCACAAAATAAATTAATAATGGCGTCGTATTGCGTCATCGAAATGCGATGTCGTGATTGGTTACCTGTGAGGAGATTGAATACTTAAGCACTTAATCGATGTTCGGATGCACGTTTGGTGTTTCTCTACGGACTTTGAGCAATTAAGCATTAAGCTTAAATTCTCTAGTGTTAGTTTTCAAAAACTTAAATTCCTTATAAATAATGTATTTTAAGTTCAAACAGCAAGTATTATATACCAATCGAACCGCAATTTGATCCTTAATAAAATTGCATTAAAAAGTGAAATTCGTCAAAATGGTCGGTTGAGCAAATAAGCATTCAGGCGACGATACATATCTGTATGTCTATACATATAAATAAAATTGGAGTGTCTGTTTGTAACACGAAATCCACAGTTTTTAAGGTTCCGTAGTCAAAGGGTAAAAACGGAACCCCAATTACTAAAGCTCCGCTGTCCGTCCGTCCATCTGTATGTCACGATGCTGTATCTCCTGAACCATGGCAGTTAGAAAGTTGAAACTTTCACAGATTATGAATTTTAGTTGCCGTTATAGCAACAAATACTAAAAACAAAATAAAATAAATATTTAAGGGTTATTTATTTTATATTGGAAAAATAATTTTTGACAGCTAAGTCACGTCGTAAAATTTTTAAAAGATGAGTCGTGAAGTCATCGCATTCTGGCGCGAAAATAAATAATAATATGGGTAGAATAATAATACAATTTTATTTTATTTTAATTTAAAATTAATACTCGTAACTGAACGAATTCACGATAATCAACAAGCTGACAGTTTACCACAGATTTGAGAGTTCTACTTTCTTTTATATGGTTCTTGTTTTTATGGATTTGAGAGTTACTATATAGATAAATAATTTAGAATAAAACTGTCAATATCTACTGCTATTATAAGAGGTCAGAGTGAAAGTAAAATAAAAAAAATATTTCAAAAGTTATGTAGAATAAATTATTATGTTTTTTAACATTTTTATCAATTTATTATTAACTGCAATACGGGACCATAAGAATTCTATGTCATAATTTTGGAAAATTTAAAGATTAGGTACTTCGTAATATATATTTTTTTAAATCATTAATTTAACAGGAACATGTATTTTTTTATTGTTTGTTTACGTTTGCATCAAATAGCACTCAATTCGGTCCGCATACGGCCCAACACAATTACAACTATTTACTTTTATCTCACACTTTATGACTATGCAGAAACTTTAAAACGTAATGTAACATCATTAATGTATGTAATGGTTCTTGATTATCTCTTGACTGCATGGACACTCTACTTGTACGAAAAACATATTTTGTAAATTTTTCGTAAAAGAATTATAAAACCAGTGATAAGATAAATACAGATCGATAAAATACAAAATTAACTATGCACTGAAAGGCTCCCCATTTTCGTAATTGTTGTATTTAATTATATATTTAACAATTAGCATTTGCATAGTGTGTGGACTGAGGGACCACTTAAAAACTTAAAAATAACAATAATTATCACTGTTTGTGATCTTTCTTTAATTTTAAATTTATCCTTGCCCTTTTAACAAATGTTTGGCTTAGGAATATTTAATGTTCATGCTATAATTGATTAATTATGAGATAAATTCAAGTGGGCCCTCGGGGACCTTTTAAAACGTTTGTTATTTTTTATTAGCTACTCATATTAGGCTTTTCAATGCTTTTTATACTTTTATACATGTTTAACTAAGGATTTTTACCAAAAAAATGTTGTTTAATTCATTACCTATCTAATTATGGGAGATTTTGTGTTTGAACTGAGGGACCCACTTAAAGCGATATATCTTTTGAATGAAGTCTTAACAAACTCTGATAATCGTTTAACAAACTCTTTAACAACTTTAACTATGCACTTTTGTTGATTAATCTACAAAAAGCCGCAGAAAAAAAAATGGGCCCTCAGTCCACACATACATGCGATAGAGCACAGTGACCCAGATCACTTGGGTCACTATGGTTTTCGGCGCCATTTTGGCTCATGTGACATGAGTTACTCTGGTTTTGAAACTTATGTTTTTACGAGAAGATATTATTATTTTTGTACTTTTTATTAACTGAATAGGGTTTTTTAGAAATAAGTGTGTATAAATTTTTCAATATTTTATGTAAGCGTGCGAGAAGTTTGCAGTACTGCAATAACTTTAAAGGGAAGAATATCAATTTATTAGTCAATATTTTTTTGTTTTTTGGCGGCAACTAATTCAAACTTATAAATTACCATAATTTAAAGTATTTTTGTTTAGGATAGATCTAGCTGGAGTTACAATGAGTGTAATTAAGAATGAATCCACTGACTACATTGAAGTTGACTTAAATGGCAAGTTTATCTTTCTAGAGTTCCGTAGTAAAACAATGTAAGTATGAAGTTTTTCGCGGGTCTTGGATATTTAATTTGAAAAATCGTTTTTAAATGTAGGGGGCGTTACAGACGGGTAAGAAACTAACTATAATACCTATATGATCTTATGATTATAAATTATATATTAGGCCATCACAGACTACAAAGATATACTATACTTATCACTACAAAGTAATTATTACGTTGTAATAATTACTTTGTAGTTTTCCCTCATCAAATTCCTGTAACTAAGCTTTTCTTTTTATCCGACTCCAAATATTTTTTTCATGTTTGGAACTTCATAACTCAGTCAATTATAAACCGATAAGAGAGAAAGAAAGAAAAAGAGTTTTCATTCAGATTAGTCTCATGGCAATTTTATCAGAATAGGTTTAGTTATTTATTGATATGTAATACCAAGAACACCATACCATTATAATTAGTCTCTAGCTTAAGTAAGTTTTTTAATTGGAAATTTATAATAAAAAAACTCGAGTGATGACAGATTAAGAATACAATATGTTACCTACCACCCCATCTCATCCCATGGGTGTCGTAAAAAGCGACTAAGAGACTTTCCTTGAATATTGTCTTTACGAAATAAAAATAATGAAAACTTGAAATTAAACCCTATACCAATCCATCTGGCCAGCGCCAGCAGCTTGCAAACTTAGTTTATGAGGGAATCACACCAGAGTTTTTAATGTTTTGTTATTATTCACAATTGCTTTATTTAATACGAGATAAATGTAAACATTTGTAAATTGAAATGTAAAATGGAAACTGACGTCTGAAATATGCAGTAATAGAGTTTGTAGTAAGTATCCCTTCTTCTTTACTACCTATACAGCGTTGGCAAAGTTTAGTAATTTTTAACTGTGTAAACTTAGACTAAGTAGAATAAAATTTAAATCAATATGTTAAGTAATGAAATGAATAAAGTTGAGACGTCTGCTTAGCAGCCATGAACTATACCTCGTCACAGAAATCGTTTATTGATCTTTTAATCTGTGTTGGTATAGGATCTTGACACGCTAGTCTTATATTATGTTAGGTATCCTTCGGAACATTAACTACGTCAGTCTAATTATTCGATATTGAGCCAATTTTTCAAAAAAAATCAAGCGTTTAAGTCATATAAAAGAAAAACTTATATAACTTACTCCAATAGTTTGGCTAATAAAATCTTTAATATTTGCATTCGATTATTGGCACTTTTTATCCATTATTTTGTATGTAAGCCTAAAAATCACCAAAAGTGCGATGTTATCATTAGAAGCCTTATTTATTTAGTTTATTACAATGTTCTGACATTCAAAAATAGTCTAGTATATTTATTAATAGGATTGGAAACGATACGAAACTAGTTATCTAAGTGCAGTGTTTACGTGTTATTCAATGTATAGTTTTGCTCACGTAAATGAAATGTTATTTTTTATTTTAAAAGGCTAAACTAAACCTATTTATTACATAAATAACCATACCAGATTATCCTAAGACGTGCTAAGTTTTTATAAATAAGCTAAAAATAATATAGTCTAAAGTCAAAATTAAACTAAGAAAACAAAATTAAGATAAAACATAAATTTAATCAAAATTACACAGTAAATAAGTTAGTTTTAATTTTAATTTATCCTATTTAAGTTTAAAAAGGCCAACTTGCATTTAAATCAAAAGAAAAGGTTATAAGTTTCATACCTAGTGGCCCAACCCACTACACTATTTTTAAATTTATTGTCAAAGCTAAATGCCATAGTGGCTCATGTCCAAATAAAATGGTAAATAAGTAAAATACCGATTGTTTTAATAGTTTATCTAAATTTTATCAATAACTACATCATATTTTTACAAATATTAAACATACTGTCCATATATTTTTTTTAAGTTACGTTAACTTAAAATTTCGCATAAACTCTTTTGGCAGATATCCACATAATTGTATTTTGGGTCTGGGCCACTCTGGTTCTGGTGGCCTCAAATCAAGTTTGCCTTCTTTTGTTTTCATAGGTGTCATCATAACAGCCCATTTATATCCCACTGCAGGGACGGGCCTCCTCCCATGACGGAGGGATACTTGGCCTACTAATACCGCGGGCCAGACGGATTGGTATAGGGTTTAATTTCAAGTTTACCTTCTTTTTATTACGTAAAGATAATATTCACGGATAGTCCCTTAGTCGGTTTTCATAGGTGTATTATCTGTAAAATTTTCTTTATACGGCTGTTACGTCACCCAATCACTCATTTCGTATATTCTCATCCATGTATTCTTTATTAAGAAAAAAGTAGTATCCGTATTCCCACGCCTATATCTATAGTTTTAACCTCTGTACAGGACCTTAAATACTAATGTCAGAATTAATAACATCTTTACAATATCATTTCGTAATATATATCAAGCTAATTGCTTAATTATGTGCATAATATGTAGTAACTAGCTGTTGGCCGCGACTTTGTTTGGGCAAGATTCGAATGTCGCTTCGCTTACATTATAAATAAAATACACTTATAAAATGTAGTTTATGTTTTATTCTAATGTACTATCCGTGAATATTCTCTTTACGAAATAAAAAGAAGGAAAACTTGAAATTAAACCCTATACCAATCCGTCTGGCCAGCGTGGTATTAGTAGGCCAAGTATCCCTCCGTCATGGGAGGAGGCCCGTCCCTGCAATGGGACATTAATGGGCTGTTATGAATATAATGAAGCATACATAGGAACGGACAGACAGCTACAGCGACTTTCTTTTATACTATGTAGTGATATTAGTAGGATGATTAAAAGTACCTCTCAGTAAGGTGGGGCTGAAGGTCTTATAGATGCAACAATTTGACCTCTGAACCTCTAAGAGCACATAAATACAATTTAAAAAGTTGTTTGCAATGTACTGGTTTGGTTTTGTAATTGTATAATTTTGATTCGTCTTATGTAATTAATGATATCTTGTGTGGTTATCTTTATTTTATTTACTTGTTAGTTATAAACTATTGCTTAACTTTAAAGTGCTCTGCTTATTTAAATGTTAATTATGTTTTAAATAAATAAGTAATATTTAATTATCTACTTTTCAAAATTCAATTCTTTTTACTATAAATTATATTGTAGTAAATCTAATTCTTCTAAATCACACATTCACATTAATACGAACACACGTAAACACCCTTAGCCTCTTCTGGCTTTTAATATTTCCATACTTATTTTGTTTAATATTTCATTTTGTTTAAACTGTCACCATACTACCTTGCTTTAGCTAAACATTTGAGGGAACCGGGTGTAACTGAATATAAGGGAAACCCAACATCTGTGATGTCAAAGAACACTAGTTTTGCGACTTACTGTTCTTCTTAATTATTAATTTTGTGATGGTAATAAGCAGTTTTCTTTCACTTATTAATTTATTGAAACTTTACCATTATTTTTTTCCAAATCATAGATCTATTCCGATCGAATCCCACAAACTAATAGCATTGGTATTTGTTTGTCGAGCTAATTACCTAATATTCCATTCCGAACGAATACCATATTTTGTACATTTGAGTAATGTACTTTATCTATTCCGAACCAATACCAAAACATAAGTTTTTGTACAGTCACATGAAAAATTTATTATGCACTCTATGGAATCAATGTGAAATACTTTCGCTGTAACATGCCTAACGGTAGAAAACATTCAAAATTATGTTTATCTATGTGACTTTCGCATGATTCGCGATTCATTACTTCAGGGCTACCGTCCGTCGCAATTTTGAACGTCGTAATTAAGTATTACACTCTTAAAAGATTATTAAACAATAAAACATATCTTCATCCTAGAAATGGTAACAGCAGCAACAAATTTAGCAATAACTTACATTTGCGACGTTATCTCAGACGCGCAATAATTGCTCCGGAACTAGGACATTACTCACTAGGTCCCAATTGAGGTGGCCTACAATACAGGTGTAGCACACACGTAATAATTATCACCTGATATTTAGACTAGTGTGGCCTATTTGTATCTTGGGAGGCCTTCTTCTTACAATTTCTTGACATGATATAAGTAAAACATTTTCGGGGCTTGCTCTTTGGTGAGCGAAAATGTACTGAGTGATACGGGGTTAAAGGGAACACCGTTGGTTTTTATAGTTCCTTTTGGGAGTCTAACACACCTATCTGTCACTATTAGGTATAAAATAAAATCATGGATAAAATCCTGGACGCGTTTTACTAAGAGACACATCGTCGTCGTCATGCCAGCGTCTGCGCAATGTTCACCCTATGTCGGCTGCCAAATGCCAAGCTTGCGCGGCGTTGGCGTCGCGTCGCCGCGGCGGTCTTGTTTAATGAAAATGCATTTTCTTAAATCTTACTGTGATTTCAATGAAACATTCCCAATATTTTAGTCCAATAGAATGCCAATGTCACCACACGCCAACTATGTGACCAAATGTAAATTTAAACCACAATTTTCAAACTCTCTGTACTCTCCTAACAACACGATGTGAAGGAAGCATTCAGGTTAAATAACCAAGTGTCGCGATGGGGGACGCGGTAGTTTGGGGTAAATTTGAACTTTGCCCGGTAATAGCCGAGGACTATCTCTAGCTATTCCCTCTTAAGGACTTTTCAGAAGGGCTCCGCTTTGATGAAAATTGTTAAGGGGAGACTCGCCCATTTTGTCACTAAGAACGGATGTTCTTAGAAATATTACTTGGCTAATTTATATTTTATAGCGGACTTTTATAATTAAGAGTGTATTAAACTTTGTTCATTGTAATTATTTTTTAAAGTGGTCTTACTTTTTATTATTATTTGTGTTTGAAAAATTAAGCCAACATTATTCGAGAATATTAAAGTAAGTATATAATTGACTGGCCAGCGTGGTATTAGTAGGCCAAGTATCCCTCCGTCCCGGGAGGAGGCCTGTCAATGCAGTGGGACATTAATGGGCTGATAAGATGATCATTGACTTTGTGGCTTATTTGCCATGATAAAGGTCACGGGTTCGATTCACACATACACACGATACAAAGGTAAACTGTTAATATTTAAATATTATGATGATAGGCGGTCACCCATCATTTTACTAACCTCGACTACGTTGCTTAACTTGTGCAACTAGTTGCACAAGAATCTTAAAAACACGTTTATTCCTAACCTTTATATTAATATACTAAAAAAGACTGACTTCAAAATATTGATATCATCATCATCATAACAGCTTATTAATGTCCCACTGCAGGGACGGGCCGGGCCTCCTCTCGTGATGGAGGGATACTTGGCCTACTAATACCACGCTGACCAGACGGAATGGTATAGGGTTTATTTTCAAGTTTTCCTTCTTTTTATTTTGTAAAGATAATATTCACGGATAGTCCCTTAGTCGGTTTTTACGACACCCATAGGATGAGATGGGGTGGTGACATATAGAATTCTTGCTCCGTCACCACACGGAGAGTTATATTGTAGAGAGAGTTTCTAAATATTGATACTTATACAAAATTTTAATTTTCATGTCTCCCAAAGGAATGGTAAAAGGTACGTAATAATTAAATTATATTTTGTATAAACTTTAAGGATCGCTTTGCTAATTTATTAATGTATGTTATGTTTCTTCTTAATACGTTTATTCATTCACTTTGATGTATGTGTTGTATGTAATGTATGTAATTTAATGTGTTCGCTGGTTGGATTCTCTTTTGAAATATAGGTACTTAAATTCACCATTATTTATAACATAATACAAAGGGGAGGCGAGGCTTTGGTAGCAAAGCCTTTGTGTATCCGGCTGCCATGCAAGAGGTTTCAGGTTTGAATCTCAAGCAAAACAATTTTGTCATCATCATAACAGCCCATTAATGTCCCACTGCAGGCACGGGCCTCCTCCCATGACGGAGGGATACTTGGCCTACTAATACCACGCCGGCCAGACGGATTGGTATAAGGTTTGATATCAAGTTTTCCTTCTTTTTATTTCGTAAAGATAATATTTACGGATAGTTACTTAGTCGGTTTTTACGACACCCATGGGATGAGATGGGGTGGTGACATATTGTATTCTTCGTCACCACACGGAAACAAAAACAAAGTTCCTGCCAAGGCTTCCGTGTTTGAGATCGCGGGTTCGAATACAACACATAACAATTTCTTGGTGCGATCCACAGACTATTTTCCTGAGTCTGGATGTTCTTTGTGTCCGTTAAATTGTTGTTTTAAAGTCCCCGCGACACAGGATGATATCCCCCTTAGGCACACCAGTGCCCACTTCGTTGGGCGGCGAAAAAAACGCGTCCCTTTTTTAAACATATTTTATAATTGCTCCACTCCTAGTAGTCATAGCGTGATACTATATACTCGTAGCCAATGACACTCCGCGATAAATGGACTATTCAACACAGAAAGATTTTTTTAAATCGGTTCATTAGATCCAGAGATGACCCCCTACAACGTCACAAACTCACAAACTTATAATATTAGTTCTAAAATATAACGCAACATCAATTTTCAAAATACCAAAATGACAGCTCAATTTCCCTTAACACGGTGTCCAGGCAAATCATATCTTAACATAGAAATCAAATATCAATCCATTCACACCTCACGATTGTCTCGTAACGATGACAGATGAAAAATAAAACCCATTGCCCATGTGTTAGTTTGACATAATAATTTTGAAAACCAACCGTTACTGACAAACGCAAAATTTCACTAAACACAACGAACCATGACAGTACTCAAAATTTAATACACAAAACAGGAAATACAGTAGTCAAATTCACGTTTAAACATCGCTTCATCTATACTAATATAATAAACAAAAAATTACAGGCGACACAATTTTGCCTAGAGCAAATCAAATGTGAGCTGAGGGGAGTTGATATATTAACTGCACTGATACATACCTGATTTGGCGGAGTATCACAAATTTTTGCTTTATTTCAGCTTTCTTTCATTGTACGTCATTCATTGCAATTGCATCACTCTGAACAAAATGTGCCGCATCTGGGCAGTGTTACATTATTTAATACACGATATTATTCACTTCATTATCTCTTGCACCACGTTAAGTACACTTTGGAAAATAAAATAGAAAGAAATAACTGGACATCACAATCACACAGTTTATATAAATTTATTACGCTGTACATACTGTTGTTTTTGTTTTTGTTTTCTAGTTTATTGATTCTGTTTCTGTTTATGTTTTGGTTATTATCTAATTTTATACATCCAATCAAATTTTGTTATCGTCTGCCAGATCGGCCAATGACAGACTGCCTGGACACATACTGAGCCACGGAAACGAACGCATTGGCCAATGAATCAACATCAATCTTATCGACGATACGATTATCATTTGTTTCCGGTCAGTCTCATTAGGTCTGATCTGGTAGACTAAATGAATGTTAATAATATGGTACAACGATGAATTTAATGTTATTTTTGTATTTTATTTATTTATTTATTATATTAGTTATAAAGTTTTATTGTTTTTATAAGTTAAATTGTGTTAGTGTGCTCTGATTGTGTGAATGATTGGCATCCGTGTCGTCATTGCAGGGTGTTGGTTGAAAACCAGTGTCGTAAATCTTTTAGGGTTTTACGACAATTAACTGAACCAACGCCTTTTTTGGCGCAGGAGTGAAAGGCGTGCTCTTATTGTGTTTTACGTGTCCTTCCTGTTCATCTGTTCTTCTATGTTTAATTGTCGCATATTTTAAGGTGGAGGGTAGATTTTAAGAACAAGAAAATGTTTTATGTTATAGTTATTATGTAGAAATAAGGACGAAAATGTACCTACAATTTTATATATGCCTTTGCGCTTGTGCCTTAATAAACATTATCTTTCTTTCTTTCTTTTAATATTATAAAGAGATAAAGTTTGTGTGTTTGTGACGTTGTAGGGAGTAATCTCTGGATCTACTGAACCGATTTTAAAAATTCTTTCCCGCTCAATGCAAATCTTTGTGTGCATGAACATGATTGCATTGGTGTAATTGATTGTGGTTGATTGTCATTGTTTTCTATGTATAATGTAAGTATTTACAAAAAAAAAGTATTTAAGTATATTATCCGTTGTACAAGCTTTGCTTAGTTTGGGACTAGGTAGGCTAGGTACCCATAGTACAAGCTTTGCTTAGTTTGGGACTAGGTGGCGATGTGAGAATGTGTGAGGATTATTTATTTAAAAGGGTCTACTCCATACATTTACTTCTGCGTCTCTCTGCATTACGATTAATATTTCCACTTAAAATATCTACCTACCCTCAAACACTTGAAATAACATTACTCGAATTGATAGAGACTTGTGGCATTCATTACATTTGATTGATAGCCCAGGAATGACTAGAAATCATTGAGGAAACAATAAATCGGCAAATCATTAATGGTTTCCACCCTCGATGAGGGGTTAAAACAACCCCAGCTTTATTTGCTTTGCCCATATGGCGGTATTTTAAGGTTAGACAATAGAATTTGATCTAGCCGTGTGTGTTGTGAATTTGCGAGTTGAATTATTTGGTTTCGATACAAAACGTAATCCTGTAAATTTAATCCCTGTGCCAAATTTAAGTGAAGGATAAAATTGGTAAAGCAGATTTTGAGTTTTTTTTATTTAATATCAATGTTTATACTTACTAAAATTACAATTTTGTGTTTCTGGCATTATATGCCTAAACCATTATTATAATTAATGAACATTTCAAATAGTGCCAAAATATTGGATAGAGTATTTTTTAAATAAATATATTTTTGGCATACAGTTTACACATAGAAAACACGGCAAGACAAACATTAATGTCCGTACACGTAAATATTTGCATACGTAAACAATTCTCCTGCGCGGTTTTCGAAGCCGCGACTTTAAGAACGGCAGTCACATGCATCACAAATACATATTTTATTAATTATTAACAAACATAAATAAATTCTCCGTGTGGTGACAGAGTAAGAATACATTATGTTACCACCCTGTCTCATCCCATGGGTGTCGTAAAAACCGACTAAGGGACTAGGTACCGTGAATATTATGTTTACGAAATAAAAAGCAGGAAAACTTAAAATAAACAAAACAATCCGTCTGGCCAGCGTGGTATTAGTAGGCCAAGTATCCCCTCCATTACGGGAGGAGGCCCCTGCAGTGGGGCATTAATGGGCTGTTATTATGATGAAACATAAATATTTTTAATTTTAAATAAAAACAATTAGTACAGTATCATGTAAAATTGATCGGACGAAATCGTCACAAACGTCCGAAAACATTGAAGTTCAGGAGTCTGAAACGGTTCGCCAACAGTCATTTGCTCCATGAACGTTTGGCCAACAAAATCTTTGGCCCATTAACTTTTCGCCCAAAAGTCATTTGACCCATGAACTATTCGCCAACAGAACGGTACGTCAGTGAACGTTTGACCAACAGAATCTTTAGTCCATTAACTTTTCGCCCAAAAGACATTTGATCCATGAACTGTTCGCCAGTTGAACGGCTCCTCAGTTAACGTTTTACCAACAGAATCTTAAACAGTTTTTTTCGCCATTTTTGTTGTGGATGAATTAAAACAGTTTTAACAGGTAAGTAATTTATGTTTATGTATTTAACGAGAAAACAAATAATTATTTTAACATAATCACGTAATTAATCACATTAGTTATAATCAAACTATTTGAGATGATCAACAAAAAAAAAAAAAATGTACACAAATCATATTAAATTATTATGCACTAAATGAAAAGAATTATAAATTTAATCTGTGTTAATATTATAGGTTTAGTAAATATTATTGTAACGTAATTGTCATTTCATTCACTAAATCTATTGTGTTAACACAGATTAAATTTATTATTTGTTTTCTCGTTAAATACATAAACATAAATTACTTACCTGTTAAAACTGTTTTAATTCATCCACAACAAAAATGGCGAAAAAAAACTGTTTAAGATTCTGTTGGTCAAACGTTCACTGACGTACCGTTTTGTTGGCGAATAGTTCATGGGTCAAATGACTTTTGGGCGAAAAGTTAATGGGCCAAAGATTTTGTTGGCCAAACGTTCATGGAGCAAATGACTGTTGGCGAACCGTTTCAGACAATGCGCGGGATTTTAAAAAATACTTTGAATAAAGCCGGGTTTGTTTCGTTCATTCAATGGTATGTATCGATATTAGGGTTGTCAACAATAATTTAATAATTTGATAAATAAATTATTTTATAATATTTCTTAATCGTTTCAACTGAGCAACTTACCAGTTGTAATCACTGATTCGTGCAATGTCGCAGGTGAGGTCTTTAGATAGATGGGTAACCGTTAAGAAATATTTCCTCTGAGCGTCTCCATGCTCCAATCTGGTGACGATAGTTCCAGCTCATATATTTCTGACGTGGTTTAACGACTGTGTCACTACGACCGAGACCAACTATTTACGTACCGCCCTAAGCACGGAGGGGCTCAATTGAAACCATTAATGTCTCACTGCAGGGACGGGCCTCCTCCTGTGACGGAGGGATACTTGACCTACTAATACCACGCTGGCCAGACGGATTGGTATAGGGTTTAATTTCAAACTTTATGTTACTTATTAAAAAAACAAAAACAGCGATACAGCCCTGGCATATCAGATCGGAATGAATGAAATGAAATGCAAGGATTGTTTACTTGCAATCGGATATTAAGGTGGATCCATCGCTTTGTGTAGGTATTCGAAATTCGAAACTAATAGCTTTGTCTCTTTCGCACAATAACCGAACACTACCGAGTTCAATTGTTCGAATGTTAAACATGAATTTTCATTTCGTACAGGAATTTTATCTTCTTTTAGTTATTGGATTAATTGGTTTGGAAACTAATGGTTAAACACTGGTAATGTAGGGTTAATTCTGTCTGTATGTCATGCTTTGCCGCTTAAACTACTGGAGCAATTTTAATGAGATTTGTTTATAGGATGGGCTAAAACTTATGAAAGGACATAAGCTACCTTTTCGCGAGTGTCGCAGGAGTCGCGGGTTCGAGTCCCGCCTCTAGTACTATTTTTTTCTATTGTCTTTCTTCTTTTCGGATTTTCTATTTTTTTTATATGATGGAAGGCAAACGATCTCGCAGGTCACCTGATGGTAAGTGATCACCGCCGCCCATGGACACCGTCAACACCAGAGGAATCACAGAGGCGTTGCCGACCTTTAAAAAGGGAGTAAGCTCGTTTCTTGGAGCTCTTGAAGCTGGTGTTTTTCTAGTTATACCTGAGCTTTATAGGTAAAACATTAAATATTTAGTTTAACCGTATTCTAAAATCTAGCTATCAGCCATTTCACTCCTCTGCCTGTAAGCATTTCTTGCAAAACAACTTGATGCATAACCCGCTATCAATTCGTCAACACCAGGCCAAGTTTCTCTCAAAATAGAGGAAGTTAATTTCTTCAGTCATGGGCTGTTATGATTACCTACACTGTTATTTGGCAAACAGATTTTGGCACCTAAATAGAGTGCATTTAAAACTGAGTTTTATTACAAATGAATAAGGTACACAGTTGTGTACGACGAAAGCTTATCATCAAAATATGATTGGTAAACACCAACCACTTTCCTTTAGATCGAAGACTAAATAAAAAATGGCTGAATCATCGTAAAAAATATGTCTATTAAATCAAAATAGAATTCAATTTTCACGCTATTCGCTGTACAAACAATGAGAATGTATAAAACCGTATATTTTTAGACTAGTTGTAACCCGCGACTTCATAACAAATAGTTTTATTCAAATAGGTATTTTTTTCAAGGTATTTTTTTTTTTTTAAATGAAACTTTTCAAAATTGTTACTTATTATCAAATAAGATATTCGTCTAAAAATCCCCATATAAAATAATAAAACTTTTAAAAAAATTGGTCTTCCAGAAAAAGTCTCGCTAAAATCGTACCAGCCGTTTCGGAGATTAGCCATAAATAAACAGACAGAAGGACAAAAAGGAAAAAAGTATTATTTATAAATATAATATACGTCATTACCCGGAACAGACAGACAGATACGCAGACAAAAAATTCATATGCAATTAATACCTTTAGATTTGGTTTAAATTTGATGTTACATATAAACATACACTTCAAATTTATTTCAGTATTGTAAGTGTAATTCACACCATGCACCTTTTGTCGCCCTAGCAGTGAAAGTGTCTTTAAAATCAGTCCTACGGCTTAGGAAATAAACCGGAACAAACATACAGACACAGAAACAAATATTAATGTCATTTTTGGAATTAATGTTGTGTACCAACTGTAATAAATCTATACTATGTACATATTACCGTCCGTCTGTATGAAACAGCGATTTTTTAAAGGTGACAAAGTGTGTCTGTCGAGGCTTCCTAAATCAGAATGGCTGAGCAAACGCGATAACCAAACCCGTCTGCTAATGAACAAGGAGGCTTAATGCGGAGGTCTTTGAACCTTTTCCTTACCTTAGTTGGTGTGTGGGATAACAGGAATTATTTTGATTCGCGATTTTTTATTGTGATTTTTTTAGTTCTTAATTATCTTCAAAACTCAATTTTGACTAAAGTGTATTGTGACTTTCTGCTTAACTACTTCCAAAATGTAAACAATTAATATTACAGTTGTTCAATTATTGCAACAGACCTTTGTGGCCCACTGCAGATACGCCATTACACGCAGCAGTAGAATACTACTAACATACAAGACTGCCCTTTGTGGTATTAGTAGGCAAAGAATCATTCAAAAGCTACTCCAATCCTAACACTACTAACGCTAACTACGAATATAAACACAAATATTCAACCTTTAAATTCAAGAGCAGATAACGATATTACATATTACCTACTTATTCCTTTTACCGCCCGCTCTGTACATTTCCAAGCGCTCACAGGTTAAAAGACCCTTATATTCTTCAGACCCATACAACTATTGTATTCACATTGTCTATTCTTACCCTATAATCTTACGGCAAATTCTCTTTTCTCTTTTAACAAAAGATTCTCGGTTTATATCCTTTATTCTTTGTAAAAGAATTACTATCATATTTTTTAATACACACTTCAAAAGATTTTTTAAAATACGTAGCTCTAAACTCTGTTTCCCACAAAATTACTTATCATTATGTTAAAATAAGATGTTTAATGATATATATTCTGATTTTTTAAAAGCCTGTTCTACACATGATGTTGCGTTGTTCTCTTATTCCGACATTGTAGCTAAATATAATGACGGGAGTCGTCCATTTTACACTTGCGGTGAAGTTGGAAATAAAATTATTGTAAACGCTATTAAGGCCGTTTACTTGAGATAAACTGCTAAACATCGCATCGGTCTTTACATACTTGTATTTGAAAATATCTTCGTGTGGTGACGGAATAAGAATACAATATGTCGCCACCTCATCTCATCCCATGGGTGTAGTAAAAACCGACTCCGTGAATATTATCTTTACGAAATAAAAAGAAGGAAAACTTGAAATTAAACCCTATACCAATCCGTCTGGCCAGCGTGGTATTAGTAGGTCAAGTATCCCTCCGTCACGAGAGGAGACCCGTCCCTGCAGTGGGACAATGATAATGGGCTGTTATGAAATTCGAATCCCACGCACGAAATATTTTATTTGTGCGGTTCACAAAATGTTACCTTGAGCTTTCGAAACATCCATCCATCCATCCATACATCCTCACGAACTCGAACAAGGACAATTCATCGTTTTTTTACGTCCATAGCATTCGCATGTCTTGAGAAAAAAAATAGCGTTAAAAATAGCACATGTATAAGCACCTTAATCTTCAATTGTATACGTAATTATAGATTTTACGCAATGGTTTTTGCATACCGTGCTCTTATACCAAGAATGGTATTAAGTTTTTTTTTATACCATTATAAACTTATTAGTAATTTGTGCTCCTTCATTGTGTTTTACCTATCGTGGTTTTGTTACTAACTTTATCTATATTTTTTTAATTAGTATGTTGTCTGTAGGACAGTTTCGTACCTGAGGGACAATTAGGGACATTTTGTGGTTAGAGAAAATAGAAGTACAAAAAATCTAATATGTGGCAAGAAATTAAGTAATTAGTTTCTTGCTTGCTCTCCCAAGTTTAGGGCTAAATAATCTGTTGTCTATTAAAAATGTGTTCAATTTGAAAAAAAAATTTAAAATGATGCCGTGGCATTGAAAGGTCAATCAATTTCTTTTTTTATCGCACGGCATTTTTCATTTTAAAGCGTAGCAATTTATGTCGTATTTACAAAAATACGACATAAATTGCTACGCTTTATTACAGAATAGTACGATTGAATGTCCATTAGTAAAAATTAAAATCCCTTGCCATGCCGTCCCGGTCTGCGTAGGCCTTTACACACCTCACGAGAAAAACATTTTTTTTGAGTTAGAAAGTATAGTTGTGTGTTTTGCATTGTATGTTTATTATACGTATGTTAACAGCTGTTAGCTGAAAATCCGCACAAAGTTTTACCTAAATCAATCTTGTTTTAAGGTAAAGACACAGCTAATCTAACCTAACAAATAAATATAATCTAATCTATTCTAACCTTTAACATTAAGTCAAAACATTATAATTACATTATAAGTTATTCTAATTAAAATAATTATAAGTTACATAACCATTTTAACACTGTTATAAAATTTATTCACAAAACACTAATTAAATTACTTTCTCATATAAAAGTAAGCAGGAATGTAACATAACAACTTTTTTTTTAAACTGGGACCCCTAGTAATGTTTTTTTAATTTGCGCGAGCGCAGGTGTTAACCTACCATATGCCCGTCGCGTGTTAAATCGGCCATGTTGCATGTGTAAATTGCGTAGCGATTTTAGGGTTAATACACTTTTGTTATGTATTAGAATTTTTGTTGTGTTATTTTACAACTTTATTTTACGAATAATTTTCACTTTTGGAGATAGTTGAAGGAATGAAGAGTAACTAGAAGTAGTAAGTAAGAGTAATTTACTTCATTTTTTTTCTTCTGTGTCCAGGAAAGCGGAACAGTGCTACCTTGAATTTAACGCGAGCTAAGCCGTGGGCAAAAGCTAGTTCTAAAAATCTCTCAATCAGCACACAGACAGATATTTTAGCTTCGTTTTAATTCTTAATATCATATTCCTCATATAGAACTCGCATTTTGCGGCATAGCAGTGAAATATACTTAACACTACCTTCAAGTGAAGTGCAAATAAAATAATAGTAAAAACAATTAACTAAAATTAAATCGTATATACAATTATAATAAACATTCTTTAACTACGTAGTTAAAACTTAACACAAATCAGCAAATTACCAGTCAAGATAACAGCCAGCCATTTTACCACTACCAACCAATTAGTGGTAAAGATAAACCGAGGAACAGACTAACTAACTACTTATATATCCGTTCGGAAACCTATCTTAGCATAGATAATAATTATTTTCACATTTCAATATTATATTAGTTTCAAGAATGCAATTTCAATCTTACGTTAATATAAATAAATAAATAATCCTTACACATTCACACAATGCCATCTAGTCCCAAACTAAGCAAGCTTGGACTACGGGTACTAGACAACGGATAAACATACTTAAATACTTTTTTTGTAAATACATACATATTATACATAGAAAACATTGGGCATTGGGCTACGTGGTATAAGTTGAACAAATTTCTACCCGTCACTGGAGAAAGTCCTTCCCAACAGTGGGATAACAACGGACTGTTATGATAGACTTTTCTTTTAATAAACATTATTCCTTGAATGATAAACGTCATTGACCTATTTACCCAACATATATTCTGTCTTCATCTAAGATAGACAACGCACCAGATGTCTTGTGACCTAAATAACCACCTGTTATACATCATATTGTGTGTTCGATTATCGCATGAGACAAATGTTATGTTTCATTTTGATTTCATCCTGTATGTATTAGTTTTTGATAGAATTGATAGATTAGGAACAAAATAATGTTATTTCCATACTAATATTATAAATGCGAAAGTGTGTATGTCTGTTTGTCTTTTTTGCACGGCAAAACGTAGCGACGAATTGACGTGTTTTTTTTACGTGGAAATAGTTGAAGGAATGGAGAGTAACATAGGCTACTTTTTTAATCTTCTGTGTCCAGGAAAGGGGAACAGTGCTTCCCCGAATGTAACGCGAGCGAAGCCGCGGGCAAAAGCTAGTATGGGCTATATTTATTTCTATATGTGTCGTAAAAGAGAACAAAATGAAGTAATATTGGTTCTAGACATTATTATAATAAACACCCATTATATTTTTTTTTACGTAAATTCATTGGAAATAGGTAGGTACTTTCTTCATCAAAACCAAGAGCTAAAAACTAAATCAAAAATCCATGTTCATACGTACAAACGTTCATATTGAACCGATTTCGAACCCTAATCCTCTGCTTAGCAGCAGTTCACATAACCACTATGTCACAGACACCATCAAAATCAAACCTTCAATCGCACAGTGGTTAAAACGACTCCTTATAACAATGACGAATTAAGTAAAATTACCATCTTTGAAGTAAACTAGTGACCCAATTCTTTATCAATAATGTTTTTTAATCAAGACAATGACACTATTAATTTTTTTTTAAGTCTTTACAAATGTAATTGTTGTTAAAAAAACTAAATTTCACGGTTTACGGTTAAGTAGTTTGACTGTAAACTCTATTACAAAATGATTATTGTTCTGACAAGTAGACGGCAAAGTGTTAAGTGTCTGGTACCATAAGGCACTAACAGCCAGTTGTAATCATCATGTCATAACAGCCTACTAATGTCCCACTGCAGGGACGGACCTCCTCCCATGACGGAGGGGATCATCTGAGCGGCTTTCAAGGGCATGTAAAAAGTAGGTCCCGACTGTCAACGTACTGACACAGTCGTTTAGCCACTGCAGAGGCCTATGGACGGTTTTTTTTTTAATTGGCCTACTAGAATGACTCTATGGTCCCTGATGTTAAGCATCCAATAGAGTCCATGAATGGCGAGCACCATGCCAGCTAAAATATTTGTAGAGGCATGAATGTCTTCACTATGGCGGCTTCAGAAGATGGTTTTTCACGCCTCGCTTGAAAGAACTAGAACCAACCGAAAGAACCACTTTGTTAATGCATAGAAAACACCCAGACCAATCCAACCAAACGTTTATGTTATTGCAATTCAGGAATTGAACTCGAGTTCTTTGTCTAACAGGCATAAACTAAAAGCAATAAGGCACAGAGGTCGTAATAACATTAGCAAAAAAATAGACATCAATAAAATTATTGTCAGAATTACAAATTGGTTTATCAAATTTTTTTGCAAAAAAAGCTTTTCTTTTGATTGGTTTCAAGAATTATATTATTTTGAAAGTAATTCGTAACATCAATCATTTGATATCTATTTCAACGTAAGGTTTTTTTTTTATTTTGTAGCTTCAAATACTAATCTAATTACCACGTGTCATCTTAATATAGTGGGTAGTTATTCAACATTCAATTTAAACAGCTGTAAAATGATATAAATATAATCTTGATACCCGTCTGGTCTACTGTCTGGACTCAAGCCTTTATTGGGCTCTGGACTGACAATAGTCTTCAGAATCTAATCAGTAGTCCAAAGCTAATAAAAATTGATCATTGTTAGCACTAAAAGAGCGAGCCGTCAAAAGCCGCTGGACAAAATTATATCGAAATATTTTATGTAATAGTTTTCGTTACAATATATCAAAATATCAAGTGATTACGGAAGAAACAAATAGTCTTGTGTGGTCTCTAAAAGGTTTCTTTGAAAGGCTAAAAAGTTTCCCATATCAATATACCGATTGGCCTCATTAACTTTGCTTCAAATTGAAAACAATCTCATTGCCATGTCATTAATAATAATAACTTCTCCAAATCGTAATGTTTTTTGACAAGTTTGTAACAAAATAGAGCGTTACACCGTAAAACTCAAATTTATCATTGAAATCTTAGCAATGCCAAGACGAATTCCGATTTTATGCACCCAATATTATTACTTGTCTCAATATTCAATTAGTCCGTGGGCCTTACCTGCCATTGTATCATCCATCTCTTTCGTTTTTATTCATTTTACTACCTTTCTCTTTTCAACGTTTGAAGACCCGGTTTGTGGGGAAAAAAATATAGGATTCTTTTGTTACTATTTTAGTTTTTGAATCAATTCGTCCGTGAAATTTTAGAAGAATCTCTTGATGAGGTGGGCTGTAGATATTTTGGACAAAAGAAACTCGTGCTCGTTGAATGACTGTTAGTTTTTCGAAACTTTGAAACATTTTATACTTTAAACTGTGAGTTTAGGAGAGTATTCTAAGAGAGTTCCTGTATATATGCCGTCTAGTTTGGTGTCACTGCTTTCTTCCGAGTCCCTGTCTACATAACAGTGGTCACTCGGTCGCTTCAATTATGTGGGCTAATCGGTGGATAAGGCCACATAATATACACAATAACATTTTTCACACTACTGCTTGGAGGGGTCCAAACAGTAGTGTGAAAAATGTTATTGTGTTTAATTAAAAGGGTATAGGTTCTCCGTGTGGTGATGGAGTAAGAATACAATATGTCATTACCCCGTAAAAACCGACTAAGGGACTATCCGTGAATATTATCTTTACGAAATAAAAAGAAGGAAAACTTAAAATTAAACCGTATACCAATCCGTTTGGACAGCGTGGTATTAGTAGGCCAAGTATGCCTCCGTCAAGGGAGGAGGGCCGCCCCTACTGTGGGACATTATTGGGCTGTTATGATTTGCTCTTGCAATATGATTAAGCTTGTGTCAAAATAACGAGCGCAGCACAGAGCCATTCTACGACTTATATTTGTAAAGTACGAAATTCTTTCGCAAGGTATAGCTCCATACCATGAAGCTATCGATTTGATTGTCTCGTAACCATGTTGTAAAATAAACCTAAAAATATATTAAATTTCAAGAATAACACATACCACCAAAATACATTAAATTACGTCTTAAACAAAATCCAAAAATGTCTCCCGTATATTTATTTCAATTGCAAATTCATTTTCCGTAAAAAAGATTGAGTCTCGATAGTGTCCATCAAGTGAAGTTAACCCTTTTCTTTAAGGTATTTTCAGATTCAAGATTCGGATTCGATTTAAGATGAAAACATTAATTTGTGGTGATATACAATGAGATTGGATGCTGATTTATTATTACAATGAATCGTGTTTCTTTTACACAATATCAATGTTTTTCAAGACCATATCTATACACTCATAAATCTACTTTAAAAATAAAATGGTCTGAGTGGTAGAGACGCAATGAAATATGGACCTGATAAGTAAGGAGAGGACGATGGAAGGATGAAGGAGACACAGGAGCTTGCGGTGGATACTTAGAGCAAGGAGGATGCTTATGTTCAGCAGTAGATGTATTTATTATAGCTAATATATTTAAACGTAAAGTCTCGTAATGGCGAAGTTACCGATAACCACCATGGATATCTCAAAAGCTGGCAAGTAAAAGTTCGCAAATAGTTGGTAGTACTTGCGAACTTCCTGTGCGAAAGTGAACCAAGGAATCCTTGGCATAAACTCTTAACCTATCCGTCTGACCAGCTATGGAAGATTGCAGTGCTGGTCAGTAAATAAAGTTTTTGTGGTTGTAGAGTCATTGAAAGTCGTTAGACATTGGCACTACAACACTTTTTTTATTTGTATTTTATGTCTACTGATAGCTAACAGAATGTCATTCGATCCCTAAAATGCTAAAGAATTTACATCGATAAATAGTTTTCTATCATCGATATTTTTGTCACATCTATAAATTCACCATTTATCGATTATTTTACCATTCAAATGCATCGTTACTCCGATAAAACTTGCCAGTGAATAGTGAGCTTTATATGTGATACAATAAAGTTGCTTAAGGAATATTTTTCTTAATGTAGTCAAAGGTTTTTTGTTTCTCAAAATTGTTCGAAATGATAATGTTTAACGAAGGTTTTTGGGGGTTCATTATTGTCATTTTTTCACCCCGGGGGGTTGTTTTTTAGATGTTTAAGATAATAGCTTTTCGAAACTTCTGTTGGATTGGGTGAAATAACAAAATTATCTGTTGTCTTGTATTTGACAATTTAGTGGTTAACATTTCTTTAGAGGTACTTTTAAAAGATTTGGAACAATATTCCCGATACGGTTTGTTATCAATAGGTTATTTATGTGAAACAAAGACTCTTAGATTCTCCGTATCGCGTTGGTCGCTGTCGTATCGTAACTAAAGTAAAAGTTAACTTAGACCCCTACTATTCAGCGTGGTATTAGGCAGTGATGGTGCTTGCATAATTCGGAAAGTCACTTGTAAGAACATTTTAGTATTTCCCGGAAACTCTCAATATCTTACCGAGTAGTTTTCTACAGTCTTAAGTTCGGACAGAGAGAATAACAAATAAATAAATAATCCTCACACATTCACACATCGCCACCTAGTCCCAAACTAAGCAAAGCTTGTACTATGGGTACTAGACAACGGATGAACATACTTAAATACTTTTTTTTGTAAATACATACATATTATACATAGAAAACACTCAGACCAACCTAAACAATCATGTTCATGCACACAAAGATTTGCATTGAGCGGGAATCGAACCCGAGACCTCTGCGTAGCAGTCATGCATGTTATATAACCACTATGCCACAGAGGTCGTCAAATAAAAGCCTAACTATCTGTAACTTGGGGTGGCTGATTGGCATTTATAAACTTTGTATCTTAATATAATTAAGGATACTTTCCCCTCGTGATACAAGGATCGTTGCATAGTCCGTGCCTTAAGAAGGATCTGGAGCTGTGTTATATCAGGATTTGATATAGTCCAGGTTATTATTAGTTTTTAGTTTAATTTAAGTTATTTAATTTAATAATTGTTTAATGTGTTTTACACTTTCATTTCTAACGCATGTTGTGTTTGCATATTATAGGGTGCAATTAACCGCTAAATAGTAAGGCTCTCTCTATGTATACCAACTTCAAAATTGTACTCAGTTTTGCAGACCAATAAACAAAAAAAAATGTTTAGGTCCAATACAAACATCTTTCTTTGAATCCTCTTTAGTCCTTTCACTCTATTTCTTCCTTGATACCAAGGCATCTTGGCTGGTTCATCGTCATATCAGCCAACGGACGTCCTCTGCTGGAAATAGGCCTTTTCCAAACATTTCCACCCTGCGCAGCTGCGGTCTTGTGCATCCCTCATCCATCTGCTTCCCGCCGTCCTAACCAGGTCGTCGGTCCACCGTGTGAGGGGTATCCCCACTCTGCGCCTTCCGGTGCTCGGTCGCCATTCTAAACCTTTTCTGCCTTAACTGCTACCAGTTCTTGGTTGTTCGCCGTCATTTAATATATAAAAAAATAATCCCTTTATTTTGCTTTTTTTTAATTTGTCATACCCACAGTCCATTTTCCTGTTCTTTTTCCTGTAGGATACAGGATGCGGTTTGCCTTACTTGGGGTTTATATGAACTTTGTTGTAAGGTCAGGGGATAAGTGGGCACTATGTGAATTAAAACCAATTATTTAATTTTACCACAAATAAGTACATTGATAATATATATAATATCACAATTACTTCATAACAGCTCATTAATGTTCCACTGCAGGGACAGGCCTCCTCCCGTGGCGGTTATATGCTCCCGGATACTTGGCCTACTAATACCACGCTGGTCAGACGGATTAGTATAGGGTTTAATTTCAAGTTTTCCTTCTTTTTACTTCCTTAGAGATAGCCCTTTAGTCGGTTTTTACGACACCCATGACATAAGATGGGGTGGTGACATATTGTATTCTTACTCCGTCACCACACGGAGCACAATTTCTTAATAAAAAATATTTTCCCAAAGTGTCAGTTGTAATAAAATTGTGGTGACAAAATCCCTCACACATTCACACAGGACCATCTAGTTTGAAAACTAAGCAGAATTGTTTTAAGTCCATTCGAGACGTGACTGAAATTTTTGTGTGATTGCAATTTTGATGACATATTTCTTGTTATACAAAATAACCTTTATTTCATACGACTATTAAAAATCCCTTATTTGGGGATGCCTTCGTAATTTGCGGTACATTTGCTGTTAAAAAGAAAATTATAGACGCAATTGGCTAAGGGTTTGCGTTGACAAATTACTACTACTTTTTCAATTTTCCCTTTCTTTCTTTTCAATTCTTTCTATGAATATAAACTCTTTGTATCCAACAACTCCCAAACAGAAAAGTTATAAAAAATAAAAAAATATTCACGCACATCTCTACACAGCGCCATTTGTTCCCAAAGTAAGCTAGGCTTAACCTGCTTGTTAAATTGGTAACAGAACAATGGATATTAATACTTATTTACATTTATTTTGTAAATACATACATATTATACATAGACAACACTCAGACCAATGCAAACAATCATGTTCATGCACACAAATATTTGCATTGAGCAGGAATCGAACTCGAGACCTCTGCGTAGCAGCCATGTAATATAACCACTACGCCACAGAGGTCGTCAAAAGTTCATACAAATAATAATTAAGAAGATTCAACATCCAAAAAGGTACAGATTTGAAAAAGCTTATTTTAATTAAAACAGCAATTCGAAATTTAAAACTCGATTGCGATAAATAGTTCTCAAAGAAGACATAACATTTGCTAATGCACTTTTCAACCATAGCATCGATTCGCCTTTAAAAAGGGGTGAAAGCGTTGCGATTCAAAAAACGCAAGAACTCTCAATAGTCTGTCTTTAAATTGAATAGTTCGAAGAGTTAGTCCGGTAAATAGTTTGTGAAGCCGACAATCGGTTGAACTGTAGGGCTTGCAACGAGAGAAATTAGATCTAACGCACTTAGTTCGAGTTCTACGAAGAACTTACTTACTTAGGAATACCTACTTAGACAAAATTTTGTAGAGTCAGTCTCGAAAATAATGTTTTTAATAATTTCTAAATGTTTTTATAAAGTATTTTTTTTATATATGTATAACCTATTTAGTCCCACTGTAGGGCAAAGTTTACTACCTCTGTCGTTAAACGATGTTGTATCCGATTGCTGTGCATGAGGTCGGGGGTTCGAATACACGCAAGATTCTTGTGCTAAGATGTTCTTCAAATTGAATAGTTCGAAGTTAGTCCGGTAAATAGTTTGTGGTGAACAATCGCTTGAAGTGTAGGGCTTGCAGCTAGAGAAATTATATCTAACGCACTTAGTTCGAGTTCTACGAAAAACTTACTTACTTAAGAATATCTAGGCAAAATTTTTAAAGGTAGTGAAGGTTAACTCGAAAAACCTTGATCTATTTTTTCTTTTTGTAATTTCTTTTATATTTATAATCTGTTTAGTCCCACTTCTAAGCAAAGGCCCAAAGCTAGTATGTTATAGTCAAAGTAAAATATGTTTTTTAAAAATACCTGGCAATTTACTAACAGTTTCGGAGATGACCTTATAGTAGAACTCTGAGAGGAAGAAATTCAGCCCACTCTTTTCAAACATAATAATTTGACTTTGTGGCTTTGAGAATAATTAAGTATTACCAACTATTTATAATGTCCTCCGTGTGGTGACGGAGTAAGAATACAATATGTCACCACCCCATCTCATCCCATGGGTGTCGTAAAAACCGACTAAGGGACTAACCGTAAATATTATCTTTACGAATTAAAAAGAAGGAAAACTTGAAATTCAACCCTATACCAATCCGTCTGGCCAGCGTGGTATTAGTAGGCCAAGTATCCCTCCGTCATGGGAGGAGGCCCGTCCCTGCAGTGGGACATTAGTGGGCTGTTATGATGATGAACTATTTATAATATTGGCAACCCTGTCAATGGTAAGTTATGAAGTTGGTAACTCTAATCTTTCCAGTTTGATTTCGCACAAAACAATTATTCCAAAGATATCGGCGAATACCGAGTTTCACGATTCTCATTGTGAATCGTTTTTATTGCTTTTTATAGCTTTTTTAACATCGTTACAGTGACAAAATAATATTTTCGAATACAAAATATAATAAAAACGCTTACTTTAGCTATTCACTAAGAAAATGTCTGTCATAATAAACTTGAATTGTTAAAATCAAGCTATCAGTTTTCATTTCAAAAATGTGTATTATTATAAGGTTCTAATTTCATGTTAATAATACATTAAATGCTTTTAAATAATACCTTATCCGTGTGGTAACGGAGTAAGAATACAATATGTCACCACCCCATCTCATCCCATGGGTGTCGTAAAAACCGACTAAGAGAATAACCGTAACTACTATCTTTACGAAATAAAAAGAAGGAAAACTTGAAATTAAACCCTATACCAATCCGTTTGGCCAGCGTGGTATTAGTAGGCCAAGTAACCCTTCGTCACGGGAGGAGGCCCGTCCCTGCAGTGGGACATTAATGGGCTGTTATGATGAATACCTTTGTGCTTAAAAATATACAAATCATTTTTTTTATTTTTTTTCTTTTTTTTTCAACTCATGCAGTGGTAATTAGTCCACTTACAGACATGTATTTCACGGTCAAAAACTACATCCAGGCCCAGGAAAATCATTGCTGGATCACAATAATAATTATTTTAGTATTTAAGTATGTTTATCCGTTTTCTAGTACCCATAGTACAAGCTTTGCTTAGTTTGGGACTAGGTGGCGATGTGTGAATGTGTGAGGATTATTTATTTATTTATTGTCCTGTGAGAAAGCGCAACCTCCTGCACAGCCTTTATTGCAACTGCTACGCTTGAACAACGACATAAAAATACAATTTCTTAATTCTTTTTTATTACAATGCCAAGATGGTGAAAACCAGTCGAAGTAATATCGTGATTGAACCAATCCCATCATGTTTTAGCTCAAGGAAATATATTTAGTCACGACTTTTTGAATGGCATTCAACACTTCGATAACCATTGTTGTTTTTTAGTTGCCTTGTCGCACCATATTGAGAGTTTGACCTCAAATACTGTACTGACCGAATATTTTCTTTTGTGTCCACCGATCGCTTCGGAAATTCTCGATAAAATTCGTTTTTCATCGGGTACCACATCAAATCGAGTCGGTCTGTTGCAATAAAGTTTTCGAATACTATATTTAAACTTGTCGAAATATGGTTTGAAAGTACTTTAGATTGGAAATAAAATAATTTGAAAATGGAATTAATTTTTTTTTTAAATTTTAAATGATGGTTTTGACAGATTTAAGATAAGTAATTTATTTTAATCGGTATTTTATAAATGACGAAAATGTTGCTCATCTATTCATAAACTGTAATTTGGCCTACTTGTTCCCAGAACGGATGGTTTAGGTTTAATATTAAAATCTCTTCCGGTGACTCTAGAATACACTTTAAAATAAAAGAAGAAGAATACAAAATTTTAATAAGCATGTCAATTCTCGTACCTTAAAATCGTTAAAAATTCGGTTAGGTTAACTTTTAGTTGTCAAATTGTCACACTCTAAATAAAACTTTAACACGACCACAAAAGATTACAATTGCAATAGCAAAACAAGACAATTTAACAGCTAAAAGTTAACTTAACCAAATTTTTAACTATTTTAAGGAACGAGAATTGACTTTAAGGTATACACATAATCAATCCAGAGACTCTCAATTACTTTCACAACCTAATATGACCACCATTTTTTACAACTATTCCAAACAACAAGGTCACAAGAACCAACATATTTTATATTCCCCGTAAAAAATAGGGAAATATCGGAGACGAAACTCAAATATTAAAGATTATGCGCCATTGCTCCCTTTACCCGATGTAAACAGAAAGGGTTACACATAAAACATGGGGTGGCCTACTATTGTAGTCCTTAAACCCATTTACAATAGAGACGTACATGTATTTACTTTTTAAATCTATTTTGGAAAGAAGAATTCGAAAATAGTTTATACCAATCCGACTAGCCAGCATGGTTAAAGTTTAAGTCTCGCTTTTACTTGAGCTCTGTTTTTGGAAAGAAAACTAAAGGGACCAAAAACATGTCGAACTCTATAAAAAATAAGGAGGGGTAACTTAACTTAAGATTATACCAATACGTCTGGCCAGCGTGGTATAGGTAGGGTGATAGAAGTGGCCCATCCTTGCAGTAGAGCAATAATGAATTGCTAGCTACTCATTGCTCTACCATAGAGATCAGAAAGCTTATAACAATTCTCAATTTGTTTCGTACGCGTTACTTTCATAAGTATATTCATTAACTAATGACTTCCCATGGGTGTAGGTAGAGACTACTAAGAGCCATAATAAATAATTCTATGTGGTGACACTCTAAGAATAAAAAAGTAGACGAAAAGGAACGAACAAAGGGAACCCGAAGTAAACTTTACCTACCAACCAATCAAGAAACCAAAGTATTAGTAAACTAAGTTACTCTCAATCACTAGATAAGACCCGTCCCTGCAGTGGGACATTTAAAAAGTAATAAAAACAAATAAACAAGGCGACATTGACTTTAAAATAATACATAATTCGTTATCTATAAAAACACATGTCGCTAGTTTAAAATGCATATTAAAATACGTAAAATTTTGTAACACTACTCTACGTTATAAACATTGGATGTTTCACAATCGACTCGCACACCGTTGTATGCCCCAAGCGTTTACCTGTTTTTCATTCGAAAGCTCGAAAGAAAGGGACGGAGTACATATTCCAAAAACGTATGAAGAATTCGTGGCAACAAGCGGCCAAGATCGGGGCCGACGCCACTGACAATGCACGGTTCTGTGTCTGGTTATATTAAGCGACCACTTTCAAAACACACCAGATTATTGTAAATTGGGTGTTTAAGTACACCTCTCCATTTCGGCCGGTATTCAAGTGAAGCGTGGTCGGTGTGGCAACCATGCGCGGCGCATTCTTCACCAATGGGGGGCGACTTCACGCAGTTGCGTCCCGACCGTCGACGAGGACGGACCTTTGTCGAACGTATCGCCGAAACTATCGTACAACAAACATTTAAACAAATCACAAGTGTATCAAATCGATTCGAAATACGAATCCTAATACGTTATTAGTGATGGGAAGTGTGAAACACGCGTCGGATATCGATATCGTACGATGACCAAAACTTTCAAGTTGAGGAGAACGGAAAAAAGTTGTGGTGCCGAATGCACTCTCCTGTATACAAAAAATGTGTGCTTATAAAGTGATGGCCTGATGGGATCGCAATGTGGCCAATATAGTGTAGTTAGTGATGTGTACTGTGATATAAAATTTAGGCATTCGCGTAGATGATTGCCGTTCTTGTGTGTGATATAATTAGTTTATTATTTACCAAAGATTCCTGATGATCTTTTACATTAGTCTCTGTTTCATATTGGTAGTTTTAGGTAAGTACTAATAACTTTTAAGCACTTACTTTACTAGTTTTAAGTGAACATTTATTAGTGAGTTATTTATTGGTGTTTCTTGCGATTGCCTAGTAATTTGCGAGCTGAGTAATTACGATAGTTCTACGATAAAATAGTGTTGGAAATTAGTCGTTATTTCAAAATAGTCTGTCGATTTTTAAAGCTAATTTAACTGATAGTTATGAAAATATGGATTTAGTTTATCGATATAAATCAAAATTACTAAGTAAAAGATAGACGGCACCCGCATAGTCAGGGTAAATTAAATAGTTATAAATTTTGAAAGAGGATGTATGGCAGTAACAAATTTTGTTGAAGTGACATTATGGTCGGTCGGTTAGTCGGCCGTGTCAATTAGTAGGTAGTTCATTAAATTTCTGACTATTAGAGGACTACATATGTAGAAAACAAACTACGGAGAGATTTATTGAATATAAATGTAGAATTAACTAAGCTTAATGATGGACTTATGGTTCATTAAAGATGAAAAGAACGTAAATGATTTTAACGAATACGCTTATAGAGTATAGTCGAGAAATAGTAATGGGATAATCTATGGTTGGATTGTACCTTATTTTGATTTCTTAGGGGACCAATTTTGAAAAACCTCTTCTTAGTGCATCCCTATGTTATATAAGATACAATACACGGTATAGACAATTAATTAGTATCCATAGATTTAGGCTCTACATTGATGAATCAATGAGCTAATGCAATTTTATCTCTTCACTCTTGACCAAATAATATGTATTCACATCAACATCTGCCAATCCCGAAATAAGTATAAGAAGATAAGATCAGAAATAGGTATACCTTTCCCAAATTATGAGTCATTGTGGCATTCATAAGTCTATAGACGTGCAGATATTTTGGAAACGTTAAAAATTCTCCGTATATCACGAATGGCAGTGTTCTAATAACTCTAATCTAATTTGGAACTCGATAGTATTTTAGTCTGTATAAAAATAACTCATTTGATTAACATAGATAAAATACAATCATAAAAAAAGGTTTTGCATTTATACAGTAAAAGCTTATGTAGTAAAGCATACAACCAATAAATTAGTAAACTTTATCCGGGAAATCATTAATAAGTTTTATGTATGTACTTGTAAACATACATAAATTATTATTCAATTATCAGTTATATAGCTAGTTAATGTAGAGTTTCCGTGAATTAAACGTGCAAGATGCAATGTGAAATTACGATTGAATTAATATACAACAGTATTCTAGATAATTATAATTAATTATTTCTGTAGCTGTCTTTCAGTGGGGAACTACTCCTTGCAGTGGGACAGTGTTGTTAGGTAATTATAATTGATTCAGACATGTAAACGTAATCCCACTTTTATGCAACAAAAAGATTTGAGTGTCTTTGTTTGGTACTTCTTTACGCTAATTGGGTGTACCAATTTTGATAAAAGTTATTGTGAAAACAGATGGCATTTTGGATGGATAAAGTACTAATTTAACTCGAAAAATGTGTCGTTTTTATAACACAGCTCCTTTTCATTAACTAATAGATGAACTTTAATTCCAAATAGAGACTAAACGCTACAAACATTAAAAAATTACCATTTCTCAGAAAAGATAATTTTCAAATTTTATTACGTTAAAGTAATCTTTAAAACGAGATTGAAGATTTATCTCAGAATTTCTTATAATATTCTATCTTTTTAATCTATTTAGTTCGAACTAAAAAAGAAACGGAGCCTTCATAAAACGGCCACGCCTAACCAATTTTAGTAATGTTGCTGTAGCCATTTATCATAAAAATCCGTGTGCAACTCTCAATTTTGTTTCTGTTCTCAGAAAAGGCAAGTTTTTGTAAACCGTTTTTTATATTCTTTAACATATTATGATCTAAATTAGGTATCAAAATGTGTCAAACAAATTCAGATGTTTTAAATATTATAATTAACTCGTCAATGTCTTACTACCTGGTTTTTTTTAAGTGGTGAACTAATCAAAGTCGTGTCAAAGTCAAAATAATTTTATTTGGATCACTAGTAGCACTATAAAAACAAAAGTGGCAAACTAAGTTTTTGTAGCAATAAAAATAATTTCCGTAAACAAACTTAAGTCCTTTTTCGTCATAATAGGAATTAAGAAAAGCAATATTTATTTAACAATAATTTTGCTATAGAATACAAACCCAGAATACCCATGTATTACTTATTCCATAGAAGTCTAAAAACTGAGTTAAAATTGCCAAAAATATATTATCTTCTTTACGAAAGCAAATGAAGTAAAAGTTTATAAGAATCATAATAGTGTTAGTACATACTTATAATGACAAGGGCAATATGACAATATCGTACTTGATGGAAAGCGCGAATTCACTAGTAGAGAATAATCCTAGAGTAAGTTCCTAGGCAGTCAAAAAACAACTTTACTCCATCATCATCACCTTGCCGAAATAGCAGTAGGCCAAGTTTCCCACCTATAGGTTGAATCCCTGCCGTGGGCCTTTGAAGTTTTATTATAAACTGACTATAATAGTGTCTTATTCCTTTCTTGGGATACGGTTATCTTATTATTCTGTGAATTGAAACTTCGTCTGTTATTTCTTAGTAATCTAAGCTTATGTTTAGATAATCGAGTTATTGATTCATGAAACTTGAAGATACCTATATTCGGTACATAAAGTTTTAGTTGATATAATAATAGATAATATGTATATTATTTCGTCCATCTAATCTTAAATTTAGCAGAACTTCAAGTATACAATTAATAAACATATTTATTAATCTATTACCTCTGGCGCGTTTTAGTCACAAACAGGTACAATTTCTGCTCGATGTAAATCTTTATAATATGAACATTCACAAACGTCGAAGCATGTAAGTATGAGGACTATTATGACACATTTAAAACATTTAGACCAAGGCAAATTGTATGTTCATGCATATAAAAATTTGCACTAACCAGAAATGATGTTACGCTAGTCTAAAAACTCTTAACCAATTACGTAAATTATTTAAGTATAAGTACAATAAAAGTAAATTGCTTAGTCGCAAAGTAATTTAACTATATTTGTCTTATACATCGGAAGACGTTTATTTATACGACGGCAACCCATCAGCTTTACCCATATAAGTCTTATCCTTATTACTGAATTTTACTGTCTCTTACTTTACGGCTCTTAATACCAGTTTGTACTAATACTTGATGTGTAATTATGTCTTTATGTTCATCATTTGCTCATCTATTAATTATGTATTTAACCTAAATAAGTTGCTCGACGGATACGTAATCAATGAAGGGAAGTTGTTATTCGGACTGTTTTTGATTCTAATGTTTCGTCTTTTCTGAAAATCATAGAGTATTTGATGAGCAATGCCTAGACCAAATATTTATTTATTTATTTAATTTTATTAGGTGTACAAACAGTTTACAAATATTATCATGTTCATGCATGCAAAGATTTACATTAATCGGGAACTGAACCCAAGACCTCTGCATAGCAGCCTAACTATTAGGTATATCAAATAATACTTTATATACGTTTGTCATAAAACCACGTATACCAAATTATACGAAATAAAAATTCTGTATCACGTTTTTTCTACGTTCTATTGGTTGTTAACTATATTAAAAAGTAAAGGCGGATATCTCAATTATAGCTATCGTAAATAAAGTGTTATCTTAGATTGATCAAAACGTGTTAAGTAACAGAACTATTTATTTGATGTTCACACTAACTTTATTTCTTACGTAAGTTGGTTTTCAATAACATTAAGAATTTGTAAGATTTTTTTACATTTTGCGTTATATCCTTATAAATATGAGTATAAAATGGATCTAACGCGAAATTACCATCTTGTTTGTCCTTTTTGGCACAAAATTCACTGTAAACTATGGTGCAACATCGACCAAAAAAAATTAGCGTTAATTTCTCTGCTTATCTACTAATATTATAAATGCGAAAGTTTGTGAGGATGGATAGATGCTTGTTACTCTTTCACGCAAAACCTACTGAATGGGTTTTGATGACATTTGGAATATAGGTAGTTTAGGGTGTAGAATAACATTTAAGCTATACTATACCTCCTATACAAAGCGGGTGAAGCCGCGGTCATCAGATAATAAATACATACAGGCTTGCTTATGTGATTCTGCCTTACTTAACTTACTTAAACTTACACTTACTTGTAACCATTACATTTAAGTTATTTTTTTTTTTCGAAAGTACTTAAAAACCGTGGTAAAGTGAATTAAAAATACGTGACTTTAAACCACGAAGTTGTTTCGTTCTAAGCTTTCGTTTTTATTTGAGATGTTATTTTTACTTTGTTATGTAAGAAACAACGTTTTACGAACATTTTAGAGTGCTTGTGAGAACTATGGACTGTTGATTGTAGATGTGATGCCTCTAAAATGGCCCAATGCAGGTACGGGTCTCCTTCATTCACTTCAGGTTGATAATTTTCGTACTTTAAATTGAATTTTAAAACATATTTGTTATTCAATGTTGGTTAAAAGGTATTTGGTAGTTTATTATGTTACTACAAATAATTAATAAAGCTTAAATTTAACTCTTATTGCTATAAAATTTCCTAGAATTGAGTTCCATCGATATGGAACTTAATTTCACAATCACTGGTAATAAAGTTATCGTAATAAAATAAATATGTTATATTACATACAAATATAATATTACAAGAACTACAAAATTAACTTACCAAATTGCAGCGTGAAACTTGTTTAACGGCAATTTGTTGACGCGCAGCGCCATCTTGTATCGAGTAGACGCAACATGTTTCCGTAACTTTAACTTAAAATTTTGATTTATTACGTTAGCACCTAATTCAACTATTTAGGGGATAGGGGTGTATTAAAAATAGTATTTATTAGTTTAACTAGAGGTTTACTAGAGAAATTATTGCTTTTAAAATTCCCTAAATAAATGATTTCATAATATTATTATTAAATGTTGCTAAGTAATAAGAGAACAGTACTTTTCTTTAACATATAACGCTAACAGAATAAAAAACACCATAGACAAAGATACTATTTTTCTTCCGAAAGTGATACATCAAAGAGACGTCACAAGCATAGAGAATAGAGTTATGCTTTCCGGACATTTTGTTTGTCTTTGAAAAAAAAAAGTAATAGCATTAACAATGATTTGTATTGGTAGAGTATTTATCATATTGAAACTTTTTATTATAATACTAGCTTTGTTTTTGGGGTATCATCGAGTTTTTAACTTTATTTTCCTGGCAATATTCTGTAGTACCTAAACAATTGCAGCGTGGTTATTTTTAAGAACAGTATTGTGGGTGACGTATTATTATATTGGCTAAGTATAATCATGAGGTTCTATGTTTGATTTCTGAGCAAAATAATATAATTTAATTGATTTTGAAGGAAAAAGCTTGTCACAATTGACCTTATATTTTATAAAGCTAATTTATAGCTTTACTTTACAAGACGCCATCTAGTCATAAACTAAGTATAGCACTATATGTACTTACTAAATAAATATTCTTTATTAAACATGGAAAACATCGAAGCATAAATATAGAAATATTAAAGTTTAAACTCACAAATACTTATATTACTCAGGAAATGGTTTTTAAGCGACCTAACCCTACAAATTATCACCACACGTAATCTCAAAAACCAAATACTCCTAAAACAAAATATACATTAATAAAATTTTCGCTATTCTATGTATACAGTCTCACTTTCATAAACATTTCCTAGCAAACGAAACAAAACGAAACAAAAAAAAATTTACTCAGAACCGTTAACAGTAATGTTACTGTAACATAAACATATGTTAACTCCCGTTATTCAAGCATAAACAAAAGATAAAATAAACATTTTTTTATGTTACAAAACATACCACGTGTTTGTGAATGAAAAACGCAAAAAAAAGAGTAAATTTATTTAATGACACAAATAATACGCTTTTGGCGTTTTGTTTAACATTTAAACATTGTTACTTTGATTTTATTTTTATGTACACACAGCAACTAATCAAGCTAGACACTCATGTACCTTAATACCTTGAAATAAGACACAATTTCAAATGAAAATGTTTAACTTGATGTGTTGCTGTGTGTACTAATATAATTTATTTTTTTGACGCTGTTTATTTGGTCATGATATCTCGGGTATTCTCTCTATACTAATATTATAAACAGGTAAAGTTTGTGTGTTTGGGAGTTTGTGACGTTGTAAGGGGTAATCACTGGATCTACTGAACCGATTTTACAAATTCAGTCGCAGTCAAAAACAGTCTATTTAAAATAGGCATAAAACATAAACTTTATTACTCGTCATACTTATATTAATTTTAGTTTTATTTCTGATTTATACAAATAGCGTTTAACTTTAACTACCGGCTTTACCTCAACTGATAATAAAAAACCGAATTAGATTATTCTTTGCAATCGTAAAAAACTAACTTTATTGCGTGAGTTTTTTTTTTACTTGTTTACCGGTTTTTTACGACTTTATATTTTAAATAGATCAAGAACTTCTAGTTATGTATTATGAAAAACTTATTTTTTTGACATAATGTAGTTTTTATGAAACTCTTTCTTTTATTCATGTTATTTGATAATTTAGAATTTCGTTACAAAATAAGTACGAACTGACCTAACTACGAGTATACTATAAATATAGATACTAAACGAACAATAGAAAAATAATAATAAAATTTATATCACACTTATTTCTATTCTCCGAAGTTGAAAAGCTGAATCTATTCCTTTTCAGTAATAGAAAAAGCAACTTCTGTAGTAATTCCATGAATCTAATATAAATGACTTTCACGGTCTTATTCAACGATATTAAAAGTTATTTATTAGTAGGTTGAAAACTTAAGAACTTAAAATTCAAACTTTATTAATATTTAAAACTAAGCTAAAATAACATTAGTCTATTTCACATTTTTTTTGCGTTGGCAGAATCGTACTAAAACGATGACGCCATTATAAAAATATATATTATAAAAATGCAGCTGTCAATTTACAGTAACCATAAATCAAAACATAAACGACAAACAAAATACTTTTCCCAAATAAATTAACTTACAAACATAAATAAACTCAAACGCACTTTAAAATAAATTATTTTAAAACAAAAAAAGTACCACACCCTTACAGTTTCACTTCCTCTACTAAAAATAGTTACAACTCGAAACTTGACGCAATCCCCTTGATGAACAAAGGGATCAACTCAAACCCCGAGAGTTTAAAAACAAAACTTTAACTTTGCTGTGTATGAAAGTTTATTTTATATCTCACAGTACCTGTCCGCTGTTTCGGTGACGGAGTAAGAATACAGTGTGATTCTTACTCCGTCACCACACGAAGAATGTGTGTAAATGTGTAATAAATAAATTAAACAATGTCTTATACAATAATTAATGTGTTTATGATATAATCACCATTATGCTAAATGTATGCTGTCAAATTGGAAATTAAATTAGTCTTAAAAGTATATTATTAGTATTTTTTAAAATAGCTTTTATTTTTTAAACAACCGTGAGTAACTAACATAACCATTACATCTCATAGTTATTTTTTATTATAAATAAATTTGTTTGTCATGAATAAATATTAACGTGAAATTCGTGTAACTAACTTATAAAAGTAATAGTTACAATAAACCATGTTATTACATAGTCGTCGTAAAAATAAATAGTTTATAACTATTTGTAGGGAAAAATATTTATACTTATTTGGAGTAAACTTATTAAGTTTTATTTTATGTTTCTTTGTTGAACTATGCTTTTATGTAGGTTACCTTGATTACACTACAACTAAATAAAGATTACACTGGAATAAACTTTATTTTATGCGCGGGGAGATACGTATAAAATTTAGTTTATTACAATAATATATTGGTTATCCTTTCTGTTTACGCAGTTTTAGGCATTACATGCATAAAATTACGTATTATTCGTATGCGGTAGGCATAGTATAATGAGCGTCATATACTAGTATGTCTCCGTGTGGTGACGTAGTAAGAATACAATATGTCACTACCCCATTTCATCCCATGGGTGTCGTACAAACCGACTAAGGGACTATCCGTCAATATTATCTTTACGTAATAAAAAGAAGGAAAACTTGAAATTAAACCCTATACCAATCCGTCTGGCCAGCGTGGTTTTAGTAGGCCAAGTATCCCACCGTCATGGGAGGAGGCCCGTCCCCGCAGTGGGACATTAATGGGCTGTTATGATATTCTAGTATTACTTCAACTACTTTCGTACATATCTTCAGATTGCTACTCACTTGCCATTTCGAAAGAATTTTAGATTAGGTATTAAATTTGGAAACACCCGATTATTTAGACTACAAATTTACAGCGCCCTCAATTCATATAAAACTTTTTAATTAAACAAAAAAATTATTTTAGAACGAACAGAAATAAATTATTAAAATAAACTTTTTCGTTTCGCACGAAATAGTTTTTAAAATAACGGTTTTTAATAACATATTCAATGTCAAAAAAACAAAAATGAATTAAAAATAACGTTATTTACTGCAGTTTGCTTGTAGAACAACAACTTAAAACGGTATAGCTAAAATGCAATTTTCTAAAGTAACTATAAATTCTTGATATTATAATACCTTTCGTGTCTTCTTAAAGCGAGGTTATTTGATTATTTTGTAAAAAAAATTCACGTGAAATTTACACTTTCAAAACATGTTTACTTCAAAAAAGTTTTTTCATTGTTGTTATGTTAAATTCGATAAGTTTTTCAATTAATTTTTGAACAACTTCGACAATAACCTATTAAACTACAACTTAGATACATAAATAAAGTAAATTATTACATTTTTGTATCTATTGAATGTGTTATAATGTCTATTTGCCGTGTTTATCAGCTATCACTTATCGTCATTAATTCCCACTAGTTACGTAAGCTCTTGCGTCTACGTGGCGCCATCTCGTATCGAATAGCTGACAACTAAACAAAAAATTCACACGTCTCGGTGTAACATTTCTTTGCTTATTGTTGAATTCTTTGTATTCTCGTACTAACATTTGATATAAATAACGTTTTTGTTTAAATATGATACTTGTAGTGTAAGTAGAATTTACTGAAAACATCAAAATGCCACACAAACGGTACAAAGAACAGTTCCTTGTATAATTTATGCTAATTAAGAAAGTTGTTGAAGCGTCGCATGTATAAGTCAAAGTTATACGTTGTCAATAAGATTTTGTGACTTTGAATAAGGTGTTACGTAACATTCTTTAAGTGACTTATTCTTAAAGTGACTTAAGCGATGGTAGCGGCCACCATCTCCCATGCAGTCGTGGGTTTGATTCCTCTTAGTACAATTTTGGTGCGATTCTCAAATAAATAATTGTCTAAACGTGGTCTTAAAATAGTTAATTTAGTTATTCATTAGTGCTTGAAAAAATCTTAATCTTGTTATTCTTAGAAAAACAAATATTTATTTCTCTTAAATTTAAAGTACTTTGTGTTCCTTAAATTGATGTTTTAAATGTCCCCAAAACACAGGATTTCATTCCTAGTCTAGGAGTTAGTCTTTAAACTAAATTATACTGCCACCACAGCTTGCGATTCATGAAATAAGCTAAGTAGATATTTATGAATACTGTTTTGGCATCTCTAAACACTAATTAACCTAAATCTTTTCTTATTCCTGTGTACAAAGAAACAGAGATTTCCTTTTATTTCTCTATCATCATATTTATTATACAAATAAAGTGTATAACATAATTATAGTTATTCTCGGCAATACTAACTATCAAATTCCTTAACAATTTATATAAATGTAATACATTTATGTATACATGTAATACTATGTCCTGTATTAAGGACAATAAAATCATACATATGAATTATATCATAATAACAGCCCATCAATGTCCCACTGCAGGGACGGGCCACCTACTGTGGTGGAGGGATACTTGGCCTACTAATACAACGCTGGCCAGACGGATTGGTATAGGGTTTAATTTCAAGTTTTCATTTTTTTTTTTTTTGTAAAGATAATATTCACGGATAGTCCCTTAGTCGGTTTTTGCGACACCCATGGGATCAGATGGGGTGGTGACATATTGTATTCTTACTCTGTCACCACACGGAGAAATGTTTAACAAATTATTTTCTTGAGTGCAGGTGTACTTTATTTCCATTAACTTCTATAAGTAAAAGTAGTTTTGTCTTTTTGCCTCTTCCTTTCTCTTTATACTTTTTCCACTAGACCTTAAGGTCAACATTTTGTGCGTATGTTGTTCAGTTAGGTACTTGTAACAATGATTTGTTGTATATACATTTTAATTTATGTATTACAGGGATCATATGTGAAGTATTTCTGAGTATTGCTTATAAATATGGCGCCGAAATCTGATCTTATTTATTTTATTGTAATAATAAGCGGCCAAACGAAAGTATGTTTACATTATAATATCATGTACCTTCTAAGTATTTATACTTATTATAAGATGAAAAAAGCTTTAAAAAAATGTTAAGCGTATTAATTATGCCTATAGTAGAAACAGACATAAAATAGTTATGGAATCTTTCTCCTACAGTATTTACATTTCTAGATTTGTCTTCTTAGAGACACTCACTAAGCCACGTTGAAGAACTAAACAGCTATCAATCGTGATGGAATGGATTGATAAAGGTTTGTCCGTTATATCCGCTATAACGGAGGTCTATCCCTGCAGTGGGACATAAATATACCAATAATTATATATTTAAAGGATCTTTTTGTTGCAAATTTAGTACAAAATACGTCATCAAAACCACCCCTCAAAATCTAATCTAGCCCTATACGAAGCTCAACCATTACTTATCAACAAAACTTATCTCTACTCCATACTTGTATAACATCGGTAGTAGACGGTTTTCCCATCCCTAAAATGATTCATAGTATAGGGTACGTATCTGTTTCATAAGCCACTGAATCGTAACCATTTGTTTTCGATTAATGTCCACACAATTGCGAGACGAGCCGATATTAATTGAAGTGTTCCGGTTTTTTCTGATGGATGCAGTTACGGTTTTTTTGTTTTAAGTGATGCATGCAATTGGTTGCAATTTTGAATAATTTATTAGCTTCACCAATTGTTAGGTTTAATTAAAAGTGTTTTTTTTTGTTTTCTTTTTTGTGGTTAACTGTCTCAATGCAGAGACAAGCCTACATAACGTATTGTTACTTTTCTCCATCGGTTCGTCTTAGTAGTATGTTGACTGATATTTTCTGCTATGTTATTACAACTTTAAATATTATTTTTTTCTTTTTCTATCTATCTGCAATCAGCCTGTTAGCTTTTTAGCTTTTAATCAGATGTTTGGTAGTGTTTAACTGGTCGAGATTTTAACACCCAGCGGTGTGTCATCTCCAAATTGTCAAATGTTGCTTCATTTATATAGACGCTATTCGCTTTACTACGCTAACTTTAAATATTATCGTAATACTTAATATTAACTTTATTAATAAAATCACTCTGCCTCTGTGGCCTCGTGGTACGGCTGCCGAGCACAAAGTCGCAGGTTTGAATCACACGCAAGACAATATTAATAATACAATAATAACCACGCGGCACAGAGCATCCCATTTAAAAAAAAACAGGGAATTATCCCTACGCCGGGAGTGGCCTAAAAAAATCATATATCACAAATTCCGAATGACCCCTAATACACGAAGCGGACTATCACCCACAAATCTTAATTAAGTGCAGCGACCCCTACTTTCTTTCATTCACACTAAATTAATAAAGTCAGGGTTAAAATCACATTAAAGAGATAAACAAATAAACTCCTAGCACCATTCTCTTGTTAAACATTATTAACTAATGTACATATGTGGCTTTACCCGTATTATATAATTAAAAAAGCCTCGGTAGCATAGTGGTTGTGTGCTAGGTCACGGGTTAGATTCCTACGCTAGTTATTTGTGTTAATCCATCACCAAGTGGTAGTGTGGAAGGTTACTGTAGCTATTGTCTTGTCTGGGATTCCAAGCCGCGATCTCTTTCATGGCAGCCACTAACACAACCGTTTTTCCATCGCGGCAATACAGAATTTGTATTTGAAGTCACACATACATTTATTCACACATTCATACATAGAGACAAAGATTTATTTATAAAAAAAACGTAAATATAGTAAAGCGAATGTCCCAAGTTTTACATCAAACGTTTCTCTTAAAAGCGGATAAATAAAAGTCTTAATAAAATCATCAAGAAAAGTACAATAGGTGCTCGCAATAATATTAACTTTTGTTTGAAAATTTCCGAGAGAAAAGATGTGGCTATGCTTTCAGGTAGAATTAGGACTTTGTATTCATCGTTATTTAATTTGTTACCTGGCCTTGGTTTGTACAGGGCCAGTACAGGGCATAAGCCTTTTTGGAAGAGGCTTATTCTTTTGCACATGCAATTCGCACATCTAAAATCAAATAAAACAATCAAATAAAAAAGTAACCTATGAGTACCAAACTAATTTAAAGCTCAATTCACCATTCAATAGAATGTACAAATAGTAGTTCAATTCTCGTCTCTTATTTTATAAATTTTAGTCATTTTTGAAAATACCTTAACGACATTTAAAAATAAATTCTCTTTTAAAAGTTAGCTACGAGTACCACTGTGGTATTACCACACTAGTCATCAGGACTTGTATAGCGGAGACTTTTATAGAGACATAAAATTAACACGATAACATACTACACGAATCAAACCCGAAACCTGACCGTAGCAGTTATGGACTACCATATACCATTTGCATATCTCGTAGAAATATAACCTCTACGTCATAAATATCACCCATCCCACACTACACAAGTATTTTTACAACGATTCAATATCTCAAAAGTATCAAAACTTCTTTAAAACCTTTTCAAAGATGACGTAACGACGACAGAATTCCATTTTTAAATTCAACTCAAATGTGATCTTTATAAGGGAAAATCTTTGCCAATTCATAAAGTATTCGTCCAAACATTTGCCAAATACTTGGCCACCCTATTCACAAACATCGGCCAAAACTTGGCAATGGAATCTACTTGAATTTATTAATACCAAATTTTCTAATCGCGTTAGACTTTAATTTCGTAGGGCCACTGTTGGACAATTATGTTTTTAGGTTGTTATGTGGACGTGTTCTGAAAATGTTATTTTTGGAATAGAATTTATAACTTAAGGTAGGTTTTGTTTTTAATTGTACCTTGTGTTTTTTGTTGGCGGACGTTTTTGCCTGCTATAAAAAGGACCTTATGCTATCGGTTCCTTCAAAGCTAGTGTGAAGAAACATTAGACCAGACCGGTGATGACGACGGAGTGAAATTGTTATTTGACTGCCATATGTTGTCTTCATTTCTGGAATGTTTTCGCGTTTTCCATCTGGCCTGATGTGGTCAACTTGTTAAATATTTATAAACAGAAGGAATTTATTAACAATCAATATGTCTAAGAAAGATTTGATGATTCTTGCCACAAAAGCCGATAGAAAGTCGGAATATTACTAATTAGTAGTACCGAGTTTCCTGGGCTGTCCCTGCAATGGGACAATAATAAACTGTTATGATAATATAACTTTGCTAATACGTACCATAAATATCTAAAATAACTGCCACTTTCACCAATTTATTAAACTCCCGCTCAATACCACATACTGTGTTCGAAGTTCAAACGTTAAACGATTTGAATCTTTGAAATTCGAACGCGTATTTTATTTTTCTAATCTCAATAACACAGGCAAAGAATTTAAATTCATACAGCCATTTATAACAGCTTAATTTTGTCCTACTGCAGAGACGATCATTATAATTATGCTGATTGGGGGAAACTTCTGCCTAATAATAACACACTGGCTAGATTGTGAGTGTTATAGTCAAGTTTTCCTTTTTTTTAGTAGAGCTTTTATCTGCGAATTTTCTCCTAAATAGCTTATACAAAACCCTTAGGATGAGAAGGTGGTGACACCATTTAGTCTCATTATAAGTATGTACTCCACAATGAGTATGTACATACTACAACCAAAATCTTGTAACGAATTTATCAAAAAAATACCGTTAAACATTACCACATACTGTGTTCGAAGTTCAAATATCAAACGATTTGAATCTTTAAAATTGGAACGCATATTTTATTTTTTTAATCTCGATAACACAGGCATAGTACTCAAATCCATACAGCCAATATTGTATAATAAATTATAAATAAATATTTGTTATTTTCTCACAGGTTATCGTATTCAAAGTTCACTAGAATAAGATAAGGCATTGTTCTCGTCAGGTCAACAGCCATGTTTACTGTATCAAAGTATAAACTCTTTGTTAGTATGACCTACTTTTATTAAATTTGATCGTCTAACAAACCTACTTTTTTTAATTAGAAGTGTTTTTTTACAAGTCGTGATTATTTATCGAGCTAATGTTATTTTTACTACAGATGTTTTATGGTTTTCATAATGTAATGAACAATTGGTATTATTAGATTATTTGAGATCAATGATTCATAAACGATAGCGCTGGTTAAGCAACGTCGGCGAGGTCAAAAAGTAGATGGGTGACCGTTTCACCATAACAGCCCTTTAATGTCCCACTGCAGGGACGAGCCTCCTCCCGTGACGGAGGATTACTTGGCCTACTAATACCACGCTGGCCAGACGGATTGATACAGGGTTTAATTTCAAGTTTTCCTTCTTTTTATTTCGTAAAGATAATATTCACGGATAGTCCCTTAGACGGTTTTTACGGCGGATGAGAAGGGGTGATGACATATGTATACTTACTCCGTCACCACACGTGACATGGTGACCGTTTAGTGGATTTTTTTACTCGTATATCCGTGCTTTAGAGGGCACATTATGACGTTCCAGGTTGTAGTAAGTAACACAATCGTTAAAACTCGGAGGGTTTAGGAGGTTTGAACAGCTCTCGATACCAGGTTGACAACCTACCAAACGATAATCGAAAAGATTTTTTTACTGTACAAACAAATTACCTAAAGCAACTGTCCTAAATAGTTTATTGTATGACTATTTGCATGTAAGTATGTATGATGTCATGCTTGGAGTTTGTATGACATGAATAAACTTTACATAAAGACTCTCCTTGTATTCATTTGTGAATGGAGTCCATGTAGCCATAGATTAGGAATTCGGGTCGCCATGTCATCTCAAGGTTGCCTGTTATCTCTAGCAAAGAAGTAAGACTAAACCCGATACCAATCTGTCCCTCAAAAGTTCCCTTCCTACAAGCAGGAGACCCGTCCTTGCAGTGGGACATTAAAGGCGAAACCAGTAAAATATTTCAAAAGACAGTCAAGATTACGCTAAGCATGGATAATCACTTTTAAACGCAACACAGATACACCTGCATAACACTTATATTATAAAAACTTCTTCGTTACAATAACTAACTATAAATACTTATTATTATAACCTGTTCTACATAAATGTACGTAATTATATTGAACCTAGCAACACCGTCCGTGGAAGTGAACAAAGAATATCGACTTGCTTACTCATCGTCGACTACGAAATAAATTATTTTTCATAGCTGGCAACAATATTTAATATCGAGTATTTTTTACCATCTATCCATTCATTACACAGCCATGGAAAAGAACCGTTATGAAGTTTTGAACGCTCATTCGACGACCCACATAACGTTCGATGTTTAAATAGAATAGAGAAAGTATAGTTCTTTTTTCGAACAGCCCAATGGAAATGTAATCCCATTGGGCTGTTCGAAAATAAGAACATTACATTCCATTTTTAAATACGAAAAAATGTCGTTAGCATTTTGTTTATGGTGTAACGTAATGAGGTTACGACAAAGAGGCCGTTTGTAGACAATGGAGCCACTGTTCTTAATTTTTGTGTCTTAGTTTCGTGAATAAAATGAATGACCATTACATTCTGTCTCATTGACTTCAGCTTAAAAAAGATCGCTAGGGTTTTATTAAGCCCACGCGCCACGAAAATTAGTACTGTAGGCAGTAATAAACAGAAAACAACAGAGAATAGACTAAATTAGCTTATTTTTTTGTGCACAGATAAAAAATTATAAGCCCAATGTTAAGTTATACACGACCACAGACCTATTATTATATGGGGAGTCATTACGAAACGTGTGAATACAGAATAAAAAATGTGGTCAAGCACGAACCGCTAATAACGTTTTTTTTAAGCTCTTTTGTTGTAACATGAGTCAACTTTTATTGTGCAAATTACACAAATGCGCTCTTCTGTGAAAAGTTTTTGAGTAAAAACGTGTAGGTTTTTTTATTGTTGAAACATTTTAGTAGATTTGTTTTACAAGCGTATCATGGTATAGACAATGAATCATTGTAAAGTTTCCTTTTTTAAACGGTTTATGACAGAAGAATATGTTTTTTTTAAATGACTGAAGCACTGGGGTTTCGTATTAATGGTTTCTATTGTACCTGTATTACTTTGTGTTACAGTAATTTGACGTCTAATTCGGACATTTGAAACAAGTCAAGAATTCCGTGCTTTCTTAATTTTCATACCATCACACATAATTAAAACATACAAACAGAATATTACGGACAATAATTATAATATACACACCGAGTAAAGTAAATTTATTTACTCTATTACAACGGGCAAATCTGTACACTACAATTAGTTAAAAATAAAAGTATTGTTCTATGGAATGCCATTAAAGCCCAAACTAACATAATCAGTTAATCAATTTGATTACAATAAGCTAACAATTAAAATAATTGTAATTTTTTTTTGCGTCCGCCTTCCGACGGTATAATTGGGTAATATGGACCATTATGTATGACTAAAATAACAGTCATTATGTTGCTTGTAGAGCTGTTTAATGGCTGCCCACAATTGGGTGATAAATTTGAGCATTTAGTTTTTAATGTATAATTACTATACGTCTATGTAGTAAAGGAATATAAAAGGGTTGTCGTCGAATAAGGGTTTTAAGAAAAACATCCTGTGGTAGATGGTAAGTTGGCCCACTAGTACCATTTTAGCCAGATGTATAGGGGTTGAATTTAGCCAAGTTCTCAGTATTTACCGATGGATCGACGTTAAAGACTTCCTCAGTATATAATAATAGGATGGTGACAGCATGTATTTTTACTCCGCCACATGAAACTTAACAAAAAACCATCAAATAAAAAATATTAATCGTAAATACCGATTTTAAGGAACCCTATTAGCAATTACCGATAGTGAATCGGTGCGAACAAAATAAAAATCGTAATTTGTGAGTGAATCATTGCGGTTGCGGTTTTATCTGACTCACGGCTGGAGGCGGGCAGAATTATTATTCAATTAGAAATGCACCTTTTTTTCCTTATAGAAGTTACCTGCATGTTTGAAATTACGTGACTTTTTTTAGGAATTCTATTGTTTTTGTGACTTAGGGCTGGTTAAAATTCCTCACACTTTCACACAACGCCATCTAGTCCCAAACTAAGCAGAGCTTGTACTATGGGTACTAGACAACGACATACTTAAATACATTTTTTTATAAATACATACGAGTACATATTATACATAGAAAACACCCAGACTTATGCAAACAATTATGTTCATGCACATAAAGATTTGCATTGAGCGGGAATCGAACCCGAGACCACTGCGTATCAGTCATGTTAAATAACCACTACGCCACAGAGGTCATCAAATTACAACTACTTTGCTTGCTGATGTCAATTTTCTTGACACGTATCTAAGATAAATTAGTTGTGGACACAAGGAAAAATTCCTAGTGCGTTATTCATCTTTTAAAAAAAAAACAGTCAAATGTAGGTAGGTAATGTCATAACAGCCCATTAATGTCCCACTGCAGGGACGGGCCTCCTCACGTGACGGAGGGATACATGGCCTACTAATACCACGCTGGCCAGACGGATTGGTATAGGGTTTAATCTCTAGTTTTCCTTTTTTCTATGTAAAGGTAATATTCACAGATAGTCCCTTAGTCGGTTTTTACGACGCTCATGGGATGAGATGGGGTGGTGACATATTGTATCCTTACTCCGTCACCACACGGAATAGTAGTAAAAAGTAGGTTCTTAATCGTAATTCAAATCATCATAACAGCCCATTAATGTCCCACTGCAGGGACGGGCCTCCTCCCGTGACGGAGGGTTACTTGGCCTACTAATACCACGCTGGCCAGACGGATTGGTATAGGGTTTAATTTCAAGTTTTCCTTCTTTTTATTTCGTAAAGATAGTAGTTACGGTTATTCCCTTAGTCGGTTTTTACGCCACCCATGGGATGAGATGGGTGTCGTAAAAACCTAGGGGTTGTGACATATTGTGTTCTTAATCCGTCACCACACGGAGAGAAAAGTAGATACTTGTACGTAATCCAAATAGTCTTTTTTTATAAATATGTAGATTCAATAAATTATGCCAAGCCGTAAATATTAACCGTCAAAGTAGGAACTTGAATAAATAAATTAATTGAGTACTTTCATTAGAGTAAAACTTTGTTCTGAGCGTTACTAGAACTTTGAGAACGTAAAAGAAGGTATAAAAAACCTAAATAATTAAGTTTGCTTAATATTTATTGTTTTTGTTAAGTAAGAACATAATTTAAAGTGCCACTATACAATCTCGTTTAATAATACTTAACCAATTTTGGAAAAATAAATTATGAAAATACACCTCATCCTCTTATTAAAATCAGTTAAAAACTTAACTTATCATTCCTGCTGTCCAGCCTAGTATAAGTAGGCCAAGCTACCCTTCCGTTACTAGAGGCCCATCCCTGCAGTAGGCCAATAACGCCATATTACGATGAAAATATACGTGTTATCTTCAAACCCCTCCAAGTTTCTACATACACATTTGTTATAATAACCCCAAAAACATTTAACTCCCCGAACTCCGGCAAGGAAGACCGTTATTTGATAACGTAGACGTAATAACGTGGTTATCAAGAACATTTGTAACTCTATGTATGTTGTGACACATAACAGGTGAATACCAGAAGTTCCGTGTGGTGACAGAGTAAAAATACAATATGTCACCACCCCATCTCATCCCATGGGTGTCGTAAAAACCGACTAAGAGACTCCGTGAATATTATCTTTACGAAATAAAACTTGAAATTAAACCCTATACCAATCCGTCTGGCCAGCGTGGTATTAGTAGGCCAAATATCCCTCCGTCACGGAAGGAGTGCAGTGGGACAATAATGGGCTGTTATGATGACCAGAAGTCAATATTATTTTACTGCCTCGGTTAGTGACGCGACGGATTGATTCCCACGCTTTGTCTCATCGACAAATTATTATTTTAACCCTAGATGTTCTTTGTGACCATTAAATTGATGTTCGTTAAGTCCCCGCGACACAGGGCTTGGTCCCCAGTGCAGAAGGTATTTTTTTTAAACTAATTATTAAAACAATTGTATGTATCTCACTATCAACATAGAAATAGGTTACACAAGCAGGTTAAGACTGGCTTACTTTGGGAAAAGATGGCGCTGTGTAGAGATGTCCGTGATTTTTTTTTTAATATTACTAATACCTTTGTCTGTAGATTGACTTCTGCTGACTTCTCTGTACTGTGGCTGTAACATGTGTATGTGGCTATAGCAAAAGTTTAGATAGCTAAAACAATATTTTGCATTAAAAATTACCTTTATGTTCTTAATTTAAATATGACAGTTGACTTTTAAATCCGCCATGTTATATCGTGACGTTCTTCTCATTTGAATTTCGATTACGCGTAATTTGAATACATTCGGAATTTGAATGTTTTGATAACCTCTGTGACGTATGTAGCTGTTACGTAACTGCAACGCAGAGGTCTTGGGTTCGATTTATGAATGCTAATTTTTGTACGTATAAACATGAATGACTGTTTTACAAAACAAGTATATGTGTGTATAAGTATATTTTTAATTGGGCTTAATTTCTTATTCATAACTAAAACACAAGAAAGAGCAACTCAAACTAAGTAGAGCTTCTACTTAGTTTGAGAAAAAATGGCGCTGTGTAAATATGTCTAGGAAAAATATTTTTCGTTTTACAAATATCATTCGATTAAATGATTTATTAAGAGTCAAGATTCTCTGAGATTTTCCTTAAGTATCATTTGAAAAGGTTATTGGTCTCTTTATTAACATTTTGCTAAAAAATATGTTCAGCGTCGAATTCTAAATGAAATATCATCTTCATTTATGAAGTATAGGATGAAAAAAGTAACTTATTTATAAACAGGGAAATCGAAAAACGTTTTCATCTTTCGAATTTCCTTTAAACGAAAAATATAATTTTGCCGCGTCAAATATTAAAATTTACATCGTTTTTTTTACTTGATGTTTTTTTTTATTAGATTAAAAGGCATTGGCTCTTTGGATGAAATTGAAAATGTCAGGGATTTGATCAGTCAAAATGTTTTATGTGTAATAATTGTAATTGTATAAGACTTCAAAAAGACTTTTGTAGGCGTAGACCAAAGTCGTAACTACCGAAATTAAGAAACGTTGAATCGTTCTCTACGTAACTGTGTTTTTTACGCACAAAACTATAAAAAAAACATCCCAATTTGTTTAGTATTTCTGGAGATAGAGCTTCGGAAAACAAAATAAGCTTTTATACCACACTGTGTAAATTATATTACAAAAAAGCTAAAACGATTTTCTCTCTTGTTTACAGCTGATCCGTTGCCAGGCAAGCACGTACCACTAGAGAGCTATGAGACCGAATTGGAGAGGGAGCACGCTTTACCGACGTCCGTCCCCAACGCAGACATACTCAAGACTAACAGCAACCCGACGTATCATAAGCCGAGGTAAGCTTTGTCACTTTTATTTTCTTTATTTCGAAGGCTTAGGAGCAATGATTATGTCGCATAAGTATTGTATTTTTTATCATCATCATCATCATAATAGACGTCCTCTGCTGGACCTCCTCTTCTACGCACTCCTGTAGCTACCACATGCGTCGCTTTTCTGTCTTCCTAACTAAGAAATCCTTCCACTGTGCGAGGTCTTTCTCCACCAGGTCTTTTGGTACCTGGTCGCCTTTGCAGAACCTTTCTACCCCAACGACAGTCAGTTGTTCGCAATATATGCCCTGCCCATCATAACAGCCTATTAATGTCCTACTGCAGGGACAGGCTTCCTCCAGTGACGGAGGGATACTTGGCCTATTAATACCACGATGGCAAAACGGATTGATATAGGGTTTAATTTCAAGTTTTCCTTCTTTTTATTACGAAAAGATAATATTCACAAATAGTCCATTAGTCGGTTTTTACGACACCCATGGGATGTGATGGTGGTGACACACTGTATTCTTACTCCGTCACCACACGGACAGTTGCCCAACGCCACTTTAATCGGGCAATCCTGAACGCTATGTCACTGTAAATAGAAAAGTTATGTTTGAAATGTTGAAAATGAAAGTGTATAGGTACCTTTATTTATAAAAAGTCGGCTTTCCGCAGTTACAAATAAAACATAATTATCGTAAAACAACCTTATCCGAATTGTTTCTAATCGTGATTTTACGCGATGCGTAAACCGGTCGATTCTTTACGCGGAACGCGTAAAAAGGGTAGATTTCTCACGGGCCGTTTGCCACATCCAAATCGTAAAATTGGCATATCTTTTTTATACCTTTTACGAAAGATTAGTTTTAGGGTCGACTACGATTAAAAGTTTTTCTTTTTTGAGTTAAGTAAATTAAGTATAATTTTATTTGACAAAATTAAGTAGTATAAAGAAATTGCCTAACGAACTTTCTACATAAAGAAGCGGGGAAAAAGTAATTGACATTTTTTTTTTGCCAATTCCTTTTTCCTCACGTAAAGGAAAAATTGTAGTTACATAAAAACAAGCTGAATTAGACTTAATTTGGGTCAATTAACATTAGATCTCGTGATTTATTTACTTATTGAAACTTACAAAAGCTGTCTTAATTACTTTTTTTTGATTAATTACTAGTTATGTCTGCTCTTTGACTTTGTCCGCTCTGTGTGTAATTAGTTATTATTAAATTGTAGCACTAAGTGATAAAAGACTGATAAAAGAACCTCTATAGCGTAGTACAGTTACGTAGAAGTCTCGGGTTCAACTCCCACTCAATGAAAATCTTTACGTATAGAAACATTAATATTTACATTGGTCTGGCTATTTTCTATGTCTATGTTATGTGGAATTTACCAAAGCTAAGCTTAACTTGTACTATGAATACTAGACAACGGATAAACATATTAATATGATTTTTGTAAATACCTACTTACAAATTATACATAGAAAACACCTACACCAATGATAACATTTATGTTCAAGCACACAAACAAAGACATTACTACACACTACACTATCCGTATAGTGACGGAGTAAGAATACAATATGTCACCACCCCATCTCAGCCCATGGGTGTCGTACAAACCGACTAAGGGACTATCTGTGAATATTATCTTTACGAAATAAAAAGAAGGAAAACTTGAAATTAAACCCTATACCAATCTGTCTGGCCAGCGTGGTATTAGTAGGCCAAGTATCCCTCCGTCACGGAAAGAGGCCCGTCCCTGCAGTGGAACATTAATGGGCTGTTATGATGATAACACAAAGACACAATTTACGCATACCTGTTAAAAACATTTCATCGTAGATATATTTTTATATAATTTTATATCGTCTACAATCAAATGATATACAATCAAATTGTATAATTAACGAATACAAAATGTAAATAAAGCTATAAAATAATCTTTTATTTAAAGGCTGTTACCGCATCTATAAAACTACGGGAAATGAATAAATAAGAAATTTTAAATAACTCGTTATACGAGAATTTAATTAATTAATTTATTTATTGACTTATTATAATGGATAATAAACATTAATATAAAACTTAAAAAATCAAATCTAGGCAACGCACCGTTGAACCTATATTTGATAAACTTCATCATCATCATCACAACAGCCCATTAATGTCCCACTGCAGGGACGGGCCTCCTCCCTTGACGGAGGGATACTTGGCCTAGTAATACCACGCTGGCCAGACGGATTGGTATAGGGTTTAATTTCAAATTTTCCTTCTTTTTATTTCGTAAAGATAATATTCACGGATAGTCCCTTAGTCGGTTTTACGACACCCATATGGGATGAGATGGGGTGGTGACATATTGTATTCTTACTCCGTCACCAAACGGAGAAGTCTGACCTCAGGCTTCTAATTTAAGTTAACAATTAAGTAAAGTAATTACTTATGTAAGTAATTATAAGTAAGTCCATTTTTGTAATTAGATTGTTTTCGTAAAAAAGTTACTAAAAAGACATTATAATCATCAAAGTACGCCATCTTAAGATTTATATAATTTGAGTTTGAAACAAATTTTATTTAGTAATGGCGTTTATTTTATGACGTAACTTTTAAAATATCGTCCTATCAGCATATTAATGGCCTACTGAAAGGACGGAGAGGCAAAACCAAGTATTCCTTAGTCTTCTCATGTCCTCCCAAAACTTGGCCATTTTGGCTCAATATGGCCAGATTTGTAGGTTTTTTTACTAAATATCTAGAATAAATTCTACTTAGTTTAGGCCTAGATGGCGTTGCAGGAATCAGCGAAAGGTTTTTTATTAGTCCAAACAATCTCAATTATCATTTTCATCATTACAGCCCAATAATGTCCCACTGCAGAGACGGGCCTCCTCCCGTGACGGGAGGAGGCCCGGGTTTAATTTCGAAATTTCCTTTTTTTTTCAAAGATAATATTAACGGATAGACCCTTAATCGGTTTTTACGACACCCATGGGATGAGATAGGGTGGTGACATATTGTATTCTTACTCCGTCACCACACGGAGAATTTAATTCTTCTTATTTGTAAAACACTTAGAACAAATGAAGTAATTCCATTTCACACTTAGTCCTCAAAAGAAAATTTTTATTTCATCACCCACTCGATCAATCAACGCCAATCGATCGCTTTCCAAGAACTTAGTTTGAAGACAGTGGCTCTCAAAGTTTAATAGCCAATCTAGTTTGTTGTCTTTTTTGCGGAAGGGTATAATATTCTTGTAAGCGATATCAACTTTTAATGAACAGTGACTTAACAAAATTAAAGTAAAGGCAACTTCCGCAATCTGGACCAGGTCATTTGTGGATAACACTTGCTTTCGGGTGCGGGTTTCAAACCCGCTATCTTGTGCACAGCAGCTGCATACCGCGATATTATTACTAGTTAGTTAAACCATAGTCTTGCTCTTTTGCTAAATACGAAACTATCCCGCAAACATTCACACATTGTCCCAAGCTAATATGAGCGTGTATAGTCTAATTCAGAAACTAATAAACATACTCATATACTCTTCTTTTACTTACATCTATACTAATATTATAAAGAGGTAAAGTTTGTGTGTTTGTGACGTTGTAGGGGGTAATCTCTGGATCTAATGAACCGATTTTAAAAATTATTTCTGTGTTGCATAGTCCATTTATCGGGGAGTGTCATAGTCTATATAGTATCACGCTATGACTAATAGGAGTGGAGCAGTAATGAAATATGTTTAAAAAATGGACGCGTTTTTTTCGCCGCCCAACTAAGAGGGCACGGGTCAGCTAGTATTATATAAAATACACAGATATTGTAGGTACACAGAATTTAACCAGACAATGCAAACATTGATTCTGATTAAACATCCCATAAATAAAACCCCTAAATAGACTCCACCGATACAACAATAAAATACAAAAATAAAAGATACAACAAAAAAAAAGTCTTAAGTCGAAGTTATAGATAAATAGCTATACATTTAAATACAGTTCAATTGATTTCTTATTTCGAAACTACAAAAGGCTAATAGTGTAATAAAATAAAAAGTAAAAAAATCCAGTCTATACAGCTTTTAGACAAATTTGAATATAAAAGTATATTAACTTAATAGAATTTAACTAGAATACGATTAAAATGAAAAAAAAACTTTATTGAATTCGGCTCCAACGATTTAGAATCTTCGGTTAAACTTTAACAAACGCTGTGCCAATACTAAAAGCATTATTCCCCTTCATATTGTTAAAAGTCGAGACTTATTTTAATAAAAATGAAAGTTTTTTGGCATTGTACCATCTTCTTTTTAGCCTAGGTCGACGTCTCTTGACCCGGTCTCGTCCTTATTTTATTGCCGTCTAATATTTTTAGTAAGATATAAGTATGTATTAACATGACATATGAAAATTAGGATATTATCCTTTGCCCCTGTGAATAAAATACCTCTCGAATAATTCCAAAAGGGATTACCCCTTTTGGAATTATTCGAGAGGCTAAATAATAGGTCTTTACCTATGAAATTGCCGTTTTATTTCTGACTTTATATTATTTTCAAACATATTTTGTTTAAATATTTTTTGTTATTTAGGAAATATAGGATATTACCAACATCTAAAAAAGATAATAAACAAAAATAATTATTATTTGTATTATTAATAAGCCTGTGAACATGGTTCCAATTTAAAACAGCGGATTTTCCCATTTGTTTAATTGTAACTTTTTCCCTGATGCTTTCTTTTCTTTGTTTTAAAATAGTTAGCTTAAATGTGCGCCATTACTTATTTAATATAATAATTATAATTTCATTCAATAATGTTTGATAATTATTGAAAAATCTAAGAAAACGTTAGTATGAAAAATTTAAATTCTAAAAAAACCTTCATAAAAAACGGCAATTTCATAGGTAAAGACTGCTCTGTATTCGCGCTCTCAATCTGTTTCGGTTCAGTCTCTCGGTAATATAACCGAGTCTATTTTAAGAAAATAATATTTAAACGTAATTCTTTAGTAGACTCATTACCACTTTCAAATTCATTTTATAGTTATTTGCCTGTTCTTAATTCTAAGGATAGCGTGCATCGTTAAAGACGAAGAATAACGTTATTTGTTAATATAATAAACGAATATATCCTAAGCTGCTATAACATAAAAAAGCAACGTTATATTATCTAGTTTATTAAGCAGTTTAGTAACATCTGTAGTATTACGACTGGCGTCATTTGAGACTTATTACTGGACGTTCGGGCGTTTCATAAAAGTAATAACTAGCACTGAATGTAGTTGTGTTAGACCACTTAATTTGTATCTTTAATTATATTATGTTTGTGCTTATTAATTTTTGTTAATAAGCTATTTTATTACTAATTAATTTTAATTATAACGCACTTTATCTTGTAGTGACGGAGTAAGAATACAATATGTCACCACTCCATCTCATCCCAAGGGTGTCGTAAAACCGACTAAAAAAAATTTTTTTACTAAAGAAACCTAGGTGAACATGTTTATGCTAGCTGCGACATGTTACAAAGGTTGGGACGCACCCCATATAAAAATGCCCATTCTCCTTTTGCATGGCAACCTCATGCACCATTGTTATACCTCCACAGATTAATTCCACCTAAAAACGGTTCCTACCAGATCGAAAAACCATTGTAGTCCATCTCTACTTTCTCTACGGTGGTAATAGAAAGATAATCTAGCACTATTTAACAGCAATATAAAATCTGTTTAGGAATCAGTGTCCAGGGAGATATACGATATAAGTTTTAATTTATTCCCAAGCAATTAAATAGCTAAGTGCTTGAATGGAATCTAAATTAAAGTTAACTATGACCCCTGGGATCTTGCGTTATTGCGGTGTGCTGAAGAATCTTTTAAACTTTTAATAAAATACGTGACAATAAAGGTTTTACAAGAATTATGTTTGAGCCATTAAACTAGAAGGATTTTGATAACTATTTATCCCTGTGGGGTCAAATTAAGATAATAAAATTTTAAATTAATCTTTTGGCAATAGTGTTCTATGACTTTCGTACTTACGAGTATCTTACAATGCTAGTGTAAAAACAAATAAAATTTGTTACAATTTTTTTTTTTTAAAACTAAAAAAAATACGTTTTCATTTGTTTCTAATGTAAAATTACTACTAACTATAATAAAATTCGTTGTAATCACGCTTTCCTACATATTAAAGCCACTTCGAACTTTTATTACTGCAACTAAATTTATTTAAAAGTTACCTCGAAGACCGCACGCAATGCGTAAGGATTGGCAGTTTTATTAGTAAAGAACAACAAAACACAAATTTTGGTATACCTCAAGGCAGCGTATTAGGAAGTACCCTTTTCATCATATACGTAAATGATCTTTGCAAGTTACAATTAGATCAGGGTTTAATAATATCATATGCTGATGACACTGCCCTCCTTTTTTCTGCTGACTCAGAACAACAAGTTTTCAAGCACGCGCAATGTGGACTCAATATTGTAAATAACTGGCTACAGCAAAATTTACAAACACTGAATGTGACAAAAACAAACTATGTTAAATTTAACATGCGCAAATCACTAACGGAGCAATTTACACCAATATTATTGTCCCATAACTGCAAAGTCCCTTTTAATAACCTACAATGTGACTGCCTTGAGATTAAACCTATTAATAAAATTAAATATTTAGGAATAATCATAGATGAAACATTATCTTTTAAATATCACATAGAAAATTTAGCCGGTAGAGTACGTAAGTTAATTTTTGTATTTAAGAAACTGCGATATATAGCAGACATAAATGTTGTTAAAAAAGTTTATTTTGCATTATGTCAATCGGTGATAACCTATTGCGTATCATCCTGGGGTGGAGCGGGAAAAACAATATTACTACCGCTGGAAAGAGCTCAAAGAGCGATACTCAAAGTATCTACCTTTCGCCCATACTTATTTCCCACTAACCTTCTTTATAGCTCTTGCAAAGTATTAACAGTACGACAACTATTTATTATGAGTATTATACTAAAACGGCACAAGGCGTTAACATACTGTACTGACCATACTAACAAAAGGCGCAAAGATATTGTGTGCTCACATATACAAACTAAACATGCTTTCGCAACCAAATTTTATATTTTTCTGGGCACACTGTTATACAATAGAATAAATGCAATAGAAAATATATTTTCACTAAATTACCACAACTGTAAAAATGTTATTAAAAATTACCTTCTAGACATGAGTTACGAGGATACAGAAAAGTTACTCATTGTAACAAAATAATATTAATGATATGATGTAATGTAGTAGGTGTATATGTTAGTAATAATTATGTAAATAATGATCTATATATTAGTAACTTTGACATTATGTATAATTGTTAATTAATTAAATAAACAGTTTTAAGTTTTTAGGTTAATTCCATTAGTTTAAATAAGCTATTAGATAACTATTTGTATTTAGTAAAATTGTATTTATCAAATCAGCAAAAATTGAATTGTTAAATAAAGAAAATATAATCGCTAGGCATCTTAGCCTGAAACACAGGATTACCTAGTTCAGGCATTAAATTATACTTGATTTGTTTTTAATAATATGTCAAAATTGTATAGTTAAGGTTTATTATGACAAATAAATGATTTTTATTTTTTTATTTTTTTTTTTATTAAAAAAAAATGTATTTAAGTATGTTTATCCGTTGTCTGGTACCCATAGTATAAGCTTTGCTTAGTTTGGGTCTAGATGGCGTTGTGTGAATGTGTGAGGAATATTTATTTTATTTATTTATTTGTTCGTAGTAGGTATTCCACAAAAATCTCACGGCAGTTTAATCATTTCATTTCACACTCATCTTCAATTGCTCTTTTTACTCCTTTCCAATTGATATAACATAAAAAACTATCCGCTGATCGCAGCTCTCATAGCCCTACACCTATACTTAGGAGTCGTTGTTAAATTCAAGTCGGTACGATTATGCAAATGGCCGACAGTTACAAAGGTCGCGACTCACGACTAATCGTGTCTGTAATCAGTTTTGCGATTTAACTTTCGAATATAATCGCAAAGTAAACAACGAGACTGCTTTAAAATAATAGCGTTTTAATTTTATAGCTGCTTTTTTTAAATCTGCTATTCTTGTAGCATTACAATAGTTAAAGTAATCCATACTAATATTATAAATGCGAAAGTAACTCTGTCTGTCTGTCTGTCTGTCTGTCTGTCTGTCTGTTACTCTTTCACGCCTAAACGGCTGAACGGATTTCGATGAAATTTGGTACAGACAATCTTTAGACCCTGAGAAAGAACATAGGCTACTTTTTATTAGCAATCATAGTATATTTTGATTTCATAGAATTTTGGCGGGAAAGCTGTGTCACGTGACCTGTGACGTCATAGGTCACGTGACCTGTGACGTCATAGGTCACGTGACCCGTGACGTCATAGGTCACGTGACCCGTGACGTCATAGAATTTTGACAGATGAGTCGTGACGTCACAGAATTTTGGCGGGAAAATATTTTCTGACAGTTGAGTCGTGACGTCATTGAATTTTTGACAGATGAGTCGTGACGTCACAGAATTTTTGACAGATGATTTGTGACGTCATATTATTTTGGCGGGAAAATATTTGATACCTCTGTCACTTTTGACAGCTGTCAATTTTGACAGATAGGCGTGACGTCATAGAATTTTTGACAGATGAGTCGTGACATCACAGAATTTTGGCAGGAAAATATATTTTGACAGCTAAGTCGTGACGTCATTGAATTTTGGCGGGAAAAATAGTATTTAAACAGCTGAATCCTGACGTTATCACAATTTGGCGGAAAAATAAATAGGTTTGTACAGGACCCTCGGTGCGCGAGTCAGACTCTCACTTGACCGGTTTTCTAGCTGTGGGTCTGATATATCTAGAGAGCTTAAATTCGTAATTATCAACTTATTTCATCATAACAGCCCATTAATGTCCCACTACAGGGGCGGGCCTCCTTCCTTGACGGAGGGATACTTGGCCTACTAATACCACGCTTGCAGACGGATTGGTATAGGGTTTAATTTCAAGTTTTCCTTCTTTTTATTTAGTGAAGATAACTAATACTATATTATAAATGCAAGTTTGTGAGGATGGATGGATGTTTGTTACCCTTTCATGCAAAAACTACTAAATGGATTTTGATGAAATTTGGAATATAGGTAGTTTATGGTGTAAAATAACAATTAAGCGGGTAATACCGCGGGCATCAGCTAGTATTAAATAAATAATTAAATAAACAAACTAAGCTGAGCTTGTACTATGGGTACTAGACAACGGATAAACATAAACTTTTTTTTTAAATTCATACATAATTATTATACATAGAAAACACTCAGACCAATGCAAACAATCATGTTCCCGCTCACTTGGAAATCGAACCCGAGATCTCTGCGTAGCAGCCATGTAATATGCCGACTGCGCCACCGAGTCGTGTATTCCGTTAAGTACGTGTTTCAGTAAAGCAGAAAAAGCCCAGCCTTAAAGTAGGGTTTTATGACAAGTTTTCTTGCTTTCTCCTTAAGTCACTTTTTACGATACCGTGTGATTTGGTATCGTGGTGTTACTATGTATTCTGTATCTACACAAAGATAGCACAAAGATAAACATGTTTGGCACACATTATACATAGAAAATACTCATACCAATGTAAATATTTATATTCATGCACACAAAGATTTGCATTGAGCAGGAATCGAACCCGAGAATCGAACTACTGGCATATGTAGCAGTTATGTGTAATAGTTACAGGTGACTAAAAGACACAAAACATGGAGGTAAAACCTATGAACATGTTAAATTGCCTACATATATATATTCACATAATTTTCATTTTATTATTTCACATTCATCATAACAGCCCATTAATGTCCCACTCCAGGGACGGGCCTCCTCCCGAGAAGGGGGGGATACTTGGCATACTAATACCAAACTGGCGAAACGGATGGATTGGTTTAATTTTAAGTTTTCCTTCTTTTTATTTCGTAAAGATAATATTCACGGATAGTCCCTTAGTCGGTTTTTATGACACCCATGGCATGAGATGGGGTGGTGACATATTGTACGTACTTCGTCACCACACGGAGATTTATTATTTCACATTATTTCCGTGTAAAATTGTGCAAATACAATATTGTTTTGTTTCTCTTGATTAGGGATTTATGTAAGGCGTGCTTTCCAAAGCCAGATATTAAGCCTGATTGATTCATTAATGCCTACTTGTCAGAATTTATAAATCCGTTATAGATTTGTTATAAAGTCGAGAGAGGAAACAATTTGACAGGTAGGTATCCGTTTTTAGTCGTAAATACTGTTTCTCTGTATTTCTGGGATTTGACTCTTGTTGAAACTTTTTTCGAAGAAATAAGTTTTTTTGATATGTAAATAGAGTAATGTGTTTTTGGTCATTCTTTTCGTGTATAGCTTTTTTTAAATTGTGTAGTTCATTTTATTTGTTAGAACAAAGAATATTTTGAGTTTCATTTATATCCATACATTTCTATCTACACTAAAATGTAATTTAAGTTTGATCTTAATTATACTCATTTCTAAACTACCAAATTAATAAGCCTTACCCAAACATATATTAACAAAATTTGGCCAAGTTTAAGGTACTCGTAAATACAGCTAACGCCATCCAGCGGCGAGTAGAAGAATGAACGCTGCAATTTCATTCACAAACTGAAGTTGTTTGTTATCTTTTTATTATAGTATTGTATCCTTCATTACCTTTTATATTTCTTTTCCTATTTAAAAGAAATAAAAAAAATAGTTTTCTTAATTAGACAGATAATAGAAAGCTTTGAGTATCGGTATCGAAATTAAGAAGATACAGAGAATCTGCAATGTGCTTACAGCTCCATCTGTTATCGAATATCGCAATTAACGTTTGCAATTTTATTTTAGAAAGCTATTTTGAAAATTTTCAACGGGTAAATAAACTGTTAGTGTTTTGAGGTAAAATTTTATACATTTGTAGATTCATTAAAATGCGGTTCACGTACTCAAAATAAAGTGAACTGAATGAGCAAGATGTGGCAATGTGCCAGAGACTGACATTTCCATACCAGACTGCTGTATGTTATATTGGTCTATTAATCCATGTATAGTATACTAGAAGAGGGGTCTAAATATACTGGTTATGTGTTATTTCTTAGGTTCAACGACTTTAAGCAAAGTATTCCGTTAAACTGTATTCGTCTAGATTTTGTAATTGTAAATCACTCGTATAAATAGATAATTAGTCTTCCCTCATGCTTATTCTTTATTCAAGTAGGTACTTTGTATTTTTTTTTAAAGTTTTCTCTCGCTAACTGTCTATGATTCTTATTGTGTTTTCTTGATTTGTGATCGAGTAACATAGAGTAACATTCTCCGTGTGGTGACGGAGTAAGAATACAATATGTCACCACCCCATCTCATCCCATGGGTGTCGTAAAACCGACTAAGGTACTATCCGTGAATATTATCTTTAAGTAATAAAAAGAAGGCAAACTTGAAATTAAACCCTATACCAATCAGCGTGGTATTCGTAGGCCTAGTATCCCTCCGTCACTGGAGGAGGCCCGTCCCTGCAGTGGGGCATTAATGGGCTGTTATGATGAACCGCCACGCCTAGCCTGCGTGGAATTAGTAGGCCAAGTTTCCCTTTTCCAAGGAGGAGTGCCGTCCTTGTAGTAGGACATTAGTAGGCTTTTCTATTGATAATTTTTACATGACTACTATGTTGAATACATCATAATCATCATCATAACAGCCCATTAATGTCCCACTGCAGGGACGGGTATCCTCCCATGACGAAGGAATAGTTGGTCAGACGGATTGGTATAGGGTTTAATTTCAAGTTTTCCTACTTTTTATTTCGTAAAGATAATATTCACGGATAGTCCCTTAGTCGGTTTTTACGACACCCGTGGGATGAGACGGGGTGGTGACAGATTGTATACTTACTCCGACACCACACGGAGAATTTTTATGTTGAATTTTCTATGTTGAATTATTGCTACAATATTATAACAAAAAGTAATCAAATTAATATTCTGATCGCACGCCTACAATGAGCTTATTTGCATTGTGATTGAGGTTTTCTAAGAAACTTGTAATTATATTGTTTTATATTCAGAACTGACTATATTCTACATTTATTATTTATTCTTTTTGTGCAAAGCATTATCTATCATTTATATATCCTACTAAGTAATATTATAAATCCGTGAATAAAAAGAAGGAAAACTTGAAATTAAACCCTATACCAATCCTTCTGGCCAGCGTGGTATTAGTAGGCCAAGTATCCCTCCGTCACGGAAGAAGGCCCGTCCTTGTAGTGGGACATTAATGGGCTGTTATGATGATGATGTTTTACTTTTATTTTATGCATCTTTTCTAATTTATAAATCTCCTTGTCCTAGGCCACCACAGCACCACGGCGCGGCCCTCCTGGCCGGAGTGGGGGGAGGGGCGGCGGTGCCCTCGTACGCTCCCCCCGGCAGAGCCTTCTTCACACCCCCCCTGCCGCCTGAGTACAGGAACCCCTTCGCTGATAAGCCTACACTTAGAGGTGAGTAGTGTCAATCAATTTAGAGTATGGACAGAAATAAACAATCACCCCTTTACTCATAAACGCCTCTTAAATTTAATCACTGTTTAGCGAGATTCTTATTACGAAAACCAACCTGATATCAAACAATGTAAGAGTTTAAGCTAATTAATCAATTGACTAAAATTTAAGAGGCGTTTATGAGTTAGGGGGTTAGTTTGTAACTTTAAAACTAGAAATAATTAAGAAGAGTAAGTTTGTACTACAAAATAGTTTTAAACTAAAGTTAAACTGCCTCTGTAGGTAGTGGGTTCGACTCCCACGCAGGTCATCCACAAATTATTAGCCTAAGTCTGGCTGTTCTTTGTGGACGACACAAAACTGTAGTGCTGCCTTCTTAAAAACGAAGAGAATCTTAAATTGACGTATTTGAGATGTGGTGTTGGAAACTAACGTTGCAAATTATAAAGAGTTCTAGAGCAATAATACCATGTTCAAAGAGCTCTAAATAACAAAAAGGCTGTTTATTCTGCTTCTTTATAATCTTTATTTTGTTATTTCAGGCACAAACACAGATGGGAATAATTATCTCAACAGACGGCCTATACCCCCGCCATCCCTCGGCCCAGGGCACGATAGGATACCAATCAGACCTCCTGGACAGGTAAGGATAAAAACCATTTCTAATATTACATTATACAAGTTATAAATGAGATTGGCGTATTTTTTAATCACAAAGTACTTTGTTCCGTTTTTCCTTTGGAATAAAAGAACAAAGAAAAAAGAAAAAAATCCTGTATTCCTTTGGAATAAAGAAAATCATCCGCTTAGGAGATGACCATTTCACCATTTTCATTTTTAATTCTCCGCGGCATGGCACGAGCTCTAGTGCTACAATTTTTTTTAAGTTATTCATCATCATCACCTTAATAGCAGCCAACGAACGTCCATTACTGGACATGGGTCTCCTCTTAATATTTTAATCTTGCACGGTCATGTGCCTCCCTCTTGTATCGGTTTGTTAAAAATGAGAGAAAAAATATTATGAGTTAACTAGCTAATGCCCGCGACGTCACCCTCGTGGTATAGGTAGCCTAAATGTTTTTCTACACCCTAAATTACCTATATTCCAAATTTCATCAAAATCCGTTCAGAAGTTTTTGCGTGAAATAGTAACAAACATCCATCTATCTATCCTCACAAACTTTCGCATTTATAATATTAGTAGGATAGGATAAGTAGCCTTTCTCTAAACACAACGAAAAATATTGTATAGGTACTCTTACTACATTAATTAAAAAGTAACTCGTACTTTCGTTTTTTATTTTATGAAGTTTAAATTAACTACACATAACAATACAAAACATACTCAAACACACATAACAAGGGACTGTGATCATTCGTCAGTGATAGCCATTGTTCGAGTCACATTTCATGAACAATTATTGAAATTATAAAGCGGTCCCAGTCTATTTTCGTCAAGGGACACAATGTATGTCTTTGTGTAAAGTCTGATTTACACATCGTTAAGTACAGTAGCGAGTTAAGTAGTAAGTTTTTTTTTTTTTTTTTCATTTATTTAAGTTGTTGATTAAGTTAATTTAAGTAGATCTACATCCTATTTTTTGGCGAGTTAAGTTGGCGAGACGCGAGAGGGGGCTACTTCGTACTTAACTTGCCAAAAAATAAGATGGAGATCTATTTAAATCAACTTCATCAAGACGAACTTACTACTTAATTCGCTACTGTACTTAACGATGTATAAATCAGGCTTTACACAAAGGCATACATTGTGTCCCTTGACGAAAATAGATAGGTTTCAACTCGCTACTGTACTTGTCGATGTGTAAATCGGGCTTAAGTGGCAATATATCTTAACATATTTGAATATCTATAATTATTATTATGTTTGCTGAGAAGTGCTGGTAACGAGTTACAAAATGTTATGGTGACATATTTTTGGTGGTAATTTACGTTTATTATATGTAATTTAATACTGCTATTTGAGTTAAGACGACACTTGGTATTTTCTCTTGAGTTTTCTGTAATTTTGAATTGTAAAACATGCTTAGGTACTTTTGTAGAAAGCAAACTAAACAATTTAGTTTTTTTTACTTTAATGAATAAAGTAGCTAGTCATGCTAATGCCTCGATGGCTTTGCGGTACGCTGAATCTGTTTTGTCCTATAAAATATATTAGTAAATATATAAAAAACATCCACACTATATGTGGATGTTTTTTAATGATGTCGATTTTAATAGATCGAAAACGAAATAGGTGATGTTTTTTATACAAATTATATCGTAAATAGCAATTATGATTACTAATAAGATCCTTATTAGAAAAAAGAGAATTTAATAAATGTACTTACATTTAGTAAATATATTTTATTATGTCTGCAATTCGAGCGTAAAGTAAAGTTTTTAACAGTTCTAAAGAGTGTAGGCTAGATTCGTCGAAATATGAAAAAAGTTCTCGAATACCAAGTACCATAATAATAACCTAACAAAATAATGAGTTGAAATACAAATAAAAACTGTTTAATTTCATTTCTAATTTCTTATTATTTTATTCTATTTATAACTTAATATTTTCATTTCAAAGAAGAGTTTTTAAATTATAAAAAGATTTTTGAAAATGAATTTTGATACGTCGTAAGAGTATACTCGTACTACAGGACCTGTAGTATACTCTTACGTCGTATGGTACGATAGCATCAAGTTTTGCGCCAAAGAGCCTCACATCATTCCCCTACTTTTTTTTCTTTTTTTCGCGCGAACGTTACATCGCACTAATAAAGCATCGATATAATATAACATCGTACTACTAAATTATCGCGATACCGTGTTCGATATAATAAAAATCGAACCAACAGAAAAATAGGGAACCCCTTGTTATCATCTTGACACTTTTTTTTCCTTTCCATATCAGCCTATGGACGTCCACTGCCTCCTCCAAAAGTTTCCACTCTGCGCGGTCTTGTGCCTCCCTCATCCATCGGCTTCCCGCCGATTTCTTTCTTTTTTTCTTTAACACATAACTAACTAATATTGATACTTGTCCTTTCCAGGAGACATCGTCGCCCCAAGTGCCGGCGCCCCCGGCCGCACCCCCGCTCCCGCCAGCAGGTATCGAGCCGCAGAAGAAGAAAGCTTTAAACACACCCAGCCATAAGGTGAGCAGAACTGTTACGAATAGATAAGTTTTTCATTTGTTTCAATAACTTTGTAAAGCAAAAATTCTAGACTGGTGATAAAAACATAACTGTCATAAGATAAAATAGACTGTATCAAAAGATAAAATAGACTGTATCAAAAGATAAAATAGACTGTATCAAAAGATAATATAGACTGTATCAAAAGATAAAATAGACTGTATTAAAAGATAAAATAGACTGTATCAAAAGAAAAAATAGTCTGTATCAAAATCCGTCGGTCGCGCAAGTTATTGCGAGCCAAATATCCCTTTGTCCCTCCATTGGGTTTACATAGGCTGTTATAGTAATGAGGGAACCAAATCGTCAGTTTCAGTATTAAAGTTACGTTGCATATAATTGACTGCTATGAAAAATGTTAACTCAATATTAATTTAAATGATAAGTTTTTTAACCAAAGTATTTTTTTTCTTTTCAGCCTGACGAGTTAGACAGCGACATAAAACAGCCAGGCACTGACCAGGCGAACTTCACAGACTTCGTTCCTAACTCACTCAACATCCCGACTATCTCCCGAATCCTATCAGGATCCAACGGAAGAAAAGAAGACATCCCGGATGTACTCCTAAGAACAGTCACTGCGAAGCCTCAACACAATCAAGAGAAGACATCCAAAAGCGACATCTTCGTCACTAAAGATGCAGGAGTCACTCTCAGTGATTCCAACAGGGATTCATCCACTGAAGGATCCGTTTTAGCTGTCCTAGACCCAGAAATGAATAATCTAGATAGACCCCTAATCATAGATCAAAACGGTGAAACGAATACTAGAAGGAATCTCCAATATGCAACTAACAAACAAACTGACAGAAATGATAGTAGAAAAGATGATTATACGCCAGCTACTACAATAGGGTTTGAACTCAAAGATCCTGAAATGTCAACGGAAAGATATCATAACCTGGCCAATGTAAATTCAGACAAGAAAATACTTAAACAGGACTCTAAGAATAATGGACCAGTTCAGAGACCAGGAGCGGCGTGGCCATTCGCCTGGAACCTTCACATTTATCTAGCAACAGTTATGTTCACAATTTTAGCAGTCTATTCAATATTCAAGATCTTCTGCTACAACAAATACACGCATTTATTTACACAGTACTATTTTATAATATTACATTTGATATTAGTTCTTGTATGCCTTCTCAGAATATTTTATATGTGTTACGATCCATACAATATAAACAATTCCCTCCCAAAGTTTATTAGCGAAATACTTCTCCATGTCCCAGAGATTTTTCTTAGCATAGCATTTGCGAGTATTATACTTTTCCTTCTCACAAATAGTATTAATTTTAAGAACACCTGTTGCGCATTCCTGTTTCGCCCTAGAGTTATAATTATAGGTGGTAGTCTCCACTTATTGTCGTGTTTAATGTTGCATATCTTTGAAAGTAGTAATACTGTTAATAGAAATACGCACGGCGTTGAAAAGAGGGTACTAGGTCTTACATGTCAAATAATATATATAATAGCATGTTTAACTTTGGGACTGTCTTATCTATATGTATATAAAATGCTCAAATCTGTTTTACAGAAAAAGAGCCATACCTATATAAATGGATTCCAAAATCTTCAGCACGCCATCCAAATAAAATTAGCAACTGCTTTGTTATTTATTTTGATGGCTGGTTTACAGATTTTCGGAATCTTCGGAATCAATCAAGTAAATATGACCAAGTTTGACTGGCTCCAATGGGGTTACCAGTTCTCCATGAGATTGCTAGAAGTCAGTATAGTAGCTCTAATCTCCTGGGTGATTAGTTTGAAGGTTGGTATTGCTTTACAGCATGAAAAGGCTGACGGACATAAAATATCAGGTCTTGGTCTTTTCGCTTGCGGAGCTGGTTCAAGCAACGAACAATTTGAAACAGACTATCCAGCTATTTGTAACACCAATACCAATCTTCATACATACACTATGAGAACTGGTAAGCCTATCTACGAAAGTACGGGCCATCATCCAACTATGCCAATGGCTGAACCTTGCTGCGGTCCAGCAATTGATCATCAGAGGTTCCAGCTAAACACCCTGACTGGAAATTGCGACAATAATTCTGGAACAGAGAATTATTCTGGGCACAGTTCGATAGCCAACGCTGGACATAGCAGCTCTACTGAATCCAGTAACGCGACTTCCAGCCAGGGCGTAACGAATCATTTAATCAAACATCATCCAAACATGGCTGCATACAACGGCGTTGAATCGGCGTCAGATGATCACTATTCCAACTGCGATCCAGCTATTCAGTCACTTCAAGGCGATGATCCATTGGATCATGAATACAACGTGATCCAATACGGAAGTAACAGTGACTTTATTAGAGATATTAAGAACCAGAACTACAACGGTGGTTCAAACCGTAGTTCGCATAATTTTAAACACATGTCATACGACAGAGTGTCGTCTAGGACCAATAGTAATCCTCGTAAAAAGCACAGAGCGAAGAACAAGAACGTCCAAAACTGCATGACGATGGGTTACGACGCTTCTATCGGCCACCATTACCATCAGCCGCATACGCCCGATGAATATGGAAACTATAATACGGAAAACGCTTCTTACCACGCTTCTGGTATTCAAACATTAAATCCCAATAGAAGTTACAACAATGATCCGTGCCAACAGATCAGAACTTCGCAGCGTAGGAATTCCCCTTCGACTTCCATGGTCAATTCTAGTGGAAGCCAGAAGCGTGGTAAAGGCAACGGATTCCCGGACAGGCCGAAGTCCACAGACTTGTATGGGTTTTCAGAGGACCCTAATGAGAGAGGATATCCTTGTGCGTTAGGAGGTACCCCTCAGCCAGCTCCTAGGAACTGCAGCTATGAGGCTTCGTACTCCCAACCTCAAGATGAAATACCCGTCGAAGCTGAGGGTAACAGCATGCTTGTAGCTCAAGACGGGTTCTTACGGATCCGTTCCATGAAGGACCCATCTCCGAACCCTCAACCTTCGCATACCTGATTTACCATAAATCTGTCGTATACGACAGAGCTCAGTTTTTGATAATATTTACTATCTGGCTAATTGTTGATATTAAAATTATATCGATAGCTCCAATGCCAGTACAATTACTCTTGATAGATAATGAGATCCACAGATCGACTGACAGAGTTCAGCTAGGCACGCGAAAGAGTAAAAGCCTTAATGAAGGCATCTTTTATAAGTTTATTTAAGTAACTTAATTACATTTAACTGTACAGTTTATGTTCTACATCTATATATTAGTTTATGTATAACTACGCGTATCAACTTTTAACGATATTTTTTTAAAGCCATGACCTATTTGACATTGTCAAATCAAAAATCATGTAAAATTGTAAATGTTTAGCTTAACATTAAATTTAAGATTTAAAAACACACGGCCTTTTGTAAATAGCTTAAATTTTAATTTCTACGATCAATGTAAAATACATCTTAATACTTTTTTTAAAAGCTTAACGAATTGATTGAAAAAAAAGTTGTTTTTTTTTCAAATACCCTCTTTATTTTACAAACAAACTGCCATATTGTTTTGTGTTGCCCTAATAAAGAAGTAATTAATTTTTGAATTAAGTTTATAGTATAATTACAATAACATAATCCGTTTTTTTTAGATTTTAAAAAGAATTAAATGTATGTGATATCAATGAAACATTTTATTTGAAACAATCTGTCCATATTTAATATTTAAGATTATCAAAATAATTCTAAGTATTATTGTACTGTTCAATATTTTATACAAATTATGAACAGTAAATTATAGTAATTTTACATTAATTTTAAATACATCAACTTCAATAAAAATATGTGATGTATTTAAAAATTAATTGTAAAAAGCACTGTTCATTAAAAATTAATTGTAAAAATCAGTTAACTAATGCCTACTTTATAATTTATAATAAAAGTTATAGTTAAATCAGTATAATTTTCTGATCTAAATATAAATTATGTGTCATTTGTCATAAATATTATTAATAATTATTTGTCCTAATAATTAAATAGTATGTCCAATTTTATAGCGACAGATTCATCCAGATTAAATTTTAAAATAAATGTCCCTAAGTGTTACCATATTAGAATTCCCATTACCATATTAGAAACCGCTAAAAAAAATTATTGCCTAGTCAAACGAGAATTTGGGCAAATTATTGGCAGATGAGTATAAAATGAAAAACTATATTTAAGAAAATATCTGCCTTAATTTGCCTATGGATAAGCGTACTTTGCTAAGACATAAAGTCTTGGCAAAGTAAGGTTTATCGCAATTTACTGCGTTAGGCATGGCATCGCCATAAATGAATAAATAAATGTACCCCGTTTTGTCTGTTAACATTATCTACAATAAAAGATTTATCTATATGTACGTAAGACAACATACAATCTATATAATTATTGTATGTGCTCCAAGTTGGTAATGTAAACGAGAATCACTTGTAAATAAAATTGAATTGTTACATTTATGATTCCTTTTTGTAACCCATCCATTTTGTAAATTACATTAACATACTATGGAGTATCTGCACTGTTATTTTAAATATGAGTGTTGCCACTACAATAGATAGATAAAAATAATTGTATAAATTAGACAAAAAAATACTAAAGAATATTTATTGATAAAAATTACTTACCATCTTTTCATGTTGTAACATTATTTTGAAATATGAAAATAAATATGTGGCATTTTGGTAAATGCTCATTAAAATAATTCCTATGTAAATAAATTTATATTTAAGCAATGCATATGGTTAAGCGTGACCATTCTATGCCACGGTTAATTTTATTTTTTACATTTTAAGTGTATATATGGCGTACATATGTACCCAAAATCAATAACATTCAATTTGTTGTAAATTATAGCAACTTTTTTTTTATATTCCCAAGACTGTACGTAATCATCTAATATGTAAAAATAAATTCGAAAAATGGTATTGAATTTGTTGTTTCATTTTATTATTGCCTTTTACCGCTTCAAGCTATTGCGAGAGGAGAATACAGAATACCAAATATACAGTAGGGACGCGCAATCTACATTGGCCGACTTGAAGTTGTAGCAAATTGATGCGCAGATTTGATGTTTAGAAAACTAAATGTCCGTGTAGTGACCGAGTAAGAATACAATATGTCACAACCCCATCTCATCCCATAGGTGTCATAAAAACCGACTAAGGGACTATCCGTCAATATTATCTTTACGAAATAAAAAGAACGAAAACTTGAAATTAAACCTATACCAATCCGTCTGGCCAGCGTGGTATTAGTAGGCCAAGTACCCCTCCGTCACGGGAGGAGGCCCGTCTCTGTCGTGGGACATTAATGGGCTGTTATGATGATGATAAAATGGCGGTGAGCGTGGTTGATATTTTAGTCCATACATGCGCGAAGAACTCTGAAGCTAACTCCAGGCTGGAAAACAAGGATATCTTGAAACAAAACCCTTTAAAGATGGGATGAGGGACAGATCAAAAGGAATGTGACATCGACGAGTGTCCGGCACAGTGAATGCAATCCGAACTATCCGTAATCCGAAATATCCGGATATCCGCTCATTTTTACTTAAAAAATCCACGGATATAATTTTCGAATCCGGATTAAAATCCGGATTCGAAAATTATATCCGTGGATTTTCTGAATAATAAGAAATTGTAAGATAGAGTGGATATGGCGTTATTCGAGGATAGTAGATCACGAGGACGTTATTAGGAGGCCGCTTACAAGCATCTTCAATGCATTCCCCCTATAAGCGTTGAATCAGAGCGTGCTTTTTCTACAGCAGGAATTATGTGTAACCGAATTCTAAGCAGGTTACATAACTTTAGATGATTTATTACTTTTGAGGTCACATTTTGATGACAGCAATACACACATCACATTTACAGGGAGAGCACTTTTAGTAAAAAATAGTTACCTTTTTGAGAGTTATGAACTAATTAAAATTAAAGTTGGCAGAATTAATTAAAATAACCTTTTTTATACATTGTATAATGAGTTCTATCCATTGTCATTTTACTGAAATAATGTAGATATCTTTTTATACGTAGAAAGATATCTTACATGGAAGAAGACATCTGCCTGATGTTCATACATCTTTAATCGCCACAAAAGAGTTCATTTAGATATAAAATATAAACTGAGTAATAAGTTCTGAGACTCTTTTATGGATATTTAATGTAACAAAAACGACATAAACATTCCATTAATGTTCTAAAACAAAAAAATATCAAATTTGTCAACAAAAATATTGTAGATGTCTTCATTTACGTAGCCTATAACATTTATATTTATGTAAGTATGTTTTTAATAGAAAAAGTAGGTACTTAGGTAAGTAAGAACTTTAAACAAAATAAATTCATTTAAAAAAATTGACAACAAAACGGTACGCGCAAAAGCAAGACAAGTGACTGTTGTCTTTATTTAGGTTACAATCATCTGTAGATGCTCCAAAGTAATGGCGGATAACTGGCAAATGTCCGTTTTTACGGTGATGTATTTTTAAATTAGAGTGTAGATGTCTATATATACTTCCAGAATTATTTTAATTACTGTAGTTATTGAAATAATTTTAATGCAGAACTTTAGGTAAAGTTAAAACATACACGTTTTTATACAATAAGGCAAACCGGCTACCGTGTCGCCAGCGACGTCAGGTGAAGTAGCGCGACGTTGCCTGACTTCGCTCGACATGTCTGACAACAGTTTTTACATGTACACATAAGTCGCGCAACGTCCCCAGATATTATGTCAGACAAAATCGGCCGCTTCGCTTGACATGTCGCCGACACATGTCGTGGAACATATTATGTCCCCAAGTGAATCTTTGCCTTAAGGCTTTTATTAAATACTTGGCAGAGCCATCCTAAAGATGCGAGCTCTATAATGCTCTGTTTTCCAACAGGTTCGATATATATGGTCCCATGTCTTTATAAAAAAAAGCAAAGAATTAGGATAACAACGGGTTTTGTATCATTTTTCTCCTTTGCATTGCTGTGTAAGGTCAGTGTGGTGTCAGTAGACTAAATTCCTATCAGTATGTATTTGGGAACGGTACATCTATGCATTGAGACATCATCATAACAGCCCATTAATGTCCCACTGCAGGGACGGGCCTCCTCTCGTGACGGAGGGATACTTGGCCTACTAATACCACGCTGGCCAGACGGATTTGTATAGGGTTTAATTTCAAGTGTTCCTTCTTTTTATGCCGTAAAGATAACATTCACGGATAGTCCCTTAGTCGGTTTTTACAACACCCATGGGATAAGATGGGGTGGTGACATATTGTATTCTTACTCCGTCACCACCACGGCATTGGGACATGCTCAAGAATTACTTTTTAACAAATTCATAATATGCTTTTTTGTGTTCCGGAAGTCGGACTTTAACTAGGAAGTCAATAAAACACATTATTAAAAATTAAATAATTATAATAGTACATACTACTTATCACAAAATATATTAATTATTTCTATTTACATAAATACATAATAATATTGCGATTATCGACAAATAATCAACTCATACACAAAATATTGTATAGTCATACAAATTGACAATAACGTTAGTTCCAGTGACGCCCGGTAAAGGCGCTAGTATACATCAAATTACTTAGTCTGACCCATCTACGAATTACAATGTAGTTACAATTCCAATATTCAGTCTTGTTTACTAAAAAAAAGGAATAGATTAATAATTAGCATTTAATTACATTTAAATAAGAAGAATAATTCAGTCTAGGTAGATTGTTACATTTGGTCATGTTATTTAACACTCATAAATTGCCCAACAATGCCATCAAATTTGCAACCTCCTATGGAGGCGGGCAGACAAAACTAGCCATTATGCCATTCTGTTGTATATAAAAATAACAATTATGTGAAATTTCATGACAGTCTATAGCCGGAAGGCACTCGTAATTATAATTATTACCTAGTGAATTGTCAAAAAATTATTAACAATAACAAATGATCAATTAATGACAAATCATACTTATAAATGCATTGTATCCTGTACAATATTATCCTAAAAAAACAATTAAATTAATCAATACACTTACCTATACAAACCTGTGTATATTACAATATAAAAATAATTCATTTAAATCATGATTATTTATAATTAACTCATTCAATTATAGTTTAAAGTAGTTTACAAAAGAGTACATCATTTTTTTACAAATATCAGTCTACAATACTAAATACTTAGTAAAGCGGCATCTAGTAACTGTCACAGGCAATATTCATAATGTAAATTGCCATTTAGTAAATGACACGGGCAACATTTCATAGACTACAAAATTATACAAATAAGTTTCTATAACATAAAAAAATAAATGTCAACTGGCCTTATTTTTGGAAAATTGTTCACCTAATACCTTCATTACTTGAGCATGAGTTCTTTTACCGTCTTTTAACGATGCATAGTTTTCTTTTACGTATAAAGCAAAGTCGTTGGTCGTTCCTTTCCTTGCGGGTGTTGATACGACTACGCCATCTTTGTTTTTCTTGTTAAGAATCAGTTCGAATGTACCACGGCAATAGCCGCAGCATTTCTTCGTCACGTCTATCGATTTTGAATGACGTTGGACACTGAAAAGGATTTAATTTATTTTTAGGACCTTGCAATTTCCTTGTGATGATGACACTAGGTACAGTGAAATGCGACCGTCCCGCCCCGCAAACACCGCCCCGCTCCGCAACTGTTTGGCTATTTATTACATATACCACTATCATCATAACCCATTAATGTCCCACTGCAGGGACGGGCCTCCTCCCGTGACGGGGGGTTACTTGGCCTACTAATACCACGCTGGCCAGACGGATTGGTATAGGGTTTAATTTCAAGTTTTCCTTCTTTTTATTTCGTAAAGATAGTAGTTACGGTTATTCCCTTAGTCGGTTTTTACGACACCCATGGGATGAGATGGGGTGGTGACATATTGTATTCTTACTCCGTCACCACGCGGATAACATATACGGTGCCGATCCGTTTACGTTACTTTACATATACCACTACTAGGGTCAAATTATTAATAAAAACCGTCAAATGTGATTAATTTATCACTTTAACATCGACTTTCGGTAATTATTAATAATTTTCAATTATTCACATTTACCGTAACATTACCTATAAGAGAATAAGAATAGTGTTATGAATGTTATGATATATTGTTATGTTATGTTTGATGTTATAAGAACAGTGTTAAATATCATCACTGTTCTTACACACATTTAAACAACGCCAAGTAGCTCCTGTGCACAAGGTCGCCAGTTCGAACCCCACGCATGCCAATTATTTCTGTGATCTACAAATTTTTGTCTCAAGTGTGTAAGTTCTATTTGTACATGAAATAGACGTTTGTAAACTCAAAGAGTTTTGAAATATTTTGCCAGTGTTGTCTTTTTTAACAAGACAAACCTTATTGTCCTGTGTTATACTTTGTGTTCATTATACGCATGTCTGTAAAAGTCCCCACACGGGGTTGGTCCCTAATTCCCTAACATGGGTGTAGTCTTTAAAATAAAATATAATATAACAATACATACCTATAACCACATTTAGTACATTTATAGGAGTACTTGAAATGTATCTCCATGTCATGGCATCTGGATATTTCACCCAGCTCAGGGTACGCTCTTAAAGCGCGCTTAGCCCTGAAAAAATAAAATATCATGGCGCTATAGTATGACAATTTAAAGGCGGCGAGTTACAAACATTGTTAATTCCATCCAAAATTTAAATTTAGCAATTGAAATGAAATGATCTTTTTTTTTTTTTAAATCTTATTTATTTAAAAAATAGCCATACATCATATAGATTAAGTTGGCTTATGAAATGATTCACGTAAAATAGAGTCATAAGATATTACAAATTGGATTAGTTCTTCTATTTTGCCACAATTGCGGACATGTGAATATTTAATCTTAGAGCACATACTTTAAATTATTCTCTAAATTGCATGGAGACAACATTGAATGATACCAAATAAGTTCATATCCAGATAATTACAAATTATAAAAATAATATCAACGTCCATGTCCAATTATGTGATTATGTGATTTTTTTTTTATTCAATGATTTATTTTATGTTAATTTTAAATAATTTATTCAATTTTAAACAATCTTGGTACTTTTTATTTTTTTTTTGTATTCAATAATTATTATTTATTTGAATTTGACATGTTAATTTGTATAAATATTTTATTATTCATTTAAATTTAGAATTTGTACCTACTAAAGCATGCTGTGGTCTCTCTAGTCAAAAAAATATATGACTAAAGATGAAAATGTACCTACATAATATTAATAAAGAAATGTATTTTTTTGTTTGAGATCCAATAAACAAATAAATAAACAAATAAACAAATTAGATTACAAAATTATTATTTAAATACACATTATGGTTGCCTCTCGTTTAGGAATTCAATATAGTGTGACCACAGGAACTGTGCACCCCCTGAGGTATGCGCGGCGAGGTGGGGGACGAAGAAAAAATAGGTGTCCGTTAAGGTAGCGTATACGTGATAGTTCTGATAGAAAGGGAACTTTTCTTTTGATAATTTTTTTATGTAAAAATAATGCGTGAAATTCTGACTCAATTAGGAAAAGCTTTATGCGAATTCACAGTGGAATAAGTTAAAAATCCATGTTAATTTATGTTCATAGTACTGGTACAGATAATATGCTCACAAGTGATTTGAATATCTCGAGAACTACAAAACATAGGTACAGTAATTCTGTTAATACAGTAGAAATGTAACCCTGAAATAACGCCTCTGTAACACTTAATTTCAATACAAAATTCAATATTAGATATTAACGGTTCTTACGAGCCGGGCTGGAGTTATTTCATTACGCTATAATAATAAAACTACAACAACTATTTTTTTTAAATGTAGTTACAGTCTGTCTATAAAGTCCTGACAAAAAATTAGGGCGCCACTGTGCTACACGTAGCAACTCTATTTAGTCTGACAAAATAGTTTTCAAAACAATTATGTTCAAATAACACTACACTATTAGAGCACTTATAATACTAGGGCATTTCTTGTAGGTAAGCCTATTGCATTTAAAGTTTTGCGTAGAACTTTAAGACTACAATAAAAATCCATCTCAGTTCTAGCTATCATCTGCAATTTTCTGAGGGTTGGAACCCGAAATTTTACAAAAGTTATGTAAATTGAACATTTGATTATACCTACAATAAATTTAGGCATAACTAGAAACAAAATACAGGTAAAAGAAGAAAAATGTTATATACCTCTTTTTTTACTGAGGAACATAATTGTATTTTGTGGGGGAGAGCAGAAATATAGAAACATCCATTTCTTTCTTTGGCCGGCCTTGCTTGTGTTTACCAGGAGTTTCAAGCTTTTCATTATTTTTAAATGTTTCTTCATTTACTAGGGTAAACTAGCTGGTTCGCCGGCCCCCTCTAGTTTTCGGCCACTACGCAGTTATATGGCAATATTAAGAAGACATTACCATAATCATTTGAAAATTTTATGCCACCTTATGATTTTAAATGTTATTCACACCTCCTCAAATTTGTAAGATTATAATAGTTCAATTATGTCATCAGTACGCCGGAGCAAGTTAGTAGTAAACACGTATGCAAATTTTAGGAAAAAAAATAGTGAGTAATAATTTTTCGTAAAGTAAGTTACAGTGTTATTTAGTATTTGGTAAACGTAGATTAAAACTATAGATAGAAGATAAGTTTAATTTATTAAATTTTGATCAACTTTTATGAAATATTAAGTATAAAATATATAAATCAGAATATGGTCGGACAACTAAATGCAATTTTGTAGCTTCCGAAAGCTTACGTATATTTTCGGCCGAAAGCTGACGTATAACCTATGATTTTCAATTCGTTATACTGTCAATTTACTAAAAAATATTGAGTAGCAAAATCATGCAATACTAACTAAAAACCGTTCTTAATTAATATTATTATTTATTTTATGCATTAATGGGCTGTTATGATGATGATGATGATACTGGCAATGCAGTCATAATTTTACTCATTTTTTTACTGCGTATGCTGCTGAAGAAAGCCTACCTGACAATCTTTCAATATGGGTGTCCCATTGTACTGTCTAATCTAAAGTAATTCCTAGGAATACTGTAGTGTTAACGATTTCTAATTGCTCATCATTATTCTTAACAATTGGATTTTTTTATTTTTATTTATGCAGAGTTTTTTGGCATAGTAACCAACTCGATATAGCCCTTGTGTATGCTACCATAACGGACTCCTACCTGCCGTCACGAGTATTGACAGCAGTGTCATAACAATTCGAACATTATATTTTTCTTTAAGAATTTCATGTTCTTAGAGTATTTTATACATTCCGCTATATGTCATTTTTCTCAAAGTTACATTATAAAAACACTAATAATGTTCCTATTTACGCTTAAAACTATACAATAATGTAAATACTTTCTTGGAGTTTTTAAAAATGACTGTCTTTTAATAGAAAACTGCTACAGCCGCTCGTGTAGCGACCCGTACCAGCCAAATAACTTAAGTATATTGCGTCAGATGTCGCTAGTAGCTACATCATAGACTGTTTATTCTATACCAGTATATAACATGTACTCTATATGTCCACCCCCCTCTCGCCGCGCGCATACCTCAGGAGGTGCACAGCTCCTGTGGTCACACTATAACCTTTTTGATCACAATGTCTACACTGTAAAATGACCTTAAAGGATTACGCATAAAATGCATATTGACTAAGTAGCAAAATGCCTCAAATCATAACGACTTAGTACTAATACACCTTTAAATGAAAATGACTTTGTAGTAAAATGACTACGAAGTAACGCGACTTTAAAGGCAAACGTCTTAAGTGAAGATGACTTGAAATCCAAAATACCTAAAATGCAAAACATCTCAGTAGGTAGTTTTATGACCAGAACACGAAAATGCACCCCCTGTGGGGCACGAACCTCGGCCTGGACTGTCACTGACTAACAGGACGTGCGGAAGGCACGGCCTCTATAGGCCGACCGTTTAACTCAGACCCCGCCTGCGGTAATAGAGGTGCGCGGGGGGCGAGGACAAAGGAGAGAGCTATCTCTTGATTTTTGCCAAAACGGCGCCATCTCAGATACTGTGACCCGAACTACATTACATCACAACACAGCTCTAATTTTTAGCTAGCTTATTTTTATGAAATAAAAAGAAGGAAAAATTAAAATTATACCCTAAAGCAATTGAAATACCTGGAGAGGTTGTTTTATTTTTCTGGTCAGGCTTTAAATTGTGTAATAATTTAGATTGCATAATTTTTTCTAAGAAAGTACTAGTTTTAGTGCCAAGATGACGCCATCATCTTTGACATTTGTAAATTGTATGGAAGACGGACTAGCATACTGCACTAGTGTCATACTGACATACTGACTAGGTGTCCGTTATGGTAGCGTGTAAAAATAAAAAAGCTCTTATTATTGTTCTTATTATCTGTAAATATTTTCTAAGATTGATTCTTACAAATTAATATGTTTAAATCATACCTGTTTTAATGTAAACTGTGATTATTGTAATGTGATTATACTGTGATTTTAATATATATAATTTATGATTGTACAATTGTTATTATTTGTAAATATTTTCTAAGACTTTAGTTATAATTATATTTATAGTTTAAATTAGCCATTCGTATAATAACAAATATATTTATTAAAGATAAAGATTTATTACAAAACTGTGTATATCAGGTGTTAGTGTATGAATACATTAGTCTCAACAGTCTATCCACATCGGATATGCAAATTATAGCAATATAATATCTTAAAACTTCACAAATTAAACAAAACCTTATTTAAGTAACTAAATGTTATTTTTTTCAAAACATTCTTATTCAAAATATTTGTAGATTCTTTAAAAAATAATCAAATTATTACAAATTATGTAATATTATTGTTATTTTTGGAGTCGGTGTCAGCCAACGAAATACGATAATACATAAGCTAATGGAATGGCGGCCATGAATTACAGATTATATTATTATATGACTTCGACATTAACCCCCTTACTTATAAAAATCTCTAAAATTTAATCACTGTTTAGCGAGTTTTTGTTAGCAAAACTAACCTTAAGCCAAACAAAACCGTAAATATTTAAGCTAATCAATTGACTAAAATTTAAGTTGCGTTTATGAGTAAGGGGGTTTGACATAAAGTCGTTGATTGTTTATGGATTGGTTTAAAAATTAAACAAATATTAAATAACTATTTTTATCATATTTAAATAAATATATTTTAAAATATCTGTGTCACGTTCAAACGTTTTAATATACCTATTTAGTAACTGATTAAAGCTTTCCATAACTTATAGGCGTTTATGGGGCTAACCAGCACCGTCAATTGAAAAAAATCGTAATTCGTGAATAGGATCAATAATGCAAAATGTTGTCTACAAAGTCGTTAGAAAAGGCAATAGAGTTTGTCTAACACATTCTGATCACTTTAAATAGTTTTTAATTTGTTAAATATTTTATTTAAAACAAACATCGCCGTTTCATTTTCGCATGAGAATTTTAAGTAATTGTCTTTGATTCGTAGTACTTGTTTCTCATCTTAGTCTTTAGTCAGTGTATAACACGACATCATATTTCTTTAAATTTATAGTCAGTAATAAAATATAGAATATAACTATCGTGGCTGTCACATTACTCCAAAAATAACAATAATATTACATTATTTGTAATAATTTGATTATATTTTAAAGAATCTTCAAATATATATTTGTAGACTCTTCAAGAAATATTCTTAACAATACTTTTTACAATAATTAAAAGTACCTATTCTTTAGATTATAATTAAGTAAAAAGAATGTCTGATTTAATGTTGTAAAACCAAAATACAACTAATTATTTTTTACTTTGTCTTTGATTCGTAGTACTTGTTTCTCATCTTAGTCTTTAGTCAGTGTATAACACGACATCATATTTCTTTAAATTTATAGTCAGGAATAAAATATAGAATATAACTATCGTGGCTGTCACATTACTCCAAAAATAACAATAATATTACATCATTTGTAATAATTTGATTATATTTTAAAGAATCTTCAAATAAATATATTTGTAGACTCTTCAAGAAATATCCTTAACAATACTTTTTACAATAATTAAAAGAACCTTTTCTTTAGATTATAATTAAGTAAAAATAATGTCTGATTTAATGTTGTAAAACCAAAATACAACTAATTATTTTTTACTTTTTAGTGCAATTTTTGTCTTTGAAGTCGGTTTTTTTTATTGTAAAAACTTATTTTATTTGGCATAGTAAACAACTCGATATAGCTCTTGTGTACGCTACCATGACGGACACCGCTACCCCGCCCCCTCGTCCCTTTCATACCGCAGGCGGGGACTGAGATAAACGGTCGGCCTATAGGGGCGAACGCGGCGCGTATTCCGGCCTCGACGGTGAGGACGGATCCGCGGACGTGTTGTTGTGGCTTCTCGAGCCGTGTGAGCTCTTCGCTGAGCGATCGTGATCCTATCATCCGGCTCTTTGAGAGCATGCCTAGGTCTACGAATTTTGGATAATCTAGATGGGATGTACCCAGACGCCTCAACCACTAGTTGTTTGGAGTGAGTAGCAGCCGTTTCAAAGTAGTGACGGGAACAGAGTTCCATGTGTTGCTGGATAGTCGGCAACTCGAGTTCTATGTGAAGATCCTGGTTACGCATGAACCACGGTGCTCCCGTCGCTTTGCGCATTAACCTATTCTGAAGTGTTTGTAACCTATGGACCCTGTGTGGCCTAAGGTGGGGGAAAACTACGCACGCATACGTCATAATTGGTCTAATACAATTATACGCGAGGCAGTGAGTCTGTCGATTGCCAGAGCTAGAAAAGGACTGACTACGAATGAAAGACTAAACATCCAATTTGTTAAGAAGGCACTACTTAAAAGACCACCTACAAGCCTTTTTCGGTCCTGAGTCCGGCAGACGATTGGACTCTACTGGTTGACACGTATGAAACACACTACAAAATCCCGGAGGATATCTGCGTGTCGCCGTTGAGACCAGACATATTCCTCTACTCAAAATTGAAAAAGCGTGTAGTACTTATTGAGCTCACGGTACCGTGGGAAACTAACATCCCTAAAGACCACGCAATTAAGACAAATAAATACTTTGACTTGACAAATGAGATAACCAGAAATGGCTATAGGGTTACTCTGTATACCGTGGAAATAGGTGCGAGGGGTACACTAGCTAAATCCCTATACAATTTATTAAAAGAACTAGGTCTGCCGAGAACTTCAGTAAGCTCTCTACTATCACGAATGTCCAAAACGGCATTGTTAGGTTCCTACCAAATTTGGATAGGTAGGGGACGGAACATAGCAGACAGTGAAGGTGACCGCTAACGCGTTGTAAGGGGGCCTCCTTAAACCTACATCTGGGTCGTAAGTCCCAGACGCTGTTACGCCAGTGTTCCGTCCTCTATCACGCGATGGACCCGGCACCCGCACGGAGAATCCATGGAATGCTAAGTTTAGGTCTTATACGTGTATAACCTAACCTTGTTTCGGATCGACATCTTAGACTCCTTCCGGAGGAGCATGTACAGCCGTCCTATCACAAACGAGGCCCGCTTGCGAACCATGTTTATGTGGGGACGAAAGGAGAGTTTATCGTCGAGTATGAGACCAAGATATCTGGCTTCCCTCGCCCAAGGGATCAGGGAGCGTTCGGATCTTGACTCTTGGTGGTTCTGCTGAGAGGGTCTTGTGGCTTTATTTCTTGTGAAACATTACCGCTTGACTCTTTTCGGGGTTGACTGTTATCCTCCATTTCTGGAACCAATCGCTAAGGGCTTTGGGCGCAGATTGGAGTCGCCTAAATATCGAGGGGGAGGGGGAGGTGCCAGAGGCTTAAATAGCTGTGTTGTCTGCAAAAAGGGCTGTTTGAAAACGGAGTTTATCTACTATTTCATTTATTTGAAGAAACCTGTTACTCGTCTACTTTAGGAAATAAATAAGTAGTAATAATTAAAGTAACATTATATTTCATTTATAATAATTCACAAATAAAAATAATGATTATTTGATTTATCGTCGTTTTGATTCTTAGTCCTAATGGCGTATTGTGTATTATCCTTTAAAGTCGTTTTCAATTTTGAGACATTATGCTGCATAGGCAAGAAACAATACAGATGTATTGCAAATTAGTCAAAACACTTTAGAGATATTGATTTGAGGCATTTTGCTTCAAAGTCATTTTACAGTGTAGACATTGTGATCATAAAGGCACTATAACAGAGTAAGTATATCATTTTGTCTAGCAACCATAGTTTTAATTTTCTTTTAAATTGTACAGTAGGTAATTCTTTAAGGCTAGATGGTAATTTATTATACACTTTTATACACATTGCATAACAATTTTTCCCGTATAGAGAAGTTCTTGGTGCGTGATCTAGAACTAATCTTTCGCTGTTGCGCGTGTTTCGAGGATAGATATCTTTTGCTTGTTTGAAGGTCGAAAAGTTATTTTTAACGAACACACTAATCTCAAAAATGTACATAGCTGGCAAAGGTAGTATCAATTTTATGGAAGAATAGTCGTGAATATTATCTTTTCGAAATAAAAAGAAGGAAAACTTGAAATTAAATCCTATACCAATCCGTATTAGTAGGCCAAGTATCCCTCCGTTACGGGAGGAGGCCCGTCCCTGCAGAGGAACATTAATGGGCTGTTATGATGATGGAAGCATCCTTTAGCACAATGTAAATCGTAACGACACAGGTATTTTATATTTTTTAACATGGTGCCTGAATTATCAGAAAGGTGAGAAGACTCGTATTACCTGTAATAGTCTTCTACTACTTTTAATGGGATGGTTCCTGAAGCATCCCATTAAAAGTAGTAGAAGACTTTTGGTACTTGACGACACAGCTGCAGTTAGGTTTTATTTAGAGTCATATTACTACTTTCAACATGTTACAACTTAGGGTTGTAGAACGTAAACGGATCGGCACCGCCTCGCCTTTTTCCTCGGTGTCAAACGTCAAAAATCCGATTACGTTACGATTCCGATTAGTGTGCGTTGCAGTAAGGAGTTTCATACAAATAATACTGAACGGCTCGAGTTGATACGGTGCCAATTCGTTTACGTTACGTTATATATGCTACGACCCTTAACAGGGTGGGTATCAGGGTAACTAGCAATTGCAGAGTCACTAAGAGTTATATTTCTAAAGGTAAAGATTTCTTCTGTATGCGACTATTTTAAATTTAAACTAGCTGGGGGCCGTACGACACAATATTTGTGGATTCCCGTTCTTAACTCCAGGACACTTTTGAAGAGATCTACCATCTGACAAAGGCTTAAGTCTCTTAACATCACGGTAATACTAACCACTTATTCCACAGAGGCCCATGTCCAGCCCTCAGCTCAGCATCTATAAGCCATGTAGCAGCATGACACAGCTCATGTATCAGTGTATCCCGGAGACGTTGTGGTGCATCCACTACTTTAGTTGATAACTTGATGCTTGATGTCCTTATGCGGTCACCTCTGGCGTTCTTTATTAGACGATTTGTTGTTGTACTGTAATGGTATAATGTTTATATTAGCGTACGGACTTTTACAGAGAAAATTGACCGCTAACACGTTGTAAGGGGGCCTCCTTAAACCTACATCTGGGTCGTAAGTCCAGACGCTGTTATGCAAGTGTTCTGTCCTCTGTCACGCGATGTGATAGAGAGATCCGTCCTCTATCGCACGGAGAATCCATGGAATTCTAAGATTAGGTCTTAACAACCTAGTTACAACAGATATAATTATTATATTTATTTGTTGAAGTTGAAACTGCTTAGCAATTTTAAATACAATTTATATTGTAACATATCGCCCTTTTTTGAAGTGCGACGCGACGGTTTTAATGAATCTAGGTGACTATTCCAGCCTCATGACATCCAATCACATTTATTTAATGATGAAATACCTCGGTGGCGCAAAGGTAGCGCAATAGGCTGCCGTCCACAAGGTCGCGGTTTCGATTCCCACTCAGGACAATAATTTGTGCGATTCACAAATTATTGTACTAAGTCTGGATGTTCTTTGTGTCCGTTAATTTGATGTTTGTGAATTCCGCGCGACACATGGGATGACACATTTTCTGTGTGGTGACGGAGTAAAAATACAATATGTCACCATCCCATCTCAGCCCATAGGTGTGGTAAAAACCGACTAAAGGACTATTCGTGAATAAAATCTTTACAAAATAAGAAGAAGCAAAACTTGAAATAAAACCCTATACCAATCCGTCTGGCCAGCGTGCTATTAATAGGCCAAGTGTCACGGAGGCCCGTCCCTGCAGTGGGACATTAATGGGCCGTTATTATGTTGATGACATGGGACGAAATCTAGTGCGGGAGTTCTTTTAAAAAAAAATTATGATATTTTAAAACACTAACCCAGCTGTGGTCCTAAGCTTAGTATCCCACAGTATGGGCATGTCAGCGTCCAAAGCATTGTCAAACACTCCTTTGTTGAACTCTACGAACAGCCTCCTCGTGAGTTGTTCTCGTAATGTTTTGTAGCTATCTCTGTATTGTATAGCTTCGGTATTACAGCGCCATGACGGTACATTATCTGAAATTACAGTATTATAAAAATTAAAATTTCCGTGTGTTGATGGAGTAAGAATACAATTTGTCACTATCCCATCTCATCCCATGGGTGTCGTACAAACCGACTAAGGGACTATCCGTGAATATTATCTTTACGAAATAAAAAGGAGGAAAATTTGAAATTAAACCCTATACCAATCCATCTGGCCAGCGTGGTATTAGTAGGCCGAGTATCCCTCCGTTCCGGGAGGAGGGCCGACCCTGCAGTGGGACATTAATGAGCTGTTATGAAGATGATGAAAAATTAAAAGGTTTCCAAACCCCACTTCAAAACAAAGGGAAGTAAACTAAATATTATTATATTGCTAGCAAAGAAACAAACTTGTCTTAAACCGATACCAACCTATCAGCTTAGTGATAATATATTTAGAGGAAAATTTCCACCTTGTATGTTAATACACACTCTTTAAGGTAAATTAAAAATATAATTTTTGATGTGAGACATAGAGCTGCCACCAAAACGGAACGTGGCATGAGAATGCAGAAACAGATTAACCACTATTAGTTAATATTTTTCACTTCCTCAATATAGATTGAACAAAATATTGAAAAAATAGAAGAGTGCATATTTTATTTATTTATATAACAAGCAGGCAGGCAGTTGAGACCACTGATAGTGTGCAATCATATTGGGTAATATTTGTCCGTTTCTCGACTCTGCTGCCACACTCTGTTCCTGTACACAGGCAACCTTAGGCTTCTATAATACAAGATTCACACCACAGTTGTTTCAGGACATTGTCTTTCTTAACTCATCTTGTATATTTATAAAGTTTATAAAACTACAGAGAGACTATACATACAAACAATAAATATAAATACAATACCGTTTGGTGTGACGGAGTAGCAATACAATATGTCACCACCCCATCTCATCCCAAAACCGACTAAGGGACTATACATGAATATTATCTTTACGAAATAAAAAACAAAGGAAAACTTGAAATTAAACCATAGGGTTTAATTTCAAGTTTACCTTCTTTTTTATTTCTTTATTTATTAAAACTTGAAATTAAACCATAGGGTTTAATTTCAAGTTTACCTTCTTTTTTATTTCGTAAAGATAATATTGGTATAGACCAATCCGTCTGGCCAGCGTGGTATTAGTAGGACAAAGATCCCTCTGTCATGGGAGAAGGCCCGTCCTTGCAATGGGACATTAATGGGCTGTTATAATGATACATACAAAAATGGAGAACACATTATTATGACACTCACCTGCCAAAGAACCAAGGAAACTTAATCGTTTACAAGTATCAACAGTAGGTGTAACAGAAATAGGAGTAATACCAAATTCCTCCACGTCCTTTGTCAATAAATCAACATTTTTCGTCAACAAATCAACATCATTCTTCATTATCTCAACCATTTCCGTCACACTCATAGCTTTATTTATTTTATTTTTCTTCGTAGTACTGTTAACGTCTCTCTTCGGTGGCTTTGCCTTTACTTCCGGAGTACTCAAAACTTTTTCTGTATACAATTTCTTTTTACTTTTCTTATCTGTACCAGTTATTGAAATATCAACTTTACGTTTAATATCAGAGTTAGTTAAATATAACATTTTGTTACGTTTCAATTCATGCCTTATGTTTTCTTTGTCTCCTTCTTCGTCAAAATTTAATTTCTTTGAAACGGTATCATAGTTTTCATATTTAGCTGAAATTGCTTTGAATAACTTTGGTATTGATTTCCATGTTTCTCCGTACAAATCGTTAAGTAATTTCTTCTGTGACTGTTGTATAGTTTTTATAGAACATTGTTCTTGGGATTCATTTGCTATGTCTTTTGGAGTGGAGGGTGTGGGTTCGTTTCTAGGTGTGGCTGTGATTATATTTTGAGCTGGTGACCAACCACCATAGCTAGGTCGCGATTCCTTTGTTAATGATGCATCTTCTCTTGAGCAGTTAAAAGATACCTGAAAGTTATAGAGTAATATAATTTTTTAACTTTTTTGTGTGTTGTGTGGATTGAGAATACCCCATCTCATCTTGTACTTGTATCGTTGTGGGCCAATATACTTTACCAAATAAAAAAACCTCTGTAGTATACTTGTTCTAATACCCAAGACTTATGTTGTGATTTAAAGGTTTGGCCAAAGGTTTGGCCCATGCAACTGTTTGTGTGCCTAAACATTATTGTTTGTATTGGTCTAGTTGTTTTCACTTAGCTTCGGGCTAGTTGTTTTCTAAATGCTTTGCTTAGCTTGGGGCTAGATAATCATGTGGGAATAATAAAGTTAATCTATACTAATATTACAAAGAGGTAAAGTTTGTGTGTTTGTGACGTTGTAGGTAGGTAGGTATTCTCTGGATCTACTGAACCGATTTTAAAACCGGTGTTGAATAGTCCATTTATCGGGGAGTGTCATAGGCTATAAAGCATCACGCTATGACTAATAGGAGCGAAAGAGTAATGAAATATGTTTAAAAAAGAGACATATTTTTTGGCCGCCCAACGAAGTGGGCATGGGTCAGCTAGTAGTATATAAAAAAATGTGATACATCACATGCCAATGTCTTGTAAATTTACTTAAATAAAAACTTTAGATAGTACTTACATTACCATTTTGACTAGGTGGCACAAGAACACCTTTAAGTGTGACTATAGGTGAATCATTATGACTAGATATATCTGTAGAATCATTTATAACTATTGGCGAGTATATTGTTTGTGGTGACTGCACCTGGAAATGTGAAATTAAATTTTTAAGTAATGGCACTAAAGAATATCATCATAACAGCCCTTTAATGTCACTGCAGGGAAAGGCCTCTTCCCGTGACGGAGGGATACATGGCCTACTAATACCAAGCTTTGACTTTGACCAAGACGGATTTGTATAGGGTTTTATTTTAAGTTTTCCTTCTTTTTATTTCGTAAAGGTAATCTTCTCGGAAAGTCCCTTAGTCGGTTTTTACGACCCATAGGACCCATAGGATCAGATAGGGGTGACATATTGTATTCTTACTCCGTCACCACACGGATTCTAAAAGAATATACCTAGGAAATATTGGCAGCAGCATTTTGTTAAGCCACGTCTGAAGCCTGAGGTGACTTCAATAACTTTTACAACCCAGTGCGTTGGATAACTACAAAACCACTGGTTATTTAAAAAAATGTAATAAAGACTTCACTGCAGGCATGATATTATTTTAATCTTAACTTAGACTTAGTCAACTTATTACTTTCATTCAAAGTGCGAGGAGTAGAATTACTCATAGGTTGTATCTAATGAATTACTAGTAAATTATTTAAAAAAAAAATGTTTTCCATAGCAGTTCTTTAGCATCTAAGTACCATTTCATTATAAAATTATCTATAGCAATCAGTCTCAGCAGAGAAAAAATAGAATACCTACCTACGATAAGATTTCTGAATTTTAAAGTAACTTACAGTTTTAGGCAAGTCATCAAACAATTTGTCGAAAGTATCATCATCTTCAAGTATAATAACGTCCGAACTGCGGTTCAATTTCTTTATGTCTTGTGTCGCTTTTATTCTAGATTTCTTCAATGATAACTTCAGATATCCTGCAATTTTATTTCATCAACAATTTGGTCAAATTATTAAGTAAGAAACTAATTTTAAAAAAAGTTATTACAATACTTACTTTGCCTTTGGTTATTTTGTGTGGTTTTAGTGTCCATTGTGTTCTGAATATTTTACTTTTGCGCTATTTCTCCATGAATCATTTCGAAAGATATTTTAAAAATCAGGCCGTTGACGATTAATTGTAGTTGACGTTTGACATTGTGAATTGACTTGACTTGACATGACACAAATAAATATTGCTATTATCAAAAATATATTTTCTTTGACAACACTTTGAGTACTGGCATTTTAAGACTACATTTTTTTCCATACATCTCCATCCATTTCTATATATCAACTAATTTCTACGTTTTTTAAAGGTATACCTGGACAGAAAATACGGACTAGGTAAATCAAACCTATGACTGAAGTCTGTGCATTATTGTGTACACTAAACATTGTTTTAAGATTTAATAAATTCACAGTAACATTTAAGTATGATTGAAATGTGCACATGCTTTCATGAGTTATTTAACTATTTTCTTTTGTCTTGCATCCATGATAAAATCTCTGCTTAGCTTGGAACTAGATGGCGTTGTGTGAATGTGGAAGGAATATTTATACTTTATTTATTAATTTTGCTGCTCAATCAGTATTTTTGATGTAAATTCAGTTTATTTATTTATTTATTTTTTTATTTATTTAATCACTTTATTGTACACCAAAATAAAAATCAAAACAGCAGGTAAGTATAGTCGAAAACGAAATGGCTTTATCAGTTTTGACAAAAAATTCTATCATAATTCAAATTCATTAAGATCGTTATTTAATGTTTATGCGTGAGCTTGACGTCATTGGTTGACCGTAATCAAAACTATGCTTAGATTAAAAGTGCAATCTATTTTAAACTTTCACTTCAACGCAATAAATAATAATATCTACTAACACAATACAAATGTCACTATATTAAACTGTAGAGTTTGTATGTGAAAAACTATGAAAAACCATTAAATAATTTAAAACTAAAGTCAACTTGTTACTTGTGACATTACAAGCTTGTCATTTCTGAAAAACTGAAAATGTAGAATTTAAATATTGGCTGGTAAGCCACCCAATTGTTGGCACCTTAAGAGTGGACTTCGGTGTCAAATTAAAATATAAAATATCATAAAATGATAAAATACTTTAATTTTTGCTTATACTTAATCATTATTATGTGATTGAATAGTATTAAATAAATAATATTGGCACTAATGCCAATAAAAGGATTCTGATAAATTTATTGTTGCTATGTTGACACATGAAATAAATAAAATATGGTAAAAATATTAAATAAATAATATTTGAACTTGAATAATCATACTGAACTTGAATAATCTATAGTGTTTTCTTTCTTTTTACTCACTTTTAACTAATAAGTGCCAATAATTGTAGGACTTCTAACGACTAGGTGGTTTACCCTAATTTGTTTTATATTATAAAATTACGAAAACTTTAAATTGAAATATGCGCCAATGACGTAGTGTTGCAAGAACTCAAGTCATTTAAGTCTTTTAAAAGAAACTCGACTTATTACGACGACTTAAGACGCTTCACAACTTGATCGAGTCTTTAAGCCTTGAGTCTTTTAAGAGTCTTTGACTACGACTCGAGTTTTATTTTAAACTGAGTCTTTTTAAAAAGACTCGAGTCTTTATAAACGACTCAGTCGTGACGAAAAGACTCCTACATTTTAAAAGGACTCGACTCGTTGGACTCTTGAGTCGTGCGCAAATACTATTTTTAATACGCTATAATAAGATATTAAATGAATTCGGAAATAATTTAAGAACTGATAATATGTATTAGGTACACACCCTATAATTAATAGAGGGTATACGGACATTATAATTATAATAAATAGTTTATTTGATAGTTTCTTTATTTATTACTCTTTACTTTTTTTACTTATTACTCTTTCACGCCAAAACTACTGAACGGATTTTGATGAAACTTTGCAGTAATATAGGTTACACATCAGAATAACATATAGGCTACATAACATCACGCTATGACTTATGGGAGCGGAGAAATAATCAAAAACATAAATAACGCGGGTGAAACCGCTGGCGACAGCTAGTTGATTAATAAACATGAAAAATTGATATAATGAATAAAGCTTTAACTTAAATGAAGAATGCCTATTTGTTTAATATAGAATTACAATATATTTTTTATTTATTTATTACACTATTATTATAATTTTTAAACAGATCATCGTATGCTAAACGACTTGAGTCCTTTAATAAAAAACTCGGGACTAAGCTGTGAGTCTTTTAATAAAAGACTCGAGTTGTTTTATATCAGAGTCTTATTTTAACAACTGGAGTCCCTCAGATTAATAAAAAGACTTGAGTCGTATTTTTGGAGTCGAGTCATGAAAATCGAGTCTAGTTCTAACTTAAGCGACTTAAACGACTTGAGTTCTTTCATCACTACAATGACGTCATGCAAGAAATGATAGGGATGGACATAGAAGGAAAAAAGAGAGAAATTCATTGAAATAAAAAGTTTTACCGAAAATATGCTCTAGTAACGGTCAATAACGTTGCACTTTACTATTTGTTTTTATAATATTTAACGACTATTTGCTAATACAAGAGAACTGATATGTCAAAGTAGCGTCATGATTTAGCTGATGTTTTGTTGTGTGATATTGAACCTAATAGTTTTATGACATGCAACTAACATTAACTCTAGAGGTGATAAAGCCATTTAGTTCTCGACTATACATGAATTATCTTAAAAACTAGGTGACACAAATGGCGGTCTTATCACTCGAAGTGATTTCTTCCAGACAACCTTTGGATGGAAAATGTGTAATATAATTTTTATGTTGTGTGGTGTACTGAATAGTGTAATAATGTATTTATATATTTTTATAATATGTAGTAGGAACGGAAAAGAAAATTATAAAGAAAAGGTAATAAAAATAGTAACATTAATACTTACTTATACTGAAAAAGGAAATAAAATAATAATATACAGAAAGATAGAATAAGATACGGTATAGTGACGCGTTTAACAAATACGTAATGATACAAAAACATGAAGCAAAGCAGATACTATAAAATGAAAATGAATGAAAATATAAGCTATTAATTTTGGACAGAATTAGATATAAGAGTGAGAAAATGCTCCTTTACACGGTTTTTGAAGGTATGCTGAGTTTGAGATCGTCTTATCGATTCAGGCAAATTGTTCCAAAGGCGTACAGCTTGCACCGAAAAGGATTTGTCGAAAAATCGTGTGGTGTGTGAAGGCATTTTTAGTTTTAGATTCTCTGATGACCGCAGGGCCCTCGAATGTGTATTGTGAAGAAATACAAAACGATTTTTAAGGTAAGGAGGAGTATGAGGATTAAAAAGAATATTATAGAGTAGAGATAGAATATGAGTATCCCGGCGAAGACGAATGGGAAGCCACTTGAGTTTTTGACGAAATTCTGAGATATGGTCATATTTGCGAAGTCCAAATATGAACCTGATGCAAATATTTTGGAGTCTCTCAAGTTTGTTGAGTAGGTCTTCAGTAAGATCGAGGTAGCTGGCATCAGCGTAGTCGAGGATGGGAAGTAGAAGGGACTGAGCTAGTGCAATTTTCGTAGCAGTTGGCAAAAAGTTCCGTAGCCTTCTTAACGAACCTGAAGAAGAAGTTTATTTTTGTATACAAATTGTACTTTTTTTGATGTGCGTTTAAATACCACCCGTGATTTTTTATGAATTACTGACATCCAAAAGTTGCAGTTATAGATTTTATGACGTGGCCGCAAAGTCTAAAATTGATTACATAGAAGTTAATGTGTTTTTGTATTTTGTAGAGTCGCACTCGGTCCAAAAGAGTCCAATAGTGAAATAAACGCGTTTAGTGATATTTTAGAGTTAATCACTTCTTGCAATAAATCGACGATTAATATAAGATTCTTTTACGATTGCCTAGTCCGAGATTGTAGCTAACATTAAAAAGGCTAAACCCTGTTGACTTTAATGCTTCAAAAACACACACACACACTGTAGGTACATTTCCACCATGAATAAAGGAGCACGCCTTCTTAAACTTGATGTTGGCATTAATGATGAAATCTTCAAACAAAAACATTCGAACAGCAATACAATTTATTATTTAAAGTTTTTAAAAACCTTCACGATGTTATTTTGCCATTACTTACCTTTCATTTGGTTGTTTACGCAAGCAAACAAATTGAGAGCTAGTGCAGCGACGTAACTAGGTCAAGTAACTAACTTGCATTATGAAATAATATTACTTAGGCAGATTCACAAATAACTTCTTATCGCAATGTTTATTTCCTTGAATTTTGTTGAAAGTTAATTCGGCAGAAGATTAAGAAATAAACCGAAGACAATTCTTATTGGAAAGGCCTGTATAAACTCTAAACTCATATTTTGCTTGACTTATTCGTCTTCTTCGTTACAACGTATGATGAGTGAATTTGGTTATGCAAGGTTTTCTGAAAAAAATAACGGGTCCCTTTTTTCAACATATTTCATTACTGCTCCACTCCTATTAGTCATAGCGTGATATTACTTGTATAGCCTACGACACTCCCCGATAAATGGAATATTCAACACAGAAAGAATTTTAAAAATCGGTTCATTAGATCTAGAGATTAGCCCCTACAACGTCACAAACACACAAACTAATTACCTAACGCCCGACGGGGGTGGGCCTGTCCTGACGTAACTATTTTCTTCTTCCTAAAGGATAGTTAGTCCCACGGAAGTTAATTCTACTTCCGTGGTTAGCCCCTATTTAATTATCTCTCACAGTTGGAAACAATTAGTTCAATAAGTACGTTTACATTGTTAGATTATTATGAACTTAATTAAAATAATATATTATACATTAAAATAATTAATTTACAGTTATAAGACATGGTTAGTAGATTACATAACAATATGTTTACTTATAAAACAAATTTTCAAATAATGACCTAATACGTACTTACACAAAAAGAATATTATAAACAGTCGAATAGTTGAACTAAAAAAGGAAAAACTGTTTGCTTCCATAATTGTGTAAATACATTATTTTAATACTACACTATGTATTTTCTACAGTAAACAATTTATAGGCTTGTTAACCACAGTAATTGGTATTGTTATCGAATGGTTACATAAAAATATCGCTATTAAATAGGGATTTATTAAGTGGGTAAACAACGTTTAAGGTTTATTACATTCGTGTTTATTTTATGGGAGAGTTCTGAAGACTGAAAGGTCAAGTTTTATTACATATTATTAACTAGCTGACCCGTGCCAACTTCGTTGGGCGATTATTTCATTACTGCTCCACTCCTATTAGTCATAGCGTGATATTATATAGCTTAAGACACTCCCCGATAAATGGACTATTCAACACAGAAAGAATTTTAAAAATCGGTTCATTAGATCCAGAGATTACCCACTACCACGTCACAAACACACAAACTTTACCTCTTTATCATACATAATAGTATAGATTACTTTTCCTGTCTTACCAATAAAGGGGCAGGACCGCAGGACGGTGAGAAGACTGGTATTACTCAAGCGGCTTTAGAGGGTGGTGCTACCTAATCCGAGAATGCGGACTCCAAAACTTACTACGCCATCTTACGGTGGCTGTTAAAAGTATTAATGTTATAATACGTAGACGTAAAAACGTTATTATTTTATATTAAATTCAAAGGAGATAACTCCATACAAGCTCGTAAATTATTGCTTTTATCTAAATAAAATTTACAATTATTTAATTTTATTTATCTTTTTAGTTAAATTACCTTGGCTTACAAACGTAAATTTTGTATTTTAAAAGAATGTAAGTGCATATAAAGCGCTCTGATATAATATTCGCAATGTGCTAAATTACCCACAAGTACGTTTTATAAAGAGAATTACTGCCGCACTAGGAATAAACATTGAATTAATATGTACTACGTACGTAGTACGTACTACGTACGTAGTACATATATTACCAGCACACATTTTCTTCGGGGTGTCTTCTCTAGTACGTAGTAGGTACATTATTACCTCAATGGGAATAAAGCACTTAAACTTTACAAACATCAAGAACATGAAACGACTTTACGAACACAGAGAACATCCAGATACAAGTCAGGCTTTATGGATAGCACAAAAAAAGAAGGAAAACTTGAAATTAAACCCTATACCAATCCGTCTGGCCAGCGTGGTATTAGTAGGCCAAGTATTCCTCCGTCACGGCAGTAGACCCATCCTTGCAGAGAGACATTAATGAACTGTTATGTTGATGATGATGATGAATTACTCCAAGTATGATAATAAAATATGACAATCATATTATTTTCGTTATTAATCGGTCTAACTATGATGGATAGTCGAGCGACGGGATTCCAACTGAATACGTTCGAAACTTGGCATTGGCACTGCAATCTATCCACGGTCGAATATCCAGAAGCTGCCAAAACAATATGTAGAGATGTAATGGATAATTATGTTCATGCACACATAGATTCTTATTGAACGGGAATCGAATCTGATACTTCTGCGCAGCAGTCATACACTTTAATATCAATATATCCTATGTTAATGACTGGCCTTGCCTAGGCTAGAGTGCTAGACAGATTAATATAGGGTATCTTTGAATTTAACTTTTTCAGATCGTATATTTCTAATTTAAAATGTCTCTCAGTTAAGTTTTACGACAGACAACCATGAGACGAGAAGTAGTAGCGAAATGTTTTTTTTTATATTCAGTAGGTATGTACACTCAAGGAATTTAATTGATTAGCAGTTTGCACAATTTTGAAATCAGTCAGGTTACTATTTACCGACTACAGACGACTGATGACGAACCCCGACATCTTGGCAGTCGTAAAATTGAATGGACAAGGTGTATATACCTAGCCTTGTCTATCTCTATCTATGACAGACAGGTATTTTGAAATTCTTTAATTTTATATTGTTGACAGACCAAAGTTCGTGACACTAACCCCCGGTTTTCGAATGACTGATCAAGGAAAAATCAACTAATCAAGTGTCAAAACTATCATTTTCAGGAACTAAAATGACAGTTTTGACACTTGATTAGTTGATTTTTACATGATTAGTTATTCGGAAACCCGGGGTAACTCGAACTTTAATGTATCGATAATACTGTCAAAATTTATTTTTTACTCTTTGGACAGAATGGAATTTTTGCAAGTTTGTAAACAAAGGAGTTTGAAATGCGATTCTTACTTATTGGCTGTATATTATCTTATCTCTATTTTGAGGTGTAATATCTTTCAAAATATAATACGACTAAATTACGTAGGTTGTCTACCTGCTAAACAATTAATTTCCCTGACCGTACCTACCTATATGTATATCATTTATAATGATGGTCTCTTACCTGATTATTTGTTTAGAAACGTATTTAAATATAGGTAATATGTGTACCAGGAAAATTAGTACCTAACTAAAAGATTGTTTCTTAGTTTCCTGGTTAACATTTTAACATTAATTAAGTAAATTAAATTCCTAAGGATACTAAGACATTTGCTTCATTAAATTAAATGTTAGACAAGAAGATATCTACATAATTAATCACCTTGTTAAATTATAATAGGTAAACATTTATGCAAGTACTTGCGTACTTAAATGTTTATAAGTAGGTAAACACCTGAGCATATAATAACAAAGTTGTCAATAACATTAATATGACACTAAATTGACTTTCTTAGAGAAAAAAATGCATAATAGTCTCCCTTCAGCTCACAGCTGTTGTGCTGAACTATTGCCCTTAAAATTACGCATGCGCGGTAAACGTCGCGACAAAAGCCAACCTAAAATGGCGGCTATATTCTTAAAATAAACATTGATTCTAGTCAAAAGTACAGTAATAAATAACATAATAATATATAATAAAAGCTTTTATATAAGATTGTTTTAGTTTAAAGCCTAGTACGCATTACAACAAGTATTTTATGCAAAAAATGCAGTGCGACAGTGACCTTTGACACCGACAAAAATCCAATATAATTAGAAACGTCTGGTAAATGTAATCGTTAGTGCACGGAGGTCCAGTTAGTGTGGAAACAGCTGTTTTCCAAAAATCGAATGCTTAGACTTTAAAAACTGTGAAATTTTTGCCAGTTTGACGTCAGTTTTCGTTGAGTGCGGATGGATAATTGCATCGATCATGTAATGGTGAGTCGAATTAGACTGTGGAAGTACGAAATAGTGACTTAGAAGTAGTGTGTATTTTTTTTAAGTGGAATGCCTACAAAAGTGCTTTTTTTACTAGAAATCAAGTGTTACATAGTGAATGTTTGTGTGTAGAATTTATTTCTTTACGTTTTCATTTGAAATCTTTTCATCTTACGATGAAATGCAGAAATTATACAAATATTTTAATAATCGATAATGTCTGTCTTACAGACCACGTGGTGTCTAGAGATCTATGTTTGCATGGTACCGGCACCTTTTTTTAATAAGTTAGTGGACAACTTCAATCATATTTTTGTTTTACTTTACTCATCAATCATTACGCAGAAAATTTAAGTAGGTAAATTATTTTTATTTAAACATGTCTTATATATTTTATGTGTTTCTCTTGAGAATATTTCTATCTAATAATTACCGTATCTCTGTTTAAATCATTTAAAAATACCGCCATCAATAAAGCACTTTTAGTACCTAGGCAGTTATTGTTTCACATGGGTAATGTATGTCTTTATTTTCTCATTACGTAATTTAAGAACACTTTTACTACGTACTACGTAAGGTACTATAATCTTCACCGAAGGAAAAGAACTTAAGCTAATAAAGTTAATCATAGATGACTGGGTAGGGTACGACTATGATCAATTTCTACTTATCTTATCCCTTATTCGAAGTAAGACACGTAAAACATTTTGTTCACAATTCATAAATAAATTACCATAAAAGAACTGTTTTATTAAAGATATAAATATACTAAATTCCAAAGATTTCTATAGTATTTTGAGTATTATTCACTAAACTTTCTGTTATAATTTTACCATTTTCATTGCAACGCCTGTTAGAAATGTGCTAGCAAAGTGTTACATTAATACGACAACATGTATTAATTTGTTTGTTTGTACATTGAAGTGATATTTTCTATTTGTTTATTTTTAAAGCACGAAATCTATCACTAATCTTATCTTAACTTAAGAAGGTATTGAAAACACGATGTATTAACAACCGGGTTTATCGATTTGTACATAAGTTTATATTGTTTTTGAAATTTGTAGGTAATGTGATAATTTTTTTTTTATTGAATACTCCTAAAAATTCAAAATTGTAAAAAAAACACATTTAGTTCTAATGCCACTGATAATTATGTATACCTACTTAGTGATAAAATAATTTTAAATGGTTTTTAATTATTAATGAAAAAATTTACATCGAACTCAGTTTGTTAGTGGGACGAGAATGACATACTGAGTTTTATTTGTAATCTTACAAAAAAATTAAAAGTTTCAAAGTTATTTTTTTATAACATCATTTTTATAACATAACAAATAAAAAACCACAAAAAGATATTGGCAGCGGTGGGATTCGAACCCACGCCTCCGAAGAGACTGGTGCCTTAAACCAGCGCCTTAGACCGCTCGGCCACGCTACCACTTACATATATTGTTGAAATTATGATTCTATTTCCGTATGGCGATTTTAATAAAATGCCCTTGATGTTATTTTTAAAACACAATAGAAAAGACGAAAGACATTCTATAATTAATGCACAAGCAATATTATTGCTATTAATATGTTAAAATGGTACTTGTTTCAACAGGAAGTAGAGCTATTTTACAGTAACATAATCCGGATTATCCACTCTTAGGATTATGGTGTAGTTTAAATATCAGTAACCATGTGTAGGTCTTTTGATTATTTAGTATTGGATTCTATAATACTAGCAATAGATCACATTTTATATTAAGTACACATAAATTCTATTATTTTATAAATTATACTTACATTTTATCCAAAAATGTGCTTTAATACAACGGATTAAGGTGTATCTGTGTTTTAGTTAATATGTTGTTGTATGATGACAAAGGAGTGACTAATAACATAGTAACATATTTTTAAATAAACTAGACTAAATTGGCGATTATTAATTATGTTTATCAGTTGTCTCGTACCCATTACTATGGGTACTACTCAAGCTCTGCTTAGTTTAGGACTAGATGGCGTTGTGTGAATATGTGCAAAAATTCTAATACTAGAAATAAAATATAATCGAGACGCGAATCATGGATTAAAATCGATCAATCAATACTCGACATGAATTAAAAAATGTAATTAAACAATATAATTAATTACTTACATCACATCCGTTATGATTCTATTGGGTACTTGATAACACTTATCACAAACACTACAGTACTAAATTATTAAGTATTTTGGGTAGGTGCCAAAATTATTTATTTACGTATTTATCTTAACCATGAGCTGTCCTAATCGGTGTGGTGACGGAGAAAAAATACAATATGTCACCACCCCATCTCATCCCATGTGTCGTAGAAACCGACTAAGGGACTATCTGTGAATATTACCTTTACATAGAAAGAAGGAAAACCTAAAATTAAACCCTATACTAATCCGTCTGGCCAGTGTGGTATTAGTAGGCCAAATATCCCTCCGTCACGGGAGGAGGCCCGTCCCTGCAGGACATTGAAGGGCTGTTATGATGATGAGCTGTCCACTACTAAACATAGGCCCCCTCAAGTTCATGTCACTCCTTCTGGTTCCATGCCCGTCACCAGCCATTTCCAGCTACCTTTCTCAGCTCATCGGCTTGAGGGGACCCTACACTATGTTTGGCAATATGTTTCAACTTATATTACAAAACTACTATTGCAATAGTCACTGTTGAGAGCTCACTTTAATACTTTAAATTAAAGTCTATGTTTGAGAATACGTTTACATGTAACTCCGATAGATGTCGTTGTTTACATTCTATACATACCGATATGTTTTAGAAACGTATTAAAACATGATGTGTAATTTTTAACCGACTTCAAAAAAAGGAGGAGGTTCTCAATTCGGTTGTATTTTTCATCCTGTCGAACCTGATATTTGATTGAATGACTACTAAAAGCCATTTCCTATGAATCATTACCTTTAGTACTCTAGTCCAATATCCATTATATTTTATGAATAAAAACATAGGATAATGATAGATAATGATTATTTTTATCTTTGCTCATCGCCCATGTTATCATATAATTATCTGTTTTAAACATTGTTATTGTCACTGGAATCACTAAAAATGTAGGTGTAAAATGTTGTGATAAGAACAGAGGGTGATGCTACCAATTATCAGCACTTTAAGAGTTAGTCTTACTTTAATATCGTTTATCTTAGTGATAATACTGATAACGAAAGTTAACAACATGCTTTCTCGGTTCACTATTAAATAAGTAATTGATTTTTATTATAAAAATTTGTCTTTATGCATACACATTTTATTTAGATGAGTTTGACTAAATAATTACCCAAACACCAATTATTGGCACCATCATCACCAATTACTGGCATCGACCGAGCCAATTATCAGCACCTTAAAATTAGACATAAAAATAGGTAGATAAATGAAATTATCCAATGTTTATAGCAAAATCTCTTTTATTTATACCTAGCCTAACAACCGAAGTTTCAGAAAAAAAAATACATAAAAATAAAAAATTCCAAAAAATAATTGACATTCTTTTGATCATAATATCAACACTATGAAAATAACTAGCAATGTTAGTTTCAGCACCATGCCAGGATATGAAATTCGAAATCATAGAGTACTTTTTCCAAGAAAATTGAATTCTAGGCATAAAATAATCACGCTTTACAAAAAATAATATGGATTAACAATTTTACATACCACTTTGTAATGTAACAGTACCAGTGCCGATAATTAGCAATTCGCAAAAAAATTGAACCCAGATATCAGCACCTCATTTATGAACATAAAATTAAGATAACGTTTATTTCCATTGTCAGATAAGCCTTATAAAACATTTTATACATTAATAAAACCTAAAGGTTCAGTAAAAAATATCTAAAAGAACTTAAATAAAGTAAAATAAAAAAACCTGAACTTACCTACGATCATAAGAAACTGTCAAAACAAAGTAATGTAAAGGACATGTTCCCGCGTTTTTAAAAATATCGCTTTTTTTTTTCAAAAAGTGTCGTGTTTGGATCAGTTTATAATTCCAAAAGAATCTTATTTTAATGTTTGTTAAATGGTAGCCGAAATTAATTAATAGAAAGCTTATAATTTGAGTTTTAGTTGGGGGTTCTGATAATCTGGTGCAGTGCCAACATTAGGACGCGTGCCCCTATTTATATATTCTTTAAACATCACGCCAACTCTGTTGATGGGAGAAAAGTGGCACACGGCAGATCTTCCATCCTAGATCCAATAGAACTCAGTGCTCCTCAATGTGAAAACGCAAAAACAAGCTATGATGTCCAACAGTCCTGTAATTTTATTAATGGAAAGAAAAGAAGAAGAAAGAAAAACATTTAAAATAGGTACACAAAAAAAAACAATAAAACAAAGTCTAAATAGCCAATAGGGCTCTGCCTCAGCTGTAATGCTGGTACGGCATAGTTTCATGTCGCACCAGCGCTGATATTCTGGCTGTGCCCTCCCTTTCTTTTGGGCGGATACCACAACTATATACCCCTGGGGTGGGGTCTTCTAACTGGTCGAAGCGAAATTTTGTACCTCATTGTTATCCTGAAGAACGGCAAATAATTATTGTGACATGCCTAAAAGGAATATATTACAGATAGATTTTAAAACTACACCTACTAAATTGAACAGTACACGTATAATCAACATAACAGCCCTTTAATTTCCCACTGCAGGGATGGGCCTCCTCCCGTGTCGGAGGGATACTTGGCCTACTAATACCACGCTGGCCACACGGATTGGTATAGGGTTTCATTTATAGTGTTCCTTCTTTTTATTTTGTAAAGGTAATGTTCACGAATAGTCCTTTAGTCTGTGTTTACGACACCCATGGGATGAGATAGGGTGGTGACATACTGCATTCTTACTCCGTCACCACACGGAGTCATATCTAATATTCACCACAAAATTGGCCGGATGTAATTTTTTATGACAAATACTATTTTTTTAATATCCTGTCTACTAGGATTGTCGTTTACCTATTAGGTCATTAGTCCCTGCCTTCGTGAATCACACCATCAAAACACTTATGTAATCTAAGTATACATCGGAAATCTACATTCACTGATCGTTATTTGATAATTTTCTGATAATGGTTACTTACTGACGTTATTATTATTATTATCGACCTCTGTGGCGTAGTGGTTACATAACTGCTTCGCTGAGGTCTCGGGTTCGATTTCTGCTCAATGCAAATCTTTGTGATCTGAGTGTTTCTATGTATAATTTTATGTAAGTATTTACAAAAAAAAAGTATTTATCTATGTTTATCCGTTGTCTAGTATACATATGACGTTGTGTGAATGTGTGAGGATTATTTATTTATTTGATTTTAACTGTTTGACCACTAGATCACAAACAAAAACTGAACCTAATTGCCGACAACGCCGACGCCTATACGTGCCAAAAATTCGTTGCATCAAATCACGAAATACACATTAAATAGGTAATTACTACTTATTGAATAATATTCATTTCTATACCTAATACAACGAATATTTTTATTATTGTGGCTTATGGAACAAAGTTTTTCATTAACGTCGTGGCAGTAAAAACGTTAAAACTGACTCCAAAACCAGAGAGTTGATGAGTGTTTTTTTATAAAAATATGCCAGTATATGACCGTAACGAACCGTCAAAAAGCTAACTTTAGGCCGGTCAGGTAGATTCCGCGTGCTATATTTAATCTGATTACGTGAGCTAGTAGTGGTAAGGGTGTGCTCGTGTATGGCTAACATAGCCGATCTTATTAATGAAAGTTTGCGCACAAAGCGGGCAGGTGAGCACACCATTACAGTAATTATAACACGTGAGCACACCAGCGACGTTTAGATCGGAGATGAAGAGGTCACCGTGGCCGAAATCGGTCGAGGACTATTATTATTATTATAGTGGTAAGGGGTAATTGATAAAAAGTCTAGACCTACTTATCAAAATAAAGTGTTTATGACTTGTTATATTAAATACGAATAAAATTGGATATCAATATTTATAACACAGTATTACTTTTATCCATTATTTCATACAACAATTGATTAGAGGCTCTATTTATCCTTCAAATGACTTTGGTTAATAAGCTGCTACAAGTAAATTTAAATTTTTCGAGTGTGGTACGTTAACAGAAACACGATTGTACGAAATTACATACAGAAAGCACATTTAACAGAAGAAGTCATTATTAATAGAAAGACCGTTTCGCCGAACCATACAATGTTTCTATGATTCGGAAAAACATTATGTCTATGAATAGTCATTCCTATTAGCCGTTTCTTTTTTTATATATCTAGTCTTATCGTACAACCGTGTTTCTGTTTGACGTTTCACACCCGAAAAATTGATTTAAGCGTGAAAACGGCCAAGGAATAAAGGCAAAGGTGGCTTCAATTTGCAGGCCAATTGGCAGATGGCTTCAATTTGGCACTACGTTTGATGGACGCGATGTTATAGAAAGGGAATACATTTTTGTCAGAAGTTTGTTGCATATTATTGTAATATTATTTCAATGTATTACAGATTTTACCCACGTAGTTTATTTAAAGGTTTTTACATTGAACTGCTGTATCGCTTAAGATGTATTAAGGTAAAGAGATAAGCAATAATAGCTTAGGGATATTCCCTTAGTATTTTTGTAATGTTATCCGTGTAGTTACGGAAGTAAGGAGTTAAAATATACTGTGTCACCATTCTAGATCATTCCGTGTCGTAAAAGTTGTTAGGGAAAGTTCTCAGAATCAATCAATTAGCCAACCACTGTGGCTATAAGCCTTATCCAACACGCACACTAGAACATGGTCCATCGTTTTCCGCATCCAGTCCGACTCAGTCAGCTATTTGATGTTGTCGGTCCGTAAAGATTCTATAACTGTTTGCTCAACCTATATCCAATAGCAGGATGACAAATAGTGCTAAATTAACATACAGAAAAACATTTTTTACGATCCTTAAATTGACTTTATAAGCCAAAATAATATCAGAACTAACTTTTCATTTCGTCACTTTTTACAACAGGCACCTATTACTAAGTCCTGTAACAACTACATGTTGGCATTACGTTTTCTGACACCGTAATTTCATTATAACGGTACAAAATAATTGTTTAATTTGCGTAAAAGGTAAACCCTATAAGGAAAGTGAAAGAGGTATGAGTAAGCCATTATCTTCTATATTAGGTACCTATTTGATAAGGTTTTAAAACAAAGGTAGTTCTAGTGCATGGTCCTGCACTTCTTGGCATAGTGTACTATTTTATGGTACTGTTACTGTGTATACTATTACTATGGTAGGGCCAATGAGAATAATAGTGTACTATTATTCTCATTGGCCCTACCTGACAGACCTGTCAACACAGACAGACAAGTAGATTCGAGTAGTAGATTGGTTTTATTTTTCTCCTTTAATTTACATTGGACAATACAACGCGGCTTTTTTAGTGCTGTAGCCATTGATTTATAAAAAACCCTAGATGCACATTTTCAAACAAAACTAACAGCCAAAAGTGTCACCAAATTAAACATACGCAATAAATACGTATAGTAATATCGTAAACATATTTTTTTTTCAAATTCAATCTTACACGCATGACATAAAGTTGTATTTAAAAAGTAATGCACATAAAGCAATAAAATTTAATGATTGACGTTTGCCGGTAGAACAACGCGATACTAATTTAAAAAAAGTGCACAATGCGCCTATTTGTTGCGGACGTTTTTGGGAAGTGGAGTGTGTATCTTTGGTTTTTTGTAAATCAATGGCTGTAGCGTATGTCTGTGTCGATCTATAATTTTAATTGTAGCTTCAATTTTAAATAAACGACGATTTCAAACAATTTGTAATAAATTTTATGAAATGAAGTATTTTGAAATTTGAAAATTTGACTATGTTACTGACTTGTAACATTTAGATTCTTTGAAGAATTCTGTGGCGTTCTTGTTGTCTTTTAGGTTTGATTCCTTTTCAATGCATAATATCTTGGTGTGCATGAAAATGAATGTTTGCATTGCTGTCAGTGTTTTCTATGTGTAATAACAATAAAACTAACACTATATAAGAGTGTTTTTTTCTATTTTCAAATTTAAATAATGCAAAAGCTACATACTCTGATCGTGGTTAAGGCCCCAAAAATAACATCCACGCAATGCGAGCTTGTCATCTTAGATAAACCCGTTTTTTCACAACAGAACAGTAGGGTATCTATCTTTGTATCGTGGGACTCTGACAAGGAACAATTTAGGTACCAGACTCTTCAAAATAATCGTGACATAATGCCGCTATATTTTATTTTAAAATTCTCAACACACAACATATCAGGGAAATCTGGATCGCAAATTATAATATTATTATTCCAAGCAAAAGATCTGACGTATTAAAAGATGGCCGACCAAAACGGGGCTGTCCAGACCGCATTAACATTACCCTAAACAATGGTTTTTCATTTCTTATTTTACTTAATATTCATAACATGTCTCCTTTGAGGATAACTGCTGGTGAGGTAACTAGATGGTTTTTTGAGAGTGACAGTTGTTATGTATTTATTTATGTGGTAAAGTTAAGTGACAATGAGTAAGAATAGATGGTGTCACCACCCTATATCGTAAAAACTGAACAAGTTGGTAGGGCTCTTTAGCATCTCTTTAGTCTAGGTCGGTACTGCCGTGGCCGTATTGTTAAAGTAGTAAATAAATAACTAAATTTCCTCTTTTCTTAATGATGTTATTCGCAGATGAATTGTCATCTGCGAATGGCGACGGCTTAGGCGACGAAAATGAATCCATTGAAAAAGTATACTTTTTAGTACGTCAACGGAATCATTTACGTTTGCAAACTGAAGGTTTATATAATTTACGCGTTGTTTTATTATGTAAAATTTCTCCTGCAATGGTAGAACGGAAGTTTCTCCAAGGAAACCTTCAGGGTTTTTTCTTCTTAATATATTGGTTTTGGGTTCTAAGAATATTGAGCATTAGACTTACTAATTGTTACACTGTTGAACTCCGGAGTCATAATTAAAGAAAAGTACTAAGTACTTTTCTGTAATTATAAAGCCCACCTGATTTCAGCCATATAGCAATGGAATTTTCCTCAATAATAAAAATAAATTTAACGAAAATAATCTTGTTACTTTGATATTTTGGTAATCTATAGATTGTATGATTGCCTAAATACGTATAATAATTAATGTAATTAATCATTATTTATCATGTATTTTATTAAAAGATTTGATATTTGAAATCGAGATCAAACCTGGTTGTTTTGATTTGATTAATTTATCTTATTTCATAATCAATGTTTACTCTTTACATCACAATAATATTAAGTATAGAATTAGAAAACAGATTGATTTACAACTTGTATTGATAAAAAACGATGGATTTAGTAAGTGAGTAATTTTCTAATTAAGAAACCGAATTTACGGTGTTATTACCTAATTCTCTTTACCGAAAAAAAAAACGCAACGAAAGAGACGAAAACAAAATACAACCCGTTAAACGAAATCAACAGACATAAAAAAACTTTTAGGCCCTAGACTACCATACCTATACGAAGTCCAGAAATAAGTGAATTGCGTGGGATTAGTTTATTATAAATTAAGCTACTAGATTTTTTTATTAATTAGGTACTTAAAATTTTATAAAGACCGACATTCTTTTATATACATAAAACCTCCTTAATCTATCATATTGCCGACGTCTGATTATTTTTAATTATCAACATTACATTATAGATTTAATAATGTAATCTCTTGGTTATATGAAAGATCAAGATATTTCTAATTCATTGACGTAAAAAAAATAATCGGTTTCGCATAGATTATTTTGTAAAGATTATTGTTCTAATATAAAGATTAGGTATAAAATGTTATACCTATTAGTATTAAATATTTATTTATGTCTTTTCTAATATAGCGTTACACTCGTGAAAGGGTGCTAGGATAACTGATCGATTCCAAACACACAGTTCGCGAAATTTTAAGGCTCCTTCGATATAGGCGTTTCGTGGCACTTGTCGAACGGCAAACCCTTACTCGACCAGCCCGAAGTTAGCTGACAGAGAAGTTCGCACATGTATAGGAACAAAGAAAAAATAGCCCAGTCAAATTAGACAAAATTATGATTAAAGTTTGCATTAATTCTCAACAAGCTGGATTTTTGTGCAGGCCTTTAATACGTCATTACAAATGATATGTCAAAATTCCCCATCGATCCCGCTTGTGCGTTGTATTTTATTCGAAGTCAAAGGTCACAAATTTGCGTTTTTTGCGTATATCTCTGAAACAACGAAAGCTATATATATATATAGGTATGTATTCATAAAATGTTTTCTTTTCTTTTTTTGAGTTGTTGAGGTATTTATTGAAGTATTATATTTAATCGTTTATATTTAATCGTATCTTTTTATTATGTATTCTTATAATTATGTTTCTTTTATATATATTAAATATATATTATTATATTTTATTCTTGTAATTTGACTGCTGCTTCGCGTGTAAACGAATACCTTCCGTAGATGGGCATAACAGAATACCAGCGCTGTAGTGTCGTATTGTCTATGACGCATGACGCTACAGCAATTAGCTGAGTTATGTCCTATTTTGTGTACATTTGTTTTATGTTTAAATTTATTTTATTGTATGTTTTTCGTTTGTGCAACAAAATAAAAATTTTCTTTCTTTCTTTCTTTCTTTCTATCGAAAAATGATTCAGACAAAGTTTGTAGACCATAAAATTATCTACAAAAAATATCTCAACACTTTTCTCCTACAAGGCATCGCTTTCGAGATATCGTGACTTTAGAGCGCAGGAAAGTCGTATTTTCGAGTATATGCACACACTTGCCTTTTCCCGCGATTTTGCTCGCGTTTATAAGTATTATTAAAAATAAGGCTTATTTTAATATATAGTAGCAATATTCATGCTTGGTCTCAGCCTAGTCGGTTTGAAATTGACAAAGTTGTATACAAACTTTCATCCCCTATCTTATCCCTTTAGGGGTAAAATTTATCAAAATCCTTTCTTAGCGAATGCCTACGTTATATCATCTACCTGCATGCCAAAATTCAGCCAGATCTGTCCAGTGGTTTGGGCTGTGCGTTCACAGATCACTATGTGGTAGGACTATTCCTACTGGAGAAAACACGTTAAAAAAAGCGCCGTGTACTTGATTCAATGTAATTTTGTATTTGATTCAATGTAATTTTGTATTTGATTCAATGTACTGTTGAATTTGATTCAATGTTGGTGCAAGATTGGCCTTACCTACCTCAGAGGTGGTGCGGAAATCTTCTATATTAATAAAACTCAAAGGTGACTGACATAGTTATCTATCAACGCACAGCCCAAACCACTGGACAGATCTGGCTGAATTTTGGCATGTAGGTAGATGATAGAATGAAGGTATCCGCTAAGAAAGGATTTTGATAAATTTTACCCCTAAAGGGATAAGATAGGGGATGAAAGTTTGTATGTAACTTTGTCAATTTCAAACCGATTAGGCTGAGACCAAGCATGCATATTGCTACTATATATTAAAATAAGCCTTATTTTTAATAATACTTATAAACGCGAGCGAAATCGCGGGAAAATGCAAGTGTGTGCATATACTCGAAAATACGACTTTCCTGCGCTCTAAAGTCACGATATCTCGAAAGCGATGCCTTGTAGGAGAAAAATGTTGAGATATTTTTTGTAGATAATTTTATGGTCTACAAACTTTGTCTGAATCATTTTTCGATAGCTTTCGTTGTTTCAGAGATATACGCAAAAAACGCAAATTTGTGACCTTTGACCTCGAATAAAAAACAACGCACAAGCGGGATCGATGGGGACTTTTGACATATCATTTGTAATGACGTATTAAAGGCCTGCACAAAAATCCAGCTTGTTGGGAATTAATGCAAACTAGATATCTATTTTGACTGGACTAAAACCCGCCCCCACGCTTCTCACCATTTAGTTTAGAAAACGACGACTGCGCAGCCATATTGCAACAACTTCAAGCCGGCAAATTTAGATGACGCGTATGTAAAATCACATTTTGAAGGAATCGTTTTTTATCCATATCAACCATTAAGCGTTACAACACACTGAAACAGTGTCCGATGCTGTATAAATCCCTAATTCGATTACACAAGAGGTAATACTGCTTACACCTATATGCAGGCGTCCTCAAATACCAGCTCGGCCCACTTGCCTCCCTAAAAAGACACGGTGTTCGCATTCTCGAAGATCTTGGTTTTACGGAGACAGTCGATGAGACAATGAATGGACTCCGGGTAACTTTGAATATTCTATCGACTTTTTCACGGGGAGTGCTTTGAAGAACTGTTTAAGATGGTCTATCGTCACTTTCTACCATCGCAGCATTCGCATTCGTAGCTGAGTTCGAATCTACCACCTGAAAACATCTCATCCAGTAGGTACTCTTTCTTTAAGGATAATATTCGAGAGACCTCGGTTGGACATTTTTCTTTGAGAAAAGAGGAGAGAATGGGAAGGGCATAGTTGGGCCTCCGGTACTTTACACTCGGTAACAGAAACTGCTACTTTACGTCAGTGTTTTGTTAATGTTGTAACCAGCGTTACTCTAACACACATAAACTGATCACAGTGGCTCATCATTGAGCTCGAGGTGGATAAAACTCGCTTCTATAAAGACGTTGCCATGTTAGCCTGCTTCAATGAAATTGTTACACCTAATAAGCGGTGAGATAGCTTCACTATTGGTACTGAATGTATAGTGCGAACTTACAAAATATGTCGAAGAACAAGATTATTTCTGTACCATTTTCGGCGGCCTCTGATCTGTGTTACCACGGACCACTTTCCACTATTCCCAAAACCACGTAATGGAAAATAACTTACCAGTATTCTTATAGACGCTATAAACAATCTATAAATCGTAATTCTTTATTGTTACGTTTTTAACCATTCGGAGTTATATGTTATTTCAGAGTTAATTCATTCCTTGAACAAAACATATTATAGACATTATGTAATACAATATACAAAATCTACTATATAAAAATAAGTCGGGTTTTCCTTCCTGACGCTATAACTCCAGAACGCACGAACCTATTTCCACGGTTTTGCATTCGTTGGAAAGGTCTCAGGCTCCGTGAGGTTTAAGGCAAAGAAAATTAAGGAAAAGTTTGAACAGAAAAGCGGGAAAATAATGCCCGTGCGAAGCCGGGATGGACCGCTAGTTATTTAATATAAACCATTATGACTAGCTAGCCTCCATATTCTGCCGATAACATCATCGGCTACAACAGCAAGAAGTTATCCCAAACTCGACGTTATTATAATCAGTATTTTGAAAAGCATATCAGTCACAATTATTAAGTAATTCTTTCAGTAGTTAAGTATTAGTAACAACAAGTATTACTCAAATATTATTATATTATTAAGCAATAAAATGACTAGTGAAAAGGAAATAACGTGTTTTTCCACAAAATAAGGTAAATCCTTCCAGTAAAATTTGTTGATAAATAATTTATTGATATTTTTATTACATTTTATAACTGTAATTCATCGAATGATTCAATTTTATACCTATTGTTATTATATAAGTCTACTGACTTGTTTATATGAATTAGAAAAAGATAATTTAACGATAATTTACGGTTTCATTATTGATAAATAAATGCAACGTAAGGTAAAGAATGATTAACGGGTTAAACGTACATACATACTAGAGATGGAGTGAATATCCGGTGACTATCCGGTACATGGACGTATTTTCACTATGTGTTCGGATACCGGATAGTGAAAATGAATATCTAGCCGGATGTCGGAAAGTAAAATTCAAAACAAGTATACCTACCCAGCAGTTATATTAAAAACCTGCTGGGCTGGTTATTAGGATAGATTTAAAAAAATCCTGAGTGTGGGTTTTTTTCTTTTTTGTTGAGGACGAGTAGTTTGTCTCCTGGGACATTTACTACTTTACGCGGGCTGTGGTGGAGCGGATGGCCCTTAACCAAAGACATTGAATTGACGTGCCTTAGGCCTCAGTGTAGATGTTCTTTATGTTTTTCAAATTCATTTTGTCGTTCCCGGACCACGAGGCATGATCCAGTGCGAGAGCTGTCTTCCTGAAAAGAGTAATTCTTGCTTCACCAATATTCGCATTAAGTGTCGCAGTATAATAATAATAATCCTCACACATTCACACATCGCCACCTAGTCCCAAACTAAGCAAAGCTTGTACTATGGGTACTAGACAACGGATAAACAAACTTTTTTTTTGGAAATAGGTACATACATATTATACATACGAAACACTCAGACCAATGCAAACAATCATGTTCATGCACACAAAGATTTGCATTGAGCGGAAATCGAACCCGAGACCTCTGCGTAGCAGCCATGCCGACTGCGTCACAGAGGTTGTCATAGTAGGTGTAGGTAAGTCAAGTTTATGTGCCTAAGACACAGTACAACCAGTACTCTATCTCGGCCGAATATTTATTATAAATGCCTACGGCTGCGCGGTACGTAAACATGCGATAGGGCTGCCAACCTCCAGCTTTTTAATTACATTTACGTCGCTCGTTAGTGCGGCGCAGTCGCGACTCTTCACTCCGCAAAGTCACCGCTATCGTGAGCGTGTAGGTATAACTCGCGTTTCGTCCGTTTGTATCAAGTCGAAATACTGTAATATTTGTACTATGCCTAAGGCGTATTAGTGTCTCAAAAACACGGTAAGCTCTCCGTTTCCGCTTAATATCTGTATGATCAGTGTCCCAAGTACCTACTTGAATTGAGCCACTCTACGCACTTCCTGGCCATTAAGTAAAGTGCCTTCCTCGGTGACGGTCGAGGTTTCAATTTCTACACAGGACTATTCATTCTGTGATCCACAAATTATTGCCCTGTGTCTGGATGTTCTTATTTTATCTACAACTAGCTGACCCGTGCCCACTTTGTTGGGGGGCGAAAAAAAAAACGCGTCTATTTTTAACACATATTTCCTTACTGCTCTACTCCTATTAGACATAGCGTGATACTATGTAGCCTATGACACTCCCCGATAAATGGACTATTCAACACAAAAAGAATTTTTAAAATCGGTTTATTAGATCCAGAGATTACCCCCTACAACGTCACAAACACGCAAACACACAAACGTTACCTCTTTATAATATTAGTATAGATTATACGCTCATCAAGGTTTCGAATACTATTTAAATGACACCCTTCTCGAAGGGCAGACTCTTTCAAGAAAGGTGTTATTTTAGATGACACGAATCTGGCGTGTGATTCGAAACTGTGAACTCGAGCACGCCAGCCGCATAACCAACAGCGTGACCGGAAAGCCAATAACATTATATCAGCAATATAATATATCGATAGGATTTAGTGTTTATTATTCAAATAGCACATTAATTTGCAAAAAGATAAATCAAATCATATAATTACCAATATATTTTTACACAATATACCAATAAATATCGATATTAATCTGTAATAAAAGTATTTTATTAAATATAATCGAAATAATAATCGTAGAAGTATAATGTATCGATTTGTTGAAACTGTATTAATAAAAAAAAGTTGGTAGCCGCATATGATACCTTTCCCGCCAAAAAACAATTATTTATTTTTTCTTTCAAAAGACAACTTCCGGACTAGACATAATGCCATGCACCGCAGTAACTTAAAAATCAATTTAACAGACACATAGAACATCCAGACTCAGGACAATAATTTGTCATCATCATAACAGCCCATTAATGTCCCACTGCAGAGACAGGCCTTCTCCCATGACGGAGGTATACTTGGCCTACTAATACCACGCTGGCCAGACGGATTGGTATAGGATATTATTTCAAGTTATCCTTCTTTTTATTTCGAAAGATAATAATAATTTTCACGGATAGTCACTTAGTCGGTTTTTACACCACCCATGGGATGAGATGAGGTGGTGACATATTGTATTCTTACTCCGTCACCACACGGAGATATTACAATAATTTGTGGATATTACTGTACTGCGTGGGATTCGGGGCCGTGACCTCTTGCAGGGCAGTCGTATTTACAACCACTTTCGATATAGTTTTGAGGAAATCAGTTTATCTATTAAAATCAGTCTAGGTTTCTTTTATATCTTGATGTATTGTCGACCTCTGTGGCGGCGCGTGGAGATTAGAATTCGATTTCCGCTCGATGTAATCTATGTGAACATGAATTGCAGTTTTCTGTATGTATAAAATGTATGTATTTACTTTAAAATCAATTGTTTAATACCTATAGTTCTGCTCTGCTTAGTTTAGGATTAGATGGTATGGTGTGAGGAGTATTAGTATGATTCTTTACCTGCCAATTTAGTCTTAATTTTACAACCTATTATTCTCTCCACTTTGGCATTGGCAGAATCATTGATTAACGATGAAGCCATTAAAAGAGAATTTATTTAAAACAATATTTTATTATCTTTATTAATTAAAGTAAATATTGTTTTATTATCATTACGTATACATAACACATCATCATGATAACAAATCATAAATGTTCCACTCAACCTCCTCTAGCGGTCCTCATCAAAAGGTAAAATGGACTACTTCCACACTGTCCATATGCATTCGTATTCGTATGTCATTGTTATGTCTTCCTTTTTTGTTTTAAAAGAGTGAATGTCTGCGTTAGTTGCCCAGAAAAGTAAGACTTTATTTTTTACTATTGGTACTCCCAAATATATCCCTGAAATTTTCCATCATCATTATTATCAACTGCTCAATCATCAAACGCTAAAGACCTCCTATCGCATTTGTAGTGTATGTCTATAGATGCACTACTATTAGTCTATGATACAGTCTTTGAGATGGTCTATAATATTTGTCTCTACCACACTCCTTGCGGTCGAAGTGGGGGTCAGTTGTAGTCAGACCACCGGACCGACAACATGTAGTTGTGTAATGTAGTAGTGCGTTGGCAAGCCAAATCTATAGTTATTTATATACAACTAAACTGCATATTTTGCAGTCTTAGTCATAGTTTTCTGTTAACTGCAACGTGCTCTTAACACGAGCTATAATGCAAGTACATTAGCCGTGTCACTATAAAATTAAAAATCCTCACAATTTACGTCAATAGTGATAAAAATACTGATAAATATTAAAATTATTGATTGGCTATTAAAATTAGGGATAATATTTAGAGAAGTGAATATTTATGATAAGCATTTATATTAAAATTTCTTTCAAGATTGCCAAGCTATTTATTGTTGCGATAATTTTTCTATTGTGATTACAATTATTACATGTACTTAATTGATTCATATTACATTTTTGTGTAGTGATGCAGTTAATGTACTTGATGTCACCACCCCACACGATGTCATTTCGTGATTATCGTAATAAGTAGTTGACTTAGAAAACTTTGGCTAAATTAACTAAAACAAACGAAGAACCGCTTCTGTCTGGCCAGAGTAGTACCTAGGTATAAATGGCTGTTCCCTTTTGTTTTTCAGAAATACATTCCCTGCAATAGGACATTAATGGGATGTTAGAAAAAATAATGCTGCATTAACGACATGGTCTAATAAAAAAAAGAAAATGAGAAGTTCTCCATTCGTTTGTAGCCGTTAAATTCAGTCTTATGCCGGCCATACACGCTACGGTCTACCGGAGAGGTCTACCTGCGCAGGCGACCGAAGTACACGCAAACACGCACAGGTACACTGTACGGTGTCACTCCAAAAGAATCGATTTTCGATCTTGCGCCGCCCGGTCACCTGCGCAGGTGGACCTGTCCAGTAGACCGTAGTGTGTATGGCCGGCATTAGTCCTTTATGCCTATATAAAAATTTTTGGTTGACCGGAAAAATTCTTTTAAGTTTGATTTAAGTACTTAGGTATAGAAAATTCATCAAAATCAGTCTACACCTCAACAAATCTAAAAGATACAGTATGACGTTTCATATTTTTCAAACTGAAACTACTTTGTTCATGCGTACATTATTCAGTTTCGAAAACCTTTTTCGTAAAACCATAAATTTAGAAAGATTTTATTATTGTATCTAAAAATGTACAATTCTTAATATATAAATTTGATTGAAAATTTTCAAACAAAGCAAAATAACACATATTTACATAGTAAATAATCTCTAATAGTACTATTTCTCGACCTCATTGCAAAGTCACGTAGTTAGGTCACTGCTCGTAGTGTTGCGACTCTTCTGATACATTTGTATGCAAAAAAATCGTTTACATAACGAAAAATCGAATGTATCACTTTCAAATTGTCAATTATCGACACGTTACTGCGCGATCGCATAAATCACTTATTACATAGGTACCCTAAAATAAATTAATTTAATATTTTTTTAATTTTTAGAAAAAAAAACAACTAAAAAATTAAAAATAATCCTTTATTTTAACCAGGTACACATTTATCATCATCTTATTATATTATTATACCTCTATATTTTTGTTAAAAAAAAAAATTAGGTAAGTATATAAATATTAATATTCTAAATTAAAATATTCTATAAATAAATTTTTAGATTATTTTATTATTCACTAGTAGTACTAGATCTAATACTACTAGTAAGGATCAATTTAAAGTTTCTTAAAATTCGGATATTATCGTAATCGATCTCTTAAAGTTCGGATATTATAGTAAACGATTTTTTTTCCCCAACCCTATTATTCAATTTGACAGAACTGTCAAACTGTATCTTTTAGATTTGTTGAAGTGTAGTATAATTTACTCGTAGGCTTTACTTTATAAAATAATATGCCAATTCTGTGTATCGTTCATGTAAATGAAATTGTGTAAGTATTATAATCGGTATAAATTGGGGAATGGTGTGGGTTTTTTAATTAGACAAATATTTGGATAAACCTAAATTGATAACTCTAGCCCACTGATATGAATGAAAAGTGAAACAAGTTCGAACATGAACGTACTTGTGAGGGACTTTATTATGACGTCATTTGAAACAGTAACTTAGAAGTAAGTAGTTAATAATGGGGCTTTTCTGTCACTAAAGGGTTTGGTCGTTATAATCATAGGCCTCCTCCAAATATTTTCACCTTGTCAGGTCTTGTGCCTCTCTCATGATTAGCTTTCCGCTATCCTAACGAGGTCGTCGTCTTTTCTAGTAAGTACTATTATTGAGTATTTAAAACAATAAAACATAATAATATACAAAAAATAGTTTTCATTTACGGTATTTTTAGTAAGATACTAGCGGCCCAACCCGGCTTCGCACGGGCATTATTTTCCCGCTTTTCTATTAAAATTTTTCCTATTTTCTTTGCTATAAACCTCACGGAGTACGAAACCTTTCCAATGAATGCAAAACCGTGGAAATCGGTTCGTGCGTTCTGAACTTATAGCGTCAGGAAGGAAAACCCGACTTATTTTTTTATACACTGGCGGACAAAAAAATCGACTCACTTCATACTTTCTCATTTAAAGTGCCCTAATTTCAAAATTAAGACCTAAATTCTAATTTAGATCTTAAATTCTTTAAGTTCTAGGTGTTAGCTTTAAAATGAGTACAAATAATGTTAACTTGCACTCATTTTCCTTAAAAGAAAATGGGGATAAACTTTATGAGTCCTAAAACTTGAAGAATTCAGTGGGAAATTTTTTAACAAAAAACAACATAACATTTAATAAAATCTTTATTACAGAATAAAAATCATTTTAATACCTAGTGTTACCCCCCCTAGCCCTTATAACTGCTTCCAATCGGTTCTTCATGGATCCAATAAGGTGCTTCACCCTTTCCTGCGGGATGCCATTCCATTCTTCTGTTAAGGCTGCTTGAAGGTCATCTCTTGACCCTGGTGCAGGATTTCTAGCCCGGACTCTTCTCTTCAGCTCATCCCATAAATGCTCAATGGGATTCAAGTCCGGACTACGCGCTGGCCAGTCCATAACAGTTATACCCACGTCTTGTAGGTACTGCCGTACAGCATTTGAGCTGCGTGGACGGGCATTATTCTGCATCAGGATGAAGTTATCGCCAACGAAACCAGCATATGGAACTACGTGGTCCCCCAGGATTTCTCCGATGTACCGATCTGCAGTCAATCCTCCTACATGGCGGCCGGTTTCAATGAAAACCAAGTCGGTTTTTGCTTCCAATGAAATACCAGCCCACACCATGCAGGAACCACCACCATATGCAACAGTTTCTGCTATGCAGCATTGTGCGTATCGCTCCCCCGGCCTTCTGTACACTCTTCTTCTTCTGTCACTTCCATGTAGACATACTCTGCTTTCATCGGAGAAGAGAACAGAGCGCCACTGATCTTCCGTCCAATCAACGTGTTCTCTCGCAAAACGAATACGGGCTGCTCGGTGCGCTGGAGTCAATTTGGGTCCTGTTGCTGGTCTTTTTGGAGTCAGGGTAGCTGCCTTGAGTCTTCTTCTCACCGTCCGGGAACTGACAGCTACTCCACGCGTTTCTCGGAGCTCCCGTTGGATTTGAACCCCGTCGAGTGAACGATTTCTCAGTGAAGTGCTGACAATGAAGCGATCGTCTCTCTCTGAAGTGGATCGTTTCCTACCGGAACCTCTTCTTCGTTCAAAGCCACCAGTCTCCTGGTACCTTCGGTATATTCTTGACACCGCTGACTGGCTCATATTCAGAGTACGAGCCACTTGACGTTGACTCATGCCCTGTTCCAACAGGGTAACAGTTTGAGCCGCTACTTCTGGTCTTGTGTCCATATCTGGGAAGTCTTCTTGCTTGGAAATTCTGGAGATGTGTACCTGTTGACGTTTCACGGTCAACTGATAAAGCTTATAGGGGTGGGTCGCTTTTTATACCCCCTGAAGTCGCGCAAAATCAACTGAGTATACGAGCATAAAATTATACAGTTAACGTTCATAGACTACTGTTAGGTTATTTGAGAGTTAAAACTGCGATTATTGCTCTTTTTTTTAAGTTTAGACCTAGAACTTAAATAATTTAAGACCTAAATTAGAATTTAGGTCTTAATTTTAAAATTAGGGCACTTTGAATGAGAAGATATGAAGTGAGTCGATTTTTTTGTCCGCCAGTGTAGTATAAATATATATTATTAAAATTAATATTTCTTATTTACCTAAACGTAGACATTTACGTTTATCATTAAATTTTATTCATAATTTTTAAGTTTTGTTTCAAACCATAGATTTGCGTCATTGTATGAATATAAAACTAATTATAAAAATATAATAATTAGTTAAGCCATTTGTTAATTCTTTGTATATAAAGATAAGAGTTAGTTAAAATATTTGAATATATTTTCAAGATCAAGGCAGTAAAGTTTTTTCATTCATTTATTGACATGAAATCAAATGAAATAAATAAATGAATCTATTAACTGGTGATAGATCTCTTCAGTAAGAGCCTGTTTAAATATAGTATGTAATAAAAAAAAAATATAGTATGTATTTTAGTAAGTCTTTACTAAATGATGCTAGTCACCAGAAAGTGGCTGTTTAATTTCCTTTGTACCAATTTTACATACATCTAAGCAGTTGTTTGTAAATGTTAACTGTGTTTAGAAGGAAGGGTACAGTAGCTACTGTTAATTTATTACGACTTAATTATAAAGCTAAATAAATATGGCGTCGTGTCAACCACAGACTAAAGACCTTTGAGAAATTTATAGGAATCAAGGACAAATTCTAGTATCTACAAATGTCAAATGATGAAATTATTTTTTATCTGTGAAACTTGACGTTGGAGAAAATTACATTCATTTAATATTTAAGAAAGATAGTGGTTACATCAAAGTATTTTACGTGTTTTCTATTGCATAAACGTTTAATGCTACTTTCCAGAAATTTTCATACATATCAAAGTGTAAAAACTAGTGAATTTGCAATATTGTGTGTGCAATTCATGTAAAAACTAGTGAATTTGCAATATTGTGGTGTTTGTTTACAAAGTTAATCAGTAAGGATCAATACCCTATAGTGACATTATACTTGTAGTGCAGATGCGCTTTGAGTTTTGTCTGTAAAAAGCCGCTAGTTTGTCTCCTTCATGGATAACTTGTTCGTATCGTCTTCCTGAATAAAAAAAAATACAATCGAATTGAGAACCTCCTCCTTTTATGAAGTCGGTTACAAATAAATGTATATAGAGAAAATTCATCAAAATCGAATGTATTCTGATTTTTATCTTAAAAAAATATACACACACAGATACGCACATCGTGCCTTCTTAGGGCCAGATTCAGAGACCGCACTTTGTCTTTACTTTAGCAAAGTCTAGTTATTATCTCTGAATTTGAACAACATTAAAGTAATTTTTCGCATGAAAAAGTTTACTTTCATTATTTATTACTACAAAGTAAACTTTTCATGCGAAAAGATTACTTTAATGTTGTTCAAATTCAGAGATAATAACTAGACTTTGCTAAAGTAAAGTCAAAGTGCGGTCTCTGAATCTGGCCCTTAGTCACCACTTAAGTGAAACTGGTAAACATACATAACGTTTTATCAGGTTTTGGTGTTTCTTGTTATTTTATGCATTATTTTACATAAACATAATACAGAACAATGCAAAACTTCATGGTTTTTGTATATAAAAATATACATTAAACGTGAATCACACACGACAATTTTCGTAAGTATTATTCATAAACAGTAATCACAGAAATATAAATATAAATTGTTATGGTAACCCATTATGCGACAGCCTTTATCAAACGCACTATATTTATAGAAAATAAGTTATCATCTAAGTACTCCAAAGACAGATCGAAGATATTATTTAAGCAAGATAGGCTTGCCGCACACGAGCCACACGCCACAGCCACAAACGCCGCCACAAGAAGCAAGAACGGGCCACAAAAGTAGATGAAGTGCGCGACAGCCACTTTTATTCATACATTTGGACGTTTAGTGGCTGGTGCGGGCCACAAGAAGCGATCAGTGACGATTGTAGCGTGTGGCGGCCACCGGCTTGTACCGTGTGCGGCGAGTCCATATAAAATGTACGAAAACTACAGGAAATATGCCAGTGGCGGCATTTTGTGGTTGTGGCCGGTGGCTCGTGTGCGGTAGCCCATAGATATAGAGACATGGGGAGCACATCTATATGCCTACCTAAAATTAAAATACTTACCTTAACTTATAACACCTCATCATCATCATCATCATCATCATAACAGCCCATTAATGTTCCACTGTATTACGTAAAGATAGTATTCACGGATAGTCCCTTAGTCGGTTTTCGAAACCCATGGGATGAGATGGGGTGGTGACATATTGTATTCTTACTCCGTCACCACACGGAGATGTTCCTAGTGTCCGTTAATTTCATGTCAGTAAAAATTCCCCGCGACCCAAGTCTTAATAGTGCTAGTGTAGGAGTTTTAAATTAATAAAAACAAGATCTGCCGAGTATTCTTATATACGTTGTAATAATTAATGTTAGAAAACATATTACAATACTACAAAATTATTTAATAAAATCTATTTCAAAGAATTATGCAAATATTTAAATAGAAGCCATTATGTAGGTAAACATTATTATTTAGCGAATACATTAATTTCTATTTAGGTGCTTTATTATATAGTCTAATTATTATTCATTTAAACGTGTATCATTTCTATGAAACTATTAAAAAACTTCGTAATCCCCTAAAAGAGTTCCCATTGAATGATTTATCTATTGTATAACTAGCTATTAGATAAAGTCAATAGACGACATCCTAGACAGAACTACAGGGTCATACCGTAAGCATCAACTAGCTCTTCTTCTTGACGACCTCTGTGGCGTAGTGGTTAAATAACATGACTGCGCTTTTCTTGCTTACAGTTCGTTAATATCTTTAACTGCCTCGCAAAGCAGTCCCTGTAACTAAGGAAAGGAGGTCGGGAACTCTACATGAGTACAAACGCAGAATTGTCTATACTGTGGATCATCATAACAACCCATTAATGTCCCACTGCAGGGACGGGCCTCCTCCAGTGACGGAGGGATACTTGGCCTACTAATTCCACGCTGGCCAAACGGATTGGTATAGGGTTTAATTTCAAGTTTTCCTTCTTTTTATTACGTAAAGATAATATTGACGGATAGTCCCTTAGACGGTTTTTACGACACCCATGGGATAAGATGGGGTGGTGACACACTGTATTCTTACTCCGTCACTACACGGAGATAGTGTGAATGTCGGGCTTTAAAAAATCCTCCTTTTGTGTTTTCTTGGCTAAGAGAGCCTATTCGACAGTACCGAAACGTCTTCTTGAGATATAGGCTTAGGAAAATAATCTAAAGTGATAAGCGTCTATTCAATATGCTTAAACAAATGCCCATTGCCCTAAGAGAAAGATTGATTTGACAAGGAGACCCTAGGAAAACCTATGTGTTCTGGACTGGGAGAAGATGCACCAGATTTGAGGACAATTTGTCCGCTTAAGGGGATACATTGACAAAATGCACTATCTTTCATCAACTACTACAGGAATATGAAAAGACCAATGAAGCTAGAATTTTGATATAGGTAAATTGATACCTTTAACTAGGCTATTGTAATTACGAAAACGCGATAGCTTGATTTTGGCTCGATCATATTTATTTTTGAAAACACCTCTAAAAAAACAGGTTTTTGCATATTACACGGAAAGTACACTATCATTATGCATATGAATTACTCAAATACATTCGTAACATCAATATTAGTCTTACTGTAGAATATCATTAACATAACTACAACCAATGACTTTTAATTACGAAAATAAGATTTTAGCAATATCACAGCTCTCTGGATCGTTGCGGGCGCATCGCAATTTCAGACCTTATACCTACTCGTTAACGATTAATACAGAATGAATACGGTCGACGATTCAGTCGGGCGATGGCCCTCTTCGACGCCGGACCTGTGCATGTCGACTCACCGTTCGTACTAAATTTTATCGCGTAATTTTTAATCGTAGGTAAAATATATAGGTTAGGTTTAAAATATTTATACCTAAGTTTTTATTAATACTTTGTTCTCTTTTATAAGTAAATAATAGTATTATTTTATAATAGTTATTTCGATAACATTGGTTCGTAAAATATTTTTGAAGTTATGTCTTTTATAAAACTTAGGTAAAGTTCGCCATAACTCAACTAAGTACCTAGTTACTGTTGACCCTTTTGATAATGCAAGCGTTTGTTTATATAAGCGATTTTAGACTATATGCTCAAGTGTAATAAGTTTTATAACCGTTTTCGTCAAGATCACGTAATTGAAACGGCCTCAGTGGCGCGGGCAGTGCGGCCCGGTCGCGGTAGTGGCTTGCGTGCACGAGGTCGCGGGCTCGAATCCAAGCAAAAAAGTTGTTTGAGCGATTCACAAATTACTGTCCTGAGTTCGGATGTTCTTTGTAAAAGTCTCCTCGACAGTACGTAGGAGTTGTGTGAAACTGAAAAACTCAAAGAAATAATATTACTCACCTATTTTATTTGCAAGCTTAGGTAGGTAGGTACTTACTGATAAGATCTAAATAATACTTTTTACTTTCGCGGAAACTTTTACAAACATGAAACAAACGAACACAAAGAACGTCCAGACTCAGGACAGTTGTTTGTGGATCACACAAAAAAATTGTCTTACGTGAGATTTGAACTCTCATGCACTCCACCGCGGGAACGTTTACAAACATGAAACAAACGAACACAAAGAACGTCCAGACTCAGGACAGTTGTTTGTGGATCACACAAAAAATTTTCTTACGTGATATTTGCACTCTCACGCACTCCACCGCGGGAACGTTTACAAACATGAAATAAACGAACACAAAGAACGTCCAGACTCAGGACAGTTGTTTGTGGATCACACAAAAAATTTTCTTACGTGAGATTTGAACTCATGCATTCCACCGCGGGAACGTTTACAAACATGAAACAAACGAACACAAAGAACGTCCAGACTCAGGACAATTGTTTGTGGATCACACAAAAAATTTTCTTACGTGAGATTTGAACTCATGCATTCCACCGCGGCGCGGGAACGTTTACAAACATGAAATAAACGAACACAAAGAACGTCCAGACTCAGGACAGTTGTTTGTGGATCACACAAAAAATTTTCTTACGTGAGATTTGAACTCATGCATTCCACCGCGGGAACGTTTACAAACATGAAACAAACGAACACAAAGAACGTCCAGACTCAGGACAGTTGTTTGTGGATCACACAAAAAATTTTCTTACGTGATATTTGAACTCTCACGCACTCCACCGCGGGAACGTTTACAAACATGAAATAAACGAACACAAAGAACGTCCAGACTCAGGACAGTTGTTTGTGGATCACACAAAAAATTTTCTTACGTGAGATTTGAACTCATGCATTCCACCGCGGCGCGGGAACGTTTACAAACATGAAACAAACGAACACAAAGAACGTCCAGACTCAGGACAATTGTTTGTGGATCACAAAAAAATTGTCTTCATTTTTATTCATTTTTACACAAACAAAAAGTAGCAACAAACAACAATAGGCCTATCGCGAGAAGCGAGTGTTTTTATTACAAAGTTAATATATACTCTATTTCCTAAGCAATACGGTTATTTTACATAAAGATTTCAATTTTTGCCTCGTTTTCCCCCTCTGGTGGAAAATCACCTAGAGTTCAAATCTCACGTAAGACAATTTTATTTGTTCCATCCACTAATTATTGTCCTGAGTCTGGATGTTCTTTGTGTCAGCTAAGTAAATGTTTGTATATACCCCGCGACACAGGACAATACATAGTGGGGCTATTGTATTTTTTTTAAAGTTCTATTGTTTTGCGTGAGATTCAAACCCGCGACCTCGTGCACTGCGACCGCTACCCCGAGGCGGTCAAATTATTTTTGTGATCCCCAAATCATTGTCCTGAATCTGGATGCGCTTTGTGCCTTCATAATACCTTGCGCGGGTGTAAATTTAAAAAAAATAGGGGCTACATGTATAAACATAATAGACCGGTAGATAGGTTTTTCAGTAACAGAATTTTCTGTTACCTACCGCGGACTGACGTCACAGTATAACCAGTAGTCAAACTGGGCCGAATATTTATTATAAATGGGTGCGCGGTACGTAAACAATAGTAAACATGCGATCTACTTTGTGTTTCCATTTAGTTTTGTAATTGTAAATTAATACTTTTTATTTTTCTATTTTATATTTAAATAAATAGGAAGTGTTCTGTAAAAAACGTGTTGTTTTATGATTGATACATTTAATTTAAAGAAACATGTATATGTTTGTATTTATATCCACCATGTTTGTGATATAAATAAAATACTAAATTATAATATTAAGAAGGTACAGTCAGCCCCAAAAGTCGCTGAACACATTTTAAATTCCAAAACTGCTGAACACTAAAAGTGCCATAAGTCAGTGTCGCGGGTATTTCAGAAGTATCTGAACACTAGTATTTCAAAAGTAGCTGAACACTAGTGTCTATTATGTTTACTCGTTGGAATAGATACATAATTTCAAAACAATTGCTTAAATGTAACTATGATAATACTGAGCGACTCCTACAATTCGGTGTGAATATTCACTTGGAAATGGAGTACTTTCCACATTTTTGACTAGTAAAGGTATATTCCATTATAAGGAAAAACCATTTTTTAATTTTTATTAAAAACCACACTAAAATATCCCTCGTTCTCCCTTTCACATATAAATACAACACTCTCCGACATACACACACAGGCACACACACGCACAAACACACACACACACACACACACACACACACTACTATATATATATATACACAATCCTCCATATATACATACACTCTCCCACAGATAAATCACATTCTATTAAAATCACAGTCACTCTTTGATATACAACATACCTACTCACTTTGGACATATTACATACTTACTTACACACAATTTAGGTAATATATTTCTTTACTTACTAGTTTAATCACATTAATATTGTATAAGTTTCTATTATTTTAGGTATTTTCTATAGGTTTATATAGCATGATCAGTAATTGTTGAAGTTTGCTGTACATTGTCACAAATATTTAAATTTAGTTTTGTGGGGTTGGGGCTAGTATCCTTAACACAAGTTGTCTTTCGACAGCTTAGCTAGGGCACTAGTTGCGACACACTTTGTCATCTTAAAATTAATTGCTAATTATTGTAAAATATCATATTATAGACAATGTTGTAAAGTACGAATATGTATGCTATGAATAAATAAATAAATAAATAAAAAATTCACTGAGATTCGATAGCCTTGGGTATAGAACACTCGACTTTGATGAAGTAGACGTGCGTTCGAAACCGGGTTGTGCCAAGTATTTTTTTTGGTTTTTTATTTTTTATTTATTGTATTTTATCTCAAAAAAAAACAAGTAACTTAAATTCACCGTCACTGTTCACAGGTATTTAATAAAGTTAAAATATTGTTTTTAATTTTTAATTGAAAACTAAATAGTATTTTTATTTAATTTTTAATTTAATGAAGAATGATCATTATGACTTTAAATTGTATGAGGAACATTTTCGGAGATTCGATGATATGAGTTGAAATGTTATGTAAGAAGAAGCGCTCCCTGTTGTGCGACATTGAACTTAATAGTTTTATGACATGCAACTAAAATTAAGTCTAGAGGTGATAAAGCCATTTAATTAATTAATTAATTAAATTATTTAATTTAATTGTCGAATATACATTTTTTTCGTTAACGAAGTCGCGGGTTACAGCTTGTATTGAATAATAATAGTAGAAAACAAAATAAGAAAAAATAAAAAAACACTAAAAGTAATCCGTTCCTCAGGATCGAACCAGAGCTGTTTTCTTTTCACCCAAGCTCTATACAAGCAAAGCTATCGTGTTGACAACTGTTTTGATGAAATTGATAATGTAGTATTCCGCTTTGAAATTGGCTTTTGTCTACTGTCAAAATCACTCACTACAACTACACTGAAACTCGACCGCAGATGAGCGACGCAGCGGGCGACGTTGCCGTTCAGTCATGCGCGGCTCCCGTATACTGCACGAGTTGGCAACATCGATACTTCTGAAATACCCGCGACACTGACTTATGGCACTTTTAGTGTTCAGCAGTTTTGGAATTTAAATGTGTTCAGCGACTTTTGGGGCTGACTGTACTTAACAAGTCATTCAGTAAAGTAGGTACAGTACCGGGCCGTTTATATTGCAAATCAACCTATAGAAAAATACAATCGTTCAATTTCGGCTTCGTAGAACGTCAGAGAAAAAGTCGATGTGTAATATTTACGGCCGGGTACTGTATTTATTATATTGGCCATGTTTGTTTGAAATTGAATTTATCGATAACCAAAACCAAACTTTAAACAGGTCTATTAGATCTATTCTAACGTCAAAATAAAGGCATCGAGGTCACTTTATGGATGAGTGACCAATCCATTCAAAAAATGACATCGATGTCATTGCTTAAATTTACCTAGATCAAAGTGAAAGACACGCATGGGGTATTACATAAAGGGGGGCTAAAGTTTATTTTCTTTCTTTCTTTCTTTCTTCTTTCTAAATTTTCATTATTATTGACCTAAGTACAACAAACCGTTTTCGTGATAAAAAAAATACTATATTATAATAATAATATTAAATACCTAAGTCATTTAGTAAGGTAGGTATTTATATCAGCCATGTTTGTTTGAAATTGACATATGAATAATATATTTAGTTTCAAATTATAACACACAGTCCGCTCGTTACTGCGGCACAGTAGCGACTGTTCCCTCCGCGATCGTGAGCGTGTAGGTATAAACTCACGTTTCGTCCGTTTCTATGAAGTTGAAATACTGTATATATTTGTACTATGGCACAGAGCGATAACGTGTCCTTGAGGGCCGGCGGGACGACGACGGCGCACACGGCGCGGCGGCGCGTGAGCGAGAGTATATCCGTCTCATTCGCGCGCCGAGGGGCGCGCCCCTCTGGCCACGGCCGAATTCAACTCGAAAATTTTCAAAGTAGCGTCTTAAGACCAGAAGAACATGTTGTGATTTACGCGTGACGTGTGAAGTGCTGGCTGCCTCGGCGTAGTGGTCGCGGTTACGGCTGCAGTATATGAGGTCGTGGTTTCGATCTCCACGCATGACAATTCTTTGTACGATTCATAAATTTTATCTTGAGTTTGAAAGTACTTTGTGTCCATTAAATTTGTGTAGACACAGGGTTGTCTTTAAAAAAAAAAGAGTGTAGCGTGGAAGCAGGGCTGAGGATCCCCTTATGAGTATTAAACACTCTGGCCAAAGGCTTTAGTTGTATATTAAATGTTCTCCTTTTTAGTTTTCGTAGGTTCGTAAGCAAAATAACTACGACAATTAACCTTCCGACATTTTTTTTTTACGTTGAGATGTGGTAGTGACACAAAATATTGCTCAGTCATCTCACGGAAAAATTATAATTAATTATAATTAATTAACAATTATTACGATTACTTCTTCGCGTGATGACAGTTAAAAATTTACAATTAACATAATCATTATTTATTAATTATGGTAAACAGTAAGGTTTTGAAATGATCCTACCGGAACACGCAGAGTAAAGAGACCGTTTAAAAGATGGACCGACGACCTTATGGAGGTGTCAACAGGAATTAATGAGGAAGACACAAAAGTACACGCTAAGGAAACGTTTGTAGAAGGCTTGTATCCAGTAGTGAACGTTTATTGACTAATAAATATGATAATTATTAATTAACTAATGACATTAAATCATCATAACAGCCCATTAATGTCCCACTACAGGGACGGGCCTCCTCCTATGACGGAGGGATACTTGGCCTACTAATACCACGCTGGCCAGACGGATTGGTATAGGGTTTAATTTCAAGTTTTCCTTCTTTTTATTACGTAAAGATAATATACACGGATAGTCCCTTAGTCGGTTTTTACGACACCCATGGGATGAGATGGGGTGGTGACATATTGTATTCTTACTCCGTCACCACTCGGACACATTGAATAATAACATTAAATAATAGCATACTACTCTATAATTATTGTTACATACAATTTATACTAAACCCCGATATAGGGAAAAAACTAACAGTAATATGAATGCATATTATATTATAATAATTAATTTAAGGTGTTATTGTTATTTATAAAGTACTTGTATGTTTGTTTTTTTTTTGAGTAAATAAGTATGTTTATCTGTTGACTAGTAAAATCCATCCATGGTAAAATCTCTGCTTTGCGATTAGGTCTAGAGAAATAGCGCCTTTCGTATAGGCTTAATATTTTTCTATTTATTGAAAACTTTAACTTTACTATTCTTGAGAGACGAATCGTTTAGAAATCTTGTCATTCAGACAACTTCTATAATATCTGCTACCAAGAACAATCATTGGTTTGTCATTAATTGTCAGTAATTTTGTTAATAGTAGGTTAGTGATTTAAAAACAATAGGACAAAAAATTTACTTGCGATTTTTGCAAGTCATGTCTATTTTATCAGAAATTTAACAACTATTATTTAATACTAGCCGACCCGTGCCCACTTCGTTACGCCGCAAAAAAACGCGTCACTTTTTTTAATCATATTTCATTACTGTTCCACTCCTATTAGTCATAGCGTGATACTATATTATTATAGCCTATGACGCTCCCCGATAAATGGACTATTCAAAACAGAAAGAATTTTTAAAATCGGTTTAGTAGATCCAGAGATTACCCCCTACAACATCACAAACACACAAACTTTACCTCTTTATAATATTAGTATAGATTAATAAAACGCTTGTGCGAAATAAACCATAACATGACTTATTTAATATCAAAATTTTTATTACATTTTAGATTGTAAAAGTAAAAAGCAACACAGTCGTTATCAGGGTCACTTAAAGAAATTAATAACACGCATAATAATTTGAAAATTTATGATTTATATCTACAACCATATATTTAATCAGATTGATACGCTTTTGATTACTTTAGAAGTGACTTTTATTTTAAAAAACCCGTTTTTATTATGTCACACGTGTTGGTAACATGATTCAGCATCCCAAAAGATCATGCCACATATTAAGCAGGCCCTAAACTTGGAAATCATGTTACCAAGCTGTTTGTCTACCACCAGTAGATGAAGTCCTCCTTTCCTTAGTTACAGGGACTGCTTTGCGAGGCAGTTAAAGATATTAACGAATTGTAAGCAAGAAAAATAACCGAACAAAAAGGTGCATCAGTTAAGATGGTCTATCTATCTATATCAGCCTATGGACGTCCACTGCTGGACATTGGCCTCCTCCAAAAGCTTCCACTCTGCGCGGTCTTGTGCCTCCCTCATCCATCGGCTTCCCGCCGTCCTAACCAGGTCGTCCACCGTGTGAGGGGTCTCCCCACCCTGCGCTTTCTGAACTTTTCTGCCCCAACGGCTATCTGTTCTCCACGCTATGTGCCCTGCCCACCGCCACTTTAACCGGGCAACCCTGAGCGCTATGTCGGTCACTTTAGTTCTCCTGCAGATCTCCTCGTTTCTGATACGATCACGCAGGGAAACTCCCAACATAGCTCTCTCCATTGCCCTCTGAGTGACGGTAAGCCTTCTGAGAAGGCCCATAGTCAGCGACCACGTTTCAGCTCCATATGTCATCACTGGCAACACACATTGGTCGAAGACCTTTGTCTTCAGACACTGCGGTAATGTGGACGAGAAGATACGTTTTAGCTTCCCGAACGCTGCCCATCCGAGTTGGAATCGACGAGTGACCTCCTTCTCGAAGTTGGACCTACCCAGCTCGTCTGACTGTCCCAGGTAAATATACTCGTCGACAACTTCGAGTGTAGAGCCTCCAACCGTGATTGGAGTGGGTGCAACATTTACCATGATCTTGGTCTTGTCCATGTTCATTTTAAGACCCACTTGTTGAGAGACTCTACTGAGGCCATCGAGCATTGTGTTGAGGTCCTCCATGGTCTCAGCCATGACCACGATATCGTCAGCAAATCGAAGGTGCGTGATATACTCGCCATTTATGTTGATGCCGAGTCCGTCCCAGTCTAAAAGCATCTTCCAGTGCAGCGGTAAACAATTTCGGGGATATGACATCACCTTGTCTTACTCCTCGCTGCAACTGGATAGGGCCAGATAATCCATCCTGGAGACGAACCGACATGGTGGCGTTTTCGTATAAGCACCGCAGCACTTCGATATACCGTTGGTCAACTTGGCACCGTTGGAGAGACTGCAACACTGCCCATGTCTCGATCGAATCAAAGGCTTTCTCATAGTCCAAGTTAAGATGGTATTGGTAAAGTTTTGCTCGTTTTACCTGTCTGTCTTTTGCGACAGGTACGAACTCAAAAACTGTTATACCACAAGAATCTTATTTTTTATTTTTGCTTGATAAGTACTTACATTTTTTATACGGTGTGGAAATCCCGTACGGATTTCACGTCAGTCTTCTCTCTGCATGTTGGTCACGAACCGTCTAAAACCACACATTGTTCTTCCCAACAGTCATAATATAAAAGGGATTCCCAAAAAGCTCTAGAAAGATTATTCTTTCAGATAGGGTTATCCCTATTCCCTAGAGTAATCCAACATACATTGATCGCCTGAATGCTTTTACGATCCCTTCCCTTACCCTGAACTAGGGATTAAATCCCCGAGACAAATGACGTCCGGACTCAGTGCAGTAGTTTCTGGATCTCACAAAAATAATTCTGCTAATTCGATCCCGAGATCTCAAGTAGGTACGACAGCAGCTGTAAGCAAAACCGCAGCACTTATTAAAAAAATGTAATCTAATAAATTACAAAATATGTATTTAAAATTAGCTTCAACGTTATTTATAACCAACTAACAAAAACATAAAAATACCATCTGTTAAAAATCTAACATTAACCGGTCTACCTCCGAACAGACGTTCAAAATTCTCAAAACAAAAAAAAAAATTCTTCAATTCGCGCCCCTCAAAAAAAATTCAACATTCATTTCATTGTGAAGAACGTTGACCGTGTATAAACCGGTTGCAAGACCAGCAATGTAAACCCTATTCTGTCTCGCTTCTGGCTATCTATCGTATTGTTATCATTATCAATGATTGAGTTGTCCACTTGATATTAAATGCAAAGGTGCGTTACCTGAGCAGTCAGTCTGGTCGCGGCTGCCGTGACGAACGCACCTGTCGCCCGTTACAACAAAAATTGTCGCACGTAAAAATGTAATTACTTTAATGAATATATTTCACAAATGTAAACTGATTGAAATTATAAAAAAAACTCAACAGTGTAAATAATTGTTGTAAATACATTATTTTTTAAACAGTGTTTTTGTGTAAGTGTTGAAAAATATTTGAAAATATTTTTGTTTTTTTTTATTTATAAAATCCTGTGATATTAGAGTTTAAGAAGACCAGTCGAAGAAAAACAGCAAGTAAGTATTCTATTTTATTTGTCGCTTTTAGTGTTTGGTATTAGAAGCATGGTATAACGTCTTTATTGTATTCACAGGTAAAATATTTTTTTTTCAATGATAAAATTTACCGAAACCCGTTTTGTGCAGACAGTATATAAAAACGTCGACAATAGAATAATTTATAATAACAATTTTAAAAGTCAAGAACGTTATAATATTTGTTGGTCTCTCAAAAGTTACAATTTAAACAAAATAAATAGAATTTTAGGCAATGTTTTTATGTGGCTAATAATATAAACACTTCTTATGTAACTTACTATATATACTAGATAATAATAATATTATTCACGAAACCAGTAATCTATTTTGAAAAAAAAACATAGACTTTATTCAATATTACATAACATATTATTATAAAATCGCTTTATCAATAATTTACACATCAAAATGAAAAAAATCACGTACTATACTTATTTTTTTTTTTTTATGTAACAGAACCTTACTTAACAAAGTATAGAAATACTTAATTGTCACAATTAGGCAAAGCGAATTTTAAATTGTCATTGTTGCGTCTTTTTTAATTGCTTCTAAATGTTAAATGGTTACAAGAATAAAAATAATATAAAATATAAATAAATCTAGGTACATACGTATGACGAAATAAAAATTTGAATATAAATTGAATAAACGTGAAAAAAATTTAAAATAAATAAAAATATGTTTAAAAAAAAATAAGATTCTACACGTGAATTTTATATAAGAAGAATTAACTACGGTTTAAAGTATTATAGGGTTGTGTTAATGGTGAGATAAGTAGTTGGTAACTAATTAATGTGGAATTTATTTTTACGTAAATTAAATCGTCCATTAGAGATAAATAGAACAAAACAGCTATCTTCCTAGTTTATGTCCTTTACTTTTAACGAGTAGGGTTGAAAGACATGTAACTAGGAGAGTCATCATTCATTCCCCTGCCCTTATCCCAAATTATTTGGGGTCGGGGCAGCATGTCTTCTTCTTCCATACTTTCCTATCAGACGTCATCTCACAAGTTACACTCTTCGCAGCCATATCGTCTTTCACACAATCCATCCATCGTTTCTTTGGTCGTCCTCTTCCCCTATATCCATCCACATACATGTTCACCACCATGTAACTAGGAGAGTAATGAATATAAATGTTGATGGATGGAAAGGAAGAGGAAGGCCGAAAAAAAGATGGATGGAGTGCGTTAGAGGGGACATGAAAGAAAAGGGAGTGAATAATGATATTATGACGGCTGACAGGAGAGTATGGAGAAAATCATTTGCGCCGACCCCAAGTAAATGGGATAAGGGCAGGCAAAGAAGAAGACTTTTAATACCACTATCATTCAATCAATCAACTAGCCCATCTCAGTCCACTTCTGGACTTTAGACTCTCCCACGATGAACCAAGGGTGATTTTAAATACAAAAAGTATAGTGGTAGAGGCTCCCATATTTAGTAAAATTTAATTTGAGAATGAAACAAACGTGCAAGTAATACAAACAAATAAAATTCTTACGTAATTTCTAATTCAAAACTGTTAATTTTACTCTTACTCCTCATTCCCCCAAAATTTATTTCTTACACAGTCAGGGCTCGGTATCTAAAAAATAATAAAAATTGAAAACTGCCGTAAAATCAAAATCAATTACCATTTATGTATGACTAATACACACATTCATGGCCAAACCTAAAGGAAATACTGCAAAAAATCTTTATCATTTAGTGATAGTGAATGAAGTACCGATTATGGTTATAATTAATATTATATTAATAATAATTCAGAAAGAATAATAACAGAAGAATAATAATTATATTAATTCAGAATCCGTGTGGTGATGGAGTAAGAATACAATATGTTACCCCAAAAGCAATTTACATGAAATCCCTTTTGGCAAATGTGAAATTAGTTGCCCAACTTTTCTGCCATCACTCTGCAGGTTTGTCCCTGCTCTGGGACATTGATAGAACTTCAAGACGGTTAAATTTTCCCTCCTAGAATTTTGAGAGGATTATAAACAAACCGAAAAAAAATACGCAAAAGCCATACCAATAATAAATGTGTTAATATGAGTTTTTAATTGTTTTTTAATCACAACGCATGACTTAGTAAATTACATTCATGTGAGAAACATACTATGAATGACATTCTTTAGTTAACACTTTTTGGTAATCTGTTCCTAAAGATTTGAGTGTTTTATATAGAGTTTGGCTTGTGTATTTTGGCGTGTAGGTATGTAGTAACTAGTAAGATAAATACTCTATAACATCCACGGAAAATAGCTAGCCTACAAAACTACAAAGGAAAAAGATCTCAGAAAATGATGTCTTTTTTTAGATTATCTCTTATGTGAGCATTTGCCGTTTGTCAAGTAACCCTGTTTAATATTGTGTAAGAGCTAAATCGTGGTTTTTAGTTGAAAGAGTAGGTTAGCTTCTTTTGGAAATGTCAGTCACCTACCTTTTTATATCAGGGGTAGCGTAAAAAGTGTTAAAGGGTTCATAAAAAGTATAGTTTCTGGACGTGTGACGAAAATGTTTGAACAATGGCTTTTCTTATCAATTCGTCTAACCAGCATGTGTGAGGTGTCTCTTCATCCTCTGTAGTAGGACATTAAACGGCTGATATAAGAATATAGTAATATTAATAGTAAATTTTGATAAGAAATCTCTTTGAAGAGAGAAACTTAAACGCTAGCGCTTTGCAACCACAAACTTGACCCCGACCCAGTAGATTTATCGTGTAGGTCGTATACCTCCGTGTTACCGGTCAGGTACACGACCCATACAACAGGTATATACTATCTTTAAAAGTATAAATTATTGGTTTCTCAACTTTAAACTTAAACCTATTTATATATGAATATAAATAGGATTAAGTTTAAAGAATGTTTCTTACTCTTTAACGTTAAAACTACAGAATGGATATTATATATATATATATATATATATAATATTATTATATATATATGTCACAGCCAAAGTAATAAATATGAATATTATACATAATTACTAGCCGTTATGTATAATGGCTACTCAATTTAGATAAAGTGATAAATGTCGCAGAATTAATCACATTAACTAGTCATTATAAATAATATCTTCAAAGACTCAGATAATGTAATAAAACAAGTAGGTAAAGATTACTAGATTATATTTATATGATACGGAGCGGTTGATTTATCTGTGGTTACTATTTATATAAAGATATATTTACTATAATATACGAAATCGTATATTACCTAATCGTCTTTACCTATAATACTTGTGTGTCATAAAATAGGATATTATAATTGTTTAAATATCCTATTTTTTCTTGCTATAAAGTAATATGTCCTAAAATAAAATATTAAGGCAAAAGTTAGAAACAGTTGGTTAGGTTAGGTTAGTATGGTGACTAAAGGACGCACGAGCCGAGCGAGCGAAGCGAGCGTGCCGCGGTAGCGGCCGGCGAGTGCTAGAATATAGTAATACTCATAATAATTAAGGTAATAATTAGTTGGTTATACCGTATTTATTACTTTGACTAACTTTGATCAGCTATTATAAATAATATCTAGATGATGTGATTAATTTATCACATTGTCTAGTGAATTTGGATATTATTTATAATGACCAGTCCTTATGTATAGTATCTATTTAATTACTCTGGCTGTAACATATATATAAAGATATTGTGTGAATTATACAAAACTAGCTGACCCGTGCCCACTTCGTTGGACGGCGAAAAAACGCGTCCGTTTTTTAAACATATTTCATAAGTGCTCCACTCCTATTAGTCATAGCGTGATACTATTCGCCTATGAATGGACACACACTCCCCGATAAATGGACTATTCAACACGGGAAATTTTTTAAAATCGCTTTAGTAGATCCAGATATTACAACGTCACAAACATACAAACACACAAAATTTACCTCTTTATAATATTAGTCTCGGGCACCGACTACTATGATGTAATTATAGCAGGAAGAAAAAATACTTAGAATAACTCGTTGAAAACAAGCTTATTTAGAAAAAAATCACGATATTTATTTTATTTTATAATGTCAAAAGATAATGTTAGTTGACATTAAACCTTTTGTTACTTATATTTAGAGTTTATTTTCGTGTAATAATTTCATTATATAAAATATGTAAAATTATTATGACAATGATTTTTTAGAACCTGTATCTTTGGAAGTGATGCGTAAAATTTGTATGACTTTAAACTCTATTTACTACCAATTTCAACAGAAACAGACTTCGTATCCTTTGTTTTTTCGCATCATAACAGTCCATTATTCATTATGATGGACTGTTATGATGTATTAATAATGTCCCACTGCAGGGACGGGCCTCCTCTCATAACGGACGGAAACTTGGCCTAATACCACGCTGGTCAGATAGATTGGGGGTAGGGTTTAATTTCAAGTTTTCCTTCTTTTTATTTCGTTAAGATGATAGTCCCTTAATCGGTTTTTACGACACCCATGGGGTGGAGATATGGTGATGATGATGACTATACGCAACATATAATATAATATACTTAGTAAATATTATGCTGTGATAATATCCTAGTTTCTGTTTAATATTTCTCACAACAATATCACAGAATACCGGTTATAATGTAGTTTACTTTAATAACTTTTCCTATAAGAAACAATCGCACGCTCGACGCAGGCCTCTCGTACGTAGAAGAAATTAACTTTCTTTGTCACGTTTTCCTATTATATCGACGTAATAATAGTTTATTATGAAATTTGCTAGCTCTTGCATACGGTTTCCTATGCCGTTATGTCGGTTTCGTGATTTAAAATGGCTGTGTTTTAAGTGCAAGTCATTGTAATGTTAGTGTTTTAGTGCAGGATTGGGCCTCGTGACAGAAATTTGGCCTAGTCTTCTTCTTTAAAGGTTTGGTTAAAGGCCAACCTGGTCTAGTTTATCTATCAATGTATAAAATTTAGTTATAGGTACTACAAAACAATAACTAAACAAAAGTCTAAGTCGTATACTGTACTTCAGTTTTTATATCTACGATCGGCATTCGCGCTATTGTTGTAAATTTTGGCTCATACATACTAACAAAAAAGCGCGCCCTTTTTTAAACATATTTCATTACTGTTCCACTCCTATTAGTCATAGCGTGATACTTTATGACACTCCCCGGTAAATAGACTATTCAACACAGAAAGAATTTTCAAAATCGGAGATTACCCCCTACAACGTCACAAACACACAAACTTTACCTCTTTATAATATTAGTATAGATGTATAGATTACTCAAGGAATACGGATTTCTGAAATGAATGCATGAACATCATGAACTTATTGCAAATGGCTGAGCAGATATCATTTTTGGAATTAAATAGCATCGAGAATATTTTTACTTAGTTACAATAAATAATAAATACCTATTACTCACACATTCACACAACGCCATCTAGTCCCAAACTAAGCAGAGGTTGTACTATGGATAGTAGACAAACATACTGCAATACTTTTTCTTTGTAAATACATACATATTTTACATAGAATTCAACCAGACCAATGCAAACAATCATGTTCATGCACACAAAGATTTGCATTGAGCGGGAATCGAAACCGAGACCTCTGCGTAGCAGTCATGTTATATAACCACTATGCCATAGAGGTCGTCGAAGTTACTCTCCTTGCGCAAAAGCCTCTTAAAGCTTTAGGTCAGCCATGATTGTGGGAGGTGTACTTTGCACCAGCACAGTACGTGATAATAGCGACATGAGCCTTCTGTATTTATCTGTCAAGTGGCTTATACTTTTCAAATAGCAAACTAATACAGAAGTGTTTGATCAATATTATTGTATACATGTATGACTAACATAATATGCGATTGTGAGATTCGGCTTCGTGGGAAAAAATGAAACAGTTTGATATAAACGGATATTATGCTTTTTTGTGTGTGGTAAAAACATACAGTGGGATGTTTTATTTGCGTATTGCTTACTATGATACGGAAACTAAGGCTTAGAAGTATTATAGGATGTATTAAGAATGAACCAAAGATCCGATTAAAGTGACTGGAAGATGAGAAAGGCACAGGACTTCGATAGAAATGTTTGGAAGAGGACTATACCAGCTGTGGACTATTGGCTGATATGATGATGTTGATTCCTTTTGGTGTAAGAATAAGGATACAATGGTGGCGTATAAGTCGACTAAGGGTGTTTCTACTGAGCACACACCTATACTTAAAAATCCGGTCTACGTTTGTGTCCTTAATAGTTTTACATATTAATGATCACATGAAATTTGTATGATGACGAGTGTTTATTCAATCATAACCAATCATTATTATTATAAACTAAGTATCGTAACATTGTCCAGTTATTGTTTAGCGGTGTTTTTGATCAATCGATTTTGGGTTTTCCCCTAACTAATGGACCAACGTATCTACGATTTAAGAGATGAGATCTCAATCTATAATCATTTCTTTGTAAGCTAGTTCTTCTTAGTATATAATATAGTATTTAAATAATACATAAAGTTATGAGTCATTTTATACGAAACTCTACTAACTGCTAGTGGTTATGAAACAAACACGGTTTTCGCTGGTAAAGCGGTTGTGTATACGATTGCTGTGTGCGATGTCAAGGCTTCGAATCCCACGCAAAATAATTATTTCTTTAATTTAAAAATGATTATTTTGGACCTGGTTCTAGTCTTTGTATTAAATAAATAAAAAAATCCTCACACATTCACACAACGTCATATAGTCCCAAACTAAGCAGAGCTTGTACTATGGGTACTAGACAACGGATAAACATACTTAAATACTTTTTTTTTTGTAAATACCTACAAATATTATACATAGAAACACTCAGACCAATCCAAGCAATCATGTTCATGCACACAAAGATTTGCATTGAGACATATCGTTATCATTTATTCGTTTATATCATGCACTTTTAAATGTCCCCGCGACATAGGGTTTAGGGCAGGCAGTAATTATATTAAAAAAAGGTGAATAACAAACAGAATTTCTATGTATAATCTGAATAACAACCTACTGAGAAACTTTATATGAAACAAATCGATAATAACCTTTTTTTGTACGAATTCCTTTACACTTAAATGTTTAATAGGTATAAGCGTTTATAATACTCCATTTAATTCTAAGAAAGATTAGATTTTGTTGTCAAGATAAGTAATAAAGAATAATGGATATATTTAGTTTATGTAAAGTGGTCTAAAAGTGACCTGTGAATCATATAGGTTATGCTCTTCTAGGAACACAACGATATAAAAACTAACAAATAAATCATTTTAATAATAAATATTCACTGATATCTCTACACAGCGCCATCTGTTCCCAAAGTAAGCTAGGCTTAACCTGCTTGTTTTAATGGTATTTTATGGGCAACTTGTGTTATGGTATTGTATGGGCAACAGAACAAGGGATATTAGTTGAATCCACACATATTATATGTTCATGCACACAAAGATTTGCATTGAGCGGGAATCGAACCTAAGACCTCTGCGTAGCAGCCATGTAATAAAACTACTATGCCACAGAGGTCGTCATATATTTTGTAAATCATCAATTCGATGTTTATGGTTTGGTTACCCAACCTGCTGCCGAGAGTTGTTTATCTAGACTATAATAGGCTTCAGAAGTAGCTTAAGAACTGTATGTAATGATCAACACGAGCTACTCTTAAAAAAAAAACTATTTTTAAATTGTTTAAGAAATTACTGAGTTTTGAGGTCATATCATCATTCCCCTGCCCTTATCCCAATTTTATTTGAGGTCGGCGCAGCTTGTCTTCTTCTTTCTCATGCTGCTAAAGGTTTTGGCTATATTTAACAGCCGGCCGCCAACTAAAAAAGCTGGCTTAAAGTTGTTGAAAATGGTTGAGCATTATGTCATGTTTTACTTAGTTACTGTACTTGCGCATGCGCCTCTCAAAGCTTTAGGTCAGTCAAGATTGTGCAAGGTGTACTTTGCACAGTAGGTACCTACTTGAAAATTGTGGTAGTATATAGCCTGTCGCCAACCCTCTTTAAGAATGCTGTTGTTGGTGGTTTACTCCCCATCAGGAGGTTTACCCGAGGTGCTAGGTGGTATGCACCGTAGTGTCCATTAGTCGCCTCTTACGACACCCACGGGAGGATATGGGGCAGTCCTATTCTAACCGGGAAACGCACGGCACTCAATTAACCTATGTTTACATACGTTCAAAGATTACTAAACTTTACCACGGCTTCTTAGGCTCTAGTAGAGATGAAGCGGCACAACAAACTCTCAATTGCACGGCATGTAGTACCTAGTACCTACTTAAATATCTTGTGCCGGTTTAAATAAACAATTTCTTTCTTTCTTTCTCTTCGAAGTCAAAAACAATATAATGTCAATAATAATTACGCAAATAGCGCTTCATTTATTGATATCATCAATCATTCGTGTAGCACGCGACTATCAAACCATCCTTTGTAATTGTTTTATTGTTACCACGTGGTTTACCCACTTCAGTTGTTCAAGTAGCTCATATACTTTGAACTAGCTACCCGTGCCCACTTCGTCGGGCGACGAAAAAAACGCGTCCCTTTTTTAAACATATTTCATTACTGCTCCACTCCTATTAATCATAGCGTGGTACTATATAGCCTATGACACTCCCCGATAAATGGACTATTCAACACAGAAAGAATTTTTAAAATCGGTTTCGTAGATCCAGAGATTACTCCCTACAACGTCACAAACACACAAAAAAACAAACATACAAACTTTACCTCTTTGTAATATTAGTGCACTTAGATATAGATTACAGATTGAGCAATACTACTTGGCCGGTCTGAAGAAGAAGAAGTCTGAAGGTATCCGTTGGCGTCATTTCTAGAATGTAGTCACGCTTGCCATCAAGTTCAATATGGTCATCAATCAACTAGCCCATCGCAGTCCACTGCTGGACATAGCCGTGTCCAAACACGGTCCTGCGGCGTATTCTGTGGTCCGATATATTGCCGTGTTTTTTTATATTGAAAAAAAAAAACAACTTTTTTTATTGTGAAATGCAAGATGCGCGTGGGCACTTCAGGGAGATTACCGTCTGATTATTCTACTGTGGTGTATATAAGTGTTAGATATGAAAATAATCATATACTTGACCCGCTATTTATCGTTACATTGATAAATAATATAAAAGATTTTGCAATTCCATTCTTTATCGCTGTGTTATATTAAAATGTGACAATAGTTTTATTGTTTTACTGTCGATAATAAAAATTGTCGGTTTACTATTGACTACTTTTACAATGAAATAAAAATCTTTCTGTTAATATTCCTTCTGTGGGTACGGATCTTGACGCTATTTTTAAAAGGTTCACCAGGTCGTAGCTGTGTCCTGGTAATCTAGCGCCAAGCAGTAGTCACAAAATATTAATAAGTTACTAGCTGACCCGTGCCCACTTCGTTTTTCCGTCCATTTTTAAACATATTTCATTACTGCTCTACTTCTTTTAGTCATAGCGTGATACTATATAGCCTATGACACTCCCGATACATGGACTATTCAACACAGAAAGAATTTTAAAAATCGGTTCAATAGATCCAGAGATCCCCCTACAACGTCGCAAACACACAAACAAACAAACACACAAACTTTACCTCTTTATAATATTAGTATAGATTTATCTCTCTGAACGTGGCATGGCTAGTAATTGGTGTGAATCATAATAATTAACGGCTTCCCATTTATAATAAGTAACAAATAATTGTAACAAATAAATTCATAGGCCATGGTCCGTCTGGAAGTCAAGGTGAGAGGCCTTTGCCCAGCTGTGGGAAGGCAGAGACTGACACTAACAATAACTAAGTTTTTTTTAAAGTTTTTCTAGATATTTTAACAAACCACGCTATTACACCGTGGCGTAGGTAAAATGAAACATAATTAAACAAGGAAGTTTTTACGACCACAGATTATATTCCTAACAATGCAGTTTCAAAAACATATTTACATTTATGAAAACTTTCCTGTTTCTAAAAAAAATAACTATATAATCACTGAAAGACAAACACACTATAAAAATTAATCAACACATTATAAAATTAACATTTATAATATTAATTATTTTATTTCTACACACTACTACGTCCAAAGTTTTTTCTGAACGTTTGTAATTACATACCCCCTTACTCATAAACGCCTCTTAAATATTAGTCAATTGATTAGCTTAAATTCTTACGGTTTTGTTTGGTGTAAGGTTGGTTTTACTTACAAAAATCTCGCTAAACAGTGATTAAATTTAAGAGGCGTTTATGAGTAAGGGGGCTAGTATTAAATTCTAATATGAACCGATTACCACACAAAAACTAGTAAAAAAGAAAAAATAATCAAAAAGAAAACATTATTTAAATACAGTGAAACGTTCAATTTAATTCAAATTAACTTAACAGAATTCAGATAATACCTAGTCTTATGTGTTTAAGACAATAGGTAGTTAATATTAATCATCGTTATTATTTACATTAATTTATTTACTTTATTATGTGATAACTAACTGCATTACTTTAATGTAAATAATATAAATATGTAATCATTTAAGGAAGGTATCCTCGACTTTGTTAAGACGCTACTTTGAAAATTTTCGAGTTGAATTCGGCCGTGGCCAGAGGGGCGCGCCCCTCGGCGCGCGAATGAGACGGATATACTCTCGCTCACGCGCCGCCGCGCCGTGTGCGCCGTCGTCGTCCCGCCGGCCCTCAAGGACACGTTATCGCTCTGTGCCATAGTACAAATATATACAGTATTTCAACTTCATAGAAACGGACGAAACGTGAGTTTATACCTACACGCTCACGATCGCGGAGGGAACAGTCGCTACTGTGCCGCAGTAACGAGCGGACTGTGTGTTATAATTTGAAACTAAATATATTATTCATATGTCAATTTCAAACAAACATGGCTGATATAAATACCTACCTTACTAAATGACTTAGGTATTTAATATTATTATTATAATATAGTATTTTTTTTATCACGAAAACGGTTTGTTGTACTTAGGTCAATAATAATGAAAATTTAGAAAGAAGAAAGAAAGAAAGAAAGAAAATAAACTTTAGCCCCCCTTTATGTAATACCCCATGCGTGTCTTTCACTTTGATCTAGGTAAATTTAAGCAATGACATCGATGTCATTTTTTGAATGGATTGGTCACTCATCCATAAAGTGACCTCGATGCCTTTATTTTGACGTTAGAATAGATCTAATAGACCTGTTTAAAGTTTGGTTTTGGTTATCGATAAATTCAATTTCAAACAAACATGGCCAATATAATAAATACAGTACCCGGCCGTAAATATTACACATCGACTTTTTCTCTGACGTTCTACGAAGCCGAAATTGAACGATTGTATTTTTCTATAGGTTGATTTGCAATATAAACGGCCCGGTACTGTACCTACTTTACTGAATGACTTGTTAAGTACAGTCAGCCCCAAAAGTCGCTGAACACATTTAAATTCCAAAACTGCTGAACACTAAAAGTGCCATAAGTCAGTGTCGCGGGTATTTCAGAAGTATCGATGTTGCCAACTCGTGCAGTATACGGGAGCCGCGCATGACTGAACGGCAACGTCGCCCGCTGCGTCGCTCATCTGCGGTCGAGTTTCAGTGTAGTTGTAGTGAGTGATTTTGACAGTAGACAAAAGCCAATTTCAAAGCGGAATACTACATTATCAATTTCATCAAAACAGTTGTCAACACGATAGCTTTGCTTGTATAGAGCTTGGGTGAAAAGAAAACAGCTCTGGTTCGATCCTGAGGAACGGATTACTTTTAGTGTTTTTTTATTTTTTCTTATTTTGTTTTCTACTATTATTATTCAATACAAGCTGTAACCCGCGACTTCGTTAACGAAAAAAATGTATATTCGACAATTAAATTAAATAATTTAATTAATTAATTAATTAAATGGCTTTATCACCTCTAGACTTAATTTTAGTTGCATGTCATAAAACTATTAAGTTCAATGTCGCACAACAGGGAGCGCTTCTTCTTACATAACATTTCAACTCATATCATCGAATCTCCGAAAATGTTCCTCATACAATTTAAAGTCATAATGATCATTCTTCATTAAATTAAAAATTAAATAAAAATACTATTTAGTTTTCAATTAAAAATTAAAAACAATATTTTAACTTTATTAAATACCTGTGAACAGTGACGGTGAATTTAAGTTACTTGTTTTTTTTTGAGATAAAATACAATAAATAAAAAATAAAAAACCAAAAAAAATACTTGGCACAACCCGGTTTCGAACGCACGTCTACTTCATCAAAGTCGAGTGTTCTATACCCAAGGCTATCGAATCTCAGTGAATTTTTTATTTATTTATTTATTTATTCATAGCATACATATTCGTACTTTACAACATTGTCTATAATATGATATTTTACAATAATTAGCAATTAATTTTAAGATGACAAAGTGTGTCGCAACTAGTGCCCTAGCTAAGCTGTCGAAAGACAACTTGTGTTAAGGATACTAGCCCCAACCCCACAAAACTAAATTTAAATATTTGTGACAATGTACAGCAAACTTCAACAATTACTGATCATGCTATATAAACCTATAGAAAATACCTAAAATAATAGAAACTTATACAATATTAATGTGATTAAACTAGTAAGTAAAGAAATATATTACCTAAATTGTGTGTAAGTAAGTATGTAATATGTCCAAAGTGAGTAGGTATGTTGTATATCAAAGAGTGACTGTGATTTTAATAGAATGTGATTTATCTGTGGGAGAGTGTATGTATATATGGAGGATTGTGTATATATATATATAGTAGTGTGTGTGTGTGTGTGTGTGTGTGTTTGTGCGTGTGTGTGCCTGTGTGTGTATGTCGGAGAGTGTTGTATTTATATGTGAAAGGGAGAACGAGGGATATTTTAGTGTGGTTTTTAATAAAAATTAAAAAATGGTTTTTCCTTATAATGGAATATACCTTTACTAGTCAAAAATGTGGAAAGTACTCCATTTCCAAGTGAATATTCACACCGAATTGTAGGAGTCGCTCAGTATTATCATAGTTACATTTAAGCAATTGTTTTGAAATTATGTATCTATTCCAACGAGTAAACATAATAGACACTAGTGTTCAGCTACTTTTGAAATACTAGTGTTCAGATACTTCTGAAATACCCGCGACACTGACTTATGGCACTTTTAGTGTTCAGCAGTTTTGGAATTTAAAATGTGTTCAGCGACTTTTGGGGCTGACTGTACCTTCTTAATATTATAATTTAGTATTTTATTTATATCACAAACATGGTGGATATAAATACAAACATATACATGTTTCTTTAAATTAAATGTATCAATCATAAAACAACACGTTTTTTACAGAACACTTCCTATTTATTTAAATATAAAATAGAAAAATAAAAAGTATTAATTTACAATTACAAAACTAAATGGAAACACAAAGTAGATCGCATGTTTACTATTGTTTACGTACCGCGCACCCATTTATAATAAATATTCGGCCCAGTTTGACTACTGGTTATACTGTGACGTCAGTCCGCGGTAGGTAACAGAAAATTCTGTTACTGAAAAACCTATCTACCGGTCTATTATGTTTATACATGTAGCCCCTATTTTTTTTAAATTTACACCCGCGCAAGGTATTATGAAGGCACAAAGCGCATCCAGATTCAGGACAATGATTTGGGGATCACAAAAATAATTTGACCGCCTCGGGGTAGCGGTCGCAGTGCACGAGGTCGCGGGTTTGAATCTCACGCAAAACAATAGAACTTTAAAAAAAATACAATAGCCCCACTATGTATTGTCCTGTGTCGCGGGGTATATACAAACATTTACTTAGCTGACACAAAGAACATCCAGACTCAGGACAATAATTAGTGGATGGAACAAATAAAATTGTCTTACGTGAGATTTGAACTCTAGGTGATTTTCCACCAGAGGGGGAAAACGAGGCAAAAATTGAAATCTTTATGTAAAATAACCGTATTGCTTAGGAAATAGAGTATATATTAACTTTGTAATAAAAACACTCGCTTCTCGCGATAGGCCTATTGTTGTTTGTTGCTACTTTTTGTTTGTGTAAAAATGAATAAAAATGAAGACAATTTTTTTGTGATCCACAAACAATTGTCCTGAGTCTGGACGTTCTTTGTGTTCGTTTGTTTCATGTTTGTAAACGTTCCCGCGCCGCGGTGGAATGCATGAGTTCAAATCTCACGTAAGAAAATTTTTTGTGTGATCCACAAACAACTGTCCTGAGTCTGGACGTTCTTTGTGTTCGTTTATTTCATGTTTGTAAACGTTCCCGCGGTGGAGTGCGTGAGAGTTCAAATATCACGTAAGAAAATTTTTTGTGTGATCCACAAACAACTGTCCTGAGTCTGGACGTTCTTTGTGTTCGTTTGTTTCATGTTTGTAAACGTTCCCGCGGTGGAATGCATGAGTTCAAATCTCACGTAAGAAAATTTTTTGTGTGATCCACAAACAACTGTCCTGAGTCTGGACGTTCTTTGTGTTCGTTTATTTCATGTTTGTAAACGTTCCCGCGCCGCGGTGGAATGCATGAGTTCAAATCTCACGTAAGAAAATTTTTTGTGTGATCCACAAACAATTGTCCTGAGTCTGGACGTTCTTTGTGTTCGTTTGTTTCATGTTTGTAAACGTTCCCGCGGTGGAATGCATGAGTTCAAATCTCACGTAAGAAAATTTTTTGTGTGATCCACAAACAACTGTCCTGAGTCTGGACGTTCTTTGTGTTCGTTTATTTCATGTTTGTAAACGTTCCCGCGGTGGAGTGCGTGAGAGTGCAAATATCACGTAAGAAAATTTTTTGTGTGATCCACAAACAACTGTCCTGAGTCTGGACGTTCTTTGTGTTCGTTTGTTTCATGTTTGTAAACGTTCCCGCGGTGGAGTGCATGAGAGTTCAAATCTCACGTAAGACAATTTTTTTGTGTGATCCACAAACAACTGTCCTGAGTCTGGACGTTCTTTGTGTTCGTTTGTTTCATGTTTGTAAAAGTTTCCGCGAAAGTAAAAAGTATTATTTAGATCTTATCAGTAAGTACCTACCTACCTAAGCTTGCAAATAAAATAGGTGAGTAATATTATTTCTTTGAGTTTTTCAGTTTCACACAACTCCTACGTACTGTCGAGGAGACTTTTACAAAGAACATCCGAACTCAGGACAGTAATTTGTGAATCGCTCAAACAACTTTTTTGCTTGGATTCGAGCCCGCGACCTCGTGCACGCAAGCCACTACCGCGACCGGGCCGCACTGCCCGCGCCACTGAGGCCGTTTCAATTACGTGATCTTGACGAAAACGGTTATAAAACTTATTACACTTGAGCATATAGTCTAAAATCGCTTATATAAACAAACGCTTGCATTATCAAAAGGGTCAACAGTAACTAGGTACTTAGTTGAGTTATGGCGAACTTTACCTAAGTTTTATAAAAGACATAACTTCAAAAATATTTTACGAACCAATGTTATCGAAATAACTATTATAAAATAATACTATTATTTACTTATAAAAGAGAACAAAGTATTAATAAAAACTTAGGTATAAATATTTTAAACCTAACCTATATATTTTACCTACGATTAAAAATTACGCGATAAAATTTAGTACGAACGGTGAGTCGACATGCACAGGTCCGGCGTCGAAGAGGGCCATCGCCCGACTGAATCGTCGACCGTATTCATTCTGTATTAATCGTTAACGAGTAGGTATAAGGTCTGAAATTGCGATGCGCCCGCAACGATCCAGAGAGCTGTGATATTGCTAAAATCTTATTTTCGTAATTAAAAGTCATTGGTTGTAGTTATGTTAATGATATTCTACAGTAAGACTAATATTGATGTTACGAATGTATTTGAGTAATTCATATGCATAATGATAGTGTACTTTCCGTGTAATATGCAAAAACCTGTTTTTTTAGAGGTGTTTTCAAAAATAAATATGATCGAGCCAAAATCAAGCTATCGCGTTTTCGTAATTACAATAGCCTAGTTAAAGGTATCAATTTACCTATATCAAAATTCTAGCTTCATTGGTCTTTTCATATTCCTGTAGTAGTTGATGAAAGATAGTGCATTTTGTCAATGTATCCCCTTAATGTAGGTGAATTCATATACTAACTAAATAGTTAAGACGATTTTTGTAGGGTGTTTTGCTTGAAATTCAACTTTAGCCCATTAATGTCCCACTGCAGGGACTGGCCTCCTCCCGTGACGGAGGGATACTTGGCCTTCTAATACCACGCTGGCCAGACGGATTGGTATAGGGTTTAATTTCAAGTTTTCCTTTTTTTATTTCGTAAAGATAATAATCACGGATAGTCCCTTAGTCGGTTTTTACGACACCCATGGGATGAGATGGAGTGGTGACATTATTGTATTCTTACTCCGTCACCAGCACCACACGGAGACGTACTTAACCGGTTGTAGTACTTAAAGATATTTTTACAGCATCATTTGAATAAACAAATGAAGATGTACTATTTTTTTTAATTGGAAGAAAAAAAGAGGTTTTAATTTCAAGAACTTTTTATTATTGTTTTTAAGTTAATTGTCTAAGTATCATAGCGAATTAAAATCACGATATAGCAATTATAGTATATTTTGTATTTATTGTGTGTTTTTCCTAAGACGACTATCACTATAGGGAATATCCCTGTGACGCAGGGACTTTCAAAACATATTGTGTGTCAGGATAATTATATAAAAATTTAAATAATTGTTCTGTAGGTACTTGAAAAATAACTTTGAAAATTAGTAGGTATATTTATCTTGATAGAGAATTGCAGAATCATTATAACGGCATAAATGTCCTACTGCAGGGACGGGGTTTTTAAAGTGAGGGCGCTTGTACACGCTAAGAAAATTTGCCGTGTCTACGCCAGACAAGACAAATCTTCGTGTAGACGTCAAGAATTTTGTCTTTTTCGCACACGTAAACTTCTCGTGTCTTCCGCAGACAAGACCAATCAAAACGTGTACACGATAGGATTTTTTTCGTGCAGTCGTCAGACGGGCGTAGTAATAACAAGTGTGATAATCAGTGTGAGTTTCCTTTAGTAAAAATGTTAACTAGAAAGCAACAAAGTATGATACCCTACTACACCGCTCCCCGCCCCTCCGCAACAACGTTCGCCGTGTCTTGTCTTGCGCAGACAAGAATATTTTCTTATTCATCGCCGACGCTGTGTACACAGGTCGTGCTTAGAAACGACACGAATTCTTGCGTAGGCCCGGCGATTTTTCTTAGCGTGTACAAGCGCCGTGAGAAACTTAAACTAGGTACTGAAAATCGCTGGCCAGGCGTAGTCGTAATGTTAATAAAGTTTAACGTAATGTTAATATGCAATATTGTTTGAGCTTGGTTGACAAATAAAAATATTTGACTTTTTTGATTAATTAGCAGGTTCCATAAATATTCATAAACCTTGTAAATATAACCGAAATTTTTCTAACATATCGTATACTTTTAGTAGTTCGCCGCTTTAAGACGATTAAAATACACGGTATATTATGTATTTATGGAAAATTACATTCATAATCGCCGAAATTCAACTAAGTACTAGTAAAAAAATAGGGTTCGTTTAAAATAGCCCTAAATTCATGTCATATAATATCACTTGTCCGAAAACCTAAATCCCTAAACATAACATGACCTAATTTTTTTTGCTATAACCATCACAATCTATAATATTTAAAAAACGTAAAAACTATATTCTAGTTTTACATAAAAAAAATGTTTCTAGCACGCGTTTGTGGTCACCATACTAACCTAACCTAACCAACTATTTCTGACTTTCGCCCTAATATTTTATTTTAGGACATGTGACTTTATAGCAAGAAAAAATAGGATATTATGTAATAATTATAGTACCCCATTTTATGACACACAAGTATTATAGCTAAAGACTATTAGGTAATATACGATTTCGTATACGCGAACATTATGGAAAGTGATGATTATAGTAAACTTGTTTGGGATTATGATTTTCGGACGATCGATATTCGGAGAAGAAAGGGACTTCCAAAAAATAGAAGTATGTACTTACCTAGTTTAACGAGTTTTGTATGTTTCATATTTAAATTTTACCGTTTTTATAAAATAAGTTACGTAAAAAGTTAACCTTTTCGCGGCTTTGATACCGGACATAAGAATAACTTTACATCATAAGAATAAGGCCGGTCTTTGGAGCATGTACCAAAATACCGGTCTATTCGATAACATACCAAACTAAAACGTACGGGAATTTTACAATTTGCTAAACTATTAAATTGTGAGGCTGCAGGCGTGTTTACTTCTTCCTATGTTATCAAGTACTTGAAACATAGTCTGAATGAAAAAGCATTTAGTCAGACCGAGAAAGTGATTACGATGAAGTGAAGTCATTCAGGCACTTTCATACCTGGACTGTATTTTTATTTGTAGTTGTAACCCGCGTTCACCATTTTTTTTCTGGGTTTCCCTATAAAAATAATAAAAAATCGGGACCGAAGCTTTATGTGACTTCCGAAGCACGGTCAGATGAAATACCACTAAGTGGTCACCCATCTATGGAATGACCTCGCTGAAGTTGCTTACCCACCGTTATCGTTTCTAAATCAGTGATCGCAACAGGCTGCCAGAGAAAATGCATTTAAAAATCTTTCTTTTTTGCGGATCCCTGAAAGAAAAGCCTTAGTTGTTTGATATATAACATAAGCTATCCCGTTAAAAGCCATGTGAAAAAACTAATAATGTTATAATTTTCTAGTTTACTTATTGATTTTATCAAATCATGTTCATGCACACAAAGATTAACATTGAGCGGGAATCGAACCTGAGACCTCTGCGTAACAGTTATGTTCTATAACCACTACGTCACAGAGGTTGTTAAAGTGTTTGAAGGAATCCTATGTCCAGTAGTGATAAATGTTGATGATATCGAGTAATTCGTTTGGTAAGTGCAGTAATGGTTGAGGTTGGGCAAGTCTACATTTGTCATTGCAAGATATCAATAGGCGATTATAGGTTGATATGAATATAAAAATAAAATTTTATCATTACGATAAGAAGAAATTATTATTTTATTGCAATGTGTTTAAGTATTTGTTAATAATGCTTGCTTATTCTTTCGACGCATTGTTCGGCCTGCGTCGATATTGAAATCAATTGAATTCTGCATAGTATAAGGAAAAAAAATGTTGTTTGTTTGTTTTGTTCACGCCTAAACAGCTGCAGAGGATAAAATTTGATGTAGGTGCCTAAGCAGGCATGTGAAAACATACATTAGAACATTCGTGGGCATGGCAATGAGCTTGTTTAACATATTTTTTGGGATAAAGCCTAGCTAAGGTACGTTACGCATATCCTAAGTTACTACTCAACTTATGGGTACAAAACCTTTTTTTAGCGATTTATATATTATTGGCCTGATCCTAGATGGGCCTTACGTCTTATGTCATCATAACAGCCCATTAATGTCTCACTGCAGGGACGGGCCTCCTCCCGTGACGGAGGGATACTTGGCCTACTAATACCACGCTGGCCAGAAGGATTGGTATAGGGTTTAATTTCAAGTTTTCCTTCATTTTATTTCGTAAAGAGAATATTTACGGATTGTCGGTTTTTACGATAGCCATGGGATGAGATGGGGTGGTGACACACTGTATTCTTACTTTGTCACCACATGGATAGTAGCATATATTATTATTTAATTTTTGTCTTACCGTATAGAATCGAATCTGTGACCTCAAGTAAACAAGACGGAACAACAAATGTTTACGGTTAAAGAATATTAAACATACAACATTTGTCTTGTTTTTAAAGGATAGATAATATTATGGTATTCAATGCTGGTAACACCGTTCAATGACCGGAAGAAACCGGTACTCAAAGATACATCTACTTAAATATTTTTATACGATAATGTATCTTATGGTAAATGAATAAGGTATATGGGTGTTTAAGTTGATGTGTTGTTAGTTTATTTGTGTCTTTGTTCTTCCGTATCGTGTTTATTTACTTTGACTTTAAGTCTTTGTTTACTTAATACAAAAAATATTCTAGAACACTTTTCTATATTATATTAGTAGGTCGTTCATACTATACTAAGTTAAAGATAAACTAACTATTTTAGTAAAAAAACTAGCTGATGCCCGCAGCTTTACCTACGTTGTACAGGTAGCTGAAATGTTATTCTACACCTTAAACCACCTATACTCCAAATTTCATCAAAATTCATTCAGTAGTTTTTGCGTGAAAGAGTAAAAACATCCATCCATCCTCACAAACTTTCGCATTTAGACATAATATTAGTAGGTAGGAATAACTGTAACAATTGTAATTCAGAATCATCGCTGAAAATTGTCTTTTCAAATCATCCCTAAACATTGTGCCTGAGAATCACCACGAAAAATCATCACTATTAGTTATAGCAATCAACATTGATATTAATTGTAACTAAGGATCATTACCTACTTAAAATAACCAGAATCGTCACTTCTCTTTACTGAAAATCATCTCTAGGAATACAATATGTCACCACCCCATCTCATCCCATGGATGTCGTAAAAACCGACTAATGGACTATCCCTGAATATTATCTTTACGAAATATAAAGAAGGAAAACTTGAAATTAAACCCTATACCAATCCGTCTGGCCAGCGTGGTATTAGTAGGACTTGGCCTATACCTCCGTCATGGGAGGAGGCCGGTACCTGCAGTGGGACATTAATGGGCTGTTATGATATACACATTGACATCATTGACATGACATTCAGTGCATACAAAAAATTATCATTATACCTCTTTAATGTTTCAATACACTTAGGTCTTTTCTAGTGACTATGAGAACTCCGCCTACTAATACCACGCTACCTAGTGAGCATATAAAAAAAAAAAATATACCGGGTTATAATGATATGTCAATGATTTCTTCTCTCGTTTTCTTAGATATGTATATCTTTTATTTTCGCTTAGTCGGGTTTCACAGCTCCAATAGTATGAGCTTGGACATTGACGCCATGCGTTCTAATCTCGTGATAATTGTACGAAAATGGTTCTACATTAAAATATACTTAAATAAAACTACGGAACTACATACAAATGAAAACTTACTTCCACACAGTATTTTCCTTATTGTGACATATAAGGAAGTGTACATTAAAAGGAAAGAGTTGACACTTTGTAATTTAATTGATTCTTCCCACGTCACGTCAATTATTACCTTTGCTTCCCTTTCTTTTGTGACGTATTAAAAAGAAATATATACGTCTTAATAATTAGTCGAGTTACGCATAACATTAGTAATTGATAACGGTTAATTAAGTCGTAATTGTAACATTGTATTTGTTGCAAGATGTCACCATGTAATTTACTGAAGGAAAGTTAAATCATATTATAGTAATTATATATTAATGCCCCACAGCAGGGACGGGCTTGCTATGAGTATAGAAGGAGGAAAGCATGCTGTTCTACAAAAACCCATAGGCCGCATAGCGAGATCCAACTTGTACGATAAATTGAGGAACAGTTAAATAACTTTGTTCGCGATATTTTTTAGTCTTCATTTTAGTGTGCCACTTCAGCCCACCACTGGGCTGTTTTGGATAAGAAGCAAAAGAGACCCAAAGTTCTTGAAACACTCGCTGTGGTACAGGCAATAGAAAGCAGTCGCAGTACGTTATGGCTCAATGGTGAAGCTCAATTGGATCATGAGTACCCAAAGGACATGGAGAGCTTACCACCGTCCTGTCCTGTCGCAAATTATTGTCACAGAGAATCTACAAAATATTAAGAATAAAATCTTCACTTTTATATATTAATAAATATGTTATTGTTCATGAATAATATTGTTGTTATGCCAGTGCAAATAATTATAATTATGATATAATAATAATTCTAATTCGAGTACATTCCATGAGAATGTCAAAAATTCTCACGGAACTTAAATGCGTCGTTACGAGTTTATCTTGACACAAAAGAATGACTCAATATTACGTATTATTATATTTGTCATCATTTTATCTACGGGCCTCATCTAGAGATGAACTTATGGTGAGGTTGTTGATGGCAGCGACCTTTGTGGCGTAGTGGTTTGATTCCCGCTCCTTGCACATATCGAAGAAGGAATGGATGATGGATCAATCAATGGATGAGGGAGGGACAGGATCGCGCAGTGTAGAAATTTTGGAGGATGCCTATGTCCATTGGCTGAAATGGTGATAAAGATGATTGTTTGCAATGGTTTGGGTGTTTTCTATGTATAATACGTATGTGAAAGAAAGCTATAAAAATGTTTAACAGTTATCGTGTATCTATAGTACGATTTCTGATTAGTTTGGGACTAGATGGCGTAGTGTGCATATATTTTAATTCTAATTCAACATCGTGACAATAAATAAGTCACTTCCCTGATTTTAGCTACACCCTAGCTATATGTAGAGAAAGTCAGTGCTTTACAATAAATCATCATAACAGCCCATTAATGTCCCACTTCAGGGACGGGCTTCCTCCCGTGACGAAGGGATACTTGGCCTACTAATACCACGCTGGCCAGACGGATTAGTACAGGGTTTAATTTCAAGTTTTTCTTCTTTTTATTTCGTAAAGATAATATTCACTGATAGTCCCTTAGTCGGTTTTTACGACACCCATGGGATGAGATGGGGTGGTGACATATTGTATTCTTACTCCGTCACCACACGGATATTTACAATAAACACTCGTTATTGTGACCCAGAGTGCCTTGTTTTTATATCAAACTTTCCATTTCATGTCAAGATTTTCGAAAGTTCCTTTGCCTGACTTTATGTGAGACTGTTTTATGATGACATAGGGTGTATTCTTAACTGTAGTGTCATATAAGCTAAGTGACGTCAGCAAAAGTTATTACAATTCATAATTTCTATATTAAGTACTTATATTTTTTTTAAAAGATAACTTTTGCTCTGGGACTAGAACGGATACAGAGAACATCTGTGATCAAGATAATAATTTGTAGTTCTCACAAATATTTCTCTTGTGTGGGAATCGAACCTTTTACACGCTAGTCCGGTTCCCCGTGTGGTGACAGAGTAAGAATACAATATGTCACCACCCCATCTCATCCCATGGGTGTCGTAAAAACCAACTAAGAGACTATCCGTGTATATTATCTTTACGAAATAAAAAGAAGGTAAACTTGAAATTAAACCCTATACCAATCCGTCTGGGCAGCGTGGTATTAGTAGGCCAAGTATCCCTCCGTCATGAGAGGAGGCCCGTCCCTGCAGTGGGACATTAATCATAACAGCCCATTAATGTCCCACTGCAGGGAAGGGCTTCCTCTCGTGACTGTTATTACACGGTAGTCACATACAAGACCTCCCAAAGAATCAGCGGCACATTAGGTACTCAATAGAGTAAATGAAGACACCATGTAAGGGCAGGCATTTTCCATAGGGACAGTAGGTAAAAAAAGTAAATTAAACTTTATAACTAATAAAATACAATTTAAAACGGTCCAAAATCTTGTTGCAATGATGTTGTAATTCCTTCGCTTGAATGCCCATTGCAACAGAATCTTGAGCTTTCACAATAAAACCAATCTTGAAGTTTTTAAGGGCCAACATTAATATACAAAGTACAATAAGTAGAGACATTTGTGAGCCAACTGGCTATTGATGAAATGTGCAATACTTATGTAATTAAAAGAAAAAAAGTAAATTGTATCTTTTGTTGAGAATTCTGTACAAATGGATTGGTGGAAAAACCCTATTTGGTTGTGTGTAATAACTCTGCTTAGTAGCAAGCAGCGGCAAGTTGTATACTCATCATAACAGCCCATTAATGTCCCACTGCAGGGACGGGCCTCCTCCAATAACGGAAGGATACTTAGCCAAGTAATACCATGCTGGCCAGACGGATTGGTATAGGGTTTAATTTCAAATTTTCATTCTTTTTATTTCGTAAAGATAATATACACAGATAGTCCCTTAGTCGGTTTTTACGACACCCATGGGATGGGGTGGTGACATATTGTATTCTTACTCCGTCACCACACGGAAATCAACAACATTTGAAGCAAATTTTGATCCTGTATCTTCTGAATATTCGCCTCAAACGGCTTGAGCGCTGTACTTTCCGAGCCTTTATATCGTAATCCAAATTTCTCTTTTGAAAATCATACTATACTATAGCTATACTATACTATATTATAGCTATACTATACTGTAGATGATAATCCTACTTCCTATCCTATTAATATTATAAATAAAGAGGTAAAGTTTGTGTGTTTGTGACGTTGTAGAGGGTAATCTCTGGATCTGAACCGATTTTAATAATTATTTCTGTGTTGAATAGTCCATTTATCGGGGAGTGTCATAGGCTATATAGTATTACCCTATGACTAATGGACGCCCAACGAAGTGGGCACGGGTCAGCTAGTAATATATAAAATAGTATGTAGTTAAAACCCTCCTATATTCACACAACGCTATGTAGTCCCAAACTAAGCAGAGTTTATACTATGGGTAGGTACTAGACAACGGATAAATACACTTAGAAAATATAAACAAATATTTGTTTACTAATTGCATCCATGCAAAGTGGGAGACTTGTTTTGTTTTTCCCTGGGCGTTTGCATCTGAAATGAGGACATTTTAGATGCAGAAAGAACTGATTGGTCAACAAATTCTAGGGTTGTCTTGGTATGAGTTATGAGACAAGTTTTACTATTTTGATGAAGGGATATTGATTTATGTTGATTGTTAAGTATAAATAATAATAATAAATAATCCTCACACATCGCCACCTAGTCCCAAACTAAACAGAGCTTGTACTATGGGTACTAGACAACGGATAATCATACTTAAATACTTTTTTTTTGTAAATACATACATATTGTACATAGAAAACACTCAGACTAATGCAAACAATCATGTTCATGCACACAAAGATTTGCATTGAGCGGGAATCGAACCCGAGACCTCTGTACCAACCATGTAATATACCGACTGCACCACAGAGGTCGACGATACTGACGAGTATTAGTCCCTTTGTCACCTTTTACGATACCTTTGGGATGAGATGTGACGATGACACGCAATAATAATATGTACTACAACGTCACCACACAACACCCATGGTTTTATATATCATAATTAATAATATAGAATTTTACTAGGCATAACCTGTTTTTTTTATTCGTGGGAAAACAGATTAAAGGTCTGTCAAACGAGCGACAGAAATTAGCATTCTTCTATACGATAATATTATTTTTAAGTTAAACATTTTTTAAATTGATAATTTATTCATGATTAGTAAGTTACGATACTAAATTCTGTTGATAACTTGAAAATTAAACGGATTCTAATGTGCCTTAGACTAATTTGCTGTAACTTCTTTTGTTTATTTTACTTCTTCATCATTACAGCCCATCAATGTCCCACTGCAGGCACGGGCCTCCTCCCGTGATGGAGGGATACTTGGCCTACTGATACCACGCTGGCCAGACGAATTAGTATAGGGTTTAATTTCAAGTTTTCCTTATTTTTATTTCGTTAAGATGATAGTCACTTAGTCGGTTTTTACAACACCCATGGGATGAGATGGGGTGGTGACATATTGTATTCTTACTCCGCCACTACACGCAGATATTTTACTTCTTAATATGTTCAAGTGATTAAATTACTGCTTCGGCAGAACAGCAGGTTCTTTATGCGGTCGTCGTACAATTCATACAGTAAAACATTTATAGATAAGTCTATAAATGTTCGAAATAGGTAATAAAACAGATTAATAATTCTCTAATCTAAAAATTAACTTAAACTAATTATGCGTTTTAATAAATTTAAATATGCCCTTTTATTACAACATATTATTTTCAGTACTTAATTGTATTTTTTTTTGAGATAATAGGTAATTACTTTAACTTTAACTTTAAAAAAAATCTATGAAACCTTGTCAAAAATTACTTTCGGTCAAAATATGACAGCTCTAAGGTAACAAACATGAAAAATACTTTCGGAAAACGTAACCCTATCTTTTAGCACAGAAGGGTAAAAAACAAACAATTGTTCGAAAAACATAACCCTATCTTTTAGCACAGTCAGGTAAAAAAAAACAAACAATTGTGTTGTAAAACCTACTATTTTCGGAGTCGGTTAAAAATGTCCTTTAAGCGAATTCAAACGGTATAAAAATGATATTAAAAGGATACAGGAAAATAAAATTACCATAATTCTTGTTGTGTATGTAATGGGTAATGTGGCGGATATGGCGTTTAAGACAATCCCGTATATTGGACCGCGACGGTTTTACGTAGATACGTATCGCTACTATGCCTGCTTATCCACCTACATTTAACTAGATTAATTGTAATTATTCTCTGTGTGGTGACGGAGTAAGAATACAATATGTCACCACCCCATCTCATCCCGTGCGTGTCGTAAAAACCGACTGAGGGACTATCTGTAAATATTACCTTTACATAGAAAGAAGGAAAACTTGAAATTAAACCCTATACCAATCCGTCTGGCCAGGCGTGGTATTAGTAGGCCAAGTATCCCACCGTGACGGGAGGAGGCCCGTCCCTGCAGTGGAACATTAAAGGGCTGTTAGGATGATTCAATTATTTCTAAACGTGTTTTTGGTATATTAATTACTAATACAATTTTTGACAGTAGGCTTTAGGTGTTTACGTGATTTATCTTAGTTTAAAAAAATGGAATATCACCTCTCCCTGAAAATTATCCTGGACCGCACAAAAATAAGGAATTAATATGCAGAATATAGTAGTAAATTAAAAATACTTATTTTTTTAAGTATTCTCATCTTGTACTAAACGTAAATGGGCAATTTTGATATAAAAGGATTGGGCGAATTTATTTAAACCATGCTAACTTAAATGAAATTGGGCAAATTTACAAAAACCAAGCTGACATCAATGAAATTCGGCGAAGTTACGATGACCATAAATTAATTTGGGCAATTACGCAAACAACGCTGATATAGGTTCTCGGTAGCTATTTACAAATCAATAGTCTAGTACGTATATTAATTGTCCAGTATCAGCCACTTGCTTCGAGGTACGAGATTGAAGGAGCTCATCACGCTTTTTGCAGTATGTGCAAAAAGCGTGATGAATTATATCACATATGGCGTAATGACGAACATAACGTCAATAAAAGATTATTATATAATAGGTATAGAAATAGGACAAACCGTTATACGCAATATATTAGAAATGAGCAAATAAAGAATGAAATATCACAAAATTGTAATAATACAAGGAAAATCTGGTCTATTGTAAATAGCTTAACTGGTAGAATTATGCAATGTATTGAGAACACACTACTTGAAACTTTTCGAATGGATCCATTGATCCTAGCCAACAAGTTTATAAAATCTTTCAATAATAATATCAGCACGTCAAACAGTACGTGTAGTAAACGTCTATTGGACAGCGCGACGTACGAAATAACTCCCGATAGATCAATGAGAATGCCGCGCGCTCGTCAGGATAGGGTAGCTCGCATTATAAAACAAATAAACGATAGGAAAAGTCCGGGATATGATGGTATTCGGGCCTCAGATGTTAAGTACATTCACTTAAAATTAGTACCTGTTATGACTCATCTAATTAACTGTTGTTTTCAAACGGGTATATATCCAGACCTTTTAAAAACAGGAGTGATTCGCCCTATTTACAAAAAAGGAGAACGAACGGATCTTGGTAATTATCGTCCCATTACGATACTGTCGTGTATAGATAAGATTATTGAAAGATATATAGGTGATGAAATCAGTAACTATTTAGACAAAAATAATATAATTAATAAAAAACAGTTTGGCTTTCAGAAAAATAAAAGTACCACTAAATTATTGAGTGACTTTACTAATGAGGTTAATGGATATTTAAATAAAAAAATGAATGTTTTAGCTTTATTTGTTGATTTCAGCAGAGCTTTTGATGTGCTCAAATATGATACACTTTATAGGAAGTTGTGGCAAAATGGTATACAGGGACCCACCCTAGAATTATTAAAAAACTACCATAAAGATAGGTACACATCTGTTAAAATAAAAAATGAATACAGTACTAAGATAAACACCACCATGGGCACGGCTCAAGGATCCATTGTTGGGCCTACTGAGTACCTACTATATGTCAATGACATGTGTATACCAGTTCGCCGACGACACCTGCATAGTGGCTGCGCATGAATCTGTAAATGAGGCACAACGATCTCTGCAATATTGTTTTGATAGACTATGTAAATGGGCTCATGACGTAGGCTTGGTAATTAACACATCAAAAACAAAAATTGTTCATATACATTCATCTCATATCAAATCATCTATCGAGCCCATAATTATTGCCCATGAGCATTCTTGTCTTCACCAACCCTGTAATCCCTGCAGTTGTCCGACATTGGAGGTTGTAGATAAACATATGTACATCGGACTAGTGATTGACAGCCGGTTCTGTTGGGGACCGCATAAAGAATATGTATGTAACAAGTTAAGATCTGTAATTGGTAGACTAAGTGTATTAAAATATAAACTGCCATACAAAACGTTAAGAATGCTTTATGTGGCCCTGGCTGATTCGGTTCTCGGTTATGGTCTGAGTAGTTACGGAAGGACATTCAAGACTTACCTTGCAGATATTTACAAGTTACAACTAAAATTATTAAAAATTATAGTGCCCAATCACATAAGAAAAAAATATAAGAATATGGAGGCAGACCTTTTTAATTATTGTAATGTTATGAATGTGTATGATAAAATAAAATATTGTATCCTTACTGAATGCAATGAGCCTGATTTTATAATAGAAAAGTCAAGACCTGTAAACCTGAGAAGGATTGAGATCAAAAATAAATTCTTTTTACCAAAGACATTAAATTTGTATGGCTCAAGAATAACTAATTATCTTATTCCTTATTACTTGAATGATCTTCCAGACAAACTACAAAAGGTATATAGAAGTGGTTCAAAGACTTGCAAGTCCAGGTTGAGGGGGCATTTCTTGCGTAATGAGTCTATTATGTAGACTCATTTTGCAAGGGGTTGATATTTGTGTATGTAATTTCAGGTAGTAATAATTGTAATATACCCGTAAATAAGAATATAATGTAAATTGAATTGTGTAATGTTTAATATCAATATTAGCGGCTCGCCTGTACTCAGATAAACCCTGAGTGGTTTCCGTGGTACGGCTTTTAATATTATTTTAAGTGTATTGTAAGTGTTTTGGAAATAAATAAAGAAATAAATAAATAAAGAAAATAAATAACCTGACAGAGGTCGCTGAAATTCGTGACCTGGGTGTTACAATGGATACACGTCTGACCTTCAAAGCTCACATTGACCAAGCGGTTACAAAAGCTGCTCAAATGCTTGGTTTTCTAAGAAGAAATGTTGTGGGCTTCAAGAAACTTGACACCAAATTGCTTCTGTATAACACACTTGTTCGTAGCAATCTGGAATACGCTAGTATCATATGGTCACCTTACTATGCTGTGAGCTCACAAAGGATTGAAAGTATTCAAAGAGCGTTTACCAGAAGTCTTGCATACTCTTGTATTGGTTTTTCCCACAGAAGCTCGTACGAGTTACGTTTAATTAAATTTAATATGACCAGTCTTGACAGTCGCAGATGTATCACCGACCTTTCCTTCTTACATAAATTGATTAATAATAAAATACAATGTAGCTGCCTATTAGAGAAAGTTTGTCTTGCCATTCCTCACGCATATCCCCGACATGCAATTACTAGATCTTTTCATGCACCATTCTGTAGAACCAACCTAGGCCGGCAGTCACCAATTTATAGAATTCTTGATCAATACAACATGATCCAAACTTCAGTCAGACCTCACTGGTCAGCAGATTACATTTTTAAATAGAAGGGAACAAAATGTATCTAAGAACATTGTTGTTATACCTAAAACTGCCCATAGAATTGAATGTTTTAAAAACAAAATTGAGTTAGCCTTTAATTCCACACCAATTATCAGTGCGGATGATAGTGTAAACACTTTATTTGATAATTTTTTTACTACTTATTGTAATGTGTTTAAATCAGTTTTTATACCAAAAACAATATTAATTAAAGGCAACGCCACATTCAGTGAATGGGCAACAGTAGGATTACATAAGAGTAGAATACGGCTTTATGAACTTTATGAAGAAAGGAACTATAATTTTAGTGATACATTTCAGAGTTATGTTAAAAATTATTCTAAATTATTTAGGAAGCTTTGTAAGGTAGCTAAATCACGTTTTCTGAGTTCAAGAATTAAGAACAGTAATGATAAGATTAAGACCATATGGAATATTATCAATAGTGAGACAGGCAAAGTAGTCAACCGCGACATTGAGTACAACTTAAACATCAATAACTCAACAATCACATCAGATGTAGAAGTCGCCACTGCCTTTGAACAATTTTTCACTGATATTCCAATTACTACTACTCAATCTTTGAACTCTTCACCTATAAACGCAGAATTAATTTTAAAGGATAATGTACCGATTTTCAACAATGATTTTGAATTTGAACATGTTACTCCTTTTGATATAATTAAAGCTTTTAATACCATTAATGTCAAAAAGACATCAGATTTATGGGATAATTCTGTAGTTGTTACTAAACATATTATTTACTCAGTTGCAACGCATTTAGCTCTTATATTTAATCATTCGATAGATAGTGGTGTGTTTCCTGATTTAATGAAATCCAGCAAAATTGTTCCTTTGTATAAATCTGGCTGTACATCAGACCCAACTAATTTTAGACCGATTTCAGTACTGCCAACTTTCAGTAAAATTTTTGAAAAACTTATTGCAGACCAACTGCAAACATATGTAAGTAGATACAAAATTTTACATATTAAACAATTTGGTTTTACAAGGGGTCGCTCCACAACCGATGCTGGTGTGGAGCTTGTAAAACATATATATGATGCCTGGGAGAAGTCTTACGATGCTTTAGGTATTTTCTGTGACTTGTCCAAGGCTTTCGACTGTGTCGATCATGATACACTTTTACGGAAACTACATCACTATGGCTTAGGTAAACTTGGATTAGATATTTTCACGTCTTACTTAAATAATAGAATACAAAGAGTTAATATTAATGGAAAATTATCTCCAGGATCTGTCGTAAAAATGGGCGTTCCGCAAGGTTCCATACTTGGACCCCTTTTGTTTCTCATCTATATAAATGATTTACCACATCTAGTTAAAGATCAACATGAGATAGTTTTGTTTGCCGATGACACTTCGCTTTTATTTAAAGTGAAACGACAGCAGACTAGCACTGACGAAGTAAACTTGGCTATCTCTAAAGTTGTTCGTTGGTTTGACATTAATAACTTGCTCCTTAATAGCCGCAAAACCAAATGTGTTAGATTTATAACGCCGAATGTACAAGAAGTGAAAACCACAATAAGAGTTAAGGAGGATCAGGTAGACCTTGTGGACACTACAAAATTTCTTGGTATAACACTAGACTCTAAGCTTCAGTGGGGCCCACATATTAGGACATTGGTAAAGAGACTAAGTTCTGCAGCTTATGCCGTTAGGAAAATTCGAGAACTGACAGACATAGAAACTGCCAGATTAGTATATTTTAGTTATTTTCACAGCATAATGTCATACGGTATTTTACTATGGGGACATGCTGCCGATATTCATTCTATCTTTGTGCTGCAGAAGAGAGCTATTCGTGCAATTTATAATTTAGGTAGGAGACAATCACTTCAAGAAAAATTTAAAGAAATCAATATATTAACTGTAGCAAGTCAATACATTTATGAAAACATAATTTATGTTCATAAAAATAAAGACCAATTTGTCAAAAGAAGTGATGTCCATAGTATAAATACTAGAAATAAAGATAGACTTATTCATCCGTATTCTAGGTTCCAAAAAATACATAGTTCATTTCAGGGTCAATGTGTGCGATTTTATAATAAAATTCCGAAAGATATTCAAGATCTAAGTTTTAATAAATTTAAGAATGTAGTCAAACAAAAACTTATCGTAAAGGGATATTATACTATCCTAGACTACACGAAAGACAAAAAGGCTTGGGATTAACTGCTTCTGTTCCATAGGCTGTTTCAAATAATGCAAGTTTATGCACTTTTTTTATATATGTGTGCTACTGTATTGTTTTATCTCTAAGTTCTAATTGTATTATTGTATCCTTTCTATCTTTTTTTTTCTGTCTTCCTTGTTCTCATGCTTGTCTTCTACTTTTCTTTTCTTTGATTATTATTTTTTATAATGTATAAATGGTGTATTATCCTGTCTGGTGGTGATAGGGTGTATATGATTAATGTAAAAAAAAATTGTAAACACAACTGAATTTTAAAAGAGTTGCCATGAGTTTCTTTGCCAGGTTTCTTCTCATTGGCCCTACCATTTGGAAACTGGAATTTATAGATCAACACAGACAGACAAGTAGATTCGAGTAGTAGATTGGTTTTATTTTTCTCCTTTAATTTACATCTGACAATACATCGCGGCTTTTCTTAGTGCTGTAGCGTTTGTCTGTGTCGATCTATAATTTTAAATGTAGCTTCAATTTTAAGTAAACGACGATTTCAAACAATTTGTAATAAATTTTATGAAATAAAGTAAAAAAAAAAAAAAAAAAAACTCGCGAGCCCGACATTGACATCTTTAATGACTCGTATGATACATTTAAAAACAAATTGTCAAAATTACTTTCTTTAAATCTGTGAGTTTTTGCAACTCTAATGTAATGTACATAGGTGTGTCTATATAATGGTTCTTTTAATTTCTTTATTATTTTAAAACTTTTTATAAAATATTGTATAGAATATTAACTCTATAAGCTCTCATTATCTATCTATCTGGCCAATGTTATGCATACCGTAACTGTCATATATATCAGATATATTTATAATGTAAGGTTTCTTGTACATGTAATAATATATATGATGTGGTTGTGCTAATAAACAAATAAATAAATAAAAGTATCTTTACTACACGCTTAGTATGTAGTATAGTAGTAATAAGTATTCTAGGATTAGATTGTGTAAATAAAACGAAGTACAATGAAAATGATTATTATCAGCACAGAAGAACGTCGACGTCATTATTGATAACAGTATGTCTAATAACTACATAGGTACCTACTTACATTTTCATAGACTTTCACCAACTCGGTGGGAAATTTCACTAATATAGGTAATCACGACAAAAACAAAATAAGGAACACTTGTTGTAAATCCATATACCAATAGGATATGCTCTGTACCATGTACTTAACAATAGTAAAGAGGTAAAAAAGTGAAAATTTAAAATGTCATATCTCCTAAACAAGTGAACTATTTTTGGATGATTTTTTTATTCTGCCTAGTGAAATTATGCTCGTGTTAAAATTAATGAGCCATTGTCATGTACAGTCACGAGCAATAATATGTATACATTGTCAAATTTTCTAAACCATCTGCACGTTTATCTAGACATTAGAATAATAAAATTATTTCATAATTTCGAAGAGGTTTCGTACAGTTTTGAACTAATCTTCGAATATTCAATTTTGGGTTAGCAGAACTTTAGATAAATGTTTTACAAAATGTGAAAATGTGTACATATTATTGCTCGTGACTGTACATCGTTACGGTAACATGGTATGGGTAGGCCAAATTTTCTTCAGTTCCTGGAGAAAACTAGGCTTTGGAGTAGGATATACTTAAATGGGCATTTTGAACAGGACACACACTCCCTCATCCATCGGCCTCTTAATACTAATATTCAGCAAATCAAGCCTGTAGTCGATCCACTGCGTGAGACAAAATGCCTCTGCGTTTTCCAGTCCGCGCCGTAATCATTCCAGAACATGTTTGCCCCATCGGCTAATAGTTTTGCGTCCTATGTGCCCTTCCCAATGTCACTTTAATCGGGCAATAATTACCGCTATGTCGGTCACTTATTGCTCATAATTATCTATTTGTGTCATTGTTAGTAACTAAAAAGATATTTCCAATATTATCTTGGTATGGTAGTAGGTATATTATATCTATTGTTATTAATGACAAATTGTGATAATTTTATGATTGTTTAGTCATATTGCATTTTTATATCATAACTCATAATTATTTATACTAATTATTAAAGAATATACAAAGGTATTTTACACTTTTTGAATACTTGTAGGTATGAGGAAGATAACTTTTGATATTTGTCTTAACTTTTAAACTATCGCGATGAATAATTATGTATAAAGGTGTACCTACATAAGAATGGCAGGTTCCTTTAACAAAAATAAAAATCACCCATCCACATTGGAGAAATAACCATTTCAATTTTCAATTGTTTTAACCCTTTACGTTATAAAGCCTATTGGAACGAGTGGAGCTAAAGATTATAACAATGACAAATGACATATTTTTTAGTTTACGAATGCACGTGAAAAAGCGTCTGTTTTTTTTTCTAAAAGAAATGGACCATTCTTATAGGCTGTATATTAAACAAACGGTAGTTTAACGCTACTTACTGGGCTTTAGTAATAGTTATTCGTGTGGTGACGGAGTAAAAATACAGTTTTATAATATAAAATAAAAATTAATATTAAATTATTAAAATTTAATTATTTAAATTTAAAATGAAAGTAAAATAGTTCTGTAGTAACAAACAACGGAATTGATAACCTCTATTTTTGTAAGAATTAAGTTAAAACAAATAAGTACTAAATATTTCTACCAAAAAAACAGAATAATTATCATCTTAGTCGGAAGTTTTCCATTGAAATGCGATCGAGACGACCTTTAAATCCAATTGTCTCTGTTAAGGACGTAACATGATACTTAGGGAACAATGTGTCCTGCATGTAAATGACTTACGTCTATAGTTTGTGGTCAATGTTAATACATTTGTACGGGTTTTATTTATTGTGGTTTTGGTATAAAACAATAATAATATACGTAATAAGTTATGTAGTTCTATGTGGTAAAGGAATAACATTAAAAATGTCATCAATTCAAATAAAATTAAAGAAATATATTATTATTATTGTTTAGCATTAATAGTTGGAAGATTCGCGTCTTCGCAGTGGGTCATTTTATGACAGTCTATAAATGTCTTATTGTAGGGAGCATAGGGGGAAATAAGTAATTTTTTTAAACTATATTTTTTGCGACTAAAGTCGTATTAATCGATTTTATGGGTTGTGCTACCGTTACTTTACACTCAACAAATGCACAGCAATAAAATTAACTACTACTATACGTCGGTTTTCTTTCTATGCTTGTTTCATGCTGTAAACAGTGTGACTCTACCATACTAAATTAATGTATTTAAAAACTCAAACTTTTATTGCTTTTCCACAATGTTTATACATGTTAAAAATAATATAGGTATCAATTATGGACCCTGTCGGGCACAAGAGGCATTATATTATTTATAAATTTTTTATTTTTAATGTATAATTATGTACACTTATATTTTAAAGTATTATTTAAAAAAAATTAAGTCATCATCTCTATATAATTACTAGGTATCAATCCCCTATCTCATCGTATGACATGAGAAACATTTATTATTTTCCAATTTTTTCTTACGCATACAATGCTCAGAATTGTATGCGTCTTTCTTAGATTATAACCTGATAAGTTGATTATCTAGAATACGTAATTAAATTAACTCATTAAAAAACATAATTGATCTTTTAATTGATTTTGATTGCTCACGTGGTAAATCGATTCTTTTGATATCGCATTGTTTTGCTCGTGGAACAATAATAATTGCAACAATGCCGTGTACTAAGAAAAAAAAAACTGATTCCTTTTACACTCTGGTCAGACTTGTATGTGTACTTTTTTTTACTTATTATGTCAGCTTCTTTTTTATCATTTGATAAGTGTCCAATCTGCATGTCAATTCTTGTTCCTTAAAATCGTTAAAAATTCGGTTAAGTTAACTTTTAGTGGTCAAATTGACACACAATAGGTAAGGCAATTTGACAACTAAAAGTTAACGATTTTAAGGTACGAGAATTGACATGCTGGTGTTGAGAGTTGTTCAAGCATCCTAAGGAGTTCTGTGGTTTAATCACAACGTCTAAAAAATATATAAATCGACTTGCGATCATTTCCCTCGGATCATTTCCATTGGTTTCTCCAGTAGACATAATATACGATTGCTCCTAGTGTGCTGAGAAAACTTACATTGCACTTCAATTATTTGAAACCTACACATGTCCATAACACATTTTTTAAAAGCTATCTACATATATACATACATCTTTCCGTGTGGTGACGGAGTAAGAATACAATATGTCACCATCTCATCCCATGGCTGTCGTAGAAACCGACTAAGGGACTATCTGTCAATGTTACCTATACATAGAGAGAAGGAAAATTTGAAATGAAACCCTATACCAATCCGTATGGCCAGCGTGGTATTAGTAGGCCAAGTATCCCTCCGTCACGGGAGGAGGTCCGTCCCTGCCGTGGGACATTAATGGGCTGTTATGATGATTAAGGGATAGCAACTGCACACAACGTATGCGCAGGGAGTGGATGATTTCCTACTGGTTCTATAGAAATAAAATATTTATTGGTATGGCTTGTATCTGACACAAGAAACAAGTGTCTAAGTTTGCGCTGGGCCTAAGTTAGTTTTATTCAAGGTTTAGGTAACAGTTTTATTGGCGTAGCGTCAATAAAAATGTAATTATATGCATATCAACAATTGTTCTAATTATAGTAACCTACTTTAGTTGCTGATCATACTTATTCTATCATTATTTTTAGTAATAATAAGATTATTTTTATTTGTTTCTATGTATTATGTAATTGCTACATAATTATCTTTATTCATTTTACAATAAAAGTGTTATTATTGGTTATTATATTGGCTTCTTTAGAATCTTATAACCTTAGTTACAAGGTACTTTTCAAATGAGGTATTGCGCGTAAATGCTTATCTAAAATTTATAAAGGAAAAAGAGAGCCAGGATTCTAATAATAATAACATATTGTGCGTTCAGAGATGGTATCTGCCCTGTGTATACATTACCAGATTAAATATCTCTTAAAGGGCCTCTACGTCTTGGCTTCGGCCCGATGTATGCCTTCCAAAGAACCGGGTCTCCAATAGACCCGAGTATTATGGAAAAGAGAAACATAATAATGTAAGACTTTATTTGTAAGCTGTTGTGTCTAGTTTTATATTGAAATATACTGTTTAAGCGCAAAATGAGTTGTGAAGGAGGTATTGCCATAATAAGCTTTTAGACGCAAACAGCAGTAATATAAGACTCCCATGAGCGTAGTCAGAGACAACGGATCGCGATATATTACGATCTTAACAGACCAGCAACATTCACCTAATTATAAAAAGTTCCCCGTTCCTCTGCCGACATCATGGCTTAAAATCCTTTTTACAAGAATCATTTGCTAAAAAAACAAACTAAACAAATCTATGCCGTCGAAGCATTTAGTACTATCGAACATTTTATTCCACCTAAAAACTATTTAGGTCAGAAACAAGATTATGATGCACAAATGTAATAAGGTTGAGGGGCTTCCTACTACATACAAACCGGTACTCTAATAATAACTTATAACACGTGTACTAATTAACATTAATATAAGAATAAGTAAGATTTAAACTGGTTTTTAAAGAGTATTTTAAAACATATCACGTTTTTTAAGATATTTTTATGAAGATTAGCAATCATAACTATAGCGTGCTTCTATACCGTGCTTATTCCATTTACCTACTGGCGTGAATGTTTTTGCTTCCATAGTCTTCTGTCGACTGTCGTAAGATTCCTCACTTACCTATTCTTGCTTATACTTTCTTAATCAGTTCATCGATCTCGTATTGTGTTGCATGCTTTTAAATATTAAACACTAGCTTACCCGTACCCACTTCGTAGGGCGGAGAAAAAAACGCGTCCTTTTTTTAAACATATTTCATTACTGCTCCATTCCTATTAGTTGATACTATATAGCCTATGACACTCCCCAATAAATGGACTAAGTATTCAACACAGAAATAATTTTTAAAATCAGTTTAGTAGATCCAGAGATTACCCCCTACAACGTCACAAACACAAACTTTACCTCTTTATAATATTAAGTATAGATAAATAAGACCACTGGTAAGCAGGTACCAGAAATTGGTCAAACGTTAACAAAATAAATGTTGATGTCTCGCCACATTTATCTCTCGTTTAAAAATAAATAGTTTTCTGTCTTTTATAAATGGCGAGGTAAAAAGGCTTTTGAGGGTGTTGTAAAGGGCGATTTTATGACACCCAAACTGCACTTCGACAAATTTTACTACGACAACTTTATTTTTTTATTTCTGTATAAATGTATGTTTATCATATTGTATCTTTTGTCAACAGGCATGGTCGGAGCACCGGACGTTGTTAAACCATCAGAAAAAATCGAGGACCAGTCGCCGTATCTTAACGGCAACCCAGTTTTCACAATTAGCGGTAAGTTATTGTGATTTTAATTAACGCACTAGATGGCGTTGCTTTCGTTTATTCGTGAGTTTGTATTGACAAAAAACAAAAGACAAAAGTCGTTAAGACACGTTACAGGCCAATGGGGTTAAACAGCACTTGATATCAGGTCCATCAGGCTATTATTATTCTCTTTATTTACATTTTTCACAATTAATTTAAATATAAATATAAAAACATTTAAAAATATAAAAAAAAGGTAGACCTACCAGCATCGGGTACAGGGACCAAGCTACCGGTGGTTAGGGCTCCAGAGATAGGCACCTCCTCATAATACGTGCCGTGTCAAGCAGTACTGCCTTCTGCATCAGACCTATGATCTAACTGCCAAGGTCGAGTCTCCTTAGATGTTGATAGAGGCTCTTTGGAATAAGTCCATTCACCGAAAGTACTATCGGAACAATGATCGCCGAATCAACATTCCACACGTCGACAACCTCGTGAGCCAAGTCCAAATATTTCGTTTGTTTATCTTTTTCTGTCTATTATTATTATTATTGCCATTTTTATATGTATGTATTTCCAAAAATAGTAGTAGTAAGTATTAATACCCGTTGTTCTGTTACCCATAACACAAGCGGGTTAAGTCTAGCTTACTTTGGGAACAGATGGCGCTGTGTAGAGATGTCTATCAATATTTTATTTGTTTAATGTCTGTATTGTGTATGTTTCAAGAATTTCTTTTCGTCATAGTGTCGGGAAAGTACGTAGATAGTGTCAATTATCAACAGACACAAGTTCAATAGAATTACAAAGTGCATTACACTCATTGTTACGTAGTTATAATTTTCTTATTAAAAACTTAGTTCAAAGACGTAGGAAGTGTATTTTGCTTAAGTAAAATGAGTCTTATTACAAGAAATTAATGTATAATATAGCGTAGCTTGACTTCTTATAATGTATACGTACAGTCAGCCCCAAAAGTCGCTGAACACATTTCAAATTCCAAAACTGCTGAACACTAAAAGTAGCATAAGTCAGTGTCGAAACAAGAGTACAAAATAAGCTAAACGTACAAAACGACCATAACACGCTGCACACGGTTATTCCAAAAGTACCTGCACATGGGTATTTCAGAAGTATCTGAACACTAGTATTTCAAAAGTATCAGCACACGGGTATTTCAGTATACCTAATAATAATATAAAATTAAAAATTATGACTAACTTCCTACATTCGACTGAACTTACTTATTAAAATTATATAATAATTATTTTTAATTTTAAATGATTATTATTCTTCATAATTATTATGACTCTCCCTGTATGACCTCATCATATCACATCTATATATATCATAATCTCATTCCATGAATGAGGTATTAGCTGACAATCACTGAAAAAAAAAACCCTTGCAGTGGAATCCTTAAAAAAATATTTACGCTTTTCGACATGACTAATGTCTTATATTATATGCTGACAAAATTAATTTACTTACCTATCTTAATTTAATTTTCATTAAGTAGTAAGGTTTTCCTGAAAAAATAATTTCATTATATTATTTTGTTTTTATACAAAAATTAAATTTCAATACATAATCGTAAATAATATGTAATTTAAAAAAGAATTTAAATGTTGTAATCAGTCATCATCAAAGGTAGATTGCGAAGATCTTACAAACATTAAAATAAAAATAAGATTATTATTTTTTTAACAATAAGTAGAAACGAAATGAAACTAAAAACAATTCTCCCTTTTTGTGGACAATTCCAGCACTTGGAAACAAGGCCTGTATTGTGGCGAGTTTAACAGACAGTTCCGGGACAATGATTTATTTGTTTCATTTTTTTTTTGAGGACGAGTAGTTTGTCTCTGACGACAGTTACTACTTTACGCGGGCTATGGTGGGGCGGATGGCCCTCAACCAAAGACATTTTAGTGACGTGCCTCAGGGGCACCCCCTTTGGGGTACGAACCTCGGCCTGGACCGTCACTGACTAACAGGACGTGCGGAAAGCACGCCCTCTAGGAGCAAACAATGATGAAATGATTTGTAGATGGCTCAATCCTTAAATAGACAACAACCGCATTAGAAATCATGTCCCATGTCGCGGGTACTTTACAGGCACAAACAATATTTAGACTCAGGACCGTCATTTGTAGGTGGCAGTATCAATTGTCCTGCTTGAGATCCAAACCCTCGACCTCCACCACAAAAGTCTCTTACACACAAGCGCAACGACCAAAGCAGTTGCTAGAATAATATAATAGTTTTCACCTTACGTTGTTTTGTAATAAAACGTACTAGATAGAAAATTACCTATTATACTTATACTCGTAGTATTGCCACAGAAATCGTGTACATTTGTACGTTATTGATTATTTCACAATATACACTTACATTTCAATCTTAATTCACTTTGTAGTGAGTTAGAAGACGTAGTGTCACGACCCCATCTCATCTTGTGACGTGACATAAAATAAGTAGTCTTTATTTCTATAAGAAGGGATTGATTCCCGAAATTGGGACATCTTTCTTTACTAAAACAATTCCCACTCAATGCCAAATTGTTTTAGTAAATAAAGATGTCCCTATTTCGGGAATCGGGATTTGATTCCGGAAAATGGAACATCTTTTACTTCTATAAGAAGGGATATGATTCCCGAAACAGGGGCATCTTTTTTTACTAAAACAATTCCCACTTAATGCCTACTGAGCGAGTTGTCTTGCCATGGCACGCCTTAACGCAGGGACTTTTAAAAACCTGTAATTAAGAGACGTGAAGTAGGTATGTCCAGAATTAAGAAATTCTTTAGTGAATCGCACAAATTATTGTCTTGTCTGGCTGTCGAAAACATTTTGTGCGCCTGTTTTGCCAACACCGAGGTAGTTTATGTTTACCTAGTTACCTTCCCCTTTTAGTTAAATGGCAGATTCTGTAAATGGCAGATTCTTTAAACGACAGATTCTGAAAACGGCTGGAGTACAGTACCAAACAACTTCGTAATTCTATACATTATTAATAGACTGTTAAGCCTCAAATATGTTTTTGTCTCTATTTATCTCGTTTCTGATACAATCCTAAAAACAAAACAAAAAAAAACAACAATATTTATTTTTCCTTTTCCGTGATTTTTCTTTACAAAATGCTCCTGGAAAACGAATATGTTTATGTCCTGTTATCACTGAAAACGTGTAATCAAAAATCTATGCACGGTTAATTTATTGGCTTATTATTTATTTTATTATGAATTATTTTGTTATTTGTCATATTATTATATTATTTATATTGTTTCTAACAATAATTTGTATTCATAATAAATATTGAGACAAAAGGTCGATTCTACATGTCATTGTGACTTTTAAGCGAATAAATTATAAATTAAGTGTAAGTATTAATGTTCATGATGATTACTTTACCTAGGTATTAGTTTTAATTATTTATTTGTAAAATAACAATGTAACATAATTCTACTATTTTTATTAGTTTACACCTTGATTTGTTTACTCTCGTGGTACGGTTAACTTTAAAGAAATTTTGCTTCGTTAAATTTTCCGTCATAAGCGCGCCATTTTTATATTTAAAACTAACCCCTTACTCATAAACGCCTCTTAAATTTAATCACTGTTTAGCGAGATTTTTATTACGAAAACCAACCTTATACCAAACAACGTAAGAGTTTAAGCTAATTAGTCAATTGACTAAAATTTAAGATTCGTTTATGAGTCCTTACTCAGGGTTTATTACGTAATCAATTTTAATATCTTTAAATTTTTTAAACAGCTTACTGTAGACAGACATCAGCTGTAATAGGATTCAGTAATTATTGGCCATTGATTAATCATTGTTAAGTTTATAAACTTTATTTTTTTGTACATAATGATGTTGTAAAACAGTAATTAGGTAATATAATAATATTATTATATTGTTATTATATCATTTCGTGTAACGTTTCTTTCGAGTTTTCGTTTTGTAACAATGATATTACAATGATCAAATCTCATTTAGTCATATGCGATAATCAAGAGGTACTTAACAAATAAATATGTAAAAGTTCGTGTATGTATGTGCTTCTGTTTTTAACTGTCACTAAAAATAGGTTGTAAATTCGGTAGTATTATATTATCATGTGTGTTACTTAGTAATTTGTTTAACTAAGTAATAAGGTAAAAAATACATCGTTTCAAAATTATTTTGTAACAAAAGTTTGGTCCATTTTACAATTAAATTTTACTACAAATCCTTTAAGGGGTTATCTAAAGCGCCGATTACACTAGACTACATGTAGTGCACTACATTTTGCAGGACACTACATCTTGTAGGACACTACATCTTGTAGGACACTACATCTTGCAGGGCACTACATCTTGTAGGACACTACATGTAGTCTTTCCATTTCTAAAACAATTACATGGAAATGGAAAGACTACAAGTCTTATAAAATTATTATTTTTTACAATTACACCTATTTTGTAGATCACATTGCAGCCGCTCTCTCTTTGTGAAAATCGAGATGGATCGAGTTAGAAACAGCATCATTTTGTTTGTGTTACACCCAGGTTCACTGGTAGAAGGCAGGCATTAAGCCCATCTGGGTACAAATTACATATTAAGTGTATTAAATAGTCTTTATTTCGTAAGTATTGGCATGAGTGCATGACATTTTATTACAAATTAAATAATTAAGTTTCTCCGTACTTTACCTTTTGGCATGCAAATTGCACATTTCAAAATAAAATATTATGACAATAGAAATATGCACAAAATTGGGTATTCTTAAATTGTATTATTCTCAAGTTCTTCTTAAAAACATTAAGTAAAAACATTTTAAATATTAAACGTATTTCGATACAAAGTCAACAGTCACAGAAATAACAAGACACTAGGAACATTCTCTTTGTTTCATACCGCAACGTAATGCAGGTATTGTTTAAGATACATTACTGTATACAAAATACATACAAAATAAAATTAAAAACCCTTCAGTACTGTCTACATGTAAAATATTACATTAATCCACAATTTACTGCAGTAACTTTATGCAAATGAAACCTCTCCTAACATTCACCATTTTTAACTTTCGCCTACCCAGCCTCGTCTAAGGAGGTCCTTAAATCTATATCTATACATAAAGCCCGATTTACACATCGACTAGTACAGTAGCGAGTTAAGTAGTAAGTTGTTGATTAAGTTGCCAAAAAATAGGATGGAAATCTATTTAAATCAACTTAATCAACAACTTACTACTTAACTCGCTACTGTACTTGTCGATGTGTAAATCGGGCGTAATTGTAGGTCGCCCCTTTAGAGCAGATACCTAAAAGAAAAAAATACGACGGCTTTTTTAAAAATACATCTTAATTAGTAATTACTTGGCTGTATTATACTGCGTTTATTGTATTTTAATCTTTTAGCATTTTATAGAAGCTTTATAGCTGTTATTACATTCTTAATTAGAACACATTTTATTATGAATTTTTATATTTTTAATTAAATTAAATTTATAAAGGCAAGCATCATAGTATTTTATTAAATGTACTACTATGTGTACTAAAAGTACTCAATTATAAAAGTAAAACGTACCATAAAATTTTAATGAACTTTAAAAATCGGTCGGTTTTAATTTAGCCCAATCCAAGACCTAGGCCCCTACTAAAATACCAACACATTATCCTCCTTTTTACCTATCGAGTCGGAGAACTTGTGTATAACGGCTGAGATCTTAGTCTTGCCGATACGTGGTCTCTACTCTAGCAGACGTTTGTTCCAACGTCAGGTATTTCTGCAGATATGATCAGCCTATTGCCGCTTAAGCCTCCTTACTTATTTACGAATAAAATATGTAACTTGGGCTCTTAGATAACACCAATGTAAATATCATATCGGGGTCGTTAAGACCCCAAACAATCCTCGCAGCGCTACTTTAAGTTTGTCTGTAGCCATACATTAGTTTCCTTCTTTTTATTTCCCTTAGTCGGTTTTTACGACACCCATGGGATGAGATGAGGTGGTGACATATTGTATTCTTACTCCGTCACCACACGGAATACCTATACCAATCCAGCCAGCGTGGTATTAGTAGACCAAGTATCCTTCCGTCACGGGAGGAGGCTCGTCCCTGCAGTGAAAAATTAATGGGCTGTTATGATGATGATAATGATACATTAAAGTGACCATATTTCGACACTGTATGAGTATACTGGTTCTGGATATATTGAGTATGAGATGAGCTGGTTACACTGTAATTTATTTTTAAGAGGAAAATTAATTATACTATTCTCAACAAAATCTTTTTGCTGATAAAAGATTATTAACTAACAACACGATAAGAACTTTTTATTATGTTTTATGAGTTAATTGATTATATAAACAGAAGGGAGACAATCAGTCTGTTTGTTATATGTGTGTAAGAAACAGTTGTACAAATATTTAATGTTTTGAATACTAATATTAAATTGTATTGTTTTATTGTAGTGTCACTAAATAGATAGTTACAGAAGTCTATAGTATGTAATCTATACATATAAATAAAATTGGAGTGTCTGTTTGTAACATAATATCCACGGTTTTTTTACTAATCGCATACCAATGCCGAAAATCACAATTAAAACATTTTTGTCTGTCTGTTTGTTCCGGCTAATCTCCGAAGCCACTGGAACGATTTCGATGGGAATTTCACTATTGTATAAATTTTACGGCGCGTAAACTAGGCTACATTAGATTTTTGTAACCATTTAGAGTTCCGCAGAAAAAATTAAAACCATAAGAATGTTAATGATACCTATATGATTTTATCTAATGGGCTTTTACGGAAGGTTATAACGAGTAACTTAGGCTTCTTTAGGCGATCAGCGGTTGCGCTATTAAAAACAAAATCAAAGCCTTGTTACCAACCAATAAATATTTTAGCATTTCTTAAACACTTTGTACGTACTTTTACTTCTGTATTTATCTCTGTTATGTGGTTATGTTATGGTGACAAGAAACATTGAAATGTTGTTACTTGGGAAAGTACCGAAATTAAAGTGGTGTTGATTATTACTATAAGGGATTATTCATGTGTTTTCTTGGTATTATCACAAGATAAAAAATAGGTATGTATATTATGTGTAATCCAATCTATATTCAAAGTACATACAAATAAAATATAAGTTCTCTACATAACTTAGCTGGGTGGCTAGATTTACTAAAAACTTATTATTCTTCAAAAGTGTAGTTGGCTACTTTACAAATAAGCTTCTAATCTCGTAAAGTCTTACAACCCTGTAATACCACTGGCTACTGCAGCCTTCCATCTTAACACAGTAACATTTGCACACTACTGCTTGGAGGTTGATTAAGGTCCACTTGTATGATAGCACATTCAAACGACTCTGCTCCAACACCGCTCCCACCCAATACCATCCTATTCTAAGGGCCAGATTCAGAGACCGCACTTTGACTTTACTTTAGCAAAGTCTAGTTATTATCTCTGAATTTGAAAAACATTAAAGTAATCTTTCGCATGAAAAAGTTTACTTTGGGAAGATTACTTTGAAAGAAAGTAAAGTCACGACTCTGAATCTGGGCCTTATGTCTCGTTTTTGCATCAAAGTCGAACTTTCCTTCAAAGTAAAGTCAAAGTGCGATCTCTGAATCTGGCCCTTAGACGACTGCTCGTAGTCTACTCGACGATAGCTAGCACCTAGCAGTCCACGCAGTAACTGTTAGCAAACGGCCTTTTCATTTTCATTTTCGATAAACTAACCTTGTAACTGTACCGACAGTTGTCTCCTGCTCTATATTTCATACTATACTATTCTTAGTATGAAAAAGTAGTAGATCCGCAACTAGGTCAGTGGAGCAACGACGCGACAACGTGAGGTTCCGCATACGTTTCCTACATTCTCAAGTTTTGCGCTAATGAACCTTTTATGTATGAAACTAGCTGTTGTTAGCTGTTGTGCTTGTTTTGATGTCGGAATATGGATAAAAGTAAAATGCCCTACTAGATTTAATTTAGTTACTTACTCTATATTTTTACACTACTTATTGATTTTTATTTATTTATTTTTTATTTATTTGGAAGACCAACAGCAGTTTGACAATATGGTTAAAAGAAATAGGAAACATAGAGCCAATTATAGGTCCTCACAAAAAGCAACAAGGTACATGCACAAAAAGTTACATACAGAATTAAACACACAAAAAAATATAATATATTTTATACGAATAATGCCCTACACCCGGTCTATTAAATTATCCTTATCCTTTAGGTAAAACCATCTTTGGATAATTATAATCTAAAAACATCGAGTGTCATTTTTGCCGGCTCAGAACTACAATTTGTTGTATCTCACAAAGAATTGTATTGCACAGGATTCGAACCCGTGTCCACGTGCGTCATTGAGATGATTAACACATGTATAACAATGTGACAAAACGGTTAGTTAGTTGTTATATAATACATACACATGTTTATAATTTTATTGCACTATTATAATAAACAATAGTAAAATCTATTAATAAATAAACAGTAGACAATTAATCACTATTTCTTATTAGCTGTACATTTAATAAATTAATTATGGGACATTTATTATAAGCGATACTAAAAAGAAATAATTATTTTGATAGATTTTCTTTTTATTTTTCCGTAGTAAATAGACTATCATACACAAAAAGTATCCAATTTGGATGAATAGTTCTTGAGCTTATGATATCCAAACCGACATATTTGTCGGTTTGGATATCATATAAAAAACGAGTATGCTCAGCGATCACTGTTACTGTTGTCATCTTTCCGGTTGCATGCATGGTAGAGCAGTCGTAGGTATATGCGGCTACACTGCGCGAGGCCGCAGTTTCTTATCCCGCGCAAGATAATTTGTGCAACCCTCAAATGCTGGATGATCTTTATATCCGTTAAATACATGTTTGTAAAAGTCTTCGCAGCTTAGAATTTAACCAATGGAACAAAACAAAACACATAAATGATAATCAGTTATCTGTAATTTCAACATTATGTTTCTGGCACTTCCCCTACCACTACTTCCTCTGGTTTTATCTCTAAACATTGTCTCAACATACCAGCCCATTAATGTCCTCCTCCCGTAATGGAGGGATACTTGACCTACTAATACCACGTTGGCTAGACGGATTTGTATAGGGTTTAATTTCAAGTTTTGCTTCTTTTTATCACGTAAATATAATATTCACGGATAGTCCCTTAGTCGGTTCAGGACGCCCATGGGATGGGATGGAGTAGTGACATATTGTATTCTTACTCCGTCACCACACGGAGAGACATTGACTAATATTGTCTAAACCTCGATCTTACTAACAAAACATTCCCGCGATAATCGACAATAAACATAATAAGCGCTTCCACATTATTATTACCAAACTAAGTACCTACGAAATAAATTGCAATCTCTACAATGCATACATTCAATTGGCCTTGACACCCACTATTACGAAATTTAAGGTTACCTTTAAAATTATCAGTACACTTATATACCTCGGGCAACTAGTGCAGAATAATACTTTCACGAACAAAGTTCATTTAACTCATAAATAATATTATCTGTATTGAGTTATAAACAGATAGGGAACAGGGTACTTTACCCTCATTAAACGAATAAACATCGTTAAGTTCTCTCTTGTATTCATATTTCTGTTAGTTGAATTAAAAATGTGATCCGTTTTACTGTGTGACTAACTTACCGATTTTAGTGGATTACTTAATTCTTTTTTTTTTATTTTCGTTCCGTCTCATCGGAAAGATAATTCATAGTGTTTATATGAAATTTTAAAAATGGAACATGTTTTAAACTCTGTGTGAAGGTGACATCTTTGAACTTCAAAAAAAAAATAAGACTGTCATTTGTTTTTGAGCGCGAATTTAAAATGTCAATAAAATTGTCGATTAGTGATTTTTGTTTGTTTTTTTTTAAATATTTTTCTTTGTTTAATGTAATCGCTGCTTTCTTTGTTAATTGTGTAATGTAATCTTTATAATATTATTTAAATATGTTTAATTCGTGAATAAATAACATGTAGTTAAAAAAAACAATCTGTTTGTTGTAAATTCTCGGTTAGCCTTGGAGAGAATACGATTTTTTTAAGCTAATTAATCCGAATAATAGTTTTTTTCCGATGAGGAAACAACTTTTCCGCTATCGGTCTTCGATTTTGTTCGCCCAGTCTTTCTTTAAAACTCAAGTGAAGTGTTTGGTTTTCAATGTGAAATAAAGACTAACAAAATGTCTTTGTTGACTATGGGAGCTAGGATTGAGTTGGCGTTCAACAAGTTATTGAGAAGCAAAGATGGCTATACTGTTATTGGTAAGTGCTCTGTAATGCTTTTTGGTAGTCAATTACATACTGTGTAGAGATGGGTTTATTCCAATTACACAGACAGAGAGTAATGTCCTACTGCAGGGACGGGCCTCCTCCCGTGAAGGAGGTATACTAGGCCTACTAATACCACGCTGGCCAGACGGATTGGTATAGGGTTTAATTACAAGTTTTCCTTCTTTTTATTTCGTACAGATAACATTTACGGATAGTCCCTTAGTCGGTTTTTACGACACTCATGGGTTGAGATGATTCTTCCAATGATTGAGGGATACTTACTTGGTCCTATGTGTATGGCGCTGGCTAGCTCAGAAATGACTAGAATCCATCGAAATTAAATACTAATACCTACTAGACTATTCAAACCTATAAGCGCTGTGTTATGTAAGAACTAGGTGGATTCCTTCTTTGTTGAAATCCTTACACGTACTTCAACTATTTGCAATTATAGAGTAAGAATGGCATAGAATGGGTCTTGCCATTATTTATATAGAAAAGTGAAGGGAAGACAATGAAAAGCATCTTGTCTTTGTCGTAAAATTGCCTTAAGCGACTCTGGAAAAGGATCCGAAGTAAAAAAAAAGTATTAGGTAAGTCTGGTTGGAGATGGTTCTTAGCTAGGTTCGGTACCTGAAGTGGCATGTTACAGGCCTGATATAGGCGTTATTCGATAAAAAAAATCAAAGAAAAGTGTTAATTTAGTGTAAATGTATTAAGAAGTACAGGATAAAGAACAAAATTCATTCTTAGCCTAGTTTGTCAGTATTAGAAAGTCATTTGTGTAATAATAGGAACGCGTTTCCCTCGAACCATGGAGAAACCCTGTGCTTGCTGTGGGATATTACAATACTTGTTAATTATAACCTTGTTATTGTAATTTAACGCCTGTAATATTCCGCTACTGATATAAATAATGTCATTACTAAATAGTAGACGAATAATTTTTATTAGTATTAAATAAATTTTCCGTGAGTTTATTACTTAATTGGTTGATACAAATGATAAGTCAGTTAAGCAATGTCGCAGTCTTTTTAAAGGTGGGTACTGGCTAATCCGTGTGGTGACGGAGTAAGAACACAATATGTCACCACACCATCTCATCCCATGAGTGTCGTAAAAATCGACTAAGGGACTATCCGTGAATGTTATCTGTACGAAATAAAAAGAAGGAAAACTTGAAATTAAACCCTATACGAATCCGTCTGGCCAGCGTGGTATTAGTAGGCCAAGTATCCCTCCTTCACGGGAGGAGGCCCTGCAGTGGGACATTAATGGGCTGTTATGATGATGCCACGTCAAGTGGCAACTGAGAGATCTGACATATCTGGCGTAAAAGCGCGACGCACGCGACGTTGTTATGTAAGAAATGTTGACTGACATGTCGAGCGAAGTCCGGCACCGTCATGTTACTTCCCGATGTCGCTGGCGACACGTGTCGCCATTTGTCCCCTAGTGGATCGCCTGCCTGCACAAATATAACTGTTTGCATTGGTCTGAGTTTTCTCTGTGTACTGCTCGCGCAATCTTCTTTGCCGACATGACGTTAGATTTCAGAGAAGTCAGCGCATGTACATGAACGGCCGGAGCACTCACGGCCGTTCTCAAGAAGAGTAGGGCCCGCCGAAGGGAGACTGGACGCAAAGGTTCTACCGGTTCCTCAGGCCCCCTCCAAGTGGGCGATGAAGGAGTGCTGCTGGGGACTTTTAGTGGGAGCACCGGGGGTTTACCTAAGCCCCTGGGAGCCCCACATACCCAAGCAATAACAAAAAAATGAGCACGAACCCAAAAAATACCACTTAGATCTACAAAAAGACATCTATGCAGCTATTGGCAACAACTTCAAGCCTAGATTCTCTACCAAAAAAAAACCAAAAGCATGATGATTAAAGAGAAACGCCTATAAATATGGCCCACTTAATCTTTACAAGGAGAGGGAGGAGGCCTGTCCCTGCAGTGGGACATTAATGGGCTGTTAAAAATAAAATAAGAAATACTTTACAATGTATGTTACCTATGTATCATTGAAATAAATAAGATCTGAAGAGAATTTTTTGAAGAGAAACGCTTATGATAGACTTTGTGCTCTATAACATCACGTACGCTGTTATCAAGAACTATGATTAGCCAATCAACAGTTTAGAGAGACAGTAAGACAGTAGCCACTTATCCACTGCTTATCAGTACTAGGTACTGTCATACTACTCGTGTATTGATTTAAGATTTAGATAACTTATGTTCTTAAGAAGGCATGATAGTAGGGTATTATTGGGCATTCTGTACCACTTTCGTCCAGTCGCTCCGCGAAACAAGTTTCGCTCTCGCTCAGGACTCGTGGTCCAAAATGCCCAATAATATAAATTTAATATAACCAGCGACGTGTGGCTTCGAAACTTCAATAAATAACTAACGCCTAATATATTCACGTGAGCAATAACAATGACGACATTATAGCTAAGACATCAACAACTGGCACTTTAAAAATTACCAACAACCAGTATTTTTAATTTTAGTGTGTTTGTGTCATTATAGACAGAATTAATAAAAATATATTGTGAGGAGGATAATAGGATGGTAAAATTTGTTCCAGTACTTAAAAGAAGTTGAGTAGATTTAAGATCGATTAGTATTTATAAAGATTAACAATCTTTAAACTTGATCATTATTAATTAAGCTGTAATATGTATATAACATGAAATTTGTCAAACAACCACAATCTTTGCAATTAAATATAATTTGCAATGATTCTTGTAAGACTGAATCACGTCATGGAAAATTATTACCTAATACCATACGATGCATTATTTGCGGACCATCAAACTGTGGCAAAACAAACTTGTTAATTGGTCTACTTCTACATGAAAATGGATTAAACTTTCAAAACATCTACATATATTCAAAAACTTTACTTCAACCAAAATATGTGTTTTTAGAAAAGGTTTTACAGCAAGTACCATGTATATCATTACAAAAATTTCAAGGAAATGAAGAAGTGTTAAAAGTTGAGGATGCGAAACCAAACTCTATAATTATTTTTGATGACGTGGCGTGTGAGAATCAAAATAATATGCGTGATTACTTTGCTATGGGTAGACACAAATACATCGATTGTTTTTACCTAAATCAAACATACAGTAAAATCCCAAAACAATTAGTAAGAGATAATGCTAACCTGATAGTACTTTTTAAACAAGATGACATTAATTTAAGACATGTTTATGATGAACATGTTAATACCGATATGACTTGGTTTGAATTCCGTGAAATGTGTTCCAGGATATGGAGTGAACCCTTCAACTATGTTGTAATTAATAAAGATTGTTCTAAAAATAATGGATGCTATAGAACTAAATTTGATACCTTTGTAATCTTTGATTAAAATTTCGAATATTTAAGGTTGTCATCTTTGTATTATTATTATTCTGTATACGACTTTCAACCGATAACAAGCATGGAAAAATCCTTAAAAAGACAAATTGTTGATGCTGCAGAAGCTGTAAAGAGAAAAGTACGGAACATGCGAGATATTGAGATTAGCAATAAACAAGCATTGGAATCAGTTTTCAAGCCTGTAACAGAATCTCTCAACCTGCTTTCCAACGCTAATAATCAAATCGAAGGTCCATTGAATAAACAAACTATGCAGAATGAAAATCCAAAAAGTAAAGATGACAGTGATGAATCTGACAATGACAGTGAAAGTTCTTTTCAATCATTGGTTGATGATGTTAATATTAAAGAGCACGACACTTCATCCTGGTCGTTATCTTCAGAAGCCCTACGAGACATCCCGTTTGGCGTTCGAGTAGATCAAGGGAAATTTATGTTAGGGTCTGCTAATATAACAGTTGGTGATGAATTTATTGTAGTAGCTGGTTGTAAATATCGTAATACACCTGGTTTGAAACAATTGTTATTAAAAAAGAATGTAGATTTAAGCGTAGTTACAGAGAGTGACATGCAAAATTATAAATCGATGTTGCTTGATACAAATGCACATCGTAGAGATTTCGAACCAAATAAACCAATAAAAAGTAATAAGGGAATGAAATATTTACAAGTTATTAAACCGCTTTTCTCAGTACAAAGTACAATTCCTGGTAAGCAATCTAAAGGTAAAGGAATGTCAATGAAAAAAATGTGGAGACAAAATGTGGATTACATTTATTGGGATAATCCAAATGAATTAGTTGATAGATTAAAGTTGTTAATAGCATCTCGAGATGCTGGCAATACAGGCTTAGATAATGAAATTATGTCTATTATTGAGGAATTACGTGAAAATAAAATTATTATTAAATAAAAGTTGTATGTATATAATGTTCATTTTATTTCTAACCTTACAGTACAACACACTCTAAACATGAATGTAGACAAATTCGGTCATTATATTCATAAACGAATGCGTTTATCTGAGTTATTCGAGATTAATAATAACGCTTTGTATAAATCTGAAAACGGTGACTTTGATTTGAAAGCATCACGACTAAGAGGTATTAGACTGCCTGAAGAAGCTGATGACGTGGTAAATAAGGAATACGTAGATAAAATTAAAACAGAAATTATACAAGAAATTAATAAGTCGCTACACGTTCAAAGTATTTTAAATACAAAGTTTACAAATACTTTGCTTCATTTAGAAGACAAATTTTATACAAAAACCACTGTAGACAAGTTAATTAATCATAATGATAAAGCAACAAATTGTTAATGAAATACACAAAGCAGCACGAAAAAACTTTCTGCGACGACCTGTAATATTGAAAGGAATCGATGATTTATGGCAAGCTGATCTGATAGATATACAGACGTTGAGAAAAAGTAATAAAGGATATAATTATATTTTATTAGTGATTGATTGCTTTTCTAAATACGCTTGGGCTGAACCATTGAAATCTAAAAACATGATAGATGTTACACATGCTTTCGATGAAATATTACGTAGTAGCCATCGCAGACCAATCAACTTACAAACTGATTCTGGAAAAGAGTTTTATAATACAACTTTTAAAAATCTTATGAAGAGGTTTAACATTAACCACTATTCTACTTTTTCTACCAAGAAAGCTTCAATAGTCGAGAGATTAATAAAGACTATCAAAAATAAACTATACAAATGTTTTAGTTTAAATGGAAGCTATAATTGGTTAGGATCGATATTGACAAATATATTGAAGACATATAACAATACATATCATCGTACTATTCAATGCAAACCTTCCGATGTGAAAAAATCAAATGAGTTATTAATAAAAAATAATATTAATAAATCACAAAATCATTTATGTATTCGGTCTAAACCTAAATTTAAAGTCGGTGACAATGTACGAATTAGTAAATACAAACATATATTTGAAAAAGGATATACTCCTAATTGGTCTACTGAGCTGTTTATCATAAAAAAGATCAATAAAACGAAACCAACAACATATTACATAGAAGATCAGCGAAAACAACCAATATTAGGCACGTTTTACGAACAAGAACTCCAAAAATCTCATCATCCTGGTGTGTACTTGATTGAAAAGGTTTTAAAAAGAAAAGGAAATAAATTATTCGTAAAATGGTTGGGATTAAGCAATGATGATAACAGTTGGATTAATAAAACCGCAATAACAGATTGAAATAACAATTATATAACCATATTCCTTACATATATTATATTTACTTTACTTTGAGCAATGCAAGGAGGTGGACTGCTTAACACTATTATTGATAATCTACCGTTTGAACTTCACCTGCCTGGTTATAACTATTGCGGACCAGGCACAAAACTAAAAAAAAGATTACTCAGAGGTGATCGAGGTGTTAATAAGCTAGACGAAGCTTGTATGCAACACGATATTGCATATGATAACCATAAAGACTTACCCAATCGACACAAAGCTGATTTACAACTACTAGATATGGCTAAAAAAAGACTTAAATCGAAAGATGCAAGAAAAGGAGAAAAACTTAGTTCCTGGTTAGTGAGCAAAGTTATGAAAGCTAAATTAAAATCTGGTGCTGGCGTTAAGGCGTTTAATAGTTTTATATCAAAAATTAAATCTGTGGTTAAGAAAATGAAACCCAAAAACAGTAAAACATTAATAAACACCGCATACTCAGTTGCAAAGAAACTTTTTCCATGCACTCCAAATATGCGAATACCACGAGTTATACCGTTACCAAAAACTGGAGGAATTCTACCTTTAATTCCAATTTTTGCTGGTTTATCAGCTTTAGGCTCTTTAGCTGGTGGCGTAGCCGGTATAGCAAAAACGGTGAATGAATATAAAGCAGCTCAAAAGAATTTACAAGAAACAGAACGACATAACAGATCTATGGAGACATTAGCCATAGGCAAGGGTTTATACATAAAACAACATAAAAATGGCAAAGGATTATATATAAAATCTCCAAAAAACTGAAGTGGAAGCTACCTAATCGACCTTTAACTAATTTGGATATTGAAAATCATGCACGAGACATTCCTCACTTTCGAGGAGTGTACATGAAGGATCAGTTACCAAGTTCACCAAAACGGATTGAGTGTGGTATAGTGAACTTGGATAATGCAAAAAACGAAGGAACACATTGGGTAGCTTATGTTAAAGTTAATAATTACTGTGAATATTTTGACAGCTTTGGTGATTTAAAACCCCCCAGGGAATTGATGAAGTATTTTAAAAATTATAATGTTTTTTATAATTATACAAGATATCAAAATTTTAATTCTGTAAATTGTGGACATTTATGTTTAGAATATTTGTGGAAATATTGGAATAAAAACATATAAATTTTATGCGTTTGTTTAATTTAAACCATTTGCAAGATGTCACTCACTTTGTCGATAACTGGGAACTCTTCAGATTTATCTGTGTACTATACTAACACACTACAATTATCTGAACAATATGAATGCGCCTTATTGCATTTCTCAACATTTAACTCTATTCCAAACATTGACAAAAGAAATAATAAGTTATATTATGACACCAATGAAGTTATTGAAGTACCGGAAGGCACCTATGAATTACAAGACATCGGTGATTATTTAAAATCAGAAATAAAGGACGCTGTGTTCAAATTAGAGTGTAATAATAACACTCTAAAAACTAGTATATACTGCACAAAAAATATAAATTTTAATAAAGAAAACACTTTCTGCAGTTTGTTAGGGTTTAAGAAACAGATCTTGGAAGGAAATAAATGGCATGTGTCTGAGTTTCCAGTCAACATTTTACCTACGACCGTGATCAGGATAGAATGTGATATTGTAAGCGGCTCGTACATAAACGGAGAATCCAGTCACATTATACACGAATTTGCACTGAACGTACCACCTGGATACAGAATAATAGAAATTCCTAAGAACGTAATATACTTTCCGATTAACCAAAAAAATATAAACAGCATACGAATTAGGTTATTAGATATAAATAACCGTTTAATAAATTTACGAGGTGAAGAAGTTCAACTGTATTTACACCTAAGAAGAAAAAATGATTGATTACAATAAATATGTGCTTCAAGAAAATAAACATATCAGTTCAGTTCAAGCTATCACCCAAACAAGAGCTATCTCGAAGAAAAAGAAAATAAAATTAACTAAAGAAAATAAGATATTTCTTAAAGCAATCGGTTTACTAAAATGAATATATTAGATGTTTTATCCACACCAACTTACGATAATACTGTTGAGGGAATAGAATTCCATTCTTACAAGCCATATGTAACAAGTTTCAATAGAAATGATGAAATTCGTATACCTATCAACCAACAAGATTTGTACATATTACCATCAGCAAGCACCTTGTATTTGGAAGGAACTGTTATCGTTAGTAAAAAAGATTTGAAAGACGTTGCTAGTAGCATCAATTTTACGAATAATGCGCTACTCTATCTGTTTCAAGACATAAGGTACGAGCTTAATGGAGTAGAAATAGATAAAATTAAAAATGCTGGCATAACAACTACAATGAAGTCGTTAATTTCAATGAATGAGAGTGAATCAAAGATGTCTTATGCCTGGGGCTGGAATATAGATGGTATAAAAAATGTGAATGGTGGTAGATTTTCAGCATCTATACCTCTTTGTAATATCCTCGGGTTCGCAGAAGATTTTAAGAAAGTTGTAATAAACAGTAGACACGAACTGATATTGTTAAGAAGCAACACTAACCTAAATGCTGTAAAACTTAATACAGGTGAAATTATAGAAGATGTTCTTATAAATAAAATCATATGGCGCGTGCCTCATGTTAAGGTATCAGATAGAGAAAAAATAAGTTTGTTAAAAATGTTAGAAAAAGATCGACCGCTCCAGATGATATTCAGAAATTGGGACTTGTACGAATATCCCGCATTACCTAAAACCACAAAACATACTTGGTCTATTAAAACTTCGTCACAAATAGAGAAACCACGCTTTGTTATTATTGGACTACAGACTCAAAGAAAAAATAATTCAGGTGCTGACATGTCTCAGTTCGATCATTGTCATATTCGTGATGTTAGAGTGTACCTAAATTCAACATATTTCCCTTATGAAAATCTAAATGTTAACTTTGCTAATAACAGAGTTGCTTTATTATACGAGCAATACACTAGATTTCAACAGTCATATTACGGACGTCGCGCGGAACCCTTATTAAGTGAAAAACAGTTTAAAGACTTAGCACCGTTATTTGTTGTCGACTGTTCTAGACAAGCTGATAATCTAAAAGGAGGCTCTGTCGTAGATGTACGAGTGGAAATTGAAACTGATTCAGATATACCAGATCAAACATCTGCTTACTGTCTCATACTAAACGACTGCATAATTGAGTATAAGCCGTTGAGTAACACCGTTAAGAAAATATCATGAGCCCAGATACTATCATATTAGATGTCCAAGGATTTAAAGACCTTAACAACGATTTTATAGTAAAGGAGTTAGCTTTAGCCACTTCTGAATACACACAAACTTTTTTAATCAAGCCACCTTACTTGTTTAAATATTTAACAAATGACGAAAAAAAGCAAGTTAAATGGTTGGAAAGAAACAGAGGAATTTATTGGAACGAAGGTTTCATAGACTATAGAGAATTTCATCGTGTAATTGTCCAATACCTGGAAAGTAAGGATATTATTGTAAAAGGTCTGGAGAAAATTAATTGGGTTAAGGACTTGTGTGTGAATTGTAATGTCTTAGAACTTGACGAAAAACAATGTCCTAATTTATCTGTGCTACACAAAACATTCAGTGGTGTAAAAAATAATTTTAATTGTAATTATCATTTAAAGCACTGTGCACTAAAAAATGTAATATGTATAAAAAAATATTTAGAAAATAGTAAAAGTTCAAATTGTAATCTATTATTCTAAGGAAATAAAAATACTTTTTACAAATATATAATGCTTTTATTTTATTACAAATATACGTACATTAATATCTAATACACATTAGAGACATAAAATGAATACAATTTATTACATTAAACATAACCTAATCAACTAACTACAATATTAAAAAAAATCAGTAAAAATCATTATCTATTAAAGATTTTGAGATTTTTTTCACCAATGATTCAGTTTCGTCCAGAACAGAATCATTAGCGTCTTTAACAATATATTGCGCGCTTAGTATAACGTTCTCGCAATCACTATCACTATCATAGGTTTCAGGAGTGTTATTACATAGGTCTAGCACTGAAACTTTTATCAATTTAATGCCAGGTCGTTGTGGTCGACTCATTACGTAAGATTTTGAAGATTTCAGTTTCTTCGATCTCTCCTTACGTCGTTGTTTCAACGTCTTATCTTTCGTTACTTGTTTGCAGCATACGGTTTCCTTGCGAAGCATTTCGTTATAGTCTTCATTAGGATCCTGAGCATACTGACTGAACATAATCGTTGAGTCGGAAATCTGAAACAAATTATAATTAAATCATTAACACGTTGTTAAAATAAGTTACTGTTTTATTGAACCCAAAGGTAACCAAAGTTTATTTTATTTTATTAATTAAAAACTTACCATTGACATGATTCTGTAGCACAAGTACACGAGTTAAATAATATTTCGTAATTGAAAAAAATAAAGTATTTTATACAAATTAATTCAATCTATATATTAAAATGCTAATAATGCATATTGTGTCTGCAAGAAGAAATATTTGCACAGTATGTTTGTCAGTTGAAAAAGTCTACTACATGACTACATATAAAAAAATATATATTAAGAATATTGTTATATTCTTAATACAGTTTTTTTTTTAATATTAAAAAAAAAACATTTATATCTAAGCGATGACTGGAGCAATCGCTAGTATATCATTATTGTCTGTATTGCATTTTATAATGTAGGTTGGTTGTATGTAATGTAGGTATATTGGTCTCGTGTTACATCCTGTTCTATATACTTCTATGTTTTTATATTCAACTATAATCCAACTTTATAATAGAAAAAGAACATAATTTGTACAAGGTTTTATTCGTGACTTTGTTCGCTTGAATTAATAATTGGTTAAGTATATAGTTAATTCGATTTCAAATACCAAAATAGTGGAAATGAGCGATAGAAAAATATTTACATAGTTATATAATATTATGCATGTACTTATATAAACTGATGGTCTTATGTATATATCATCATGAATTGATAACAATATAACATTTCATTTTTATATATTTTTCGCTAATATTCATCTAATAAAAACATTTTATTGTTTTTATTTTTTAAAGACAACAACTCTTGCACTAGGTATTACTCGTATGTCGCGGGGACTTTTTACATATATATTTAAACTATTGGGTACAAATCACAGCCAGACTCAGGACAACAATTTGTGGATCATACAAATAATTGTCCTGCATGGGATTCGAACCCACAGCTTCGAGCACGTTAGTCGCTTACGCTACCACCGAGCCATCAAGGAGGGCATTACGAAACGTTGTTCGTAAAACGCTTGCTAAGCGTATGTATTGTCATACGGTTGAAAGTAGGTCATAGCAAACGCATATTTATATAATAATCATAAAAAACTATTTATGGTTGCGACTCTGTTCGCATGGATTATAATGGTTATATTTATAAATTAAATAAAACAAGTAAATGTAGTCAACATTTTATTTTTACATAAACAAAAGCAGTACTTAACCCTACTAAGTAGGTAGATATTTAGATGGAACTTAAATATATTTTTAATATTTTCATTTATTAATATATTTACATATACAATCGATACTTAAATCTAATACCTTAATACTAAAATAAAGTAGTAATTTACTTATACACTTTCACAGCAAAGAAAGCTTAGTCTAAACCTCATCTTTAGTTTTAAGCATATATGAATGACCCCAAGCTTGTGTTGATATTTTATCCAAAGATATCGCTCGTTTATAAATCATCGTTGTTAGATAATACAATTTTGTTGATAGACTGCGTAAATATTTCGTGTTTTATTGATTTAAACATTGGATTTTTTCTATGGATAACTCCACCATTAAATAAAATATTTTCATAATCTGTAATACTTAAATCTCTTACTACACATGACTTTATTCCCTTTGCTTTTTTAGTGATTTTTTTTTGAGTTTTTAAAGAGTACAATTTAGATCTTAAACCAACAAAATCGGAGATATATTCTCCTCCCATTTCATCTTTGAATAAACCAGGAACTTTTTTATTGATAAGCGGTATCTTAAAATAGTTCATAGCTTCATAGTTGCTGGTGTCAAAATATTGTAAAAACTGATACTTTAAATCATAGTAAAAGTCATTAGTATATATTTCGTACACAAAAGAGTCCGTGTCTGTATAACACAACTGTACTCGCTCTTTGTAATAAGGCTTTACAATATTGTAATGAAAATTATACATGTGTGACTTAGAAAGTTCTAATACAGTGAATCCTATATAAATCGGTTTATCTAAAATAATTTGGTCTGGCCTCATTTGTATTGCAACTAAGTTTTCAGATAGAATTGAAGCACTATGGAAATAAGGATTGGATACAAGCCTTTCAGCGGATATGGACTTTTTGGTACGATTATTTTGATCGCTCCATTGATTAACTAAATGTACGCTTACTCTTTTTTCAGTATTTTCTAATGTTTTACCAAAAACACTGTTATTCAGTAACTTAAAAAAATCTTGTTCGAAGGCACTTTGTGCCTTCTGTCGTAATTGTGTGTTCAATTCTATATATTGCTTTAAGTAAGGACTCTGTCTAAAAGTTATAGCTCTATGTATTTTACGTAGTATTAAACCATGTTCTATACATTTTTTTAAATGTACATAATGTATGACATAGTTATACTTATTATATAAATTAGCAATTAGTTTATTAGATTTACCGCCTGGGGGAATGCATTTCTCTGGACAAAAAGGCAAATCGTTATGGTAATCGTGTAAATGTTCAGGATATAAAAGATCAACTTCTAATATAAATCCCCACTCAGCATTATCTGTAATATTTTCTACGTGTAAATTATACAATTCGCGTTCACTAAGAAACCTAAAACCTGAATATGGTAGATACTGGCACATGCTATAACCGTAAAGATTATTACAGTCAAGGTATACTATGAAACTAGAAGATTTAGATGTATTATAGTCAGACATGTATTTATGGTTAGCCTTAGCATACCGACGGGAACACATGCATAAGCCTCCCCTAATACCATCTTGAATCATTCTAACGATTGCTAAGTCCGACAGAAGTTCTAATTCAACACCTGTTTTAAGTAACATTGCGTCAAAGGACAAACTAGGTGCTGTTATGTAAAATGCAGGATCGAGGTTGTAATGTTGTTTACATGTTTTCCTAAAATTTTGGAAAATATCTGTCAACAAAAGTACATCTGTTTTTAAATACAAATCCGTATATTCTCCTAAGTTATGTATATTAAATTTATCCCAAACAGTTTTAGCATGATTGTAGTCTTCGTCGCTAATATTTTCGTTAGTTAATGAATTATAAAAATGACACTTTGATGGTAAAGATTTATCCTTATAACATTGCCAATTTGTCATATAATCGTAAGGATATACACCTTTTCGTGTTAATAAATGTAATTGTGTTTTATCAGGAAAATGAAATTTAAGGTTAATAAAATCTTTAACTTGCATTGTTTTAGCAAGTTTGTCAAGGCTTGTTCCTAAAAAGTTAAACGAATCTAAAAATCTTAATTGTATATACTCGTTATTATCAATAGGGATAAACTTTGAAAAGGATATGTATTTTTCCTTGGTCTTTGGTATTATTTTTATCTGACCAGGAATTTCACCTAATTTTTTAATAAATAAATGAGAATCATATCCTGACAAGTTATGGAAAAATATCGGAATGAATTTGGGTAACTTGTGTTGTAAATTACAGTGTCTATGTGCTGCACCCCGATATCGCCCAGTAATGTGACAGTGATCTCTTACTTTATCTCCCCACAATAAATGTTCACAAATGTGGCACTTAATAGCACTAGTGAAACTAACAGCATCGTTTTCTGTGAATATCATAGTTTCATTTTTAGTCAAATATTTATGATATATTTTCTTAACATCTTCAGTAAGAAAATGTACAAATTTTGTTACACAATCCTTGCCTCGATAACTTCTGTAACCTTTAAAATGTTCAGTGAATGATGATACTATATTATATGCAAACGCAGCAGGCACGTGTACTTGTGAGTATGACGTATTACCGGTGTTCAATTCGTCGCCGGAAATCGGTTTGAGTAAAGTTTCGAAATCAGCATATATGACGAATGGAATATTTTGTTTTCTATTATAATTTTTAAATTTTAAAAATGAACCTTTTTCAGGTAAAACTGTAACAACTCCTCCACATAAATGTGATTCAAATTTACTTGAATTCGGAAAAAATAATAAGCATGTTTCACAGAAGTACAATTTACCATGATGTTTAGTTATTTGATTTCTAACCAAACGTGGCAAATCTTTAATTAGACAGTAATGGGAATGTGTATTATTTTCTAAAAACAAAAGGTGTATACTCTTTGATTTTTTACTATTATTAGATTTATACAAAGGTCCAATAATTGTTCTATCATTTTTCAATCCATAAACGAAAATATTCAGAGAGGGGTTATTTTTTTCAAAAACATTGATGTCCGAAAATGTAATTGGAAATAATAAATTATTAATATTTAAAACATCTCGAAAATGAGGATACGACGATACTCTGTCAGGATGTTGTATTGTGGGATACAAGGCAGCTACAATACACCACAAGAAGCAATAACTATCATTATTTCTAATATTTAACACAGCTTTTTTATTTATTATAAATTTTGGTAAATTTGGATCCGCCGAGAGGCTGATATTTATTTATATTGATTTCTAAATGAGAATTTTTTAAAAATGTCCATCCACTATCTCTTTCCTGAAACTCTTCAATTTTCTTTAATAAATTTAAAAGTATAGTTTTGTAAATTGATTCGAAATCATAATTTAAATGAATAACATAATTTTTTGTGGTGAACGATTTAATTTCTTGGTGTTCGTTTTTATACATAAGAAAAACAGAGAAAAGTTCAAAATTAATTTTAATTGATGTATGTCTTTGTAACGATTGATCGATTAGGTTCTTAATTTGTTTTTGGTTATTATGGAGAAACATCTCAGGCAATATATTTAACTGTTTTTCGGTGGCAAGAATTCTGTAAGTTATAATACGAGATTTAAAGGAAGAATTAATGATTTCAACGTTATCATACAATGGGGTCGTGCTATTGTTTTTATGATTATTACTTCGTAAGTGACCAGACCATCGTCGATTATCTACAAATATTTTACAAACTGTGCAATGAGGCATTATTAGAGAGTAGTTAAAGTTAAGTACCTACTTCAATATTTTTAACAATATTTTTTATACAATATTAAGTTTAGTTTATAAAATATGATGTTAATAATGTATAATTTATAAGATATATGATGATGATATGAAATGACTCTTATCGTAAATACCTACTTTAAAAAATAATTATCTTACTTAAACTATTATTTTGTAAGTATCTTGAATTTCAGCTTAATATTGATACAGGATTGAGCGATTCAGTTCTATTTTGACCATTTAGCTAGCTAATTAGTTTTCACTCTGAAAAAAAAAAAAAAAATATATATATATAATAGGTACCTAGGTGACATAATTGAACACCTTTGAACTTTTAGCCTGTGGACAGTATTATGAAATAGTTATATTTAAGTCATAGTCATAATGTATTTCAAAACAAAAAAACTATTTAAGAGGTATAATTACTTAAGAAAAGTTAAAAACGAAAGAAACATACAATATATATTTCTTTTACCTTGTTTCATTGTGTACCTAAGAAGTACAATGATTTCAGCTGGAACACTTCAGTCTCTAACTATCTATGTATCTTTAATTTTAGTTTATGTTGATACAGGAATCAACTGTTCTCTTTCGATCATTTATATAGCAAATTAGTTTTTCATCCTGAAAAAAAAAAAAAACTGCATTTAATATAAATAGGTATATATTATTATAACAAGAGGTAGATATTATTACTTATTTAAAGTTCAAAAAGAGCAAAACATAGGTACAATAAATCTGTAACATAAAATAAATATTTTCCTGTTAGATTACCTGCCAATGTGCAAGTGGGTACAATGATTTCAGCTCGTACACTTCTATGTCTAATTCAAAATGTGTATTTAGTTGATTTTGATTCATCGATATCACTTCTCGATTATTTTTTCTAATTTAATATTCTGTAAAAAAAGAAATATATAAAAAGAAAGAAGTATATAATATATGTAAGTATACATACTTCTATCAAACAGCTTCCTTATGTATTTAACTTAATAAACATAATAGTTATTACCTTTTTAAGTCGTGGAGTATTTTGTATTCACATATTAAGTACTTAAATTTCTGCTGTATTTAAATACACGTCTGCTGAATGCAAGTAATTCGTTAAAATTAATTAATATAAGTAATCTTAGAATTTTGTATTATAAAAATATTTATTCGATTTATTAGATAGCTAGGTAGGTATTTAATTCAGCAATTTAATATTAACACAAATAATTATTACCAGTTATTGGAAACGCTTGAAATTTGCTAATATGTAACTAAATACGTGCGCTCAACCTACTTTTTATTAGGGTACAGTAGATCTAAATCGGTATAAATAATTATTATGGATTTACGATAATATTCTATTAACAAAAATATCAATGATTATAAATTTACAAATAGCATTATTATTATTGTTTAGCTCCCTTTATTATAGTTAATTTCGTACCATATATAGATATTGTATATGTCAACGTAAGATTGTAAGAACAGCCAGTTTATTAATTAACTAATCAGTTTATACACTGTCGATTATTTGTAAACGCGTACTGAGATGACTTAATCCATTCCATTTATTTCAGTCAGAAACTGACAGTCTTCAACTGTTAGTTACACTAATCTGTGAAACTATAAACTTATAATATAATATGAAATAAAAGCAATAAATTGTACATCTCAGTGCGAGTTTACAATTTATCGACTAACGGTTCTTACAATCTTACGGTAAAATACAAATTACTTGTGTTTATCACATAAAAATAAGTCATAATATTATAAAAATTAACAATTCCAATTAAAATTTAAATAGGTACTTACCGCATAGCATTTATTTTGATTTAAAATAAATACATAATTATACGGAACCATAGAACTTGATATGACGTAGTCAGGCTACTTGCACTATATTTTTATTTTATAGTCAGCAATTTTGTTCGATTTTATTCAAAATTCCTTAGACATCATTTTTGACCAAGTATAATCCGTACAAGAAAAAAAGTCAATTGATACACCAATAACATGTCTGTTTAATATTTTTTTAAATTAACATTGTTTTACATGTTTCTTGATTTATAAGCTAAACATTATTTCACTACCGTACATTAAACGAAACTAAGTCTGCAAGTGTGGAAGTAATCATCAAGAAGTATACAAAGAACCGCTGCGCTTCAAACTGCCTGACGACACCTGCCTGCTGTACCTATCATCATCAGCACCATAACATTTATAATGTAAGTACATAAGTATACTATCTAATCTATGTACCGTATTCAATTGATTTTCTTCTTAATTACTAGCTAAATGTTTCATTATGTATCTTTAGTAATTACATAAGAAGAAAGAAAGCGTTAAGTTCAACTTTGATTTTATGATTTTAACTTTACTCAACTTGTAATCTTGGCTTGAGCATGATGTTATTGTCTGTCTATACATTTACTCAAGTAAAATTACATTTAAGTACCTAACGTTTTAGAATAACTTTGGGTAGGGTGTAAAAATAATGATAGAGTACCCTACTAATAATTATGTTGTGCTATTTCAGGTCCGGATCAGAGAGCGAGTACAGCTATCAGGAGGTCGCAGACGAAGGCAGAGCTAAATCGAAACATTTTGCAGACAGCAATGGAAAAAGGAAACGTAAAACTCCATCGACTAATTCGATTCGTAAAAGGTACGTAATTAAACTTTTATTAAATATGTACAATCAACGTCAAATCTAATTATTAATACCATTTTATTCTGACCTCTTATTGTATGGAAAGACTATACAATGTGTGATCAGGTTATATTGGATGTTAATATATTTTATTTAACGTTCTGTACACAATCGTTTGCAATAATATAAATTATTATATTTATAAATTAGTAATGCAATATATTCTAATTCTTTGATGAAAAGGTTTTAAGTAAGTTGTGAGTGTGAAACAACTATGTGTATAACGTACTGTACTACACTAGATAAACACAGCTGGTGAATTAAAGTTGCTGGGTTCGATCCCCAACAGTGTATTTACTTAGTATTTTTCCTTTCTAGAGATAGTCTGAATTTAGATCGGTAAATAAAAGTATTCACGAAAATATAGACTCTAATATTATTTTTATAAAAGTAGGTTGCTGTGTATGTTAATATTAATTTTCAGGACTCTATCATACTAACAAACAACCACTCGGTTATACTAACAACAAACAGAATTTTATTTACCTAACTGTTTACTAAAAACTACTTATTGTTTCAGTAAGAAAACCGAACCCGTTGACATTTTCGGTATAAGGAAATGCAAAACTCCTTCAGAATTTAAAGAAGATTCTAAGTTAGCATCATATTTAATAAACAAGGTCGCCAACGGTAACGAGCGGCGATACGCTACTACTGAAGGAGAGTACTACATTGACTTCAAAATTTACAAGACGAACGATGTCCATGGGACAGACTCGCTAGAACTGTGGAAAAAAGCCCTTCTCCGCTTGAAAGCTCAAGTGAATAGTGATTCTCCTCAGTGGCGCAAGCTGCAAGAATTTATACGCTCGATCGACACATTATTTACTGAGGAACCGAAAATGTTTAGTGATAAATAAATTATTTATTTAAGATGTACCCAATCGTTGTTTTACTAATTATAAACACAATGAGTGTACCGTGCTTGTTATAAACCTAATATCAAGTACGGTACACTGAATAAATACAGTATAGATAACAAATAGGTCTGGTAAAGGTTACAAGTGTGGTATAGCTAACAGGTAAGTACTTATGGTTAATTTTTTTATATTAGGCAATCTGGACTAATTTAGAACTTGTTTCACCGAGAGACACGTCAACCCACACAACTAGTCACAGGTGAGTTCTAACATCTATAGTTGTTTTTTTTGTTTTGCTACATTTGTCGGTTCGCAAACAATGTTGGTATCGTTATTAACGTTAGATAATAATATCCATGCTATGACGAACACAAGAAATAGGGAAAACATCGCAGGCGTGCGTAGTGTGACTGTTTTACAATCAATGAGCGTTTACCGTTTTGTGAACTAACTAAAATGTTACCGTTAATCGATCGGATATTATTGGGCGTTCTGGACCACGAGTCCTGAGCGAGAGCGAAACTTGTTTCGCGGAGCGACTGGACGAAAGTGGTACAGAATGCCCAATAATACCCTACTCATGATTAAATGACAATGACTGAGGTTTAGTTACTGTTGTAGAGTCCAAATATATATATCATATCATCATGCTTTTGTGTTTTGTTTTTGGTAGAGAATTTATGTACAATAAGTACGCACAATCTATGAGTAAAGCGCAACACACACTGAGCCCGACGGGCAGGCCTGTATGAAATGAATCATGCATGTCGGCAACATGCGCCCGCGCGTGTTGCTCTCCGACATGTTGGCGGCTAGGGTACCGCCTGCGCTCAGTAGCCTGGCGACGCTCGACCTCGATTTATTCGGCAATCACTGACTGCCAAATAAATTTCTCATCTCAAGCCGCCGACATACCGAGGACCAAATTTTCCGACTCATATTAAGTGAAGCCGTCAACTAAAAAAGTTGCCAACAATTATGTTTGTCGGCGACCCGGCGGGCTCAATGTGAATTGCGCTTAAGAAGGCCGGCTTGAAGTTGTCGCGAAAGGCTGTGCAAATGACACCAGCTGTCATGTCGAAAGCGAGTATTTTATATGCGCCGGGGACGCTTACTCCAGACCGATCAAGTAAGATTGCCCGAGTTGCACTCGTACGTTGATGGAGGATATTTATTTTAGAGTGTTGTGGATGTATTTATTGCAAAGTGGTTAAACATCCTTGGTGTGGTCATTCTAGAGAAGAGTCTGTTTGTGGTGGTATTAAATTAAGGTATTAAAGTTGTACGTGCTCATTTGTAACAAGTCCAAAAAAGAGGAGAAGATCAATTCGGTTTAATTTTTTGTTTATAACCTCAGAGCTAAGTCACTTCCTGAATGACTGTGTGAAAATCTTTCAAGCAAATAAAATTGCTTTTACTAAGTAATTATATCAAAGGTTTTTAATTATAAAATTATTAGTTGTTTCATATATTATTGAGAAAATATAAATCGACAATGAGTAAAATATTACAAAGCGTGTTTTTGAGCTGTGATGTAGTACCTATGCGTTACTTAAGAAAACTTCTATGTAAATTGACTGACTTATGGCATTGTTTTCTGTAAGCTTTCGAATTAAAATATGTACAGTGTAAACATGCCTTAAGAAGAATTACAAACAAACAGACATCCGATTGCTACTTTATATTAAATATAGATAACTAATGACAAGAGATATACATAAATAGAAAAACAGATACTTGAAGTTATAACAGTTTATCTACTTGTTCACGCGCCGTGCGTGTACTCTTATCGTTATCAATATAATAAATAGTACATTGATTTATATCGTATTATGTATCTTTGTCTGTCATTTTATTAATCATTTTGACATGTCATGTCCTCACGTACATGTCAAAATGATTCGTGGATTTCATCAGCTCATGGAAGGTTATCTTCAAATTGTGTCTTTATGACATTCATAAAGATTTATTACACAATAGACTTATATAAATCATAAAAAGATTGTTTTTTTTTATTTAATCTTTGCAGACATAGTAAAACTTTAATTTTCAATGATTACATTGTTTATTTTTGTTATTGTTGAATATAAAATTGATAAAAAAGTCGGTTTCCCCCGTCTTATATTCCTTAAATATTAACTTAAAGTCATCTATTCTCTAACTGAGATGAGCTTGTACAATGATTACTCGATTATAAACATCCTTCTTTTGGTGACTTCTTACATACCTACATAGAAACATACAGTCTAAACCAAACAATTCAACCACACAGCGCTTGACTACAGCGGGGATAGAATCTGCGAACTCTATTGCAGGCTCTCTAAACCTAATAGATAACGCAACTCACTCCACTTCAGCCCACGTTTAAAATGTCAATAACAAAACAATTTTTTTTTAAAGACATTTCCCGCACTAGGTATCATGCCCTGTGTCGCGGGGACTTTTTACAAAAATCAATTAACGGACACAAAGAACACCCAGACTCAGGACAATAATTTGTGGATCTCACAAATTATTGTCCTGCGTGGGGATCGAACCCACAACCTCGTGCACGGCAGCCGCTTGCGCTACCGCCGCGCCACAGAGGTCGTCATTACGTAAGCTATGAATCTAAAATATGATTGTATGTCATTACAGGCTTAATTTCACGTTTCATACCAGATCTGTAATGTTCATATTATACGTATTATTTTAATGCAACGAACCGATAAAGGTTGAGGTTAGGTCTTAAGGCTGTATTTTACGGAACATATGCTTAAGATTTTTTTGATTAGAATTAAATTTTAATTCTGAAAAATTAAATGCATACCTCTATACTAATATTATAAAGAGGTAAAGTTTGTGTGTTTGTGACATTGTAGGGGGTAATCTCTGGATCTACTAAACCGATTTTAAAAATTATTTCTGTGTTGAATAGTCCATTTACCGGGGAGTGTTATAAGCTATATAGTATCACGCTATGTCTAATAGGAGTGGATCAGTAATGAAAAAAAAATATGTTTTAAAAAGTGACGCGTTTTTTTCGCCGCCTAACGAAGTGGGCACGGGTCTGCTAGTTTTTTATAAAGACCTGGGTTTATAACCATGTTGAACCTGATGGAAAGCGTGAATACAGTTCAGAAATTAAAGCAACTCACAAGTCTATACTTGTGAGTTGAGTACTCGTTCGTCATTATCGTGATAGTCTGCTGGAATGCTTGCCCAAACTAAGTTTAAAAGAAAAGTTACCTCTATGCTGAGGAAAAATCTGATGAAATGTATTATTTATTTTTATTTGTAGAAATAAAGAACTGTAAAAACGTCTATTTATCTTAATTGCTACTACTAAACAAATAGCAAATTACGACACGAACAACATTGCCACTTTCATCAAACATAAACATAAGACTTATCACAGATTATGAACAAAGACAGAACAATTAACACTTCAGTGAATCATATTACACACTTGAAAAATCATTGAAACAATTTTACTATAATTGAGTAATACTTAACATATTCGAAGCAATGGTTTTACCACTAATCCCGAGTGAATCACAGGACTCATCATAAAAGTTGATTAAGGGATAGTTAAGCAAACGTACTGTAGACTAGATGAGCCGACGACCTCAAAAAGATCTCTGGGTCGGATTGGATGCGGAAGTCGCAGAGAGGCCTACGTACAATAATGGACTGCGATAGGCTAGTTGATTGATTGATTGATTGAAGGGAAAGTTGGATGTTATGGGCTCTACCGTTAGGTACATCAATGCTACTGCCTATTGTGGTAATAGTAGTAGTAATAAGTAGTAAGACCTAATCTTAGCATTCCATGGATTCTCCGTGCGGGTGCCGTGTCCATCGCGTGATAGAGCACGGAACACTTGCATAACAGCGTCTGGGACTTACGACCCAGGTGTAGGTTTAAGGAGGCCCCCTTACAACGCGTTAGCGGTCAGAAATAGTAAGCAAAATTTCCCTACATTAGCAAAGATTACCTACATGTACCAACTGTTGTACCAACTGTCATGGTTCTGGCTATAACACAACCATGTGGTAGTGACAGCGCGTATTCCCACTCCATAACCAGACATATTTAAACTAACAGTGCATAATATTATTTGTATAAGAAAATTTGGTATAAACTATACACATAAGTGTAACAAATGGTCAGTTATCGGCGTAACGATTGTATACATAATATGTTTGATTGTTATACATTAGTACGCGTTAGATTGTGAGCTGTTGGATATAAATATTTGCAAAATAATACTACATACACTTTGATTAATGTGGTTTGTTTACACGAAAAAGTAAACATATCTATATGTTACCACGGGAATAGAGACTGCTGTAAACCATGTATGTACCAATATGCTTACTTAAATACCGCAACGTAGTGCATGACCGCTACGCAAAGTTCTTCGATTCGTTTCCTCTTTGACATCGGGAATCAAAACCGAGACCTCTGCTTACAAGACATATCCATTCCGCCACGTAGGTCAACAAATGTTATGACATATTTCGACTCATCCGTAGAACAAAGTTCGATCTGCAGATAGCTAGTTTTCATTAGAAGCTTGATGATTAAGTTATTGACTTGTGTTATTCTAGCACTATGAGACCTACATTTTAATATTTTGGTATGTTGTTATGACATACCTACCATGTAAAAAATTAAAATGTTTGGTCTCATAGTTCTAGAATCTAGCTTCTAATGAAAACTAGCTATCTGCAGATCGAACTTTGTTATACGGATGAGTCGATTTGTAAGTATAACTACATAGATCTTAATGTTTAAATTTAGAATTTATAATCTATAATCCTGGTTATATCTTTCGCCGTATCTGTTAATACATAATAATTACGTTTTAGCAAGAATATTATTTTAGTCTTCTTTATTAAGTAAATGATAAGTATTCTTATCAATCATTTAAGATATTTTCTACTTAAATGTTAATAAATTATTGTATTCTTAGTAATAGATTAAATTAATAATGTGTTCTTATGTTATTTATGTTTAAAAGAGGCTTATTAAACTTAAGTCGAGTTTATAATACCTACCAAACATTAAGTAGATACGTTTTTATTTTTTGACTAATTAATGTCCCCTTTGCTCTTTTACCCTTTGGTAATTCATGATTGTGTTTTTTTTTACAATATCGTATCTAACCTGTTAGAAAGGGCAAATAAAACCCAGAAATAAGTAGAAAGGGTGGTACTAAAAATAGTAGATTGATTTTTATTGTAAGATTTTAAATCTCGTTTTTAAATTTTGATAAAATTATTAAATAGAAATTATTGTAATATATTAGGTAATAAACATCAAAAAAATAAAAATAATAATTTACCGTTGAACTTATTTTTGCTTTTAATTAAAGTAATATAATTTGTTAAATTAGTTAGGTATGTGAAATAAAAAAGAATATAAAATTTGTAAATTATACTTACCTATAACTTTAATCTTATTATTAAACGGAATAAATAATATCGTCATTTAAAACCAAAAAAAAAACTTTACTAATTAAAATTTCAGGTAGTTACAAACAATTAATTGTTGGCTTAATTGTTGTTCGAATTAATAAAGTTATATATTCGTACAAATTAATAAAAAAAAAATGTATTTATGTTATTGTAAAATTTGTGTTGTTGACACAAGTGACGAACAACCTAACATCGCTCGGCCACTGTTTGCCTCTTGATATAGGTAGGTATATATGGCAAAGGTAAAAAAAATACTGTTTATTGCGACATTAATTACCTGCGACTCTACCCTAATTATACAATCCTTATTTAATTAAAAAGCTTAATATAAAAAAAAATTGATTAAAAAGTTAATTTAAGGTATACTTCCATGATAGTCCAATAGAAATCATAATTTGATATACAATACATGTAGTTATTGGTTTTTAACTAAAAAATATGTAATTACTGTGTCATGCGAGTAAAAACAAATCGTATTGTGCTACATCGATATTGATTATAATAATAATTTTGTTTCTTTTGTGTATGGTTATTTTGGAAACGAATTTAATTAGAATACCTATTTGAATTTTAGAAAATTTATAATTATATTATGAAGTAAGATTAAATTTTAAGAGCTTTTAAAAATAGTTAAATAGCAATAGGTATTTCTACACATAAAATAAAATAATTTACTAAGTAAGAAAATCTATTTTTACATACTTCAAAATAATTTATAGACCTATAAAAATTATTTAATTAGTCTAGGAATAAAGTATTCTTTTTACGGTAATTACATTTAGTAATATTATTTATACTAATTATATATCCTTACTTAGGTACCTAAGTTTATGACGGATTGGTATAATCTTTTGTTTTTTATAGTGGTAATATTGAACTTTAGTATGCTTTTAACCCTGTGTGAGTTGATGGTTCTGCCATGTTTTCTTACTCCGCGATCAATTTTACAAGAACGCTAGAGGACCTGTACCTACGAAAGAAGGCCAAGCATTAGGCCAAAATCATGTATAGTTTTGACATCGACACATTTAAGAATGACTTTAAGAAGGAATAGGTGTATATGTATGTGAACGGGATTAGTATGTCTTGTTAAACATATTCGGCCTTGTTACAAAATACGATCTAACTATAAAACACGATTTACTATGTCACAAAACCACTGTTTTTGAAATTTGTAATTACAAAATTAGTCTTAACGCTAAAGTGTTAAAACTAATTTTCTAATAACAAAATGATTTTCTATTTGTTAATATAAAATCAGTTATCTATAAAACTAAATTGTATTTCTATTGTTACAGATGAAATTGGTGGAAACGACAACTGCTACAGTATGGCGTCCATAAATTCTAATGAAAAAAGTCCTGGCGATCCGCCGGACAAGAAACTAGCAGAAGCGGACGCTGAAAAACAACCATTATCTGGGGTAAGCGCATTCATTTATTCATCATCATCATCAAAACAGCCCATTAATATCCCACTGCAGGGACGGGCCTCCTCCAGGACGGAGGGATACTTGGCCTAATAATACCACGCTGGCCAGACGGATTGGTATAGGGTTTAATTTCAAGTTTTCCTTCTTTTTATTTCGTAAAGATAATAATCACGGATAGTCCCTTAGTCGGTTTTTACGACACCCATGGGATGAGATGTGGTAGTGACATATTGTATTTTTATTCCGTCACCACACGGAGATTCATTCATTCATTTATTATCTAACATTAATTTTCTAATTATAAAACTGACTCCGGAGCGTTTATACCTACAGATACAATATACTTAAGCACATCACATTATTTCATTAGCATTAGCATTCACAGAAATTATATTTTATTTGAGATGCAAACCAAATTACTATGTTGATAAAACTTAACAGGTCCAACTTGAAGCGAACTAAATTGGTCAAGAAATTAACTGAGGTAAAAACATTTTAGACAAACTTCTAAACCTCCTCGTCTTTGTAGTCGGTAGAAAACGTTAATATTAACAAATAATGAACATTTTAAAGTACCTAAGTATGTATTGATTTGAATTAAGAAACAATGTAAAAAGTGTCTTTGAAATCATTTCGTAGGTTCTCTACTATCATCATCATTCCCCTGCCCTTATCCCAATTTTATTTGGGGTCGGCGCAGCATGTCTTCTTCTTTTCTTCTTCCATACTTTCCTATCGGACTTCATCTCACAAGTCACACTCTTCGCAGCCATATCGTCTTTCACACAATCCATCCATCGTTTCTTTGGTCGTCCTCTTCCCCTATATCCAACCACATACATGTTTAACAATGTAGGTTCTCTACTAAAAAAATATAATTATAGTGATATAATAAACTAATAATTGATAGTCGTAGGTCGTGAATTGTTGACATCGCTTACGTTATCAATTGACCCCATATCCACTGTTGTCCTTAGTCACCAAACAGGGATAAGTGCAGAAGTCAACGTATATACTACTTATGAAGACATTAGTGACATGGATCATTGCTACTGATTTCTTTTTATAACCAAACTAGCTGACCCACTGTGCCCACTTTGTTAGGCGGCGAAAAAAACGCGTCACTTTTTTAAACATATTTCATTACTGCTTCATTCCTTTTAGTCATAGCGTGATACTATATAGTCTATGACACTCCCTGATAAATAAACTATTCAACACAGAAAGAATTTTTAAAATCGGTTCAGTTGATCCAGAGATTACCCCCTAATTAGAGACAGAGTACAGAGAGTAGAGTACAGAGGTAAAAATCCATTTAATGGTACAGTAAGCTCCTTACATAAAGTCACATCTAACATATTCAAATTTAAAGTAACTCCCAAAGTGATCAATATCAAAAATACAACCAAAGTCGTCATGACATCTTGAATGAACCCATATATTTTGACGATGTAAATCATCATAACAGCCCATTAATGTCCCACTGCAGTGACAGGCCTCCTCCCGACGGAGGGATACTTTGCCTACTAATACCACGCTGGCCAGACGGATTGGTATAGGGTTTAATTTCAAGTTTTCCTTCTTTTTATTTCGTAAAGATAATATTCACGGAAGTGACGATGTAATTGTTTCGATATATTTGCGCATGATGGGTGCTTTACACATTTAGAGGACTTTGGTTGTATTTTTAATATTGATCACTTTGGGAGTTACTTTAAATTTAAATAATATGTTAGATGTCACTTTATAAAAGGAGCCGACGGTACATACTTGTAAGTTTGACTTCTTTCTTTATCTGTTTTATGTACAGTTTCACAATATAAACACGATAAGGTTTATAGTTATTTGAAGTGTTTTTTTAATTAAATAGCAATTAATAGGTTTAACACCAGGTAAATACCGGTTCATTGGGTTACAAACTGATTAAACACAATTTGTATTATTAATGATTGTAACAATTGACACATATTATATTTTACACGTGAAGATTTAGACTATATTTAGATAATACTGATGCTGTTTTATCCTGGATCAGTAAGTTATTTCCTTGATTTTCTACTTTGGTTGCGTATTTAATTTGGTATTAGGTCAAATATAAAATCCTTGTATGAGAATCACCTATCCATGTAAACGAAATTGCAATGTGTCTGAACGCTCTATTTTCAAATTCGTTTCAAAAAAAAATCTACAAAATTCAGTAGAACAGCCCAGCGATCGCGATAAAGGCCGTTCGTGGTGTGAAATTGCGTAGTAATGCCATATTATTATATTATTACTCATTCACCACACAGAGAAAATGCTTAACATTATTCAAGACTCATCATCATCATAACAGCCCATTAATGTCCCACCGCAGGGACGGGCCTCCTCCCGTGACGGAGGGATACTTGGCCTTTTAGTAGGCCAAGTACCACGCTGGCCAGACGGATTGGTATAGGATTTAATTTCAAGTTTGCCTTCTTTTTATTTCGTAAAGATAATATTCACGGATAGCCCCTTAGTCGGTTTTTACGCCACCCATGGGATGAGATGGGGTGGTGACATATTGTATTTATACTCCGTCACCACACGGAGTTATATTATTCAAGACTGTTAAGAGAAACCTTGTGTTTTTAGTAAAACTCGCCATAAAACTAAATTTATCAGTCACGCGGTTGTGTCTAAATGAGCGTTATAATTTTATTAGACAGGCTGCAACTGAAGGTTTTAGAGAAATGTTCATTCATTCAATATTGTCATAACAGTCCGTTAATGTCGCATTGCAGGGACATGTATCTTACCGTCATAGAGTAAGACTTAGAATAGAATAAAATAGAATATTTATTCTGCAAATAATGGGATAAAATACATAATAGATATTAAAAATAAACATAGAGTTCTGCTATAATTTTACCTTTAGGCATGCAAATTATTACAAGAAAAAGTAACAAAATAAAATAAAAAGTTAATTTTGCAAAAGATTTTTAAGTTAATTCAACAAAAAGTAGATTAAGTAAATGAATAAATAAAACAAAAACTAATAATGGAAACCAATATACTAAACTAACACATAGTTTATTTTAAAAACTGTTTATACTCGTATGTAAGAAAATTCGTTGACATTATAATATGCCTTACTTATTAATTGATTCCTTATTACTTTTTTAAAAGATGGCATTGGTAATTAATTCCCTGCTCTTTGGTAGATTATCGTACATAATTGGGGCCATGCAGTATATAAGTAAAGTATACTTTTTACTTTTTTTTTAGGCTACTAATATCTAAACGGATTGTATTTCAAGTTTTCTTTTTGTTTTCATAGAGATATTAAGTAGGTAATCTACACAGTTACCGACCGTTAGTTTTACGCAACAACTTTACAATAAATTACAGAGCCACCTACATAATATACATAATATTGAATAGGAAATAATTGCTTTGTGAGTGTGACGGTCACGGTATCCCCAGGCCGGCCGCCGTGAAAGATCGCGCTTTCGATCTCAACGCAGGAGAATGTTATTGATTAGGAACCCAGCAGAGTTTCTTGTGGGTGTCTTCTCTGACATAGTCGTGTTCTGAACCCTCAGTAAACTTAGCCGTTAAGTTAGACGAGCATAATATGTGATCACTATAAAACGACTTTCACAAGCGGTATTGTTATATCTTATGTGAATAAACGATTTTTGGTTTGTTTGTTTGTTTGATTGTGTAATTAACAAATTAGTTGGTCCGAGCCTTCTTGTTCTCTGTGCCTGTTAAATTGATGAATTTCTGATTAAATCCGTTACGGTATCCTAGATCATTTGATTTTTGCCCTGCGTTTCATCGAGTGTCAAGTTCGGTGCATTTGTGAGTTCACATTGTATAAGAGTTTCTATATCTTTCGTAATTGAATCGGTGCGGTAACATTAGGTACGCAATTATTGACCTTAACGATCAAAAGCAAAAGATTTCATTTACTAAGAAATATCAAGTGTTAAAATAAAATTTCTTTGTATAAATAAGTAGGATAAGTACTAAGGGAAATAATTGAAATTTTATCTTCGTAGTTATATACATAGTTTTGTTACATACATTGGGGAAAAGCCAAGGAAAACTGTCTAGAATTGAAATTGCATATTATATGCTATTTAGGGCACGAGCAGTTCAAGGTTTATAAGTATCAAGATGTAAATACGTGCATTATAGACGTTGCACATAATACGTCTTAGGGCTCTTTCAATTTAGCCGCTTCGTGCCGTAAGGCTATCGTGCGTGTAAGTTTGGCGTTTCGTTTATTTTCATACAAATCTGGTCGTGCGACGAACATTCGACACTATTAATCTTGCCGTACGACACAAAACGGCAGCTGTACGGCAATATTTGTATAAAAACAAACTAACATTGCTTTTGCCGTTCGCAAAAACGCATGGCAGACATACGGCACAAAACGGCTAACTTAAAAGAGCCGTAAGTCTCTACACAGTTTTCTATGTAAACTAAACACAACTTGTGAAGATAACGATGTTTTCTGATCAATTTCCGCCATGAAGACTACTTCATTAGCTCTGTCTTTTATTGAACTATTTCCAAAGAAAGGAGAAGGACTTTAGAAAGAATTAAATAATTTCTTGACCAAATTACAAAAGCTTTATTTTGTTTGAAAAGGTATAAAGTTGCAAATTATATGAAATACAGATATGTGAGAGACTGCTATAATGCACTTACCATAGCTCACAGAAAGTAGTAAAGTTCATCTAAGAGCAACTACTTAGTCCATCACAACAGCCCATTAATGTCCCACTGCAGGGACGGGCCTCATCCCATGACGGAGGGATACTTGGCCTACTAATACCACGCTGCCCAGAAAGATTGGTATAGGGTTTAATGTCAAGTTTTCCTTCTTTTTATTTCGTAAAGATAATATTCACGGATAGTCTACTAATATTATAAATACGAAAGTTTTTGATGATGGATCGATGTTTGTTACTCTTTCACACAAAAACAAATGAATGGATTACATATAATTTTTACCTATAAAGCTTAGGTAAGTATAACTAGAAAAATCCGAAAAGAAGAAAGACAACCCGGTAGGCTCGGTGGCCTAGAGGTTATGGCACTGGACGCGTATAGTCCAGAGACGCGGGTTCGATTCCCGCCTCGAGTATCAATTTTTCCATTGTCTTTCTTCTTTACTGAAATTTGGAATATAGGTAGTTAAATAACATTTAAGCTACCTATACAACACGGGTGAAGCCACGGGCGTCAGCTAGTAATCTATAATGTAGCGAGTCGAATCGCTAAGGCGCTACCGTGTGAACTAAGCATTAGAGATTGTATTACAGATGCTACTTTAAATAAATAAACATCAAAAAGATTTATAGATTACGTTATCGTGATAGTATATTTATCTAAACAGGTGCGTTGATAGGAGATGTTATGATTGGTGTGCTGGTTCAAGGTAAGGAGATTAAAAGATAGAGATCTTTTTACTCTCCTGTAATATGATCCTATAGTTCTTGCATGTAAAAGAATTGGTGAAAAATAATGCCCGCTGGCACTCTCAAGAACCTTTAATCTAAATGCATTAGACAGGGCTTGAAAAGGATTCTATACATGCAATTCATTAAATGGATTGCGCGTTCTAAGACCAGCTTTTCCTGCGAATTTATTCTGAGTTTTATGCCTATGCTTTTGCGAAGTTATGTAGCTTTTGATATCTGACTACAGGGAAAGGTCACCTCCATTTAAGAGAGATAAATTTGCTTTACAGTTGTCTAGGCAGACAAGGAGGGCTGGAATTTAGTGTCAAGTTTCCTTTCTTTGCTAGGGATATTGGCTGTTGAGATGGTATGATGTTATTTATAATCATTCTAAGTCTTAAGTTGCCACATTGAGTTACTAACTTAAAATAATGCCAAGTAGTCATTTTAAAATATGTAAAAATGTAGTTTTATTTTAATTTAATTTTAGTTGACATTACGGAAGATGACTTCTATTTAATATAATTTTACATGGTTAATTGTTTTATACACGAAACGTTATCGTGACGAGGTGCGCATATAAATATATGTATAATATAATATGTATAAGTGCCTAGAGTTATATAAACAATCACATTTTTAACAATATTTATGCAAAAACGTGTGTTTAAAGTGCACGTGGAAGTGCAAATGGTTATAATTTAGGTAATTAATACATATTTATATAACTTAATATAACCTGAGATTTCTCCGTATTTCAGTAAGGTAATCAAATGTTATACACCCTTTTCAAGTGGCTTTAAATGATAATGTAATTTTTAGAGGTTTTAGGAAATTATGAGCTTTAGTGTAAGTACATATGTGTGAATTAAATGTTATTTTATTATTAATTAGAGGAGTTATAATTTAATTTGCAATTTCAATATTCACTTAAAAGGTCATCAAACGAAAAACTATGAGGTAAAAATATAAATAAATATTCACGGACATCTCTACACAGCGCCATCTGTTCCCAAAGTAAGCTAGGCTTAATCTGCTTGTGTTATGGGTAACAGAACAATGGATATTAATACTTTTTTTTTTTTTTTTGTAAATACAATTATACATAGAAAAAAGAAAATAAAAAAAAACACAAGCTTCTAGAAATAAAAACGACAACGTAGTGGAATGATGAGCCTAAACTTTTTCATAGATATTTCTTATTATAACTAAAACAGAAAAAATCCAAATTTGGGGTCAGTCAGTTTTGGCATCTTATTTTTTAGGAAAGCTCGGGGTCGCAGCTTGACGCTGTTCAACAAGAAACAAATTTGTTGGACGAAGAGGAGGGGGCTAATGATAGTGCGTCAGAAGGGGAACAAAACCCGCAGGTCATAGTGAGTGTATAGATAAAATTGACCCCAAAATAAGCTACTTATGACCGTATTTATTTACGGCTTAAGCAAAACTTAGTCACGGCTAGAACTAAATATGTTTAGTCACGACGTAGTTAATTATGCTTGTTTTAATATTTAGTGACAAAAAGTACTAAATACACATTTTAACAGTGGTAGAAATAATATTGCTATTTGTAGATTCAGGCACAAGTCACCTTAGCACACAAATTTAGTTAAATCTCATTATTTTTTCTGGTCGTTTATCACAGTCCATCTATTTATCATAACAGCCCATTAATGTCCCACTACAGGGACGGGCCTCCTCCCGTGACGGAGGGATACTTGAACTAAAATCACGCTGGCCAGACGGATTGGTATATGGTTTAATTTCTAGTTTTCTTCTTTTTACTTCGTAAAGATATAGATATAGATAGTCCTTTAGTCGGTTTTTACGACACTTATGGGATGAGATGGGGACATATTGTATTCTTACTCCGTCACCACACGGAGAGTCCATCTAATGCTAGCAAATAAAATTAAAACTCCGGTTTTATTGGTCTCAGCTTGAGCCTTAAGTTCTACTTAATTACTCAATCACTTAACTTCTTTTGCTTAATGTTCCTCTCCCATTAATAAAGGTAGGATCATCAGTCTAGAAAACGTTTCCTTATGTCTGGCTAGGTGGAAAAGCTCTCTAAGCTTTTTATTTTCAATTACTCAGGATTCAATTATTATTGGAAACAGTATTTCTGAGATCAAGCTTAACATACAAACCTTTAGGATTTTCCTTCTGTACCTATATAATATAAATATTCATCCACATTCACACAACACCATCTAGCCCCAAACTAAGCAAAGATATGCGTTGTAACTGAAAAAATAAATTTGATGTAGTACCTATCCGGTTTTTAAAAATTAATATTAACAAACTAAACAAAAAAACATAACAAAAAATATTATTTAATAGTTTGTAACAGCCATTCCTGTCTAATGAAAACAATAAATCAATTTTGTTGGTTATTTTAATTGAACTCGTGTTTCAAAGCTTGCTAACTATCTTGATAAACAATCTGTTAAACGTGGCTATCGCAAAAAGCCCGTCTGTCGTGTAGGAGGTAGGTAGCAGGTTTGATTTCCACGCAGAATGATTGTTTATGTCCTGTCGGTCGCAGACTCTGACAATAAACAAGGAAATCTTGACTTCTTCTTCTTAGCCTATCGATGGCAAAACGATACTGTGGATTAAATTGATGTAGCCCAAGACTCTGCGACACTGGCTGCATTATCGCTGGCAATTAGCTCTTCCTGAGTGCAGGTGTTAACCCATCCAGGACATGATAAGAGGTGGGCAATAGTTTGTGGAGCGCCGCACTGGCAACTCAGTCCGCCATAATTTGAGTTGCCTTGGTTTACTAAGACCGTGTTAATCATATCGCTTCTCCTCTGTCAATGGCCCTGGGATTAGTTTCGAGTTTTTCTTTTTTTTGAGATGATGTTACACATGTATGACTCGCTTAATGAATGTAGACGAGGCCGAATCTGTTTGCCAGGATCGTGACAAGTGGCGTTCTGTCGTCTCTGCCTACCCCGGCCGGGATAAGGCGTGAGTTTATGTATGTTGCACATGTTGAATTCCCTAGTCAACTCCCGTAGGATAAGTAAAGGTGCTAGGGTTCGCATCCCACGAAACGAATCAGTCAACGTTAAGAGTTAGTCAAGGAACCCTAAAAATTGATTAAGAAATACCAATCGAAAAAAAACATAATTCGTTTTGTGTACAAAGTTTTTTTCAAATAAATTTAGTTATAACTTTTAATTGAGTTACCGAGACTTTGAGATTTATTATGGTTTGGTTCAAATTGTTATGATTGCACAATCTTTAACTTTTTATTATTTTAGTAAAGTGTTCGATACGGTATAGTTAAAATAATTTATCCATACTACAATAATTTTTTTTGCGATCGAATCAGAAATGAGAAGATTCAAAGAAGAATCAAAGTGCCCCACTAAGGTTAGGATTTAAGGCAAAGAGAAAAAAATATTATATCAAAAAGCAAAGCAGATATTACGCGGAACAGATTGAGTAGACACAAAGTTTCTGAATTGACGACTGTGAACTGCCAGACGGTGGACAGGCCTCACAGGGGATGAACCGACGATCTGACATTTTATCATGGCGGCATCAGGACTGGAGGTCGATGAATGAGAGAGACTCAGGCTTCAGAGTACAAGTAATAAACATTCTTACTAATATTTTGTAAATTTGTATCTACTTATCTATACTAATATTATAAAGAGGTAAAGTTTGTGTGTTTGTGACGTTATAGGAAGTAATCTCTGGATCTAATGAACCGATTTAAAAAATAGGCTATATAGTATCACGCTATGACTAATAGAAGTGGAGCAGTAATGAAATATGTTTAAAAAAGTGACGCGTTTTTTTCGCCCTACAACGAAGTGGGCACGGGGCAGCTAGTTAAACATATAAACACTTCCAAAACAAACAGTAATTAAAATACCTACATGTTCGTCTTTGTTTCAATTCTGCGTTAATCAAATCCAAAAGCTCCGATGATACATAACCACTTACCTTACTAGGTTACTACAATAATACGGATTAGTTTTCACGTTATCATTTATCATTCTACGAAAACAATAATAACGCAAAGAAATTCAAACAAATATGTCCTTGGACTATTAAAAACTAACGATATTGGCTTAGCAATCAATTATAATCTTAAGTGATGTTTATTATATCTTTGGCCTCAATTTAATGATATGAAAGTAACATAACTACCTATATAAACAAAGTAATCATTGATTCATGATTTTAGTACGAGGCGAGAAGTAGGTATTGAATCCATCAATAACATAATACTCCTCACACATTCTTACAAAGCCATCTATTCCCAAACTAACCCAACTAACCATAGCTTGTACTATGTTACGTTTGCGTTGTGTCAATTCTGTCTGAATTATAACATAAGCTTGCATCATTCTTTACACTGCTAGAAACAGGAACAAAGTCAAATTACTATGTTTGAAAAGAGTGGTATAAGCTGCACACATTCTTCTCAGAGGCCTACTTAGCAAAGCTGTTGATAGTTTCGACAGATATTTGTTCTACTTTCATATTTGATTTTATTGTTACCTAAGTCAAGATCCTTGTATTTGAACTTGACTTTGACTTGGAACCTACGCCTATGTTCAATCGGGACACACGAATTGTGTTGGCGAGACGCGAGAGAGGGGGCTACTTCATACATAACTCGCCAAAAAATAGGATGGAGATCTATTTAAATCAACTTAATCAACAACTTACTACTTAACTCGCTACTGTACTTGTTGATGTGCAAATCGAGATTTTTCCGACAATGAGACTGTCAATTAGCAACAGCATATTAATTACAATTATGTACTTGGCACAATAAACATAATAAGATGCAAACAAGACAACAAAAACACCTTTTGTTCAAAGATGGTTACTATTATTTAGCGAGTAACAATTACAAATGTTACACTTTTATGTTACACACTTATGAAACTACTAGCTAAACCTTGCCCACTTCGTTAGGCCGCCAAAAAAACGCGTCACTATTTTAAATATATTTCATTACTGCTCCACTCCTATTAGTCATAGCGTGATATTATATAGCCTATGACACTCACCGATAAATGGACTATTCAACACAGAAAGAATTTTTAAAATCGGTTCAGTAGATCCAGAGATTACCCCCTACAACCTCACAAACACACAAACACACAAACGCAAACACACAAACTTTACCTCTTTATAATATTAGTATAGATATAGTAAATATTAGATATACAGTAACAATACAATATGTAACGCTACTTACAGCACAAAATAACCTTAACTACCGGTTACCATCATTTTACGGTGTCGTACTGCGTAGAGCCTCGCTCACCCCTCCCCTTTCTAGAGGTCAACAATTTGAGTGCATTGCACTGTAAGCATCTTTAGCTTTCTAAAAAAAGTAAATTTATACGTTAGGGATTAAGCTTTGTGTTGCGAAATTGTATAAGCTTTATTTTAATGGATACAAGGAATATCCAGGTGCTGGATAATCATTGCAAAAAAATATTGGCTGTATGCTAGAACCACCTACATAACATAGGTACGCCACGCTACCGAGAAAGTTAAATTTCGTGTTAATAGATCTGTATTTGTTAACGTACATAAGGCCTATTATTTACAAGAATAGGCTACAGTAATGGTGGCACAGCACTATTTTTTGGTAGTGTAATCGGTATTCAAAATACCTTTTACACCACCAGATGGTGCTGCAGCTCCTTGGTAGTGTAATGGGTATTAAAATATACCTTTTACACCAATGGTGGTGCAAGACGGTGGTGTCAAGGGTACGAAGAGTAAATTAAATGTAATAAGTTTCGTTAAAATATAAGCTTTTTGTTTCTTTATTTATGGCCTTATTAGTTTTTCATAGTATGTAGTACATATTTACCAGTGTCAAGTGAGTTACATTACATTCAGTAAGAGTAAGTTTACATATTATAAAAAGAACACAACATTAAAAAGTCGATGCTTTACTTTTCATTGTCGTCCAGAAGAACTTTACGGGAACGCGTATAATGTAGACAGGATCAACCGGACCACGATGCCACCAGCTATTCACCAATCAGTTGCATATTTCACTTCATATTTATTTACTGACGAAATGACAGCTCAACTTTTCGCCATGGCGTCCAGTCAAATTCTCTAAATAATAAGGTTTTTTGTTATAAAATACATCTTGAAAGAGCAATCCCTGTATCACTGGGACTTTACAGACCTCAAAATAAACCTATCAAAACGATGCACGTTGTTTCACCGACTTTTAGTAAATGACTTTTCGTGGTAGACAATACATGTGAATGTATGTACAACTTGAATACACCGTGTATGCTTACAAATTGATAATGTCTTTTACATGAAACAAAACTGTCAAAATGTATATTATTTTGATAGGGTATCGAATGTTGCCTTGAACGCCGTTGTTGCGACACCTGTTGCGAATTATTTTTCCACTACCTCACAGGTTCGAAAGCTCATGGTCTCAAATGAAGTAGTCGCGTAAGACGCTATTTCGAAAAACAGTTTTACATCATATATAATTTTTATCATTTGTTATAAAACGAACAGTTTGTGATAAATACAGTATGTTAACTGATATATAATATTAGTTTATTACGTATTCAAAAAGAAATTAATTGGTAGGTAAATTCTTAGGTATAAGCTGCACTTTGGAGTTTGTCTAATTTCATCAAAATTAAATTAGTTATTGCGTATTAGTGTCAAAATTTTGGTGGACTGTACATACTACTCAGTAAACTGGCAATTAGAGAGCTAGAACTAAATACCTGACGTCTAAAGGCCGATTCACACACATCAGTGAAGTCACAGTTCCGTTCCGTCCATTCCGTGTTCGCTCAGTTCAGTATCAGTGGTACAGTACAAAAAACGTGTTCGCCGGCATTGACACTGGGAGGACTGTGTCGTCACTGACAAGTGGGGATCTGCGCATAGAAACTGTATGAAAGAATACACTGTGCCGGTACTGTGTCAGAACTGTGACTTCACTGATGTGTGTAAATCGGCCTTAATGTTTCTCTCAACACTTTGCCTGTCTGTATGTGTTCAAAACAACTATAACAATAAACGAAAATGAATGTTACAGCGATCAATACCCATAACTTACCACATGGGGTCGGTTTTCCTCGGGCTATTTCTTCTTAGCAATCTTGTTAATTAGAAAAACATTTGGTGATAATTTAGAGTGATATGATTATCATTTTGTTATTTTTTTTCAGAAGAAAGAAGAAAGATGGTGGACTACGTTGATGCAAGTGGCTGTACCGTTCTTCATAGCTGGATGCGGCACTATCGGAGCTGGTCTAGTACTGGGGACTGTCAGGGTAAGTTAACATACCAGATTATTTTTTTGACGGGAAAGACCCCTACTTATTTAAACCCTTCCGTCTCTCACGTAGGACAGCGGCCGCGGGAAACCAGATTGTAAACCTCTTTTTAACTGACTTGGCAAAGCGGTATTGCATGCGATAGTCGTGCATAAAGTCGGTTGCGTGTTTGAATCTCAAACAAGACAATTATTTGTGTGCCTCTGTTCACTTCATGACACAATAAAAATCCCGCGACAAAGTGCTCAAGCCCTAGGGAGAGAGTAGACTTAAAAAAAATAAGGCGTTTATATGCATAACTTTTGATTAGTCCCGTTGTTAAACGGTAGGTATATGATTTTCAAAATAAATGCCTACTTATGTGTTAATCTATATCTTAAGCTACATTTACACCAAATTTTGTCTAAATTACTACAGCCGTTTGACCGTAAAAAAGTAACATACAGACACAAACTATCTCTATTATAATATAGATAGAGTTTGCATACAAAATCTAGTACACTTTCAGTACAGCATTATTACTGCATAGCCTTCTGAATAATTTTATGTCCAGGGTCGCGTAGCGATGACCGTGAACTTTGAATGATAAATTAACTATTGAAGTTTTACTTTTAAATTTATTATCTGTACCTTCTACTGCATTGACAGAATTACGTTATAGGTATACAATAAATTGTCTGTATTGTAAGCTAACGTGTCATCAATTGTCCACGTGGGGGCGAAGTGGGAAATAAGGATGTGAAAATCCCATCTTATCTCATAAGAGTCGTATGATGAAAAGCCGACTGAGGAAAAGTTGTTTAAGTGCGCCACTTGTACCATTAATGGTACTGACTAAGGGTCGTAGTACATATAAAGTAACGTAAACGAATCCGCCCCGTATCAACTCGAGCCGTTTCAGTATTATTTGTATGAAACTCCTTACTGCAACGCACACTAATCGGAATCGTAACGTAATCGGAGTTTTGACGTTTGACAACGAGGAAAAAGGCGAGGCGGTGCCGATCCGTTTACGTTACGTTATATGTGCTACGACCCTAAGCCGACTGAGAAAAAAATGTGGTATTGGCCAAGTTTTAAGTGCGGTACCTACTTGTACCATTAATGGTACTTCTGACTAATTCTGGTGGTCCAGAGAGGTTTTCCTCCGTTTTTGAAAGAGACTTGTACCCGCAGTGGATCATTAATGGCTATAATGATTGTAAGATGATCGCTTGTCCATTTCCTTGTAGTTCATCATAACAGCCCATTAATGTCTCACTGCAGAAACAGGCCTCTTTCCTTGAAGGAGAGATACTTGGCCTACTAATGTATAATAAAACCACACAGGCCAAACGGATTAGTGGGTGTTTCTTCGAAATTCGATTCTTTGTCTGATTCATATGGCCAATTTTTTTTTTCACATTTTCGCTTATAAAACATGTTTTTGTCAAAGATGATAACCTAATATACAATGTCTGAAAAAGGCACACTTTTTTATGAAATGGTTTTCAAGATTATTAACTTAAAATTTTTTGAGGTCATATAAATCAGAATTAGGAACAAAAATGAAATTCTAGTTATATAAATCAGTCATTTATTTATTAAAATCACAGTTGATAATCACAATGATTATCACCACACCTAAATCTAGTTATTAGAAGCATTGACAACTTGACAATATCAATCATTATCCGTGCCGCCATATTAACAATATGTGTGAAATTCTGATTAATATAGTATTTTTACCGTATGAATCAGGTACATATGAATCAAAATTTTGCCTTTTAACATCGGTTAATCACTACACGTATACAATTAAGGATTGCTATTTATACATAGGCTTTTAGTCCCCAATTGAATTATATTTCCAACAGATTCAAGTTTGAAAACCATTTAAGTTAATTATAACAGCCAACATAGTAATCAGTAACACAGGTGAACCTAAGTAATATGAATCAGATATTTACATTTATAACTCCGCAACAACACGAACCAGCCGCATGTAACGTCGTGACCACGTCAGCAGAGTCCCTGGCTACCACCAGCACTAGAAGGGATCTCCTGATGTTTCGTACTTAGCTAGGTACGTTCGAGTAAAGCGCGCGAATATGAATCAGACTTTTGTGCCGGACATTTACAATTTATTTTTTTATTAAAAAACTATCGCAAATATTAGTACCATTTTTTTTTGTGTAAAGAAACAACTAATATTCTATCGTAATATTTATAACGCACATCGATTCATTAATAAGAAAAAATGTTACTGTTACTAACGTTCAAGAAACTGGGGTACGGACACACCATATTAATCAGAAGAACGCTTTTTAATAATTTTTTTTAAATATATAAAAAACTATTATTAAAAAACAATAACGTGTGCAAGATAGGTAACTGTCTATACTATGTTTAAAAAATAATTGCAGTTTGGTTGGTCTGTTAGTTACAAAGAAAAACCTCCAGACATCGAAAATGTTGGGCTCGAAGAATCACCCTAGTATAGGGTTTAATTTCAAGTTTTCTTTCTTTTTATTACGTAAAGATAATATTTACGGATAGTCCCCTAGTCGGTTTTTACGACACCCATGGGATGAGATGGGGTGGTGACACACTGTATTCTTACTCTGTCACCACACGGAGTTCCTAGTAGTTACGAGTTAAAAATTACAGTCTATATCAAACGATCAATGTTTATAAATACAAAGATTTGCGAAGGTAAACAATATACCCACAAAACATACACCAATTCATCATAACCCCCTTTAAAAAAACAAAACAGAGTTTAATACTCCCACACAATTATGTCATCAACCGATGACAAATAATGTTCATACTTAAATGTCACATTTTAAAAGCGATGCAAATTATAAAGTAATAATGATAAATTTATATATTTTTTATACATTAACAACATCATCATCATTATGCAAATAAGTGGTCCTCCACAGAGCCAATGATGTCACAATTGACTTTTTAACACGAGCCCGAATAAATTATTTTTAGTTGTTCTTTTCTCTCCATCGCTGTATATTACTTAATTGGAAAACTTGTAAGCTTACATATGCAACTAGCTGATGCCCGCGATTTCACCCGTGTTGTCTAAGTAGCTTAAATGTTATTCTAAACTACCTATATTCCAAATTTCATCAAATTTTTTTTCAGTAGTTTTTGCGTGAAAGAGTAACAAACATAGGTATGGATGTTCTCACTAACTTTCGCATTTATAATATTAGTAGGAAGGTAGTAGGATATGCAATGCACAACTGCCTCGGTCGCGGAATTCCACAGCCGTGTTGTAGAAGTCTCGGCCCACGATTTACAGTTTATATACGTCAATAATGCCAGATCACAGCCAAGCCACTGTTTACCTTAGACATAAGCCCCCTTACTCATAAATATAAGTCAATTGATTAGCTTAAATTCTTACGGTTTTGTTTGGTATAAGGTTGGTTTTGCTAATAAAAATCTCGCTAAACAGTGATTAAATTTAAGAGGCGTTTATGAGTAAGTGGGTAGATGTTAAGTCTTACAGCTCTGATTTTCACTAGCTATGTCTCGTAAAGTCTCCTTTGAAGATTGGAGAAGAGATAGGATTATTTTTTTTGTATTTCTATTCTACTTACTACTATTTATTCGCTCCGTGTGGTGACGGAGTAAGAATACAATATGTTACCATCCAATCTCATGGGTGTCGTAAAAACCGACTAAGGGACTATTCGTGAATATTTTCTTTACAAAATAAAAAGAAGGAAAACTTGATATTAAACCCTACACCAAGTCGTCTGGTCAGGGTGGTACTAGTAGGCTAAGTATCCCTCCGTCACGGGAGGAGGCCCGTCCCTGCAATGGGACATTAATGGGCTGTTATGATTACTACTATTTTAGCATTATCTATTTTCAGCAATATGAACTCTGAATTCAAATCGATACAGTAATTTAAGCGTGAATATGAAACAACATACACACATACTCTTGCCTTTAAAAAAAGATTAAGGTAACGAAGATCTCCTTTAAGTACAACATTCATGTGACGTATCTGTACTCATAAAAGTACAATAAGTGCACTTTCTAAAATGGTAAAAAGGAAAGTTGTTCGAATGACCGTTCCTCTCAGATGTTTAACCGCAGAAACGTATCATTTAGCCCCCTACTGTGGTTAAGTGTAGTATTTAAAGACGGGAATTATAAATGTACTACTGCAGGAACAAACTATTATTTAACAATTATTGAGAATGACGACCTCTGTGATGGAGTGGTTATAGTATTTGCTAAATAAAGGGGTTGGGCTACGATTTCCGTTTAATGCAAATCTTTGAGTGCATGAACAGGAATATTTCCATTAGTATTAATTTGTCTGTATTTACAAAGAAGGTTGTTAATCCATTACCCAGCACCCCGTAGAACAATTCTTCATACCAACCCTTAAATGAATTAAATAAATAAATAATCCTCACACATTCACACATCGCCACCTAAGTCCCAAACTAAGCAAAGCTTGTACTATGACTACTAGACAACGCATAAACATACTTAAATACTTTTTTTTTAGGTATGGAACTAATCCAGTCTTGTGATTGACATGACCGGGACCTATTAGCTTATAACCTTCCTTGATAAACTTTCTTCCTTTCTCAAAGTTGTGTAGTGCCCAAAGTATTGGCATCTCGGTTCAGTTTGAGTTGCGTCAAAATGTAGGAAAAAGTAGTAGTACTTAGTAATTTTTGTATAATTTTGTTTCAGGACTGGGAAGTCTTCCAGAGTATATCTGCCATCTTTGTATTAGTACCATCACTGTCTGGACTTAAAGGTGAGTTATTTGACTAAGTATATTTTAGAAATATTATACAAATGGGATATTAACACGCATTTTATTTACCTTTACTGCTAACTGATCGTCAGCTTGGGACCACGGCCAGGGCAACCTGTGCCGAAACGTCGAGTAAAATAAAGGTAAATAAAATGCGCGTTAATATCCCGTTTATATAATATTTATAATAATGAAACGCGATAGTTTAAAAGTTCTAAGTATATTTTAGTACGTACTTTCTACCCCTACTTTATTTTTCTTAACAGCTGTTTAAAGTCCTACTACAAGAACATACCAGTAATGAAAACTTAGATGATAAAGATTAAAGCATTCCTTACCAGCGATTTTATGACCCAGTGCTAGGACAGACCTATTTCAGTGATGTAGGAAAACTTACCTTACAGCGGCCCACCCTGCCCAAATGGTTTGGTATAGGGTGTTAGTAAACCAAATTTCCCTTCATCACTGAAGAACTGCTGGGACAGACTGTCTCAGCAGTAGGCCATAAGAGGCAGTTATACCGTTTCTATCAGGTCACATTCACTCCACGTGTCTATTTCACAAAACACTGTATCATTCAATATGACAGCCATAATTTTCTTTGAACATACTGAGCTTACGTTAGTAGTAAGATAAGACCTAATCTTAGCATTCCATGGATTCTCCGTGCGGGTGCCGGGTCCATCGCGTGATAGAGGGCGGAACACTGGCGTAACAGCGTCTGGGACTTACGACCCAGATGTAGGTTTAAGGAGGCCCCCTTACAACGCGTTAGCGGTCACCTTCACTGTCTGCCATGTTCCGTCCTCTACCTATCCAAATTTGGTAGGAACCTAACAATGCCGTTTTGGACATTCGTGATAGTAGAGAGCTTACTGAAGTTCTCGGCAGTTCTAGTTCTTTTAATAGATTGTAGAGGGATTTAGCTGGTGTCCCCTCGCACCTATTTCCACGGCATACAGAGTAACCCTATAGCCATTTCTGGTTATCTCATTTGTCAAGTCAAAGTATTTATTTGTCTTAATTGCGTGGTCTTTAGGGATGTTAGTTTCCCACGGTACCGTGAGCTCAATAAGTACTACACGCTTTTTCAATTTTGAGTAGAGGAATATTTCTGGTCTCAACGGCGACACGCAGATATCCTCCGGGATTTTGTAGTGTGTTTCATACGTGTCAACCAGTAGAGTCCAATCGTCTGCCGGACTCAGGACCGAAAAAGGCTTGTAGGTGGTCTTTTTAGTAGTGCCTTCCTTAACAAATTGGATGTTTTGTCTTTCATTCGTAGTCAGTCCTTTTCTAGCTCTGGCAATCGACAGACTCACTGCCTCGCGTATAATCCCTAATACTTTGTCGTGACGTTTTAGTACGTTGTAATACTCGTAAGTTTATAGTATACCTACATAAATTTATAAATCATGCTCTCTGTTGAGATAATGGATTTACTAAAATTAAACTTTAATGTGTTCTTCGTGTATTTACGGTGTAAGAGCGTATGGTGTCACTACACTACATGGTATTATATTACGGGTGTCAGAAAACCGTGTAACAAAAGTGTAAACTTGCCAATCAAATACGAATCCATTTGGCTGACGTGATTGAAATAAGTTTCTATAGACGAAAAGTGGTGATGCCTGTAGAATAGTGTAGAAGGACAGAGAGTCCTACGAAGTACTTAAAGTCGCAGTCACAATAGGATTTTTTCTAATGAAGAAATTAATCAATACAAAAATGGAAAACTACTTACTTAACAAAACTGATTAACAAACTTAACAATGATTACTTCATTGTACTAACTAACAGGGTAAGAACCGTTAAACACGTGTTTATTTAATGGATTTGTGATAAGATTGTCTATGATCGATTAGATTTCTGATTGCTGAAACTAGGTGGTCAGTCCTAGCTTAAGGTTGTTAACCTAGTTCAATTTTACTATCTATTGATTTTCTTTATTTATTTTTTTGACGGCGGAAAATCGTCATAGAATATTTTTCTACTATAATTAGTAGTAGTCCCCGCTGAAGGCAAAGGGGTTAGTCAGACTAAATCCCCCAGGTCCTCCATATTCTCTCAAGTGGGCCAGGAGCCACGGGAAACCATGACTCTTTCGCAGCCTATGCCTATTGCTGGCCCTGACAAATTTAATTGCTTACCATCAAATGGGTCTAAAAAAGTAGTGTTTAATTATAATAAGCACACACATTTTAAATTAAAACAGTGACGTAATCTAAATATGTCTTTCAAATGTATTAAAATACGTTTCCGCATGTTGTCTGTAAACATAGTTTAGAGATAAAAATCTGTCATTTACTCGATAAGTGATGGCAGAAGATTGTCGCATAATTGTTGCCATAATTGTAGCATTGTATATGAACTGTTGATGACGTCAGTAACGTAAAACAGAGTTAGATACAGTAGTCAATTTACATATAAAGTGCGCTTAAAGAACATACACGGAGAAACCGCTCACGATATCTCATCATAACAGCCCATTAATGTCCCACTGCAGGGACGGAGGGTGGCCTACTAATACCACGCTGGCCAGACGGATTGGTATAGGGTTTTATTTTCATTTATTTAAGTTTTCCTTCTTTTTATTTCGTAAAGATAATATTCACGGATAGTCTCCGTGTGGTGACGGAGTAAAAATACAACAATCGTAAAAACCGACTAAGGGACTATAAGGGTTTTTATAAATATGTTAATTGTTGATGACTCTTCAACAGGAGGCACGTATATATTATAGTTATCGCATTATCGTCTGAGTCTTAGGGCCATATCAATTCTCTTCTCTATATCTATCTCGCTTGCACTTACACATCTTTTATTTTTATATAATAACTTCTATCTCTTTTTGGACTACTCAGATGATAAGGCGCTGTGATGATAAAGGTAGATGTCCGAGTAAGGCTGTATATTTTAACCTTCTCCAAATATAGGAAGAGGTTATAATTCGGTTTTAATAGGAATTTATATTAATAAAGTAGCTATAGAATTTAAATACAGTACGAACAATAAGTATTCAAAAAATATTCTCACATTTAGTAAAAATTGTGTTTATTTCTTTGAACTTAATATAATAGTCACATAGCTATAACAATTGCGTCATCCATGACTTCGAGTAGAACAATTTGAGCCATTTGCTGCTCAATTTACTGGCCATTTTGAAAATTACTTTGTAAATTGTTTTGTTTGATACACGCATGGTTCCAGGCGAGAAAATTTGTAATGTAGGTATGTTATTATTGTGCGTTTTCTACGTAAGCTGAATAATTTCAGTTTATTTATTCATTCACAAGTACATGATACGAATAACGTAAATTTTCATAATTGTATGCAGAACCCTAATATTCATTTTGAAGATGAGAATTATATCGTAAATTCATCAATTAAATATTCCCTCCGTATAAGAATTGCAAACTGGTAAAATGTTAGCAAACTAGGTACAGTCACGAGCAATAATATGTACACATTGTCAAATTTTCTAAACCATCTGCACGTTTATCTAGACATTAGAATAATAAAATTATTTCATAATTTCGAAGAGGTTTCGTACAGTTTTGAACTAATCTTCGAATATTCAATTTTGGATTAGCAGAACTTTAGATAAATGTTTTACAAAATGTGAAAATGTGTACATATTATTGCTCGTGACTGTACATACCAGGGACAGCCCTGACGTCACGCTGGCGTATAAAGCCTTATTCTAGCCTCATTACAAATCATACTCTTCTTAATAGTATTTGCTCTCGCAGTAAAGTATGGCTTTTACGATTTAAGATTTATATTTTGGATTGGGTCCATAATGGTACCAATCCAAAGATAGATAGATAGATAATGTATTTGCAGTAATTTATTATATAATTTTGTATTACATAACAATGGCTTTATTTTCTTTGAAAAGAAATCCCCTGCGCCAATGCAATGTCAGACATAACTTTGTAAACATTAATAACAATAATATGTATAATATGCGCAACATAATCGATGTCCATTGTTTTTTAAACGTGTCACCATGAAATAAGGGGAAGTACTGAATAGAATTGACTGAAGTCATTGAAAAATAGCTGGTATTTACCTTTACATAATAATATTTACCTAGTGTTTGGCGAAAGAAGAATTATACGTAACGAATTAAGTACTCGGTAGAAACTCTTGTACCGGTAAATGTGGTTATCAATCAATCAATTAACTAGCCTTTTGCAGTCCACTGCCGGACATAGATCTGTCCCAACACTCAAATGTGGTTAGTGGTGTCAGTATTCTGTATATTCCAGAAGAAGGCCGTCTATTACTTTGGACGATTGAACATTTCGGGCTAAAATAATAAGACGGTACAAGGTTCTTACGGGACTATATAGGAATGTAGGTTCTTTTTGTGTATTTTCTTAGGATAAGATGACAGCAGTTGTCAGTAGGCTACATCCGCGACCTAGGGCTATATTTCACCACGATGGCGGGGCAACCAGTCGCCGCTCTCGCAGCTCTATAGAGCGTTACTGACCTGGTGTCCATTTATATGCGCAACCAATTTGGCGACGCGACCAACTCGGACGCTTGCACAGAATGTTACAGGTTGCGGCGCCCCGCTGGTCGCGCCATCACTAACTTTAGTAGTGCTATACGGTGCCACACTCGGTCGCCAAACCGGCCGCCAGTGGTTCTTTTTTCTCTTTTCTTACGTAAACACAGCAGAAGTGCTGTCTCTTTATGGTCCTTTTTGATACTGTCTCAGTGTGGTGTGGCGACCGTGGTGTCTGTATAATGTCAAGTTTGGTAGCTTACGGACACCACGGGGTGGTGCAACTGGTGGGCAACCAGTTGCACTACTAAGCTTTGAACGTTACTAATATGTAAAAACTTTTGTTCACAGGTAACCTGGACATGTGCTTAGCATCTCGACTATCAACGCAAGCAAATCTTGGCAATATGGAGTCCACGCGAGAAGTTATATCTATGGTTGTTGGAAACATATCACTAGTCCAGGTAATACTAACTATGCATAATATAAATATAAGCTTGTTTTACTATATAACATGGTGTAGTGAAGAAGCAGGACCCCTGACGGAAAGCCACCCTGTGACATTAGCTGCTGATGTTGCCCTGTAGTTTGACTAGTTAAACAGGCCAATACCACAATTACTAGACGGACTGATCTACAGTTTATAGAAATACTTCAGAACTTTAAGGGATAGCTTGTTCATTTACGTATTTTTTCACCTATCTAAACTAAATTGTCTATGAATGTATTGAAATATCATCAATCAATTAATCAACTAGCCCGCAGTCTACTGCTGGACATACTCGTAGACCTTTCCCAACACGCGCCACAGAACTCGGTCCTGCGCCGAAAAATAATAATAAATCATAACTTATTAACCGTGTGGTGACGGAGTAAGAATACAACATGTCATCACCCCATCTCATCCCATGGGTGTCGTAAAAACCGACTAAGGGACTATCCGTCAATAGTATCTTAACGAAATAAAAAGAAGGAAAACTTGAAATTAAACCCTACACCAATCCGTCCGGCCAGCGTAGTATTAGTAGGCCAAGTATCCCTCCGTCACGGTAGGAGGCCCGTCCCTGCAGTGGGACATTAATGGGCTGTGATGATAACTTATTAAAATCCATTTCATTTTCAGGTACAAGCCATAGTAGCAGCTACAGTGGTGTCAATATTCGCGATAGTAGTTAATACAATCACAGATCGACAAATCAACGGGTCCTACGTGCTTCTACTTATAGCCAGTGCGGTCTTCACAGCTACTACTACTTGCTTTGTATTAGGTTAGTATTTTTCTCTTCGTCATCATCTTCATAACAGCCCATTAATGTCCCACTGCAGGGACGGGCCTCCTCCCATGACGGAGGGATACTTGGCTTACTAAAACCACGCTGGCCAGACGGATTGGTATAGGGTTTAATTTCAAGTTTTCCTTCTTTTTATTTCGTAATGATAATATAATTCACGGATAGTCCCTTAGTCGGTTTTTACGACACCCATGGGATGAGATGGGGTGGTGACATATTGTATTCTTACTCCGTCACTACATATTTTTAAATATAAAAACATTTAAAAATATAAAGAAGGTAGACCCGCCAGCATCGGGTACAAGGACCAAGCTAATGGTGGTTAGGGCTCCAGAGATAGAAACCTCCTCACAATACGTTCCGTGTCGAGCAGTATTTTTATTATTACAGTATTGTCAGTGACTAACTATGAACGAAGTTTTTGAAGTAGCTTAATTTTATTTGCCATTTGTAAAATTATAACTGCTTCAGTGGCGTGGGTATAGGTAGATGCCGAATATGAAGTTTAAAATTCATTGCATAAAATGGTTGTCTTAAGTCTTTAAGCCCGGTTAGAATAGGACTGCCCTACATCGTCCCGTGGGTGTCGTAAAAGGCGACTAAGGGATACCACGAACCTGTGCATACCACCTAGCACTCTGGGTCAACCTCCTGGTGGGGAGTAAATCACCAACAACAGTATACCCAAGAAGGGTTGGCCTCAGGCAGGCGGCCGGCCGTAAAACTGCTGCGCTGACCCCAATAAATAAAAATTGGGATAAGGGCAGAGGAATGATGGTTGTCTTAAATCTGAATATTCTTTGTGTCAGTTAAATTGATGTTTGAGGTGCCAACGTAGAACTCTTTCTCTACAGTCTCATTGAATAACGCGCAGAAAGAATTTAAGTAAATAACTATTTTTTTTAGTAGTTACCGAAAACCATGACCTCACTTAGACATAGTAGTCATTCTTCCTTATTTATCACCAAACAGTGGAAGAGATTAGATATTTGTTTACTTCCTTTTCAGAATGATTGTAATCAAATTACAAATATTTTTACCTATAAAACTTAGATATACTTAACTAGAAAAATCCGAAAAGAAGAAAGACAATGGAAAAAATTGGTACTCGATGCGGGACTCGAACCCGCGTCTCTGGACTATACGCGTCCAGCGCTATGACCACTAGGCCAACCGAGTAACTGTCTCGACTACCAAATTTAATCATTGCTTTATACGGCACCGGGCCGCAACTTAGAACTCAACTGTACAACGCCATCCAGACGCGACAGCCGTAAACTTTCAATGTTGCAATTGAAGAGTATACGTAATGGTTTTAAGTTTTATTGTATTAAATTACATATATTTTTACCTATAAAGCTTAGGTATAACTAGAAAAATCCGAAAAGATGAAAGACAATGGAAAAAATTGGTAAATCAATAAGTAAAAGTATGCATAATAATGACAAACAATTTCTATAGGTATAAATTTTAACAATAATTCTATCTTAATTTCCAGATTTCGTGATGGTCATGGTGATATATGGCTCCCACAAGTTCAAAGTGAACCCGGACAACGTGGCGACGCCATTAGCAGCTTCCATCGGCGATATCGTCAGCAACACCGTACTTGCAGTCACTGCTCAGTATATGTATGACCAAATAAGTAAGTGTATCTTTTGTATAAGGTTTTAACATAAAAACAATGTGAATGTATTATATATGATACACGGAAGAGGGAAAGGGTTAATGTTGGATAATGTTTATGCTACCACCAAGACAATTTATTTGATGTTTCATTGAAATAGGTTGTTATTTGCAAGTATATAGGGACCAAGATATGCCCCTGTAGAACCCTAGAGAATTATCATTAAGGCTATGAAGTTTGTAAGCCTATATTCCATGTATGATGACAGACTAAGAATAAAAAAGGGTATTGCTTCTCGTTGTTTATGGGTCATAAATGCGAGTAAAGGAGATTCAGAGAAATCGAAGAGAGGCAATCGAAGCCCTGTTATTGTTGATACACAGGCCCATTTTTCTTTATCACTGGGACTAACTCGACCCAGAACTATCGGCTGTCAAAAATATTAAGGTCTGCTCCATTGATGGTAAAAAACTTAGCTAACTGACCAATGGAACTGATGCAGGGATTTAATTAGCTTTTCCGACACCGCCGGCAAGATGGGGTGACAATCTGTGTTATTACCAATTGAATACATAACCAGTTCTAAATTCTGATTAACATCAAAGTAATAGGTTAGATCTTTGTCGTTATATTGATTGCAATTAGACCTGTTACTATTATTTATTAATGGCATTGCATATATTTTCAATGTGTCAAGGGACTGACAAAGAAGGAAGTAAGAGAGGTAAGCAAATTAGTCTCAAACTGATTGCAATTGAGATTTGTAAAAGCATGTATAATAAGGGCTCTTTCAATTTAGCCGCTTTGTGCCATACGGCTGCCGTGCGCTTTCGGTGCGTTTTTCGAACGGCAAAAACAACATGTTCAAAAAATGCACGGCAGCCGTACTGCAAGAAGCGGCTAAAAAAATTATCACTTTCATCGGTGATGATTTTATTAACTCAATGTTTTTACATTACACATTATTTTTATACGCTGAAATCTGAACGAGTTTGAATTGAGGTAGTCATCATTTGGCTATACCACGTTATAGTTTTCAGTTTCTCAAAATATTGAGCTATGAATCCTACAAACCCTCTGTTACAAAAGATTTCGAAATAGAACTTAAAAAGGGCAAAGAGCAACATGATAATACCTATCAGTCAAAAGGCGTCAACTACTAGATATAGGGATATATTTTTGAAAACAATATACTTAATCAAAGACTGCCATCTTATCTTATCCTTACCCCACGTGTTTGTCTTTATGTTTATCACTTGAATCTATTAGATATTGATTGTTTCAACTATTTTTTGGTAAACAATGTGTATTTCATTGTATAGATAGGTATACTTAGGTTTTACATTGTCATTTTGCTTTGCAAGTCTTGAACCATATTTTTTCGTGAAACCCTTTCATTATTATGTTTTAATTGTCACGTTTTAACTAACGGTCAGGCTTGGACTACTGCAAATGCGATTTTAAAAATCTTCCGCAATTGCTACTGGAATAGTTAAACTTCAAAATTACTCCTTAATCATAACGCACTAATTTATACTATCTGATCGATTACCTAGTATTCGGTCCTCCTTCCGAAAAGTCTGTTTACAGGATTGTGAACTAGCCTTATCTAAAGTGTTTCTAATTTATCAATTCGAAATCCCAACCTAATTCAATGACTAAGAAATAACAAAACATTGAGCAATCCAATGCGGATACATCACAGATTAAAGCAAGGATTTTTAGATAACTAATAGAATAGAATGTAATCATGTTCTCTTATTACACAGAATAGTAAAGTGTATATCTAATTAAATATTATACTTATTAATACTATTAATCATGTTAATCTTATCATTAAATTCGTTATATCATTTGTAAATTTCTATCTGGATGATATTATTCATTGTTGTTTTCAATCATTATTTATAATTCAATTTGCACGTGCCTTTTAATTAAGAACTATCAGTGTGATTTGACGGTAACGTGACTAGGTAAAGGGGGGGGGGGGGTCGATTTTGTGTAAATGTAATATGACAATACTTATATGATGCGTTAATTACGCTTTATCCGATTATAAATATGACCACTGGAAAGTTTTTTAAATTATCAAGCTGTGATATAATAAATTTATATTATGAATCATAGTAATTGTTTAAATTGTTGAATGTAATAGTAAGAGCCAATATAGTCTAGAAGTAAAGGCAACGTAACATCTGTTCTCATCATTTCTAGTCTTAGTCTATTCAGTATAGAATAGTCCTAGAGGATCTAAATTGATTTGATTAAGGCTCCAAAGATACAAGTCGGTTTTAAAATCGGCGCATTTTCATTTAGTTCTAAAGTTTACTTCCCTTTCGTTATGTTTTCCGTTTTCCTTCCTGCCTGTTTTCCTTAATCTTACCTACAGCTACAGTCTTGTAGGTTGGTGACTAAGTTAGCCTCATTGACTCATAAACTAGTTGCACTATGAAAACCTTTTGGATATCATACTATTGGTAGGGTTCTAAAGAAAGCGCTAAAGAAAGAATTATTGAAAAATCTGAGCAAATATTTTACGGTAATTATGCGATGTTATCCTTGTATTGACTAGCTGTCAACTTTATTAATATATGTATTTAATCTTATTATTTTATCGAAACGGAAATGATAAAATCGATATATAAGATAATAATATTATTTTTATTAAGATTAAAATGAATCTTTGCGTAAATATTGGCATATTAAATGCGTCATGGAAATAAAAAAGTTTATTACGCATATTTATATGAATTAATCTATTGGTATGCTAAAAAAGGTTAAAATAATCCAAAAAATATAGGAAAGCACAAGATCGGTCGAGAATGGATTAATTTAAAGTCAAGCAGTGGACATCTTTTGGCTGATAACTATCGATACTGGAAATGACGACGACATCATAAATCCTAAACTAAGAAACCTACCATGTCTTTATATTCAGATCATCAGATTTTAGAAAATCTTAAAAAGGAATGTCTTACAGTTAATAAAATATTTATAACACAAATCTAGCAAAATTCTCAAGTTCAAATTAAGGCTAATGGAAGCCTTATAAGACGTAGATTAAATTACGTAAATCATCAAGTTACTAACACATTTTCGTTGTAATTTTCCAGAAATATCACTATGGCAACCAATAGCGCTGATGTGCGTCTACTACAGCCTGCTACCACTGTGGGTCTTCATCGTATGGCGCAACAAGTACACCAAGAAGGTTCTTACTAGCGGCTGGACTCCAGTTATCTCAGCATTATTCATCAGCGGGTATGTATACTTTTTTTGGCGCTGAATTATGTTGCCTCCCAGCGAACTGCCAGTTGTTTCATACTTTCTGTAACTTTGACTTCTTCAAGAGTAGTGTGATGAAACTGAAACACATAGTAAAACTGACCTTTGGTCGGGAAGAGATCTGCGTTCTCATCGTTCATAGACTGCAATAGTACTTAATGATGATCAAATTATTCGTCACTACAGATAAGCCCATGATGACAAGCTATCGAGCAAAAAGATGAAAAAAGAGGAGAGAATTAGAATTTTTAAATAAAAATAATTTATGGCATGCTTTTTTTCTGTCTGTTTTTGATAGTTCAATTTATTTATTACAAGTAATTACATTGGAAGCCTCTTTATTAATTTACCACGTCTGTTAATTACCCACGTGTAATGCCTAAGTAACATACAAATTATGAGACACGATCGTCGTTTCAAAATACCTATGTTATCGTCTAATTTCATAATACATCTTTCGCCCACAGTATCGGAGGTATCGTACTCGATCAAGCTGTTGACCACTACCGTGGCTACGAAGTGTTTCAACCAATTGTCAACGGCATCGGAGGTAACCTGGTCTGCGTACAATCTTCACGTTTGGCGACCCACTTGCATCAAACAGCTATCCCTGGTGTTCTACCGGAGAATACTAGGCTCGTTGAATGGCCGTGGAAGACTCTGTTCTTTGGCAGTAAGTTATCTTTAAAAACTGATTTATTTTGGTGTTCAGTATTCCAGAAAAGTAAAAATACATGAATACAAAAAATATGAAGAAGCTACCGCGTATTGGAAGACGCAGGGTGGGGAGAACCTTCACATGACGACCTGGTTAAGACTGCGAGAAACCGATGAATGAGGGACGCACAAGACCGCGCAAGGTGCCAATATTTGGAGAAGACATATGCCTAGCAGTGGAGGTCCATTGGCTGATATGATTATGATGAATCAAGGGATCCTTGATGATTTTGGGGACCCTACATGCCTAAACTTCTTTGTGGCTTTATTTTTAACTACTCTCGCTACTGATACATTTCGGGGATTTTAATTTGACGTTTCGGGGTGCTCAGTTATAAGATCTATACCAGGTGGTATCTTCATCGAGAGGTCGTCTAAGTCAGAACCACCGCTACACATGGATAATCCACCCCCATCAACAGCTTCTCGCAAGGGCAGCCAGCAACTTGGCTGTGTTCTACTTTGCTGATGATCTTAAGCGACTTTTACCACTTACCTGCCACCGTAAAGCAACAAAAAATCATCAGATTATGATTTTAATCTCTTTTCTCTCCACAGCCTCTGCAGCTAAAGTGGCTCGAATGCTTCTGATGCTGGCTGTCTTCGGTCAGATAATCTTCATGTTCGCTGCTGACTTCGTTTACCAGGGTGTGGTGACCATTCAAGCGGCGTTCGGTATCACATACGTTGCGTGTGCATTATTACAAGTAAGTTTTAGTGTAACTTATTTATAATTTGTTTACGAGTTTCTTCCCTTGTTCAGTCTATCTGTTAATTCCATCTCTATGCCCAAGAATATAAAGAAATTCCTAAGATGGATAGTTAATTTTAATCAGCATGTCAATTCTCGTTCCTTAAAATCGCAAAAAAATCGGTTAATTTAACTTTTAGTTGTCAAATTGTCTAATTTTTTTTTTTAATGGGATGTTATCGTACTGTAAAGAACTAAGCTTAAAACGGTATTCTTGTAATTTTTAAAGTGTCAGTTTATGTAATTTTCTCCATTAAGAAACGTCAAACTTGACGTTTATTTTATCATTTAACTTTATTTTTAACGAAATGTTTATGGACCAGAATTACACTTTTGGATTAATTAAAAATTAGATTTAAAAGAAGTTAAAATTAAGTTAAAACAAATAATTATTTTAACATAATTAAATTTATAATTCTTTTCATTTAGTGCCTTTATACTTTAATATGATTTGTGTACATTTTTATATTTATTTGTTGATCATCTCAAATAGTTTGATTATAACCTATGTGATTAATTACGTGATTATGTTTGTTTTCTCGTTAAATAAATAAACAAAAATTACTTACCTGTTAAAACTGTTTTAATTCATCCACGACGAAAATGGCGCCACCCATCGATTTTTATTAATTGTGGTGACTTTAGAAACTTTCGTCAGCAGCTAGCAGGCTACACTGTTTAAGATTCTGTTGGTAAAACGTTCACTGAGGAGCCCTTCAACTGGCGAACAGTTCATGGATCAAAAATCTTTTGGGCGAAAAGTAAATGGGCCAAAGATTCTATTGGTCAAACGTTCACTGACGTACCGTTCTGTTGGCAAATAGTTCATGGGTCAAATGACTTTTGGGCGAAAAGTAAATGGGCCAAAGATTCTGTTGGCCAAACGTTCATGGAGCAAATGACTGTTGGCGAACCGTTTCAGAATCGAATTAAATTGTATGTTACGAGAATTGACCTGTTGTTTTATAAAATACTTTGTTTCTATGTATCATGTATGAAGGTAAATGTAATTAAAAAGCTGGAGGTGGGCAAGCCCTATCGCATGTTTAGGTACCGCGCAATCGTAGGCATTTATAATAAATATTCGGCCGAGATAGAATACTCGTTGTACTGTGGTTAAAGTTCTGATAAGTCTAATGTTTTTATTTAGTGTACGATGGGTAGCTAATGTTACTCCATTAAGTGTAATAGTGAAGTTCCTAATGTTTCTTTATTAACTTTCAGGTAATGGTCCTCCTATACTTGGCATACATGTTCGTCCATCTTATGTGGAAGAGGAAGAAGGATCCCGACAATGCAGCCATTCCTTACCTCACAGCTCTTGGGGACTTACTAGGCTCCATTTTCCTAGGCCTGGCCTTCGTAATCCTATCACTCTTCGGCATGGAGTACGGTAACAATGTTCAGTGAGCTTCTAGAAAAATAAATGGATGAAAAAGTTAAAAAAAATATCTAATAGTAAAAATTAGTTTTGGATGTAAAAATTAATTTTTGAAATCATGTCTTGTATTTTGGAATTATATTTTTTGAGGTCCGAATTTTTGGGTCTGAAAACCAAGGCCTTAGGAGTTCCATGAAGGATTAGGACTGATTTAGACGAATCACGATGTTCCTTATGCATGTAATGTGTATAACTTCACTTAGATATTTAAAATGGTATACCAAAGTAAGTGGAATCATTCATTGCGTTTTACCAGATAAGTTATTTTTAAGGTGAGCGCTTTTTAGATCATTTTTCCTATAAACCGTCATAGAACAGATATGGATACAAAAGTCAAATATCTCTTGAGCTCGTTCTTTTGAGAGAAATTCGAGAAATGTAATTTGATTAACCAAATTACTCTTTTGTTTTTAGCTGCAGTAAATCAAACAAATAAATACGAGTGTTGACGTTTACGTTGATATCGTTGACGACATTGGCGTTAATGACATTGACGTTAATGACTTTGACAATGATGACATTGACGTCGACGATAACGTTAATGCAGTTGACGTTGATGTTGATTAACACTTTGACGATGGCAGTATTATCGATATTTATTCAATACGAAAAAAAAGATAAAATTAATATACTTTTATGAAAAATGATGTAGGTACGAGTAAATTGACTTCTGTATTCTCTGTTTTGTGGTTATGTGCTTCTTAGATGATTTTATCATCATTCCTGTATACATACGTCGTAGTTATAATACGGATGATGTCCTACCAGTATTGATATACACATTCTAATAACATGGAAATGTTTTAACTTGTGTGCCAATATGACATAAGACAATGAATTTGACGTTTAATTACGTCAAAAAATTTGACGTTTAATATAACGTCTGTAAATAAAAGGACAGTATTTCACATATTCAAAGATTAATCATTTTTTTAATAATATTTATTACATTTTTAATAATTAAATGTTAGTTTAATGTGTTTTATTTAAGGAAATGACACTGAGAGTCAGACTGTGATATGAAAATGAAATGTGATTAAAGCAATTATATTAATGTTTCGACATCAACTTTTTAAACGGGAGTGACAATATATTTAGGATTGTGAAATTATCCATGAATATATTATTTTTGGGGTAGTATTTAAATGCAAATTAAAGAACTTTCTTTTTATATTAAGTATGTAAAAAAAATACTGATTTTACAGGAAATTAGTAAGGCTAGTGGCATAGTGGAGCTTTTTTATATATGCAAGTTATAATATCTTCTTCCTTCTGTGTCTTTTTACTAATGGAGTTCCCTCTCTAGGGCGGAGTAGTCTGTCAGACTCCTACTGATTAAAAGCCGCCGATGTTCCGTCTCTTACTTAAGCCTAGGATCTCGGGAAACCATGATTCTTTCGCAGCTTCCGAACTAACAGCCTAACCTAACCTAGCCGTCTTTAATGATAGCTACTAACGCTGAGTTTTAAGTTGCGGCTCTGGCGCCTTTAATATCAATTCTAGTACCTTAAAATCGGTTAAGTTAACTTTAGTCGAGACAGAAACTTGGGTGGTATTTTGTATGTAAGTAACTCAGCTTAATTTGACCTGCAATTAATATTTTCATCAATATAAATAGACTGGATAATACTTTGATATGCATTTAGATATTATCCTTATTATTATTTCTGCATTCACACGAGTGTGTATCTCGCAGTTGTGACGACTCTCTTTAATTTTTAACTGTAATGTGTTACTCGCGATATCAAATAAATAGGGCATATATTGAATGGCCTGAATTAATTAATAAGTTGAATAAATATTATTGTTATACTAAGTTGTAATAAAAATATTTTAATGACAACTGCCTTTGAGACCAAGCGGTCATAAATACAGTCAAGCCAGACAAGTATTAGTGCGATCCACAAAATATTGTCTCAAGCCTGATGTACGTACAGTCAACTAGAAAAGTGGATTAAAACATACATCATTACAAAGTCGCTTTTTCATTCAGAAATAGATGAAAAATTGGTGTTCAGTTGTTATAGGACATTATTAGATAAATTAATTAATAAATTCTTTATTTGCATACAATTTTTACAGTTCTTGATATTGATGCTCTGACCCAAGAGGTAGGCTTACATGCCCGAGTTTCAAGGGAATCTAACCCTTGAAATTTTTTTAATTAATGATATTACTCATTTCTCTTATCGTTACGACACTTATGAAAGCTTTTAATGTTGAGATATTTTGTAATATTGGATGTGGTAATCAACTTTCGAAGTTGACTGTACTTTGTGTCCCTTAATTTTAAATCTGTCAAAGACTTCGTGACACAGCGCTTGATCCCTTTTGTGGGAGTTTGTCTTAAAATATGTTATTACAACTTGGAATAATATACTTCGTCTTAGATAAATTTGTAGATATTTGTTGTAAATAATAATCATTCTGTATTGATGCTGTTAAGTCATCTTTTAGTACTTATGTGATATAGAACTTATAATTTTTATTTGTATTTTGATATTTGAATGGATATTATGTGATCTTATAAAAAAAATATAACCAAGTCTTTATGTGACATGAATTGCTCTTGACATCACAATCGTTTGTTGACATTTTCATCAAAACGTTAATTTTCTTTATCAACTATCGATATAAATAATTTACTATATTATGTTTCAGTTTGATATACCTAACTATAAAATTTATTGCCCGGACTGACTAACTGATTCATCAAGGCAGAGCCTATGTAAATTATTATCAAAGTTCTAGGTACCTATAAAATAAATTATTTCTAGTTATCATACTTACTCCATTATTTTTTTTTTTAATTTATTTATTCGTATTACTTATAGCAAGTATTGAGATGTATTTTGCAAATTTTACCTAAAAACCCTTGGATTTAAAAATAAAAAACATTTTGCAACATATTCATTCAAAAATCAAAAAGATTTAGTTAATACAAAATAGTTTGTAGTTTAGTAAAATGAGTACAATAAAGCAATTACGTAGTTTTTAAGTTAAGGAGGCCTGAAGTAATTTATTGTGGTAACATTTTGTATCGATTGGTATAATCGATTTCATAGTTACCAGTCGATTAGTATTAGAAAAGCATTTGAACTGGATGTAGAAATTAATTTAATATTAGTTATTAATCACATACGATTGTCTGCGCATTGTGATCTCGGCTAATATATAAAATAATTATGAAATGTTTATTTTTTTTTATTTTATACTACCTCTGACGAAAATAGCTACAAGATACAATATGTAATGTTAAATGTGATCATTGTAAAACTAACTATTATTTTTTATAAAAATAAAACAAAAATATTTCGAGCAAATTATTTTAGACCACGAACGATTTTTTACATTGGAAGCTTTCAGCAGTCATTTATGACAGTAACGTTCTTGTCACTGTCAATAATGTCAGATATGTCAAATTGAATGCAACTTGCTTTATATCAGATAACAACTCCACAAACAAGTCGTTATATCTTAGGTATGTAAGAATGCAATTTGCAAACATGAGCAAAGAACGAAAACTGACAATTTAAGTCTTCCTTGATTCAAACTGAATTCACTTTGACCTACCAAAAAATTGCAAAAAAAATATTTAAATAGAAATAGAAATCGTTCGGATTTTGCAGAGTTATAGTGTGAGATATTCGTGTATTTCGTGAGATATCGTAACTGTATTCGGGAATACATATTTTACCTAAAATAGTAACTTGAAACTCCAAGATATGGTCAAAAATTTGACCTTATATTCCTATGTAGTATTTACTACAGTGCTGACCTAATTAGACAATATTTTTGTCAATAAATTATTTTTTTCTAAACGTAGTTATCAAGAGTACTGTCCTGTACAGTATGCCAATAAATATAAACCTTATTTTGAATCGGTCAATACTTAAAAAGTCGAATTCCTAACTTGTCAAGAAATTAGTCGAAACACAAAAGTAACTACATTTTTTTTTTCTACACCTTTTATTCAGTATCTTTTTTTACACGTTTACTACAGTATCTAGCATTATATTTTAATTTTAAATAAAAAAAATAACTTTAAAAGCGAATCAAACCAGACTACACTGGTCTTAGAACAGCCATGTGTAGATCGAAAAATTTCTTGAATGTTTTTTTTCGTATTGACGAGTTTAAAGTAAGGTTACTTACTTCAATAATATTAAGGATATATTTTTTGTATGAATGAAAGAATGTGATAAATGAGATTTTATCTTGTATATAGTGAACTGTTATGTAGTACGTAAATCACTTGAAAAAAAAAGAGATGTTGAATGTTTGTTAGTACCGTTAACCTACAAAAAAAGACGCATGTTTAATTTTTCCTTTTTTTTTTGCTGATATTATCAGATTTTGACGTTTGAAAATATTATTTTTTTACACACAAAAACATGACGTGTTCTTTAAAAATATTGGTTTTATTTTTAGATTGTTTAGCATCGGAAATATGTAAAATAAATTTTTGAGCATGTATTTATCATAAGTGAGATTGAACTAAAAACACTTAAAAATTATTGGCGTATTTCATTCAATCCGTATACTTTATGACTGAACTAAAAACATTTTTTTAATATAATATACTATACCTATGATATTTCGGCCCATATTATAAAACTATGACCGTGTAATACTATTATTATAATTATAACTAAATGTGTAACCAATAACCATCCATGTACTGTAATAGAATTTTTTCTAATAATTTAAGGTGCCATTAAAAGTACTATTTTAACCCCTCATGGCTAATTTATAGAACAATATTATTTTTTTAAACATAAAAATCAAAGCCATTTAAACTCGATCACAACACGGTACTTAGAAATTGTTAATTTAGACACTTATTCAAATTCATTAATGTAAATGGAAAATACTGTGTAGATTCTTAGTTGCTAGCTCCCAAAAACTAATTTTTTTCGGGAAAATCTGTTACTAATCTACACGTACCTGAATTAAACACGACTTTCAAAAAACCATTGGCAAAATCGAATTAAAATTTGATAATGGAGTATGTATAGTCAACTACAAAATTTAATTAACTTATCCAATTTACAAGATCGCTTTTCGTGTTCAGCGATTTATGGGAAATTGGTATTCAGTCTCTTCTCTTCTCATCACGACACTTTGCATTGAGATGTTTTGTTATTGTATGTATTAATCTACTTTTGTTGATTACTGTACTTACAATTTCAAAAATGGTATTCGATTTTTGTATCAATGTTTTTCCGTTACTTTAATAGAAAGTATTATATAACTACTTTTAAAGACTTGAAGTGTTATAAAACCATTGGTAAATATCAAATTGAGAAATTAATCTGTAATACGGTGTTATAGAAACCCCTTAAATCTGCTTTCAACTAGACAATCATGTGATTCGACGTATTATTATTATTTTTAGTTTTATACCATAAATGTATTCCTATTGTGATGTCCATAGTGTAAAATAATTTTTATTTCAAAATAAAATGAATTAACAATATAATTAAACTGCTTTTTATTGTATTACCATACCTAAAACAAGTACCGTATAGACATGCACAAGTCCTTTACTACCTATGAATGTCCCACTGCAAGACGATATTAGTAGGACATAAAACAATAAAAAATATTCCTCACACTTGCACACAACGCCATCTAGTCCCAAACTAAGCAGAGCTTGTACTATGGGTACTAGACAACGGATAAACATACTTGAATACTTTTTTTTGTAAATACATACATAATACATAGAAAACACCCAGACCAATGCAAACAATCATGTTCATGCACACAAATATTTGCATTGAACGGGAATCGAACCCGAGACCTCAGCGTAGCAGTTGTGTTATACAACCACTACGCCACAGGGGTCGTCAAAACATAATATACTGAGAGTAACTTAACGTATAGAAACCAGCTATCCTCCCGGATTGGATTCAAGTTTTGTGTCAAGTTTACATTCTTGGTTAGAGATTTAAGTCTACCTGTAGTCTCTAAGTAAATACTGGTCACTTCGGATTAACGTTCAGTCATCATAACAGCCTATTAATGTGCCACTGCAGAGACGGGCCGCCTCCCATGATGAAGGGATACTTGACCTACTAATACCATGGCCAGACAGATTGGTATAGGGTTTAATTTCGAGTTTTCCTTCTTTTATTTCTTAAAGATAATATTCGATGCGATATGGGGTGGTGACATATTGTATTCTTACTCCGTCACCACACGGAGAGAAAATGAAGTACAGGTCACTTTGGATTAACGTTCAGTAATTTACCACAACTTACACTAGATTCTCATTGTATACCACTCCAGGGGCGAACTATAAGCTCTCTACATTAAACAGATCCACATTCAGTGCCGAGACAATCTTTTATGGACAGGTAAGTGTCCTACTCATAACAGCCCATTACTGTCCCAATGCAGGGACGGGCCTCCTCCAGTGAAGGAGGGATATCTAAGTATACTAATACCACGCTGGCCAAACGGATTGATAGGGTTTAATTTTAAGTTTTCCTTCTTTTTATTACGTGAAGATAATATTCACAGATAGTCCTTTAGTCGGTTTTTACGACACCCGTGGGATGGGGTAGGGTGGTGACACACTGTATTCTTACTTTGTCACCACACGGTTTTGTACTTGTAATCTATGTTTATTTATTTAAGTATTAAAATTTATTTATATAATAATAAACCTATGAACTTAGAAAACTCTTGAGAGTTTTTGAAATTAGTTTGGTGACGATGTTAAAATATTTGAAAATCCATCCCAATTGATAAAAATACATCTGCGCTCGCAGTCGCAATTTCAAATTCACAAAACAATCATGATTAGCGCCCAAACTAGTATAGCAGTTTCTGAAGACACGGATAGATAATCAGACAAAGAAATTACAAAGTCTTTCATAAACCAAGATAAGAATGACAGCTACAGAGTGCACGCAATGAACCTAGAAATGCGAAATGAATGGGTTACTTTAGGTGAGTACTGTATACCTCTAGCCTTGAGGTGGCGCGCTTTGATTTACTGCTGGTCATCAGCGTTACTTAAATTCAACCTCAATGCCTTCCAATTGACTCTCCCCGGTCAAATAAACCTTGTACCATTAGGAAAAGACACAGACTAAAAATACACTGAATGTGACAAAGAAATTAAAGAAAAGTACTTTTGAATAGGAGTCATTACTCATAACGCTACGACAGATGGTAAGTAAGTATATATAAGTAGTTAAGTACAATATTAGATGAGTGCCAAACTTCCGTAAAAATAGATCAACCACCCTCGCCGTTAACAAATAGGTATGTCCAAGAAGCCATAAATATAATAGATAATAAAAACAATGCCGTAGGTATTTTACTCGACATGACAAAATCATATTTATGACAAAGTGCAATTTAACATACTTTTAGAAAAATTAAACAGAATAGGAATACGTGGGAAAGCACTCGACTAGATTAATTCATACTTTACAATAAAGAACAATAGGTAGAAAATGAATTCTTCAACAATAATCATAACAACAATAATAAATATGTTTTTTACTTAAGTAGGTATGCATCTGATAATAATTGGATCTCTTGGATGAGATAAATTACGGAACTTCTTACTGGTAAGCGATACGTAATTTCAAAATAAAGAAATCGGTAATATTTGACAAACGGTCGGCTCGTTGTTGAACCTCCCCTCCGCTACCCAAGGGGTGCATAAAATGGAGGTGAGATGCATAATGTTGATGGCGTAAACGAGCACGCTAAAATTGCCTAAAATAACTTTAGGGAAAGGGTAATAACGTACAAATAATATAATCATAATATTTAAATAAATCATATCATTATCATCATCATCATAACAGCCCATTTAAAAAAAAAAACCATTGGAGAAAAGACCTTATTAATGTCCCACTGCAGGGACGGGCCTCCTCCCGTAACATAGGACGCGCTGGCCAGACGGATTGGTATAGGGTTTAATTTCAAGTTTTCCTTTTTTTTATTTCGTAAAGATAATATTCACGGATGGTCCCTTAGTCGGTTTTTACGACACCCATGGGATGAGATGGGGTGGTATATATAAATTTAATTATCAAGTGATGAAGCCATTAACATTCTCCATTTAATATTGTGTGGAGTTGCGTTCAGTTGATTTCATAGTGTGCAACAGAGATAACACTCTACAAAGCCAAATTTAGTCTACTACTCGGTCACATTATCTCGAGACCTGGAGTCGATGACGTCACGTCGGAGTCGGTGACGTCACGTCGCGTCGGAGTCGTTGACGTCACGTCGGAGTCGATGACGTCACGTCGCGTCGGACGAATCACTGATGCGCCCGTGGCGAGCGCGGGGGTTGAAAGGAGAACTGGACGCTAATTCGCATTCCAGCGAGGTCTCTAGATAATGTGACCGTGTAGTAGGTACAGTCACGAGCAATAATATGTACACATTTTCAAATTTTCTAAACTATCTGCACGTTTATCTAGACATTACAATATCAAAATGAATTCGTAATTTAGAAGAGGTTCCGTACAGTTTTGAATTAATCTTCGAATTTTCAATTTTGGATTGGCATAACTTTAGATAACTGCTTTACAAAATGCGAAAATGTGTACATATTATTGCTCGTGACTGTACAATCATGATTGTATGATATAACATTCCTACAAACATAAATAAGATAATAGACCTTACCGAAAATTGTTTCTGTTACTTTGTAAACTAGTTAAAGTTATATCAAAATAAGTTTAATTTTATATTTTACATATATAATAATAATATTACTATGTATTACATAGCATGGGTAAAATGAAGAAATTACATGTATGTGTGGACTGAGGGCCCATTTTTTTTTCTGCGGCTTTTTGTAGATTAATCAACAAAAGTGCATAGTTAAAGTTGTTAAAGAGTTTGTTAAACGATTATCAGAGTTTGTTAAGACTTCATTCAAAAGATATATCGCTTTAAGTGGGTCCCTCAGTTCAAACACAAAATCTCCCATAATTAGATAGGTAATGAATTAAACAACATTTTTTTGGTAAAAATCCTTAGTTAAACATGTATAAAAGTATAAAAAGCATTGAAAAGCCTAATATGAGTAGCTAATAAAAAATAACAAACGTTTTAAAAGGTCCCCGAGGGCCCACTTGAATTTATCTCATAATTAATCAATTATAGCATGAACATTAAATATTCCTAAGCCAAACATTTGTTAAAAGGGCAAGGATAAATTTAAAATTAAAGAAAGATCACAAACAGTGATAATTATTGTTATTTTTAAGTTTTTAAGTGGTCCCTCAGTCCACACACTATGCAAATGCTAATTGTTAAATATATAATTAAATACAACAATTACGAAAATGGGGAGCCTTTCAGTGCATAGTTAATTTTGTATTTTATCGATCTGTATTTATCTTATCACTGGTTTTATAATTCTTTTACGAAAAATTTACAAAATATGTTTTTCGTACAAGTAGAGTGTCCATGCAGTCAAGAGATAATCAAGAACCATTACATACATTAATGATGTTACATTACGTTTTAAAGTTTCTGCATAGTCATAAAGTGTGAGATAAAAGTAAATAGTTGTAATTGTGTTGGGCCGTATGCGGACCGAATTGAGTGCTATTTGATGCAAACGTAAACAAACAATAAAAAAATACATGTTCCTGTTAAATTAATGATTTAAAAAAATATATATTACGAAGTACCTAATCTTTAAATTTTCCAAAATTATGACATAGAATTCTTATGGTCCCGTATTGCAGTTAATAATAAATTGATAAAAATGTTAAAAAACATAATAATTTATTCTACATAACTTTTGAAATATTTTTTTTATTTTACTTTCACTCTGACCTCTTATAATAGCAGTAGATATTGACAGTTTTATTCTAAATTATTTATCTATATAGTAACTCTCAAATCCATAAAAACAAGAACCATATAAAAGAAAGTAGAACTCTCAAATCTGTGGTAAACTGTCAGCTTGTTGATTATCGTGAATTCGTTCAGTTACGAGTATTAATTTTAAATTAAAATAAAATAAAATTGTATTATTATTCTACCCATATTATTATTTATTTTCGCGCCAGAATGCGATGACTTCACGACTCATCTTTTAAAAATTTTACGACGTGACTTAGCTGTCAAAAATTATTTTTCCAATATAAAATAAATAACCCTTAAATATTTATTTTATTTTGTTTTTAGTATTTGTTGCTATAACGGCAACTAAAATTCATAATCTGTGAAAGTTTCAACTTTCTAACTGCCATGGTTCAGGAGATACAGCATCGTGACATACAGATGGACGGACGGACAGCGGAGCTTTAGTAATTGGGGTTCCGTTTTTACCCTTTGACTACGGAACCTTAAAAACTGTGGATTTCGTGTTACAAACAGACACTCCAATTTTATTTATATGTATAGACATACAGATATGTATTACGATTGTAGCTAATTAATAATATAACCTGTCACTTGTCTAAAACTTAAAATTTTATTACATTTTAATTTTACTGTATTGCAAATTTTATTGTTTTATTTTTTACATTTAAAAAAAGGTTTCAATTTAGATTTATTTGATTAATATTAATATTGTGTAATGTTTTGCTTGCCGTGGCAACTTGTAATGGAATCAGCACTGTTGCTTGAGCTACTTAAATATTGTATTATTTCTGATTGACTTTGTGTATGTTTCGTGGGTTATCCTAATTATAAATAAATAAATATCTAAATTAATAATAAATGACATTAAAAACAAATATACAGCCGTTTTCTTAAAACGTGGACACCCCACACCAGACTTAGTATGAAAATTAATAAAACAGTTAAAATGACAAAAAATATAAATAAACCAGACACAAGATAAATACAGATCGATAAAATACAAAATTAACTATGCACTGAAAGGCTCCCCATTTTCGTAATTGTTGTATTTAATTATATATTTAACAATTAGCATTTGCATAGTGTGTGGACTGAGGGACCACTTAAAAACTTAAAAATAACAATAATTATCACTGTTTGTGATCTTTCTTTAATTTTAAATTTATCCTTGCCCTTTTAACAAATGTTTGGCTTAGGAATATTTAATGTTCATGCTATAATTGATTAATTATGAGATAAATTCAAGTGGGCCCTCGGGGACCTTTTAAAACGTTTGTTATTTTTTATTAGCTACTCATATTAGGCTTTTCAATGCTTTTTATACTTTTATACATGTTTAACTAAGGATTTTTACCAAAAAATTGTTGTTTAATTCATTACCTATCTAATTATGGGAGATTTTGTGTTTGAACTGAGGGACCCACTTAAATCGATATATCTTTTGAATGAAGTCTTAACAAACTCTGATAATCGTTTAACAAACTCTTTAACAACTTTAACTATGCACTTTTGTTGATTAATCTGCAAAAAACCGCAAAAAAAAAAATGGGCCCTCAGTCCACACATACATGAAATTACAACTAAAAACTTGAATAAATTTTCCAATAACTTTTTAGTACAGTGCCATCTTTTGCAATTTCTTTTTACTATTAGTACCGGAAAATTCCTCAAGATGTCACTACGTGTTTAAAAGCCGCAAAAAAAAAAAAATTACGTCTTTTTCACTTTACCGTTCTGACGATAAATACCTCTTTTTCTTGAATACAAGTATAATTAATAGAAAGAAGTATTTATAAAAATAATTTGTAGATTTATATTTTTTATTTTATTTTTTTAAGAAAACTTAATTTTCATAATATATTTTTTTAACATAAAATCTATAAAATAATGTTAAGAGATGGCGTTGTATGCAGCATTAGTAATAAAGTACGAAATTTTATTGTTATCGGGTTATATATAAAATAAACTTACTGATTATCTCGTTTATTGTTTTAATTAACATTATAATAATATGGTAATCATCTTTTTCTTATCTACATTTATTCATTGTAGCAGGGAAAACATTAAATACAACTTTTCAAAAATAAAGTACAATAAGCTTTACAAAACAACTGTAACTTTCTTCACAACCTACATTCCGAGTATTGTATTTTATACTCTAACTACATATACCTATCTCTTTTTATCTTACATAAAAGAACGAGATAGAGTTACTACCACTATTCATAATGTCAAACGTCATTGGTAACTGAAACGCAAACAAAAGATCGGAGCGAGCTTTTAAAGAAAGTACCGCTTTCCACCGCCAGGGGCGCCACAATATCTTTAAAATACAACCGAGAATGATAAATAGATTCACGTAACTAAAACATTTATAAGATAAACACATTAACTATTAACGCAATAAATCTTAATATTTATAAACGAAAATTTTATAGTTTTAAAAATATTTTTATCCCGAAAGAATTAAGTACTAAGGTATTGTTTTAATTCCTCAAAAGTTCTTTTTCAGATAAATATATAATTTAATCGTAATATTATAATATAATATTATAGCTATAAATTAAAACATGTACAGTAAGAGTATGCGATAGTAAGAAAATGGAAGCGTTACACCTGTTCGTAGCGTATCGCGTCGAGTATTCTGTAGGAAAGCTAGTGCGATCGTTATGGGGTGCGGCTGTAGCGCGCGTGCGTCGCGGGCCTGCCAGCCCAGCGGGCCGTCAGTCCGCCGCGAGCACCGGGCCCCGGCATACCTTGCCCAAAAATCCGCCGCCTGAAGGTACCCACCACACCCGTACTATTTTAAAACCGTTCTAGACATCGCGCATGCGAATATCGATCCGGCTCACTCGGAATGGTCCTCGTATCTAGGTTAACCGGCTAAAATTAAAGGTGCGTTCCGAATTCAAGGTTGTAACCGCCGGCGCAGCTCCGAAATAGAGCTATCGTGCATGGAAAATGGAAAATATGTACCCAACGCACGTTGTTTTTAAGGGTGATTATCGCTTGCGTCACACGCGGTAATGGCGGACGGGAATTATGTAAGAATCTTACGTTGTTGTTTGAATTAAAAAAAACTGAAATTCCTATGTGTATGTGTAGGTTGAGGTCCGTTGTTTAATTTTTTAATCCATGTTTAATTGATAGAGGTTAATATTGAACGTTATCGCGAGTGAGGGTGATGATTTAACGTCGAGGCATTTCTTTTTTGTCAATTTAAAGTTTTGGGAGTGTCTTCATACAATCTCAGTAAGTACATGAGTGTGGAATGAGTTTAACAACGTGTAAGTTTATATATAAATCGAGCTGACTGCTCCACATTCGAGATGAATAACTAGCCGATAATATTCAACGTAATTGTTTTCTTAAAGCTTTTTATTACATAGAAAACAATGGTTAACTATTTGTTGTTGATACAAAATGTATTTACAGTGCCCTTGAAAAGATTTATAGCGTTCATGAAACTGTGATCGTAACATTATTTTGCTTAAAAACCCCTGAACACCGTATGATAAACCTTGAAGAAAGGTGTTCTGTTAAAGATTAAACGTCAGTAAAGCAAAAACGAATCCAAATTATTGATTAACTTATCAATTGAAGTTTTATTACCGCCTTCCATTTTACATCGTCAATATTAAATATATTTTTAGATTCAGGTCTAACGCGGTCAACACAACTACAATCTGTTCATAAATTCATTGATTCCTAACTAGTTCTAGTTGTAATTATAGTACTAACCTAGAAAATAGTCCGTGTATATCCGCACACGGCTAACAGATGGCGCTACTTGCTACTATCGACTTTTCCTTAGGAATGTAGGGAAGTTATGTATTTTAATGATTTCAGTTAATCAATCTAGTTTTTAATTAATGTATACCTTTAATGAGACAGTTAAATCTGTGCCAAAATTTATTACTTACTATTTTAGTTCTTAATCAATTAAAAATCAATTTACCTAGTTTTGTAAAAATATTCTAATCCTACTTAAGAAATAAATTACGTTTTGTTAATAAATTATTGTTACCTAACTTTCTCAAACACCTATATTTTAGTTCTATATCAATTAGAGCCGGTACGATTGAGGTAGGTAATTGATATTTTTTGGAATATAATTCGCTTAATTATATATTTATGTAGAAAGATAGAGATGGTCGCTGACTCTAGACCCTCTTAGAAGACATAAAATCATGCATAAGCATCATTAACTGAACAAATGCTGTTTTTCTGTGCGTGATCTTATGCCTCCTACATCTCACGGCATCCCACCAACCTATCAAAACGTATTTCTCTTGCATGACTCTCATTATTCATCGTTCAATTTGCTGTCGTCATTTTAGAACCTTTATACCGGCCACATGGCAGGAAGGTTCTAGCATAATGAACGGTTATAGTGAAAGATGAATGGAATGTTCTAAAGTATATGGCTTAGTATTGCGTGCACTGTACATTATCGCTTAAGCGTCGTAGCACTTGTAACGTAACGTAAACGAATCGGCACCGCCTCGAAGAGAGTGCATTACCCCAGCAGAATCTTGTCGAAATTTGTAATTTTTTTTAATCAGATTTTTAGATTTCTAGCTCCTGTAAATGTCTGTGTAGTGTTTGGAATTAGTTCAGTCCTAATTTTAAAGATATTTGACAAAAACAGATTCTGCTGCGGTAACGTTACCGCAGCAGAATCTTTTTTGAAATAATGGGATTATTGAAAAAATCTTTAGGTACATTTTTAGATCGCTGGACGAAGTAAATGTTTCGATATAATTTGAATTTTTACGTTTCATGGTTTCGGAGATATTCAAGATGCTGCTGGCGTAAGGTTTGCGTGTTTGCTGGATCTCCGAAACGGTACAGCGTAATTTCCTAATTTTTTATACAGAGCTTCGTCTTAATTAGTCTGAATTAGTTCACGAATAAAAAAGTAATAATAATGCACCGTTTGCAAGTTATTTTAAATTATATAAATACCCCTTTTTGGGCGCTTACTCCTAAGATATGTACTCTGGAGACTTGTTTAAAACGTCATTTTATAGTTTATAATTAGTTACAGGTCTGTGTGAAGTTTCATTAGTGTACAGTAAGTAATTAAAAAGTTATCACACAATTTAGTTCATTTTGGCCAGCGATGTGCAACGGGTTAATTTAACTGCCTATTAATTGAGTTTCGTATCGATTTACTTGCTGAATTCTGTATAAACAATTAGACTTTTGTGTCACCTTTATACCATGAAATTTTGAGCGTAATCCACTCAATAATTACAGAGATAAGCGAAAAAAAGTCATTACGTATGAATGACTGTGGTAACCTGACCATGTATAGATGGTCACAAAAAAACGTCAGTGTAGTACATAACTCTGACCTACTAACATGTAAAGGATAATAAAATTTATATTTGCTTTTTGGTACAGTTTTGTAAACAAGTGGTAAAATAAAACAGAAGTTTATTTGAAAACTTTTATGCACAGGATAAAAATATTAAAACGATCAAAATACCTTGTTGTAAAATCACAGTTTAATAACAATTGCTTAGCAATTACACTATTTAAATGGCAATTAATATTTAACATAAGTATTGATTGTCATTGAATAACTGTCTTTTAAAAATAAAGCTATTGTCTAAAAATCTTAAAATAAGTAAAATTAAGTAGGTATATAAAAATTTACTTTTTTAACTTAATTTATAAAATCACAGTAATTCTTCATTTATAACTAAAAAACCCATTACGCTAAAGATTATATTTATAATTTAAAATTCACAGTAATTATTCATTTATAACTAAATAACCATTACGCTAAAGATTGTTTAATTTAAAAATCACAGATAAATAAAACAAAACCTCAACATTTAATTACGATAACATTTAAATTTTTGTCATAATATAAAATTATTGACAATAGAATATAATTTTATCAGTCAACATTGCTTACAATTTTTTTTTTCAAAAAAAACAAATGAAAAATCAATTATCGCACAGAGTTATTTTATAATATTTACTGTCTTACACTTTGGCCTAAAAAAACACAGTAAATTCAATAAGCACATAAAATAGTTCTGTAAGTAAAATAAATGTTTAACACTGCGCGGCCAATTAAAAAAACAAAAATTAATTAAATTTATACATTTTTTAATGTATAAATTAGTGCATGTGGTACTAAATAAGTATTACTTTTTTGAATTTTACGATTCAGGTCATCGTAACATTGGTATTTTTCGTTTAGGGATCTAAAGCAATGAGCTTTATAATGCCCTATCCCTTCTTAGCTAAGGGGGGGTTGAAATTCTATGATAGCCAAGATATCATATTTTTTGTAAAGGATTTCTATGTTAAGAGATTTTTTTTATGAGTATGTATTTACTTTGTGTATAACATGCATTACGGCAATCGTTCAAAAGCGTTTACGCGGCACAATGGCGCTGCCAATTGAAAAAAAATCAACTCAGTATTTACACAAGATAATAAAGTAAGTACTTATTTGTGTAACGCACTGTCAGCACTTTGGATGCTTTTAAATTAGCTAGATATTGCATTTAAAACAAAAACGGCTTTTTTATTTTAAAAGAAATTTAATTTAGTTTCAAGAGCGTTAACGCAGCTCACTAGCGCCATTAAAATTAATTGTGTACGCGTCTGTACCGACATTATTGCATGCATAACGTAATGACTCTTTTTCGCTTATCTCTGTAATTATTGAGTGGATTACGCTCAAAATTTCATGGTATAAAGTTGACACAAAAGTCTAATTGTTTATACAGAATTCAGCAAGTAAATCGATACGAAACTCAATTAATAGGCAGTTAAATTAACCCGTTGCACATCGCTGGCCAAAATGAACTAAATTGTGTGATAACTTTTTAATTACTTACTGTACACTAATGAAACTTCACACAGACCTGTAACTAACTATAAACTATAAAATGACGTTTTAAACAAGTCTCCAGAGTACATATCTTAGGAGTAAGGGCCCAAAAAGGGGTATTTATATAATTTAAAATAACTTGCAAACGGTGCATTATTATTACTTTTTTATTCGTGAACTAATTCAGACTAATTAAGACGAAGCTCTGTATAAAAACTTAGGAAATTACGCTGTACCGTTTCGGAGATCCAGCAAACACGCAAACGTTACGCCAGCAGCATCTTGAATATCTCCGAAACCATGAAACGTAAAAATTCAAATTATATCGAAACATTTACTTCGTCCAGCGATCTAAAAATGTACCTAAAGATTTTTTCAATAATCCCATTATTTCAAAAAAGATTCTGCTGCGGTAACGTTACCGCAGCAGAATCTTTTTTCGTCAAATATCTTTAAAATTAGGACTGAACTAATTCCAAAAACTACACAGACATTTACAGGAGCTAGAAATCTAAAAATCTGATAAAAAAAAATTACAAATTTCGACAAGATTCTGCTGGGGTAATGCACACCTTTATCCTCGGTGTCAAACGTCAAAAATCTGATTATGTTACGATTCCGATTAGTGTGCGTTGCAGTAAGGGGTTTCATACAAATAATACTGAACGGCTCGAGTTGATACGGTGACGATCCGTTTACGTTATATGTGCTACGACCCTAAAATGGAAAACAATAAGTGCAGTCACGTCTCTGTTCCATAAGTCAGGACTCCTAAAACACAATGTTTACAGATCAACCGAAAACGACCTCTTAGGCATAATTGTTGTAGTCCATGGCTAGACAGAAATCTCGAGTTTGATTTTCGCTCAATGTAAATCTTTGTATTCCTTGTTATAAATCGTTGCATTGCTCTTCTATGTGTAAATATGTATCTACTTGCAAATAAAATAACGTAAAAAGAATGTTTATCCGTGATACCCACAGTACGTGCTCTGTTTAGGTTGGCATTAGACGGGGCGTTGTATATGTGTAAGAATGTGGGAGAAATTTTAATACTATTATGACACTTCATAAATGACGGGAAGACAAGATAATTAACTTTATTTCCTTCTTGGAATCTTGTAGAGATAGATAAAATACATAAATACACCACCAGAATTATACATTTACTTCATAAAACATTATATAAAGAAGTAATTAGTAACCATAAAGAAAAATCAATGATTCTAACCGTAAGTGTTACCTAATACAAATATTCTTAACTATTGATTTTGTGCGGTATGAATGAATAAATTATCGATTTAAAAGTACGTACAAACTTTATTAGCTACATACGCTCCTCTGATAACTGAAAACGTATTATAAAAAAGTAATACTTAGAGTCAATCTTTTACACTTTATGAGCGTTTATAGGACTCACTTCTCCGTGTGGTAACGGAGTAAGAATACAATATGTCACTACCACTATCTCATCCCATGGCTGTCGTAGAAACCGACTAAGGGACTAACCGTAAATATTATCTTTACGAAGTAAAAAGAAGGAAAACTTGAAATTAACCCCTATACCAATCTGTTTGGCCAGCGTGGTATTAGTACGCCAAGTATCCCTCCGTCACAGAAGGAGGCCCGTCTCTGCAGTGGGACATTAATGGGCTGTTTTGATAATGATGATGAGTTTTAGTAAGAGTTACTAACACTACAGAGCCCTAAAAACGCTCTTAAATGTGGACATACAGTTCATTTCATTTCATTTCATTTATTTTCTCAATGATTACAAAATAACAACTTATAGACGTCGGTTTAAAACTACTTACTTAGTCTAAGCTTAAATATTAAAAGTTTTTCAAACTTTACCACCGTTGCCAAGGCGCTAGTAACGGCGCGGCGCGGGCGTAACAAACTCTAAAGCAGCATTTTTTAGACGTCTCTATAATTTGACAACAATTTTGTAACTGTACCTTTCTCATAGGCGGTTAAACGACCGATTCTAGTAACTAGGCTAGTGATATAAAGCTTCAAGGAAGCACGCTGTTGACACGATTTCTACAAACATGGCGGCTAAAGCCTTATTGTTAAGATCCTGCAAAATTAATCAAAATAATAATTTAGATTAGGGAACATTGTGGACAAGGGTAGAGAAAATGACCGCTAACGCATTGCAAGGAGATCTTCTAAAACTTAGGTATCTGGGTAGTAAACCATAGGACTGTCTTGAAACTGTGTGTTTTTTACTTACTTACTAGCTGTTGCCCGCGGCTTCACCCGCATTGTACAGATAGCTTAAATATTATTGTACATCCTAAACTACCTATATTCCAAATTCCATCAAAATCCATTTAATAGTTTTTGTGTGAAAGAGTAACAAACATCCATCCATCTATCCTCACAAATTATAATTATTATAATGTTAGTAGGAATAAAAGACCCGCCTACGACACGGAGAATCCATGGAAGGCTAAGTATAGGGTGCTTTCTTTAAATTCATAAAACTGACGTAGTCCTATGGTATCAGGTCCTTCAAACGTAGTCTAAAGAAGTCCAACCAAATAGACTGGCTAAGTGTTGGGGACGGGGATGAAATAACGTCCTTTTTGACTACCTACCATTCATAGTAGCCATAATTTTTAGACGGTATTAGCGCTTCCTTTTAGACTCGACACGGTAATATTTCCGTGTCTTTTAAAATAGGTCATTACCTATGAAATTGCCGTTTTATGTCTTAAAAACATAATATTGTTTAAAAAATTTTTGTTATTTAAGAAATATAGGATATTACCATTGGTTCAATTTAAAACAGCGAATTTTCCTATTTGTTTAATTGTAACTTCTTTCTTCTTTCCTGATACTTTTTTTTTGTTTTAAACACAATACCTACTTAGTAAGCTTAAATGTGTGCCATTACTTAAATTCCAAATTTCATTTTATTATGTTTAAATTATTGAAAAATCTAAGAAAACGTTAGTATGAAAAATATAACTTCTGATAAAATCTTCATACAATTTCATAGGGTAAAGACCTAATTTAGAAATAAATTCTGGTGTAATATATTTTTTTGGTGAAAATATAATATGTACGGCTGATTATTTTGGTCATAAATAACTATATCTTATTACATAAATAAATAAACTAATTACATAAATTATTATACAGAACACTCGCGACATCTAGAGGTTATTAAATAAATGAGATAAAATACTATAAACGTATAGATATAGAATAAGGTTTATCCCAGTGAGGCGAGCCTGTGTGACCTCCTCCAAATGTCAAAGTTCACGGCTTGCTCCAGTGACGCTGTGCCGTGACGGCCCAGTTTCTATCTTTATTGATTCCTGGGAACTGTTTAAATGTTAAATTATTAAACTTACTAATTAAACTAGTATTTTAAGGACTTATAGTTAAGTAGGATTTTAAAAATTGTTTTCGGTGTGTCGAAATTAAAAAAAATAATTCACGGACATCTCTACACAGCGCCATCTGTTCCCAAAGTAGGCTAGGCTTAACCTGCTTGTGTTATGGGTAACAGAACAACGGAAAAAGTATATAAGTACTGATTATACTTTTTTTTTTGTAAATACATACATATTATACATAGAAACACTCAGACCAATGCAAATAATCTTATTTATGCACACAAATATTTGCATTGAGCGGAATCAAACCCGAGACCACTGCGTAGCAGTCATGTTATATAACCACTACGCCACAGGGGTCGTCAAAAACGTTTTTTTTTTCATTTAAAAGGACATAATATTATGTGCCGAAAGATTGTTTCATTAATGTCATTATAGCACGTCTACTGAAACCCTGTGTTGGACACATTGGTATGGGGTTTTATAAAAACTTATTCTTTTTTCGTTTTTGCCTATACGTGTTACCCAAAGGATGATGATTCTATCTGTTATAACTCTGTTCAATCAATTAATCAACTAGCCTAAAAAAGCGCCACAGAACTCGGTCTTCCGCATACTGTCCGATCCTGCGGCCTAAATAAAATTAAATAAGTTTATACTCCTTACTTAGGAGAAAATTAGATGTATGGATGTTTGTAACTGTTTCACGTAAAAACTAAAACAATTACTGCTGATCACTGCTGCACATAGGTCTTCTCCAAATATTGACACCTTGTGCAGTGCTGTGCCTCTCTCATCCATGTGTATCCCGTCGTCCTAACTATGGTAAAATAATATCCCATAACGTCAGATTTTCAAAAGGACAGAGATTCAGAGTCAGCTAGGGTAATAAATAAAACTTATCGTACCATTCCCATAAATAAAACAAGTTTTTTTTTAAACGAATGTAACCCCGAATTAACTTCATCAACGTCACGTTGTTTCAGCAATAAGTCGGGAGCAGTTAAAACGGAGACGATTCCTTAGGGAGTGATTCCGGTGATCAATCACGTGGTAAATGAAACCAAGCTATATTAGTAGAATTGTTTAGGGTTCCGTAACCAAATCCTTTTATGAGAATAGTCGATGAAGGTTCAGGGATTCCTCCCTGCTAACCATTAAATTATAGAGCAATTTTTGGGATTTGTATTCCTTCTTCTTCTATGACATCAAGTCTTTCGAATGAGCATGTGTGCAGTTTGGCAAAGTAATGGCAAGTAGTTAGTAGTTAGGTAGGCAAATTCATTGTACTGTGTGACTTTGCATCATGTTAAATTACATGATTGTAGATCAACTGGAAGTTCACCAGAATGTCAAAATATGTCGCTTACACGAAGAATACCTAAACGACGTATCTTTGTATAGACTTAAAAGTATGTCTAGTCACTGCTGCTAATGTCTCACTGCAGGGACGCGCCTCCTCCCATGACGGAGGGATACTTGGCCTACTAATACCACGCTGGCCAAACGGATTGGAATGGGGTTTAATTTCAACTTTTCCTTCTTTTTATTACGTAAAGATAATATTCACGGATAGTCCCTTAGTCGGTTTTTACGACACCCATGGGATGAGATGGGGTGGTGACACACTGTATTCTTACTCCGTCACCACACGGAGACTTTCATATAGTCACACAAAATTTTGCTTTGATTCGAACCCGAAACCTCTGCGTAGCTTTATGTACAATCTCTCCAGTTTAGAACTAGATTGCTTCTATTTATTTTCCTTCTTCCTATGACTTTGTATCCTATAAGCAAAATGTGAAGAAGCACATGGTAAAGACGGCAGGAGAACTTTTTTCTCCCTTTGTATTCCATTCTTGGACTGCAACCGTGCTTAATATTAAGAGTGAATCTTTCAAAAAAATAACTAGCAGACACGCGCCCACTTCGTTGGGCGGCAAAAAAAACGCGTCTCTTTTTTAAACATATTTTATACTGCTCCACTCCTATTAGTCATAGCGTGATACTATATAGCCTATGACACTCCCCGATAAATGGACTATTCAACACAGAAAGAATTTTAAAAATCGGTTCAGTAGATCCAGAGAATACCCCCTACAACGTCACAAGCACACAAACTTTACTTCTTTATAATAGGTATAAGTATAGAAGTATAGATAAGTAAAACACATTTAAACATTATTTATTTTTTTATTTTATTCTATTAAGAAAACTTACAGCTAAAAAATCACAATAACAATTAATATAACAATTCACGGCCAGTTACAAGTTTTCACAGATAAATAAGTGATTGTAATTTAGGTATAAACACGTACTTGACAGACATTGAGCTTAACATTTAAAAAGACTAAACACATCAATAAATTTGTTCAAGGGAAGAAAATAAAATTAATAATAATACACAACAAAACAAAACAAGAAGCACCTACACATATACATACTGAAAAAATAAAACCAAAATAATAGAGGTCACAACTAGGTAGCCTCAAAGAAACTCGTGCAGATTGCCCTTTTCATCCGGTCAATATTTGTTGCAAACAAGTCAAGATCGACTCTCCGACACTCCCCGTTAAATGTGCGACATGCTCTTACTATAAAAGAATTTTGCCTGTAAGTAGTCCTGGTTAATGGAACATCAAGAAGATTTGATCTTCTTAAGTGGGCAGTCGGTACACGCAATCCAATCTTACCCACCACTTCAGGAACATCAATGAAACCATTCATGATACCATATAAGTATGATAGATCTGCTATTTTTCTGCGTTCATATAGAGGAAGGATATGAAATTTTTTACAACGACTAAGATAATCGGGCAAGTAGGTATTCGAACGGTATTGTATGTATCGCAAGAACCTCCTCTGGACCCCCTCAAGGCGGTCAATGTATACATTATATATTGGATTCCAAATTTGAGATGCGTATTCGAGGTGACTCCGGACAAAGGTGCAGTACAAAATTTTCATTGTTTTTATGTTCCTAAAATCAGACGATATCCTACATATAAACCCTAACGCTTTATTAGCCCTATTTATAATATCGTCAATGTGTGAATCAAATATTAGTTTTGAGTCAAACGTTACTCCCAGATCCTTGACAGTATTGACTCTTGTCACGGTCATGTTACACAGCTTGTAAGTAATTACAAAAGGATTTGGCTTACGAGTAAAGGTGCATGTGAAACACTTGTCTACATTCAGATCTAATTTATTTCGTGAACAGTAGGAGAGGAACCGGTTCAAATCCTCCTGCAGAGATCGCGCATCCTCAATACTTGTAATCTGCCTCAATATTTTCAAGTCGTCGGCATAAAGAATTATTTTAGAGCCCTGAAAGCATACTGTAACGTCATTTATGAAAATATTAAACAAGATAGGACCTAGTAACGATCCCTGAGGAACTCCTGACGGGATTAAAACAGCTCTAGAGGAGCAACCGTTGATAGCAACTATCTGACACCTATTACGGACATATGACGTAAACCAACGAAACAAGTTTCCCCTTATACCAATATCAAAAAGCTTACGTAAAAGCAAGTCATGATCAATACGATCAAAACATTTGCTGAAATCAGTATATATAACGTCGACCTGTGTCCTAGTAGACATACATTCCGTTAGAAAATCACTACAAACAACTAGATTGGAGGTCGTAGAACGAGCTTTTAAGAAACCGTGCTGATTGTCGATGAAACTTGATTTGAGAGCAGAAGTAAGTTGCTTATGTATTATTTTCTCAATGATTTTTGCAAATATACATAATTTGGATATAGGTCTGTAGTTTTCTATACAGTTTTTTGGGCCTTTTTTATGAATCGGCGTTATATACACTGACTTCCAAATCGCGGGCAACTCTCCCAGAGAAAAAGACCTTTTATATAATATGGCTAAGGGGACAAATAAGCCTTTTGCACATTGACGTATGAAAATCGGTGAAATGTTATCAGGGCCGGCTGACTTATTAATATCCACCTGTTGCAAATATCGCAGTACTTCTTCTTCTATTACCTCAACAGATCCCATGTCACATAAAGGAGCAGTAACCTGGTCACAAGCATCAGACAAAGAACCGTCGCATAACAACGGGTCACGACCACCATCCCTCTCCCGAAAGTTAGAATAGAAATAGTCACCGAAAAGGTTACATATTTCTTCGACATCATTTGAGAATTTATCCCCTTTTTTTTTTTTTTTTTTTTTTATTTTCCCTCTGGGTCTCTTCGCAGGGGCCCCGGGTATGCACCGTTAAGCATCGACCCCAGGGTCCCCTGCAGACCTCGGCCGCCCTATTACGGCCCCGTCCCTATGTGGGAGAGGATTTATCCCCTAACTTTAGTACTGCTGGGTAAGAGGCATTTGTATGTTTTGACTTAACATATTGCCAGAATGCTCTAGGATTTTTAGTAATAGACGATTCAATATTTGATATATACTTATTATACATGTCCCTCTCCATATCCTTAGCTCGAAGACGCAACGTAATGAAAGATTGATAGTCAGATAAATTGTGATACTTTCTATATTTAGAGTGATACTTAGCCTTTTCCTTTAACAATTCAATTAACGGACTTTTATACCACGGAGGATACTTTGATTGAGGGTTAATAGTTTTTGATGGTATGTATTTGCTTATTAGTGAATTAATTATCTTGTAAAATAAATCAACTGCATTCTCAAGCGTTCCGGTATTTAAATCAGTTTCCCAATCAACTCTGTTTAACTCGCCTAAGATCGCATCGTAGTCCCCATGAGTATAAAATATCTTTAATCGAGGCTGTGAGCGCATCACGTTGGTATCTACACAGTTAACTAAAATACACAGTGCTTTATGATGTGGGTCCTCCGGCACCAGACAGTCCCCACTACATGAAACCAGTACATCTCTATTAGAAAGTACAAGGTCTAATATTTTATTATTGTTATTCTTAAAAGAGTTATACTGCATTAAATTGCAAAGAGTTAGGTTATCGCAAAAAGATGTTTGAATAACACCCTGAAGGTTCGACGGAGATAGGTAGTCACCTTCGTCCGCTGTCTGCCACTCAATATTTGGTTGATTAAAGTCACCCAAAACAATAAAATCATCGCCGGTACACTGCAGAACAATATCACTCAATTTATCAGAAAAATTACTCAATTGACCGGCTAAGGAATTACCCAATCGCTGATTACATAATATAAGCAACACACAAATGCAATTTATTTGAGACATTACGTTTCGATCGAGCCAATGTCAAGGTTACCCATATATCCTCAGCTGAGGAACACCAGTCACCGCGAATATCCGCAACAATTTCACGACGCACAGCTATCAATACTCCCCCACCCATACTTTGATTTGTTTGTACATAGTTACGATCCCGGCGCCAAACCAAATACCTACCATCAAACAGTTCACTATTATTAAAGCCGTCGGTAAGCCACGTCTCGGTCAAACATATAATATCATAACAATTACTACTAACATTTCTATAAAACTCTAATGTTTTCGTCCGTAGTCCCCGAACATTTTGGTAAAAGATACTAAGCGGAGCCATTTAAACTTGTTTTTATTAACAAAACGATAGATAAAACACTATAAGGCTTACGTAAACAAACAATGCGTTGTTGAAGTATATTTTTATAAGATTTGGAATCCAATACAAATGCGCACACTAAACACAGGAAAGCATTATTCTTGTTATACAACTTTATCCTAGCACATAATAATTATGTAAGAAACTACTTTGAAGGTAAGAAAATTATATATTAAGATCATTAATACAAACATATACACACTAATCTCACCCTTAACTATTAATAAATAATGTTTAAAATGAAATGCAATTAATAACAAATAGACACTGAGCGGTAGGCAAATAGAATGTGAACTACGAGTGCGGAACAGGTATAAAAAATTATAAGTACGTACGGTTCTCAAAGTTTTTGAGGCAACACAAAGCGGTGAAGTGCGAGACAGTCGTCCTGACGTGTTTGTTAAAAAAACTTTTTTAAATCGTTTTCAGTTTTAATTTCGAACTTCGGTGATGAATTATTTTTACGAATAAAAATTTTGCAGCTTCTTACCCACACATATTCATAATTACGTTCTTTGGCTAATATCTTAGTTTTATTCAACAATGTTTTATTTTCGAGCGTTAAGTGATCATTAACATAAATCCTATGGTCTCCTTGAAGTCCCAGCGCCCCAGGGCTTAATTTCCTACAACTCCTAGCAGCAGCAATAAAGTCATTTTTCATATAGTTATTATGTACAGCGCATATTATAGTTTTTCTGGTATTGTCGCTTCGCATAGGGATTCTCGCAATATAATTAATCTGTTCCTTGGGTAGGGGACAGTTAATGACACTACCTATCTTAGAAACAATATCAAAGAGATTTTCAGTCCTCGAAACAGGCACTCCCTTAATTTCGATATTGTTGCATCGAGCCCTTTGCTCGTTTTCATGACATAGAATCTCCATTTTTTTAAAGCGTTCTTGTAAAATAGATATTTCATTTTTAGTGACTTTCAAATTCTCGACTTCCCGCTCCAAAGCAGTTACTTTACTTGTCAAGTCTGTAACTGAGCTGTGTACAAACTCGATTGAGGTCTTCATATCAGAAATAGAACACATTACTTCGGAAAACTCAGCTTTCATAGACTTAAGCTCTGATAACTCGGCGTTAATGGATTTTAAGTTGTCTACTATAGAAGGCAGTGCTTCCATCTGCAAAGACAATCGCTTCAGTTCCGTTAAAACGTTATCCATATCACCTGATGAGGAATTCGAAGTTCCTGCGCGAGGACTTAATGCCAGGGTTTTGCAGTCCATGCACTTCCACGTGAGTTTTCTAGCTTCTCCCAGTTTCTTCCAACCGATTTCTGTTATACCTGCACACAGGAAGTCAAACTTCCCTTCACATACTGAGCAGGTAGCTCCATCAATAACTTGAGCTTCGCATATTTTACAGTTAAACATAATGTACAGCAATTAGTCAACTGCAAAAGTTTGAGAAACACAGGTGAGCAGCAACAAGTGTTAGAGGTGGGTAGGTACGTCGTCGTCGCTGTTGTACAGTGAGTCACTCAATTTGGTTCCGAATGGTTAAGTTCGTTGTTGTAGAAAAAAGTGATTTACTAGGTGATATTGTAATGGATTTTATAGCTGATTCGATTGCAACTCAGGTATTGAACTGAACTTCACTTAGGCGTATAATTTCGGTGTCTAATTCTACTTTATACTGATTATAAATTTAATAAAAGTGAGCGTAAAGCAATTAGGTGTTGTCGCGTACGTGTCCGCGGGGGGAAGGCGACATCCCATCTTTTTATATTTAAATCCCACAAAAATATATAGCAACATCGTTTTATTGAAAGTATCCAAGGTAAATACCACACATAAGCTCATTTAGCTTCCTACAGATATGAAAACGGGAGAAAAAATCCACACGTTCTGTTAGATAAAGTAACGTAATAAGTATAATAATATGTAGTCGTTGAGATGTGATAGGGGCGTAGGGACCTAATGAAGTTATCTCGAAAGGCTCGCCATTTCTAACATTTTATTATTTTTTTTATATAAGTATGTTTTTTGGTTAAAGATAAAATGTGTAGGTTTTTTTATATAACTACTATACGGTATAATTTATTTATTTATTTATTGTTAAGGACAACCAACAAAGCATACACTAACACATTGCGAATATAAACATGTGAATTAATACGTAATATAGTGCTGCCTTACTTAAAGGCTACCACGGCATGCAATTTTACAATGTTAAGTGAAAACAAAAATAGAACACAAAAATATTCATAACCTAACAAGAATTATCTGCATAAAAATTATATTATATTACAATAAATTAAATAATAAAATAAAGTTAAAATAGAAATCAAAAATCAAAAGTATAATAATGTTAACGGGTATTAACGCGTATAGATTTTAGGTGAACACTTTAATTATTTACCTTGAGCCGCTCGACGTTTCGGCCAGGTTACACCAGCCATGGTCACGAGTAGAGTCAGTCTTCTTGCAGCATAGCTTTGTGCCAATTTTCAAAAAGATCCATTTTTTAGTAAAACCTTGCATTTGTTTCTAGTGGAAAAGCAGCATATTATAAAGACCTAGTCTTAATAGAGTAGAGACCTTTATATGGTGTCATATCTAAATATAGTATTAATAGGTGACTTATTACAACATATTGTTACAATTCTCACACTGTTCAATAGTATATCGTATTCAAGAGTAATTAGCTATTTTTAATTCATGCTTATGCCAGCATTTATTAAATGCCTATATATCAATAGTCTTAAGTTAATTCTACTAATATTATAAATGCAAAACTTTGTGAGGATGTATGGTTAGATGTTTGTTACTCTTTCACGGCAAAATGGAGCGACGAATTGACGTGATTTTTTGGAGAGTAACATAGGCTAATTTTTTTTTTCTGTTTCCAGGAAAGTGGAACAGTGCTACCCCGAATTTAACGCGTACGAAGCCGCGGGCCAAAGCTAGTTTCATATTTAAATAAAAACTATTAACTCCCTTATCACATCAAACCATCAAACGCCTATCGACCTTTCTATAGAAGTGTCAAGCGTCTTTTACCTATAGCTACGTCCAACTACATAAAGCCACTATAACCACTATAGTGAGGCCCCTTGAAACCTACTGCCTCGTACATTTCACTTCATGAAACGCTCATGAAGGGTTCATGTTATACTGGTTTAGTTCACAATGCATGTCACAGTGGTTTTATCTCGTTGTTTTCTATACAGGCTTCATGTCTAAGGTTTGATGTTGAGTTAATTGTTGTTTTAGTGTCAGTAGCTACTATGGATCGATAAACGAGGTTAAAGTTTAAGTTATGTTGGTGAGGTCATTCATTCAAGCTTTAGATGACACGTTAAATAGTTTAGGTTAACCAAACCCCCCTCCATGTGGTGACGGAGTAAGAATACAGTGTGTCACCATCCCATCTCATCTCATGGATGTCGTAAAAACCGACTAAGGGACTATCTGTGTTATCTTTACGTAATAAAAAGAAGGAAAACTTGAAATTAAACCCTATACCAATCCGTTTTGGCCAGCGTGGTATTAGAAGGCCAAGTATCCCTCCGTCACTGGAGGAGGCCCGTCCCTGCAGTGGGACATTAATGGGCTGTTATAATGAACCAACCCCAGCAAGATTTCTTGTAGATGGGTGACCACTTAGCTGAAAACACCCATATTTGTGTACTTAAGTACCTATTTGACTTATGCAGAGATCAAACTCCCAACCTTGGCAATCATGCACCTACTTACGTCTACACCAAGCGAATGCATCGGCTCTTTAATATTATAAAGCTTTGATCGTACTGTCTATTTAAACGGACTTGCTTTAAAACGTAAACATATATGGCGTCGTTTCAACCACAGACAAAAGACTTTAGTCTTTAATCTTTGAAAAATGTATAGGAATCAAGGACAAAATTCTATAATCTACAAATGTCAAATGATAAAATTAATTTTATCTGTGAAATTTTACGTTGGAAAAAATTATATTTATTTAAAATTTAAGAAAGATAGTGGATAAATCAAAGTGATTTACGTGTTTTCTATTGCATAAACGTTTAATGCTACTTTCCAGAAATTTTCATCCATATCAAAGTGTGCGATTGATGTAAAAACTAGTGAATTTGCAATATGTGGTGTTTGTTGACAAAATAAATCAAGTAAGGATGAATATGGTATAGTTTACCTATTCTAAAAGATTGAGTATAACTTACTGCATACATACTTTGTAGTCATTGCATCTCATTCATTGGCAGAATTGTAAATATTGTCATAGCTATTAAAAAAAAGTAACAATAGAATAAAAATGTCATAATAGTGCACGGGTTATATTATTTATTCATGTGTATAATTAATACATTAAATCAATAATTAAACGTTTTCTAACAATATATAATAAAGTGACTTAAAAATCTATTGATTGAGATATTTAATATTGACTGGAGTCTTTTCGAGTAGCAACATTTTTGGAATTCATGAACATAAATAATTTCTTGGTATGGGTATTTTCTATGTAGGTATATTATAATAAGATAAGACCTAATCTTAGCATTCAATGGATTATCCGTGCGGGTGCCGGGTCTATCGCGTGATAGAGGACGGAACACTTGCATAACAGCGTCTGGGACTTACGACCTAGAAGTAGGTTTAAAAATGTGGAACGCTTAACGATTTTGCGTCTCATTGTTGTAATTACAAAACAAATACCGATATTAGTATGTTGATTTCTTGTCTAGTTCATATAGGTCCAAGTACTACTAATAAAGATGGTGTTGGGTGAATGTGTGAGAAATCTACCTATACATAGTCTAAAAATAAAGTCGCCTTTTCTGTCCCTATGTCCCTTTGTATGCTTTAATATTTAAAACTAAGCAACGGATTTTGATGCGATTTTTTTTATAGATAGAGTGATTTAAGAGGAAGGTTATATGTTTAACACATACATATATTCTAAAGAAACCCACATAAATTTCGAGATTTATAATGTAATCGTCTAATGAAGCTGTACTTAAAAGTTGTTTATACCCCAAAAGCTGACAGGCATTTTTGAGTACATCCTTGAGGCACATTGAAAATATTATTGTTGATTAGTTGCGAATGTGTGGATGATGAAATGGCCGATCTGGCTGGGAGGTTGCGGGGCGTTAATGAGCTATGAATTTTTTAATTCGCAATTATTCTCATGCAGTAAATGTTCTTGAGGCACTTTGAATCTTACAGCATTTTAAAGTCTGATGTTTAATTATACGATATATCATAATGCCAGGCGATTTGGTTGGGATTTAAATGGTGACAGGCGATTTAAAGTTATATTTTTTTTTGCGCAAAAAATGTACTTGAGGCAAGCTGGGATCTATACACAATAATTGTTGTGTTGATAAGATGCCATATATCAAATGACAGGCCGTTCTGGCGGTTATTTAATCTTGCCAGGTGATAATAATAGTAACCTGTGAGTGCGAGTGAGCGGCATAGCGGGTTATTATGAGCGTGAGAGAGCGTATATCTGCAGTCGACTGAGTGGAGCGTGCCGTGACGTGATTGGCTGGGAGCAGTCACGTGGCTCAATAGCCGTTAACGTACATCTGTTGCTAGTATTATTAGAGTAAGTTTACATTCATAGCATAGCAACGACGTGTGATTTGAATTTGTGTATAAAAAAATTAATTATTAATTATTTTTATTATAAAAAAAAAAAAATTTACAAAAAAAAATAATATACTTTTTATGTAATTCTTTTTATTCATCGATATCTGATGGAATCTCCTCGTCGCTTGTGAACTCGTGTGAACTCTATTTTAAGCCATGCTTCTGTCTGATACGCAATATATCAATACTTTTCATCAAAGTTTTTTCATTGAAAACAATTATTTTTCCACCACTTTTTTTACAAAATACACAAATTTGATTTTTACCTGCCATAATTATACTACGTAACAATTATTAATTATTATTAGGTAAAATGCAAAATAATAGAAAACAAATTCAAATCACACGTCGTTGCTATGCTATGAATGTAAACTTACTCTAATAATACTAGCAACAGATGTAAAATTATTTATTTTCAGACGATGAAGAAGAGTTCATAGAACTCAACTCTATGGACGAGTTCACAAGCGACGAGGAGATTCCATCAGATATCGATGAATAAAAAAATTACATAAAAAGTATATTAATTTTTTTTTGTACAATTTTTTTTTTATAATAAAAATAATTTATAATTTATTTTTTTATAATTTATTTTTTTATACACAAATTCAAATCACACGTCGTTGCTATGCTATGAATGTAAACTTACTCTAATAATACTAGCAACAGATGTACGTTAACGGCTATTGAGCCACGTGATGACGTGACTGCTCCCAGCCAATCACGTCACGGCACGCTCCACTCAGTCGACTGCAGATATACGCTCTCTCACGCTCATAATAACCCGCTATGCCGCTCACTCGCACTCACAGGTTACTATTATTATCACCTGGCAAGATTAAATAACCGCCAGAACGGCCTGTCATTTGATATATGGCATCTTATCAACACAACAATTATTGTGTATAGATCCCAGCTTGCCTCAAGTACATTTTTTGCGCAAAAAAAAATATAACTTTAAATCGCCTGTCACCATTTAAATCCCAACCAAATCGCCTGGCATTATGATATATCGTATAATTAAACATCAGACTTTAAAATGCTGTAAGATTCAAAGTGCCTCAAGAACATTTTCTGCATGAGAAAAATTGCGAATTAAAAAATTCATAGCTCATTAACGCCCCGCAACCTCCCAGCCAGATCGGCCATTTCATCATCCACACATTCGCAACTAATCAACAATAATATTTTCAATGTGCCTCAAGGATGTACTCAAAAATGCCTGTCAGCTCTCCGGCTATTAAGGCATTCTAGTCCGTTGTCTAATACCCATAGTACAAGCTTTGCTTAGTTTGGGACTAGATGGGGTTGTGTGAATGTGTGAGGAATATTTTATTTATATTTATTCTGTAGTAGGTACCCGTGCGGAGCCGGGCCAGGTCGCTAGTTTAATTTATATACTACTAATTTATGTAATTTACAATTTTGTCGTTGTGCTATGGTTAAACCAAACTATGACTTTACTTTAACTACTTTTAACAGTAAATACTAGACATCCTTTGCTGGTTAGGTCTTCTCCAAATATTTCCACCTGTGCGATCCTTTGTCACCCTCCTTCATCTATTTCTTTTCCTCCACCTTGACCACTTCGTTTGTCTACTGTGCGAGACACCTGGCACGGCATAAGGCAGCTCGACGTCTTGCCACATTTAAACATTGTTTTGCAAAAAAATATAAGACGTTATCTTTTAAATCTCTTTCTAGAACGACTAGTAGTTAAAATCCTTTAATGATACTTTTAAAACAATTAAAGAAAACTAAGTGTAATGACGCCATCGTATACATATACCCAATCAACAATACAGTTATACTTCCTCGGGGCACCAGTTACTAATTCATTAATTAAATACCAAAAGTACTTTACATTAAAAGAAAAACTTTAATATGCGTGACAAATGATAATTTAGAAAATGTTCGTAAAATTTTGAGGTTATACTTTTTCTTTTGGGTTGACGATATATAAGCCTATTTAAGGTTAACTATTAAAAATTAAAAGAGTTAAGATTCCATCGCTTCGATCGATAGTGTGACGCCTTTCTAGATGCCATGACACATTTTTGGAACTTGAGGCCATTGAAACTGTGAGAGTGTCGAATGTCCTTTGCTCGCCTACAGCTACAATCCTTTATCAACAGGGATATTGCTATTAAAAAGTGGTTTCGATAGAGAATTAATACAGATTTATGCTAAGATAATTACACAGAAGTACTTTTAAGATGTCAAAGTAACAAAAAAGTACTTTTGAGATGTCAAAGTAAACAGCTGAAAACGAGTGCACGGGGTAGTAAAACTTATAACGTATTGTATAAAGCGGCAAACCTAGAGCTCGTCACATACATTTCCATTAGACTAAGGTGGTCGGTCTTTTAAGCAAGCTCAAGCAGTTGCGCGAAAATCCCACTGTGTTAAGGACAGTACAAAAAGAGTACAATATAGTCATCATATCACCATACCAGCCCATTAATGTCCTACTGCAGGGACGGGCCTCAGGGATACTTGGCCTACTAATACCACGCTGGCCAAACGGATTGGTATAGGGTTTAACTCAAGTTTTCCTTCTTTTTATTTCGTTAAGATAATATTCACGATAGTCCCATAATCGGTTTTTACGACACCCAGAAAGGCCGCTGATACCGTGCGCTAATCATCTTGTCTTGTCTGGACGTACCTTTACAATATAAAAAGCCTCAACAAACCTAGATACGGGGTTCTATAGACCAGTGATGCCTATTTTTTTTTTTTTTTCTTTCCCTTCAACTACTAAATCTATTTTTTTTACTTTTTACAGGTAAGTTTCATCTTCGCGTGAAAGTTACAGGTAAAATATAGGTGTAATGATTTTCAAAATCTTCACACTATGGACAGACTCAACACCTAGGTAGGTGACGCCCTGCAAAGACTAACAAGGATCTAATCGGTGACATTCTTCAGAAATGGCGAAACATGAAGCAGAAGGTTTATAAGAATCGTAGTGCATAGCGTTCGGTAGTCTCTGGTTACCCCATGGGAACAAAATTAGATTTTTTAGATACTAACCCACTTACTCATAAACGCCTTTTAAATTTTAGTCAATTGATTAGCTTAAATTCGTACGTTTTTGTTTGGTACAAGGTCGATTATACTAATAAAAATCTCGCTATACAGTGATTAAATTTAAGAGGCGTTTATGAGTAAGTGGGTTAGTTTTAAATAAACCAGTAGATTTTTTAAACAATGCTGCTCAGGTAAGTTTTAGTCACAATTAAGGCCTTGTCAAAGTAAACTCACATAGCTCAGTAAATCAATACAAACATGAAATTAACAGACACAAAGAAAAGCCATGCTACTTGGGCCTTAGTATTTTATTAATCAATTTTTTAAGCTAAAATTCAAAAGCATTTAAATATCTGTGGACAATTCAGAAAAGTATATCAATGTTTTTTTTTAATTTACAAATTTAGCATACATCGTAAATATATATTATTATGCAGGTTTCAATGGATGTGCCATTGAAATCCAAATGTTTTTAATTTAAAACTTATGTACAAAATTATGCACAAAGGCGGGCTTAATGCCAAAGGCATTTTCTACCAGTCAACCTTAGGATGATGCAGAGACAGAGTATTACAAGGAAAGGTAGAAGACAAGCTTTAAATAATTATTTAAATTTTAAATAAAATAAACCCACATACCTATAGATATCATAAATTGGTTTAAATATTTATATAAACATACATATTAGATTAGAGTATAGTACACATATAAATCTGTAAAAAAAGAGTAATATTTAATTAATTTCTTACATGTTTTTCTCCTTGGCTACAGTAGATAGACAGAGTAATTACACGATTTACTTAACTGGTACACAAAACACAGGTCCCTCCATCACACACTCCACACATGAGTAAAATATTACAAGGGTCACAATGTACACTAATTAAAACCGTGTTTATCTGATATTTCCCCATAATTAAATGTAATTTATTTGTTTATTTTAACACCATAGGGACCTCTATTATAAAGGCTTAGAGAGATTATGTCGTGTTCAAAATGCATAGCCCGTGTTGTTGAAGAAATTGTTTGTTTTACTTGAATGGTAATTACATCAGGCAAGCAGGGCCCTGCTTACTTTCGTGACAACACGGTAAATGATGAAGGGAATCTTACCCTACTGATACCACGTTGGCTAGACGGATGTGTCGAGAGGTGCCCAGTTTTTCTTATTTACTTTTCGAGGAGACTTTGTCGACTTATACAACAACCATGGAATAAAATAGAATCTTTATCACTACTTGGATTAATGTATGGTTAATCTCATCTAAATGGAAAAATAACTAATATACTAAAGTATTTTTCACTTCAGAAGGGTACGGTGACATTTGATCTTATCCGTGTTACTCAGTTTACTTTTGTAGAAAGTAAAAATAAAAGCTATCAATTTATGTACCCAAACTGATAGACAAATAAAAATATTAATTAGACTTTAATATTTAATTAAATAATATGAAATATTTGTTTCATAACTCATCTTAAAAACAATTTATTTTTAAAAACGATTTTAGTGTTACTACTTACCCATACATCACATCACTGCCGTCAATAGCATAGTTGCAGTAAGTACGCTTTATATAGTTTTGAGAAAAACGCGGTTAAAGTTTTGGGTTGAATTTTCTAAATAAATCCTTTGTTTGAAATCGGATCACGATGGTTGATACCTTAAATTATAGAAGACTTCAGCACCTATCTATAACTTATTAAAAAACTAAAACTGAATAATTGTAAGAAAAAATAAACACATTATTGTTGTTATGCTAAGTATTTCCTAAAGGCTCTTTGATAGGGAACACTTAGCATAAGTACAGTACAAACCTTTGCCTCATTATAAGTTTGTAGGGTTACTTAGCTTAAATACAGTAAGTGTGTGTTTTACTGTATTTAAGCTAAGTAACCATACAAACTTATAATGATTCAAAATTTTTATATTATTAGGTTGCAGTGATAATAAAACAACTAGTTAATGGTTTTAACATTGTATTTAAAATAAAGAATGTAGCATATTATACTCTCCAAGTACAACTTGAAACTTGAGCTTAAATCACTGTTTACAATATTGACAAACGAAAACAGTGTCTAGTTCTTGTTTTGTGACGAACAATTATCTGGCCAAATCACCAAGTGACTTTTATTCCGATGGTGTATAAAAAAAGCTCTGAATGTTGACACAATGTCATAAACATTTCGGCCTGAAATCGCTTCATGCCATAAGACAGCGTAAGGATTATTTTCTTTATTAGATTTACATAAAGGAGCAAACGTTTCATAACGTAACGCAATAATTCGAGGACAGAATATTGATTCTTTGTAGCTGTCCATGCGAGGTAGCATTACCACCTTTTGAAGATCTAAACACACTTAAACGGTGTCATTATACACTTCTCATCAAAAAAATCGAAACGGTCTGCAAGTTTGTGTTTTGTATGGATTATGAGAAAAATGTGTATATTTAGGAATACGTGTTATATGACATTTAATAGGGAATTTAATGAGGTTTTCAAATAATAATGTAACGTTCTAAATTCAAATTAAATTTTCGTATATTTTGTGTTTTGTTTAACAAGTCGTTTTTACCCTGTACGTAGTTTGACGGAAATTGATAAAATTACGCACATACATGAAAAAAAAAGCTAGGAAGCGTTTATTTAATGACTCATATGTCCCTGCCCAAGGTCTCATTACTGCTTCTGTACGGTTCTTCATCGATCGGATGAGAGTCACGATAAAATATAGTGGCGTTCTGTTCTATTCCTCTTGGATTATACTTATTTTACAGCTGGCTAAGTGTTTTTAAGGCATGATCTCTTGCACTAATTCGTCTTTTTTACTTATTGCATAGATGGTAAACCGGATTCATGTTCGGGCTTCTTGCTGGCCAATCAATAATAGAGATATCTACTACGGAATCATAATCTCATACGACGCTCGCTGTGTTTGCCCTAGCATCCTTGTGCGTAAATGTAAAACCGCGGTCAATAAAATGTGCATAGGGTATAACATGAGCTTCAAGACACTGTTCAATGTCCCTATGACTTAAATAAAGGCAGACGTGACCCAAAAACAAAGACAAACTCTGTCTTGTCGTCGCCGCTAATTTCTCCCCAAATAGTCCACGAACCACCACCATGGATGACCTTTTCTTTCAATCCAGCATGGTGCAAAGTATTCTCCATCTCTTCTGTAGACCTTAGTCCTTCCATCCTTACCATACAGTATAATTTAACACTCTTTAGAAAGGAGAAATTTGTTCCACTAGATGTATGACCATTTTAGGTAATTGCGTGAAAAGTTAAGACACGCTTTTCGATGATCTGCAGATAATTCTCCATATTTGCTGGCTTGTATGGTAACAGTTTACGTTCCTTCAACCTTCTTCTAATTATAGAGTCACTTATATGTAGCTACCATAGGTTCATCATGAAGCTGCTGCTGCGGTTGAAAGACATTAATGCGTAGATTTTGGAAGGAAGTTGTAACTATAAATCGATCTTTTCAGTCAGAAATCACCTGTTTTCTGCCAAATCACTAAGGGCACGTGAACAAACAAGTCTTTTTTTTTTTTTTTTTTTAAAGACAACTCCCGCACTAGGGATCATGCCCTGTGTCGCGGGGACTTTTACAAACATCAATTAACGGACACATAGAACACCCAGACTCAGGACAATAATTTGTGGATCTCACAAATTATTGTCCTGCGTGGGGATCGAACCCACAACCTCATGCGCGGCATCCGCTGGCTCTACCGGCGCGCCACCGAGGTCGTCAAGTCGTCGAGGTCGTCGAGTCTCTTGAAAGCGTTTGTAGATTCTATGAAAATATAACTGGCTTAGATGCAATCTTTCAGCTGTTACACGCTGACTAAGTCGAGAATTCAGCAATGCCACCACTTGGCGGTTTTTGCGGGTGAAAATCGCATGGATGCATTAATAAGAGGCGCGAGGAACTCTGGAAGCGAGTTACGGGTTATTAAATAAACGCTTCCTAGCTTTTTTTTCATTAACGTGCGTAATTTTATCAATGTCCGTCAAACTACGTACAGGGTAAAAACGACTTGTTAAACAAAATACGAAATCTACGAAAATTAAATTTAAATTTAGAACGTTAAGTAACATTATTATTTGAAAACCTCATTATTAAATTCCCTATTAAATGGCATATAACACATATTCCTAAATATAGGTACACATTTTTCTCATAATCCATACAAAACACAAACTTGCAGACTGTTTCGATTTTTTTTATGAGAAGTGTATTTATGTTCTTTTACGTTTTCCTTATCTAATTTGTAAGCCTTTCTGCTGTCTGTATAGCTTTGGCGATGTATAACATAATTATTAAGTACATGAAGCACAAATTGTATTTGGAGTTTGTGACCATTGTGATCCGATTGCAAACAAAAGATTTGTGTAAAAATTTCGATCCAAAACTTTAACCACCTTTTTCTCAAAACCCCGCACCCTCCCCGCGCCATCGTAGTAGTGTATGTAATATTAAATTATGTAGGTATTCGGGGAACAGATTATTATATAATTTATTATACTTCACTGTTTGTAATAAAAGAGAAATTGTACGACTTTTAGTTACAAAAACATATTACGTTCACAGTGAAGCAACTTTACTGCAGTATATTCATGACGTGGCATTATATCGCAGCTATGTAGACATGCAAGACCTGGACAAACACTTCTTATAATTAGTAGTAAGATCATATTATACGTATGTTCTGCTTAGTATGAGTACAGTATAGCTAATTTACTGTCCACGTGATTTGTGCATCTGTCCGCTATCGCTATCCTGCTGTCTAAACATGAACACAGGATGGCTACATACTCTCTGTATAATAAGTAACCATTACGTTAGATTTGATTACGTTGCTTAACATAAATTCAATATAGTATCATACTGTCCTTGTGGTAAGTATTAAGGAACCAACGCTAAGGATCAATTACTAAGCATACATGCAGTATCGCTGCATACTGTTTGTAAGACTAGATACACACTTAGTAAATATTGGGAAACTGCTTAAGATCAAAACAGTATATCTTCTTAAAGTTTTTATGATTGGCCTATATTCTATTTTTAAACTGTTAATGACCAAACATATTAGCAGTATATATGTCATACTGCTCTTATGCAGTGAGACTCTAAATAAAACTTTTGCCGTAAGTATACAGACTGTAATCATGCTTTGTGATGTAAAAAAATTGGTCGACTTACTGCAAATTTCTAATTGTTAACTTTGGATTAAAAAACGATACAAATAAATGAGTTAGATACAGTTGTAGATCTCGTTATCGTGATCACGGCTGTATACCTAACTCAATTTTGACAAAAACCCGACTTACTGTAACTATGCTATTGACGGCAGTTGGAAAAATAACTAATATACTAAAGTATTTTTCACTTCAGAAGGGTACGGTGACATTTGATCTTATCCGTGTTACTCAGTTTACTTTTGTAGAAAGTAAAAATAAAAGCTATCAATTTATGTACCCAAACTGATAGACAAATAAAAATATTAATTAGACTTTAATATTTAATTAAATAATATGAAATATTTGTTTCATAACTCATCTTAAAAACAATTTATTTTTAAAAACGATTTTAGTGTTACTACTTACCCATACATCACATCAGAGCTCGACTCTGTACGATTTCCAAATCGACATCTCATTTGTATTGTCAAAACTTTGATTTGAGTCCGATAATTGTACTTTCCCCATTCAATCGACTAAGGGTCGTAGCACATATAACGTAACGTAAACGGATCGGCACCGCCTCGCCTTTTTCCTCGGTGTCAAACGTCAAAAATCCGATTACGTTACGATTCCGATTAGTGTGCGTTGCAGTAAGGAGTTTCATACAAATAATACTGAACGGTTTGAGTTGATACGGTGACGATCCATTTACGTTACGTTATATGTGCTACGACCCTTATGCCCGATTTACACATCGACAAGTACAGTGGCGAGTTAAGTAGTATTTTAAGATTAAGTTGATTTAAATAGATCTCCATCCTATTTTTTGGCGAGTTAAGTACGAAGTAGCCCCCTCTCTCGCGTCTCGCCAACTTAACTTGCCAAAAAATAGGATGGAGATCTATTTAAATCAACTTAATCAGCAACTTACTACTTAACTCGCTACTGTACTTGTTGATGTGTAAATCGGGCTTTTGGGTCCTTTCACACAGACCGGGTCGGGGTAGGAGATGGATGCGGATTCTTATCACGTTGAAAACAGAGATTTTAGTATTTGTAGTAACGTTTATTTTTGCATCTGCACTGCTTATGAACGAGCTTGGTGTGAAATAATAAAGAGGAGCGCTCGGCTCCGCTCGCATGCTCTTTCTCGCCCGAATAAGCCGCAGCCGCTCTATGTGAAATAGTTGTCGGCTCCGCTCTAAGCGTCTACGGTCCGTTCTGTGTGAAAAGAAAAATGCACGCCGATGCTCTCCGAACATCTGTGTGAAAGGACCCTTAAATTTACTTTCACACACTTAGTCACAACGGGTTATCGATGCAAGTATGATACTTTGATAAGTATAAGCCCAAAGCTCTTCTCCAAAGTCTTGACGTTCAGTGGTCTCCCTACCCCCATGGGAACATATTAACAATTATTAATAAAAAAAGCAGTTGATATATATCCTCTTGTATAGGCAATTAAAACACATGCCGAGTGTCGCATAGGTTATTTTTGTTTGCGTCTCTGGACTAAAGCCAAGTCGTGCCCGACATAGACAAATAACACTACAGACCAAACGCTGTCGAACTCTTTGCTACACTAAATCTATGGTATCATCATAACAGCCCACTAATGTCCCACTGTAGGAACGGGCTTCCTCCAGTGACGGAAGGATACTTGGCCTACTAATACCTTGCTGGCCAAGCGGATCGGTGTAGCGTTTAATTTCAAGTTTTCCTTCTTTTATTACGTAAAGATAATATTGATGGATAGTCCTTTAGTCAGTTTTTACGACACCCATGGGATGAGATGGGGTGATGACACACTGTATTCTTACTCCGTCACCACACGGTATCTATGGTATAGAGTCTTATTAATATTGTAGTTTGATCTATAATTGTATTGGAACAATAATGGATGAGGAATGATGTCCATAGGTCAGTGCTAGGTAGTGATATCGTAGTGTAAAACTTAGTGTATAGTTTTTAGGGGTATTTTTTAATGTACATGTTGTGGTCAGCGAAGAATACGTTATGTTACCATACCATCTTATTATATGATTTATTATTAATTTCTATTACATTTTATTTCTTTTATTCAATACATTAAACAACCCACTAATAAATAAATTATAAAAATCGAAATAAAAAAATAAAATAACACGAAATAAAAGTGAACAAGTCATAATAGGTAAAAATAATTATTTTATCATACTTTAATAAGTGGGGTCTTAGCTAGTGATAAACGAAACATATAATTTTATGAACATAATTTTTTATTTTTGTAAATATTGACAAATCTACAAAATCAAGCTCCTCTATCAAATATTATGACGACCTCTGTGGCGCAGTCGGTATATTACATGATTGCTACGCAGAGGTCTCGGGTTAGATTCCCGCTCAATGCAAATCTTTGTGTGCATGAACACGATTGTTTGCATTGGTCTGAGTGTTTTCTATGTATAATAATATGTATTTATTTACAAAAAAAAAGTATTTAAGTATTTTATCCGTTGTCTAGTACCCATAGTACAAGCTAGTACCCATAGTTTGCTTAGTTTGGGACTAGATGGCGTTGTATGAATGTGTGAGGAATATTTATTCTTAAACTTTTGTAGTTAGTATAAAGTATAAGAACAGATTCACCTTGATTGTTTCGCTATAATACGCCTGCTAATTGAATAAAATCGTTGCAGCTAAATCGATAGCTAATAATTTGTTGGCTAGTTGATAGTTCTAACTATCAGTTTATAATTTTCTCTGAAATACATATAACCTGCATTCAAGCGCAATATGAAAGTTTGCTTATTATACTTATACATCAGACGATAGATGATCCATCCTTCTATTAAAACAATATGATCTTGCTAGTAAAACTTAGCAACTTTGTTTGTTAAATTGAGTCTATAATTGTATTAGGTCCATAATTGTAGTTAGTTATTATGTAATATACCTGTTATTAGGTGGGGAGACCCCTCACACAGTGGACTGACGACCTAGTTAGGACGGCGGGTAGCCGATGTATGAGGGAGGCACAGGATCGCACAAGGTGGCAATACTTGGAGGAGGTCTATGTCCAGCAGTGGACGTCGATTGGCTGATATGATGATGATGATACCTGTTATTTAAGATAAACTGTGTATGTCTGTGTTATTATGTAAGACTAGCTGACCCGTGCCCACTTCGTTGGGCGGCGAAAAAAGGTGTCCCTTTTTAAACATATTATTTCATTACTGCTTCACTCCTATTAGTCATATCGTGATACTATAGCCTATGACACTCCCCGATAAATGGACTATTCAACACAGAAAGACTTTTTAAAATCGGTTCAGTAGAATTAGAGATTACCCCCTACAACGTCACAAACTCAGAAACTTTACCTCTTTATTATATTAGGTTGGGGAAAAAGTCTTTTCGTATTTTTGTATGAAAAGTCAAGACATTTTTTTCAAAGTTTATTTACATTTATTTACAATATATACTTATGTACCGTTTTGTTGAACAACTTTCTGCCATTTTGTGGGCAGAGACATTATCCCGTTACTGTAGAAACTTTGGGACTTCTGATCAAAAAAACGGGACAAATAGTTTTGGCAGTCCTCTCTTGAGGTCAACCTTACAGAACCTAACGAATTCTGAAGAGACCGAAACAGGTGAAAATCTGAAGGCGCAAGGTCAGGGCTATATGGTGGATGCACTAGGACCTCCCAGTCGAACTCTCTTAATTTTTGCTGAGTGGCTAAAGATGTGTGTGGTCTAGCGCTATCGTGATGAAAGACCACACCCTTCCTGTTGATCAATTCCGGCCGTTTTCTCTCGACTGCTTCCTTTAATCTCATCAGTTGCTGGCAGTAAAGATCAGAATCGATGGTTTTGCCGGGCGGTAAAAGCTCATAATGAACAATGCCCTTCCAATCCCACCATACACACAGCATCACCTTATTTCGTGTTAGGCCAGGTTTGGCCACAGTCTGTGAAGCCTGGCCAACTTTCGACCACGACCTTTTTCGCACGTTCTTGTCGTACGTGATCCACTTTTCATCGCCAGTTATCAATCTCTTCAAAAACGGCTCGGTTTCATTACGTCTCAATAATGAATCGCAAATGAGTACACGGTTCATTAAGTTTCTTTGAGTGAGCTCGTGTGGCACCCAAATATCGAGCTTTTTTGTATAACCAGCTTTCTTCAAATGGGTCAAAACTGTTTTGTGGTCAATTCCCAGTTCTTCAGCTACATCGTAACTACTACTTGCTCCACTCTTTCAAAAATGGCGTCCATTTTATTCGTAACAGGGCGACCAGAGCGAGGTGCATCTTTAACATCAAAATTTCCGGACTGAAAACGTTTGAACCAAATTTGTGCTACTCTTACTGACACTGCATCAGGTCCATAAACATCACAAATTTTTTTCACTGCTTGAGTTGCATTTTTGCCTTTTTTATAATAAAATTTTAAAATGTATCGAATTTCTTCATTAGATTCACTCATTTTTACGGAGAGAAAAACAAATGAAAAATAGCGGGAAACAACTTTTTTTTATTTTTTTCTTTTCTTTATAATGTAACCTTTTTAATGTTACCAAAACCAGCCAGACACAAGTAGTACAGTCAAAGAAATTTTATAATAAGTTTATACCTACGTTATGCGAAAAGACTTTTTCCCCGACCTATTATTAGTATAAATTAATTTTGTACGAGGACCAGTGATTTTATGCAATTATCATCTAACTATTCAATTCATTCACCTAGTTATCATTTTTCTATTCATTTCTAAATAATGGTAAATAACTCGACTTTATTTTTACCCTCATTAACTCACTAGATCTTATCTACCGTACAGAGATATAAATTGTCGTGCATGGTCTCTTTATGTTCACTATAAATAATTAAAAGACGGTCGCAATTTTGATGTACAATTTCAAAGACATTTATTTATTAGATGGTGAGGCTTTGAATTTACCCTATTGTATGCAAATCAATGCACTACAATTCATTTTAATAGCCCTTCCTCTGCAAAGACGGACCTCATCCAGTGACGTAAGAAAACATGGTCATAATATTAGTATGTCTATGATTGTTCTGAGGCCACACCTCATACATAGTAAATTTATGCCGCCTAGCGATGCAGTACAAAACTTTTACTATAATTCATCGTGGTAACACCCGGAAATCTTGGATCTTACAAAACCCATCTGTGGTGCAGTCGGTATATTACATGACTGCTACGCAGGGGTCTCGGGTTCGATTCCCGGTCATGCAAATCTTTGTGCGCATGAACATGATTGTTTGCATTGGTCTGAGTGTTTTCTATGTACATATAATATGTATCTATTTACAAAAGAAAAAGTATGTAAGTATGTTTATCCGTTGCCTAGTACCCATAGTACAAGCTTTGCTTAGTTTGGGACTAGGGGGCGATGTGTGGAAGTGTGAGGAATATTTACTACTGAGTTATTTCCAACAGGCCATTATTAGAGAAAATATTATAATAGGTGAACGAACATTTCCAATAGCAGCCGTCAATTCTAAACGTTAAGTTGCCACGTATTTTAAATGGTCTAATCACACTATCACTGAAATAACCTTTCATATATTTTACGTAATACATTACGTCTATGTCACAGTGTAACAATACTTGCAGTTATGACAATCCGCTTTCTGATACCCGACAAATTGGCATTGAAAGCTATATTTATTTGAAATATATATAGGTACTTATGATAGGGTAGACAGAGCCTTCGCTATGCTCTGAGATGGCGGACGTCCATAAGCTATGAGTATTACTTAACATTAGATGAGCAGCTTACTCGTTAGGCACTATAAAGCAATAAAAGCAAACCAAAACAAGAATAGAATATTTATTTTGCAAATATAGGTATAAAAGACATAATAGATATTAAAAATAAACATAGAGTTCTGCTATATTTTACCTAGGTAGGCATGCAAAATTTTACAAGTAATAGTAACAAAATAAAATAAAAAGTTACTAGTTAAAAATACGTATGCTAAGAAAAATTTGCTATTAAAATTTTCTCCTTTAGACAAGGGTTTAAGAAGGAAAATGTATACTTATCGCTGACTTACGTTATTTAGCGTGGTTTTCTAGTCTACGTTCCGTTGCAAATTGTGAAGAGGAAGCAAAGATAAATTGAACACGTCGCGAGTAATGTATTTATTGTTGAGCTGGTGAGCTAGTTCACCTGTGACCACGATATCGTTGCAATTCAATCGACGCGTCGGGAATAATACAAGTCTTTTTAAAATTCCTAGAAGTTTATTTAAACTTTAGTGTGAATACTGAAATTTAAGTTAAATAGATTAGTTGTCTTGTTAATATATCCATACTATACTAATATTATAAATGGGAAAATGTGTCTGTCTGATTGTTTTTCCTTTCACGGCAAAACGGAGTGATGAATTGTCGTGATTTTTTTAATGGAGGTAGTTGAAGGGATGGAGAGTAACATAGGCTACTTTTTGCTACCCCGAATTTAACGCGAGCGAATATAAAAACAACATGATACACATACACGAAACATAACAAAATTATTAAAAAGAAAAACAAGTAACTTGCAGAGGTGGTACAGCCTATTAATACAAAAGTTACATTCACAAAGCAGCAGAGTAGCAGCAGTCCCATGCATTACTCTGTAACTCCGTTTAACAACTGTATCTATAGCTACACTATGTTCCTACGAGTATTGTAATGTTAAAAAGTTAAAATTCACCTACATACAAAAGACTTAAGGTCGATATTTGTGTGTATTGTTTCATGTTCAAAGGGATTACTGGGAATACCTTTGAACACGGTTTCGCTATCAATGCCAAAAATTCCACGTGACCTGTTAGTCTGACGATCATTACAAAAAGTAGTTTTTTTTTAAATATCATGATGTAAATATCGTCATAGAGATATACGCCAACTATCACCATCATAGCTATTCTTGTAAATGTAATTAAATGTACCTACTCGTAGTGTCGGAGAATTTCTGCCAAATATAATCTTGGATATAGGCTACGTCAAGCACACGGTATTCTTTTCGATCTTTCGCTTTTCTTATTCAACCAGTACCGGCTATCATCGACAGCTCAGTGTCACCAGACCTACTGCTTGGTTGCCTGATGGGCTACTAAGCGAATCGGAACGTCCTCCCTAGACTGGGGTCCGGGGAAGCGTAATGACCCGTCTAATGACATTTCGCCTTATATATTCTGCAAACAATGCCAGGCGCTTTATTCCACCCTAAGATTTGTAAACCCTTTTCTCACATTTGCATAGAAAAAATGTAAGGTAAAAGCACCTAACTACGAGGGGTTCTAAAAATGGCAGTAAAATCCGAGGTATTTAGTAAAACGGGTTTTTAAAGTAATTCACTAGTTATTTTGGTCTGCATGATAAAATAATCAATTAATAATTTATCTGTTCATATTTATATAAACAAAAGAGAGTTAAGTGTGTTCACACTGTAGAATAATCGGTCATTTTGCCACGGGAAGCCGCCTTTAAAGCACACTTCATACGTTTAGGACCTCATGCATGTGAGTAATACGATTTGCCAAATAGTGTTTTACGTGATAATTTTATACAATGCGAGTTTTCGTTTAGGTTGAATTATTGAAAGGACAATATATTTTATCGAAAACACTTAAGATTTGAGTATTTTATTTGCAAATTAGCAAGAAAATACGTGTTGAAAACACCACGGCATTAGGTGCAAAATATTTTAGTGTGTTCCTAAAAGCGATGTATACCACGGAAAAACCAATTTTAAGACATTTACTTTTTTTTAATTTTTGGTGTGTGTTTTATGATTACAAAGTTTAATGTGTTAGTTCTGACTTATTGAATAACTCATGCATTTAATAATGTAATTCCGAGGTACACCTTGGCGTCGGATTCACTAATCATAGCAGGTTAAAAATGACTATTGTAGGTACTTTCTTAATACGTTGTACGGGAAAAAATTTATGAAGGCGTTCGGTTTTTGATCTGTTCTGTTATTATATGTATGTGTCTTATATTTGTTTCCCTTTCATATTGCAACTATCTACTATTTAATTTGCATAATATCAAAAAACCTTTTAATTTTTATTACTCGGAATTAGAAACTTTGATTTAGCATCATAAAACGCTATTCCGATGTATTTACATCGGAATAAGCTTACATGAGTTCCTAATTCCGATGTTTTGACCCGGTCATAGAGAGTATTGACCCTGTTTAAATACAGGGTGTTCCTTTTTTTATGTGCTTAGTACGTAGTAACTGAAAGAATACTAATCATCTATAGTACAATCACATAAAATTGGAGTGTGCGTGTATTCATATTTCTTTAACTCAATTATGAAACTACAGCAATTAAATTATTTTTTGTCTGTCAGTCTGCCTATTTGAAGACTATTTTTAGCGTGTGTGTTTATGTAATTTTCTTTGTATCCTCCTACACACTTAGTGACTGGACCTGGATAGTTTTACATACATCATTATTAGGTTTCCTAAGTCATTTTTTTTATTGCATAATAATCATTCATGATTCATAGTGCTTCAAAGTTTAGCATAACCGCGCCTAATAAATTATTTCAAAAGTCTTAAACTTGCATTTTAGTTTCACTTATTTATTACTTTTTATTTAAGTAGGTACATGTTTAGATTATTTTTGTAATCATGATACAAGTAGATTTTTATGTTGATTTTTACGTTGATTTTTATGTTGATTTTTATAAGATTAAGGATTATGATTAAAAAAAGAACTGATTTAACATAAAAAATAAACTTCTTTTATTTTTGAACATCATGTATGAGAACCCTACATAGGTAGTTCCCTTTCTATTTTTATACTCGGAATTAGGAACCAAATGCATCGGAATTACGATTTTTACATCGGAATTAGGCGCATCGTTCTTATTCATATTTTTATTTATTTTACCATTTTTAATAACCTTTTACTGACAAACTGCATATATTTTTCAAAAATTAGATAGTTAACGCTTCTGATAAAAATATAAAATTGTATACAAAGGTACGATAATTACTTAATTTTTAATGTTCTTTCGTGTTTTGCCAAAAACACCACGGAATTAGGTGCCTTTACCTTATCTAACTATTCTAGACCAATAAGTTTTATTTGTATTGTTTTCAAAGTTATTCTAATAACACCTGTGAAACTGAGAATTTAGCATACTTATAGTTACCTACTTTTGTCTTAAACAAGTTTCGCACTAACCCCCTTACTCATAAACACCTTTTAAATTTAGTCACTGTTTAGCGAGGTTTAATCTAAGAAAAACCGTATGAATTTAAGCTCATCAATTGACTAAAATTAAGAGGCGTTTATGAGTAAGGGGGTAAGTTTTCTATATATTCATAAATGTATGCTCCCATGTACAGATAGCGCGCGAGTTGAATGCAGAGCTTAGGAATGCGGTAGTGCTGTGACCTAATTATAATTATTGATTGACATTCATGTCGATAAATTTAAACAATGTTATAAGTTTAATTTTATTTAGTACACTAGGAACACACTACAAACTAACATGATGAAAAAAAAACAATATCATAATAATCACATGTTTTAATCATCATTTAACAAAACGGAATAAAAAAATAACACGGGAACTTCAGTATTACTATTAACACAATAACACGGCAAACGTACGATAGTTGACAAGGATGGCACAGCACTACACTGCAGGCGCGTGAGGTGGGGCGTGCGGATAGCGGGGGGAGATGCTCCCGCCCTTTACCTCAGACCCCGACTGCATTCAACTCGCGCGCTATCTGTAGGTATCTTTTGCAATATTGTTCTAAGTACAGTATATTTCCGATTAAAAGTTACATACTTTACGAAACAGCTTTTAACCGTATAACATAAACATGATAAACGGACAAACAATGTCAATCCTATATAACTATATACATATAAACAAATAACTATTAGACATGTACGACGACAGATGTGTGTCCGTACGTCACAGACTAGAGTGATATAGTGGTGCAACCGTTAAATGATTTATTAGTACATAAAATATTTGATTTTATATCGTACGAGTTACTCTGCGTCACTGTTTATCGTTTTGATTGTATTGAATTGTTTTCGGTGTAGGTATTTTAGATGTTGGTTAATTTTGAAAATAGATAATGGTCAAGGTAATTCGTGTGGTGACGGAGTAAGAATACAATATGTCACCATTCCATCTCATCCCATGGGTGTCGTAAAAACCGACGAAGGGACTATCCGTGAATATTATCTTTACGAAATAAAAAGAAGGAAAACTTGAAATTAAACCCTATACCAATCCGTCTGGCCAGCGTGGTATTAGTAGGACAAGTATCCCTCCGTCACGGGAGGAGGCCCGTCCCTGTATTGGGACATTAATGGGCTGTTATGATTATGATTTTAGATGTTGGTTAATTTTGAAAATAGATATAATAGGCATATGGCATTGATTGTGCGATCTACAAATTATTGTACGAAGACTGGATGTAGGTACTTTGTGTCTTTTAAATTGATATAGGTTCAGGTATATGTGTTTATTATCTGATTAAAATCAGCGTTAATACCAATTACATTTTTACACAATTTCATTTACATGGATGTTATAGAAAACCAAAATATATTTTTAAAATAAAAGGCAAATTAATAACTACTTACTTAAATAACTTAGGTATGTATTTTCTGTAGTACCGTTACCGTTCCAAACAATAGAAGTTTTATCTAAATTGCTCAAGAAATACGTGAATTTGAAGATAAGTAATAAATAGTAAAGTTTTTTCCATATGTAAAAACACAACTACTCGTATGTAACTCGTAGATCAAGTGCCAGTGTGGTTGACAATCATTTTTGTGAGATACTTAACCCTTTCACAGTGCCGCGCCGCCAGCTGACACAATAGTAAAGAAATGCACGTGTACCCTATATGGTACACTGCTCTGGGAACGTGTTGTGTGTTGGATTCGAAGCCCCAACCTCTTGCACTGCAGCCTTATGCGCGAGCACTGTACCACCTAATCACATTAGGGTTTAAATGACCTTAGACTAACTTTCTTTTAGCACATCCGCATTTATGTATGTTTCAGTATGTTTTTATGTGTGTATGTATGTATTTGTGTGTGTATGTATGTGCTTTAAATAAATCACCGCGCGTATAACACCTTGGAACAGACAATGGTCGGCTATATATCGTTTATTTCCGTAACAAAAGTATAATCTGGACATCGTCGAGGTGTTTTATTAGTATCTGGATAGTCAGACCGATTTGTTGCGCAAGTTTAACTATTTTATTTTTAAATTCTACTTGTGTGATCTGTTGTAAGGATTCTTCTTCTTCTTCTTTACAGCCCATTAATGCCCCACTGCAGGAACGGGCCTCCTCCCGTGACGGAGGGATACTTGGCCTACTAATACCACGCTGGCCAAACGGATTGGTATAGGGTTTAATATCAAGTTTTCCTTCTTTTTATTACGTAAAGTTAATATTCATGGATAGTCCCTTAGTCGGTTTATACGACACCCATGGGATGAGATGGGGAGGTGACAAATTGTATTGTTGTAAGGATTGGTAATGAAAAATTTTAGTTGTCGTTGAAATTGTGTGCGACAGAGTTGACGCTCTATGAAGCCGAAATTGACCGATAGTCTCTTTCCACTGGTCGTTCAATATTTACGGCCGGGTACTGTAGGCATTTCATGTAGTAGAATACGTACCTACCTAATGTAATAATGATGCATCATACAAATGATAACCGCCTTGGCGTCAAAGTCGTAAAAAATGTTTTTGTAAAAAGTTCTTAACTGATATTGTAATTACAATAGTTGTTATGTATGGATGAATGTTTGTTACTCAATCTAGATTATACGGATGGACCGATTTCGATGAAATTTCGTATGGAGATAGTTGGCACCCTGGATGAACATATGTACCTACTTACTAACATATCTTCATCCATCGTGACAGCTACTTTCTATCACGAAAACGGCATCAATGTAAGAAGAGCCAAGTGAAAATACTAGTAAGTAATAAATTGATTTATAAAATTGTGTAATTTTTTTTAAAATGTTACTATACAGTCAGCTGCAAAGAAATCTAACCCCTTTAGCGGGCTGTTATATTCTTAAAGGGGGTAAGATTTCTCTGCAGGTGACCCTCCCTATTTAATATAAAATATAAAAACATACATTTACACATTACATTATTTTTAAATTTAATAATTCTAATGGAATGGAAACTTATTCAGTGTTAAATATTAACCAACAAGATATCATTTAACATGGATTCACTAAGAGCTAAATGATATAAAATTTAATAAAATATTGCAATTAATTATTTTTTGTAGACAGACCAGTCGATGCGAAAGTGACATAGTTTAGTTATCAATATCAACCGTAATATAGACATAAAGCAATTAATTCAAATTCAAATTGGGATGAATCTTGACTGAATTATACTAATGCAACTGATAATGTATCAACAGAAATGGTCGTACTACGATTTTCCTTACTTACAATGAATATCTAACCTAAAAATGTGCTATGTATACAATGCCTGTTTTTGGTCTCTAGATCTCAAATGGACTGAATTTATTACTTGAGACAGATTACGAAAAACAGTAACACATAATACCCATCAAAGTTGCAGTTCGCCCATAAACATCATCCAAATCGCATAAGAGTTGACCAGAATCGTGCTCCGCTAAACATCGCCTTATAACTTTAAAAATCACTTCCCGCGTGCCACTTTGATTTACTCTACTCATTGTTTACATTGTTCTTCGTAAGTCAGTATTAGTTTATTGTAGATTAATGAACTAATAAAAATCACAAATTTGACGACTTTATAGACATGTCTGTAATATATTACACTTACTTAGTTGATCACAATGTAACCCAAATATACTCATATTTTTTTTTAAATATGCAGGTGATAAATAAGAACTCACCCCTTACTCATAAACGCCTCTTAAATTTAATAACTGTTTAGCGAGATTGTTATTTGTAAAATCAAACTTATACTAAACAAAACCGTAAGAATTTAAGGTAATCAATTAACTTAAATTTAAAAGGCGTTTGTGAGTAAGGGGGTAATATGTATAAAGTAATTCCTAGGAATACTGTAGTGTTAACGATTTCTAATTCCTCATCATTAATCTTAACAATTGGATTTTTTTTATTTTTTATTTATGCAGAGTTTTTTGGCATTGTAACCAACTCGATATAGCTCTTGTGTATGCTACCATAACGGACACCTACCTGCTGTCACGAGTTTTGACGGCAGTGTCATAACAATTCGAACATTATATTTTTCTTTAAGAATTTCATGTTCTTAGAGTATTTGATACATTCCGCTAGATGTCATTTTTCTCAAAGTTACATTATAAAAACACAAATAATGTTCCTATTTACGCTTAAAACTATACAACAATGTAAATACTTTCTTGGAGTTTTTAAAAAAACTGTCTTTTAATAGAAAACTGCTACAACCGCTCTTGCAGCGACCAGTACCAGCCAAATAACTTAAGTATATTGCGTCAGATGTCGCTAGTAGCTACATCATAGACTGTTTATTCTATACCAGGTATTCTACCAGGTATATTACAGGTCCACCCCCCTCTCGCCGCGCGCATACCTCAGGAGGTGCACAGCTCCTGTGGTCACACTATAACACAATTTGACAACTAAAAGTTAACCGATTTTTTACGATTTTAAGGTACGAGAATTGACATGCTTAACATAAATGATTTATGTAGATACTATTTTATTTATTTATTTACTAATTATTTACTAAGGTTTACCACAGCAAAAGTTGGTATATAACATTGTTACAATTAATAACTACAAGTAGTTTGGCTGATACAAGTGCCAATTATGGATTATCAAAAAAAAAGCGATACTAAACATAAATTAAACAGATGAAGCTATTAAATGTTACATTAATTTTTGTTGTAATATTGTTCTAAAAAAGTGAAATTTTTGTAAGAGAAGAAAGAAAGAAAATCATTTATTATTTTATTAAAATAACATAATGTCCCATTTTGCCCAAAGATTGTCGCAAAAGATGATTGCGCATGATCTTAGTGGTGGTGGACAATCTATTGCTACAAAGAGAGATGTATTTATTCCCTGCACAAGCCAAACATCTATGAGCATGAACATGACTGTTTGATTTGGTCATGTAATGTATTTTAATAAAAGTATATTTTGCTAGTCTTATCCTATAGTACATATCTCCGCGTGGTGACGGAGTAAGTACAATATGTCACCACTCTATATCATACCATGGGTGTCGTAAAACCGAATAAAGGACTATCCGTGAATATTATCTTTGCGAAATAAAAAGAAGGATAACTTGAAATTAAACCCTATACCAATCCGTCTGGCAGCGTGGTATAATTAGGCCAAGTACGATAATGATCGTATAGTACATAAACAGTTAATAAATTACTTACTTAAAAATGATTTTTATGCAATCAACTTGGTATTTTTAAGGGCAAGATGGCATTGCATGAATGTGAAAAAAATAGGTTAGGTATTAACTACAAAAAAGCACTTTACTGAATAATCAAATTGATCCTGTTGACATTCTAAGGGCCTTGATCTTTTCACGACATTGCATGTGAAAAGTAAAAGATATTCAAAATTACAATAATTTTAGGTATAATAAAATTAATAATATAAAATAAAATCTTACAGTACCCACTTAATTATTAAAATATATTTACTATTTTTTATTCTTATCACGAAATAAATCATAACATTAGGCATGCTATTGGTTTAAAAAAAAAAGAAAAACGTTTATATTTTTTTATTTACATGTCGTAATCAAATCAAACCATTAATTCATTTTAGACATAAAGTCTAAAGGTTTGTTGCAAGCTACCAGATCAGACCAGATTCATAGAAGCGCTCGCACAATGACAAGAAAGGTTGTGGCATATTGAAGACCAGAAAACGGCATTCTTAATCCAAATAATATTAATTAAGAGTGCATTAAAATCAGCTATAACATAAAATTCGTTAATAAATTAAATGAAAAATATACTTATAAACAGAACGTTTGCGTGAGGGACCATCAATATCATTACCATCCATTTATATCCCACGGTAGGGGCTTCTGTTTTGAATGGAAATTTAACCTACTAATACCACGCTGTCCAGACGAACATGTGTGATGTATATATGTAATATAGAATTTACATGTTATTTCAACTAACCTAATTATAAACTAACACAATGTTGCTTTTAAAAATAAATGCATCTCAGCACGAGTTCTATAATAGTGTGAAAACACAGCACGATAATGCTCATTGACATTTTATGATTTGTAATTTTTATTAAATATTGCATTTAATTTAATTATACATTAATTATTACACAAGAAAACTCTCTCGCTTATAACTTTTACTTGGCATACCAGTGACACAAATTTCTTCTTAGCAGTAGAATAGACCTATAAAAAAAAGAACTACTGTTACTGTCTCATTTCTTGGCTTCTCCTCTAATGGAGGAAGTCTAAAACAAAAACTCAAGCATACAAAAGTTGTCTCTCAAAATTATGCAAAAGAAAAAACCAGTTATCACTTTTGTAGTCAACAGTACGGACAAAGCGTCATTATGTACAGGTCATTTGGCGTCACCGCGGCGCCGGACATACTACCACTTGTATTTGTGTTTGGAAAAGGATAGAATATAATATAACATAACATAATTGTGTATTATATAACTAATGTGAACGAGGCCCAATATGTTTGCCAGGATCGTGACAAGTGGCGTTCTGTCGTCTCTGCCAATTCCGGACGGGATGAGGCGTGATTATGTACCTATGTATTTTATAAAATTAATAAGCGTCTGTATATTTTTTAATTAAAAATTTTAGAAAGTGTTTACGGCAATCTATTCCTGTACTACTATGTACACACCTATTATATTGCTAAACTAAGTCTAACTAGTCAAGCCAGTCAGGTAGCATAGTTCTACAATCATGTAGAACTGATACATGCTCTTTTTATGTATAGCTTACGTTAAAAATAAACTGGTGGTAACCTCCAGGGGAAGTAAATTTGCATTCAAGTCTGACGTTAACGTTAGGAGGCAAGTTTTTCCAACTAATCGACTTGCTTTGGTTTATTTTATTTTGGTTCCAAGAAGTTTTAAGTTTTTCCCACAAGTGTAACTTACACTTAGTAATTTCTCTCCCACTCACTAACTTACCCAGTGCTTTTACACGACCTGCCTTATAAGTTGAAGTAGCCAAAAAGAAAGGATCAAGTACCAAAAACAAAAAAAAACGACCCAAAGATATAGCAAATAATCAAATAAACGCTGCCTTTTCTAATCTTAATTCCCCCTTTTCCCCCATACCACGTACGTGATTACCCATACAAAAGGTAATGCTACAAACTAATTCTGTAAATAGAATTACAAGCATACATATTAACGATTACGTGTAGGAAATGGGCTCGCGTTAATCCACCAATTGCCTCTTTCCTGGGGTGCGACATTTATTCATTGTCGTACGCGTACGCACTGTCTTACGGCATACGATTAATTGCCGTTGCGTTAATCGTATTACATTACAGCTGTTGTAAATAGTAAAGGCGATTGTGGCGCTGCAGTGTGTGACAGTGGAACTAGAAATACAGTTACATCGTAATGTACGAAATTAGGTTCATTCATTGGTTTTTTTTTTTTGAAAACGTTTATTTCTTTAAAAAACTTAACAATAATTTACATTTTTTTTATTTGCCAAACTGTAATACAGTTTGTCGGCAATAAGATTTCGCTGTTATTTTACATTCTTGTATTATTATAATAGTGTGCTTATTCTACTTACAATATTATGATTACAGTGTATACTTATGACTTAGTCTAGTCTTATGAATAGATATACAGATATGATTTTCAAGGTAGGTATCAAATGAATAAATACCAATATGGATCATTTCCATTTCCGCGTAGATACATTTTGCCGTCACCATGTCCAGCCTAGGTATTTACCTACGGACATAGTTTAATTTAGCTGATAGTGTTGAATCAATATGTTTTTGGTTTTAGGAATATTATTTGGTGCTCCCTACTGATTGATCCAGACGGATTGGTATAGGGTTTAATTTCAAGTTTTCCTTCTTTTTATTTCGTAAAGATTATATTCACTAATAAAATGTGATGTCAAGAAAACAAAAACAGCTCTTGACGTTTTGGGTTTAAATAAGTATTTCTTTAACAGATAATTATTTGACCGATCCACTTACAATTGTCTTTGGCGGATGTTTTATTTAAACATAAACCGTCATGTCTACTCGTAGTTTCAGGCAAATAATAAGACTGAGATCGTTTAACTCGCTGAAATGCTAAAACTTAAGTTGTGCTATCAACGAAAAATCTTACAAAACAAAACAAAAAAGAACAAATGCATTAAAATAAGTATCTTACAATGAAAACGCACGTCACATAATGTAATATAAACAGGTTGCGTGTTCACATAGTGCTTGCGGTGAGTGAGTGCACTATGTTACTTAACCAAGTCGTGTGCAGGTAAGATACATGCGTTCCGGATATGCACAGGAAGACGCATGGAGGATTGTGTGTTACGTATGAAGTAATAAGTTAGGAGTTGTCTCCTGTGTTGAGATAGTAAATAGTGTCACAGAGATAATACAAACCCTGCTTAAGGCCCTGCACAGACCGCACACTTTTTGTGCGAAGATAATACAAACCCTGCTTAAGGCCCTGCACAGACCGCACACTTTTTGTGCGATCGAGTCTGCGGCGCACAAAAAGTCTGCGCCTTTTGGGGCATTTGCGGCCATGTGCGGACTTTTTGCGCGTCCTGTGCGTTTCTGCTTATAATTGCATAGGTTCTATTTTCACAGACTAAAAAGTGCGTTACGGATAGTCTGTCGTCTGCGCAGGGCCTAAAACTGCAGCTCAATTCTCGTAACATAAAATTTAATTCAGCTTAATTTTAACTATTTTAAAACTTAATTTTTAAATAATCCAAAAGTGGTATTCTGGTCCTTAAACGTTTTGTTAAAAATAAAGTTAAATGATAAAATAAACGTCAAGTTTGACGTTTCTTAATGGAGAAGTTTTCATGAACTGTCACTTTAAAAATTACATGAATGCCGTTTTAAGCTTAGTTACAGTACGATTATATTACCATTACATTACATAAAAAAAAATATAAATACTTACAAGAATACCTATTGTGTAACAATTTGAAAACTAAAAGTTAAATTAACCGAATTTAACGATTTTAAGGTACGAGAATTACATGCTGAATTCCGAACCGCAGAATAACTATGAACGGAAGCCCAAAATTACTGCAACGAAGTGGATTACTTGCGAACTAACGTGAATCGCGGTGTGCTTTCTACCTGCTTAGTTTGGGACTAGATGGCGTTGCGTGAGTTTGTAAAGAACGCCTTTATTATAATATAATATTCGTCTCTCATTAACAGAAAGAAAATAAACAGAGCTTGTACTATGGGTACCTGGACAACAAATAAACATATAAGTACCTACTTTCATAGAAAACAAACCATATTCATGCACAAAATCAAACCCGAGACCTCTGCATAGCTGTCTTGAACTTCAGTACTGAGTACACCGCAAAGGTCATAAAAAGTTCATTAAAGAAACACTAAGTACACATTAATTCATTCATTCATTAATAACAGCCTCCTCCTCTGACGGAGGGATACTTGACCTACTAACACCACGCTGGCCAAACGGATTGGTATAGGGTTTAATTTTAATTCACGAATAGTCGGTTTTTACGACACTCATGGGATGAGATGGGGTGGTGACATATTGTATTCTTACTCCGTCTCCACACGGAGATGTAAGTAAGTATTGTTCGATGTAATAGTTCATCGAACACAATATTATGCTGAGATAGCATATAGTATGAGCACATGCACCGCGCGGCGTCGTTACCGTAAGTCAGTGCATATTCGGAAGCGACCGCGTGCATTCGATTCATTATCAAGCGATTACTTAACCGCAGTGGTTATATAACATGACTGCTACGCATAGGTCTCGGGTTCAATTCCTGCTCAATGCAAATCTTTGTGTGCTCATGCACACCATGATTGTTTGCATTGGTCTGTGTGTTTCGATGTATAATATGTATGTATTTACAAAAAAAAAGTATTTTAGTATGGTTATCCGTTGTCTAGTATCCATAGTACAAGCTCTGCTTAGTTTGGGACTAGATGGCGTTGTGTGAATGTGTGAGGAATATTTATTTTAATATTTTATTACATAGATGGGTGAGCATTTAGAGGTATTTTATCGGAGCGTCTCCGTCCTTCAGAAGGGACGTAAAAAGCCTTAAAAGCCAGTTGCAGTTTTTGAATCAGTATTCAAAAACGATAATTCTGGTTATATTATTTATCCATATACAACATCGGCGAGGTCTTGCCAAAGATGAGGACCCGCTCAATGGTTCTTCATCTGAGCGTCTTCGTGCTTTGGGAGTGCACGTAAAACATGCCCCCTGCTGATATCGTAGTGACTTACCCCCTTACTCATAAACGCCTCTTAAATTTAGTCACTGTTTAGCGAGATTTTTATAAACAAAACCAACCTTATGCCAAACAAAACCGTAAGAATTTAAGGTAACCAATTGACTAAAATTTAAGAGGCGTTTATGAGTAAAGGGGTAAATCGTAAAGCCACGGCAGAGGCCTATGGTGGCTTAAACAGCTCTCGACACAAAAACAACATGTTAGTTACTAAGCAAACTATGAAAGAAAACAAACAACCATTTCCCCACAACTGCGACTTCTGCAAACCATGATAGGTCTTTTTTTAACATGGCCCTTAAGAAGCCGTCCAGCGGCCTTAGGCCCAGCCAACACGTTTGTCGAAGTTTTGGAATGATGGAAAATACGGTGCACTGACTAGAACCCACGCTGTTGGTCTCTCACCTACGAATGGTCAGAACGGCGAAAAGATTCCTGGAATAGCTCTAAACGTCAGTTTGGCCTCCAACCGAAAGATAAAAGAAAGACAGTACCCACTTACTTTCCCACAACTGGGACTCCGACTCCAGATACACCTAAGCAAGATGCTGCTAAAAACAATAAGCATGGCCCAATGTCAAAACGGACCTTAATGAATATTGGTCCAATCAAAGAGATTACGCAAGCTTATGCTAACTAGATGATATTACAATTGCTAAATGCAGATTGACTATCTATTACTATTCGCTATTACTATTCGTGGTTTATGCGATTTGACGTCAACGAAGGTTTATAGCAAACTGCACCTTATTACGCAGGTATTAGTACGAAATTCCTGTGTATTGTAGTGATTGATATTACTGTATCTTAGGAAACTAACATACTAGGTATTACGTGTAAAGACAAACAAATAGTTTGACGTTTTGCAGATTAAAATGACCACAAAAAGTGACATGGTTATTATATGTGGCTTGGAAGAAGGGAGGGGTACTTATGTGAATCTGCAACCAACTTAATTCTGATCGTTATGAGAAATATAAATATTAAATATTCCTCACACATTCACACAACGCCATCTAGTCCCAAACTGAGCAAAGCTTGTACTAAGGGCACTAGACAACGGATAAACATTACCTTTTTTTTTGTAAATACAAATACATATATTATACATAGAAACACTCAGACCAATATGCAAACACCCATGTTCATGCACACAAAGATTTGCATTGAGCGGGAATCGAACCCGAGACCTCTGCGTAGCCGCTATGTAATATACCTACTACGCCACAGAGGTCGTCCACAATTATCATACAATTATGTCACTAGACAATATTATAAACGGAAATGAATTATATTATTAACTGTTTTTACGTCATCGCCTCGAGTATGACAACACCGCTATGTTGCGTCCCCGAGTATGACGGTGGGTATGACGCATATAATGACATCATTTTGGCACAGATTTGCCTATTATTTCCGTGTCATGACGGAGTAAGAATACAATATGTCACCACCCCATCTCAGCCCATGGGTGTCGTAAGAACTGGCTAAGGGACTATCCGTGAATATTATCTTTACGAAATAAAAAGTAGGAAAACTTGAAAAAAAAACCCTATACTAATCCGTCTGGCCAGCGTGCTCTTAGTAGGCCAAGTATCCCTCCGTCACGGGAGGAGGCCCGTCCCTACAGTGGGACATTAATGGGCTGTTATGATGATGGCTATTATACATTTTCCGTGTAGTGACTGCGTGTTACCAGCCTAACACATTCCAGGCATGTTTGTACGAAAACAGATGAAGGAAAACGCCAGTTAACAACACCATCTAGTCCCAAACTAAGCGGAGATTGTACAATGGGATACTAAGCAATAGATAAACATACTAAAATACTAGAATAAACCGAAACCAATGAAAATATTCATTGTTCATCCACATAAAGTTTTGCATTGAGCGGAAATCGTACCCGACACCTTTGCGTAGCAAATCATGTACTATGACCACATCGCTATAGAATGGAGCTCATAAATATTAGACTTACTTACTTATGTGCTTTTTTAAATATATTATATTCCTCACACTTTCACACAAGCCCACCTAGTCCCAAACTAAGCAGAGCTTGTACTATGGGTACCTACTAGACAACGGAGAAACATACTTAGATACTTATTTTTTTGTAAATACATACATATTATACATAGAAAACACCCAGACCAATGCAAACAATCATGTTCATGCACACAAAGACTTGCATTGAGCGGGAATCGAACCCGAGACCTCTGCGTAGCAGTCATGTTATATAGCCACTACGCCATAGAGTTCATCAAAAAGTGCCAAGAATTCCCCATAAATGTCTATTATGTACCATAATAAAACATTCATAATGTTGCCGCCCTCAAGCCTACATAATTGAGTAGAAAGGGCTTAGCGTCGAAACGTATTATATCGGTTTTGATGGGCAAAACCCCGGCGTTTGATGGGCAACAAAATGGACTTGTGAAAAATTAAGTGCTGATTTTGTTTTTAATTAGTAGCCCTGCGTTTTTGAACGGAACGTAATGAAGGGAGACAATTTTTGTAATTTTGTAAACGGTTAAAGTTTAAAGCTCGAACCGTTAGGTACTAACTAGTATTGTTTTTTTTTTGGTCAGATCCAATATGTTTTTCGCGTGAAGTTTATGGGTAGATCTCCAGAGGCATTTTTTATCGTGTCGGACTGGAGAAACCCATTTTGAAATCGATAAACGTTTTCATTACATTTTTTTATGTATAATTTGGTGTCTAATCTATGTGGTGCAGGGCTGAAATTATGAATTAGTTTATTAGAAATATTTAAAAAAAATTCATAAACCCTAAAATCCTGATTGCTCTGGGTTGACCTAACTCCCGATTGAATGAGAAAACATTGTGTAACTTTTTATTGAGAAGGTTCATATGTCCGATGTTATTTTATATTACATAACAAATAGTTAATCTTCATTGTAATATTTTTTTTTAAATTATATTAACAATATTTTTGGCACAATTTTAATTTATCGTCATGACCTGGCATTTTATCTCATCGCTCTGCGCTGGAGTAAAACATCGCGCTCATCCCTCGTTTTACGAAATAGAAACTCTATTCCCCTCCCCCGGGGTAGTGGCTGTAGTGGTCTAACCGCCGAGGAAGGTACATTTGTGCCACGGTCCCCCACTACAACATTACGAGGGTAAGTTTATGATTTATCTGGGTTTGGTTCTCGAATTTGATGATTGGTATGGCATGTTTTATAAATTAAATAGTAAGGTTATAAATGTGCTTATTAAGTGAATTAAGTGATAGTAATGATGTTCTTTATGAGGCGTAAACACAACTTTCTACTGTTTTTATTTTGGGCTATATTAATGCTTTTATGACTTTTTTTGATCGCTATGGCTATGATTGCTCTGTCCAAAAGACCAAAGCGATGATATTTTGCAATAATTGTACGTTATAAAACTACTTTAAGTAATAATACCAGATTGTTACAACGACAAATGTCACGACTCAGCTGTCAAAAATTCTGTGACGTCACGACTCATCTGTCAAAAGATCTATAACGTCACGACTCCCCTGCAAAATATTTTCCCGCCAATATTCTATGACGTCACGACTCATCTGTCAAAATTCTATGACGTCACGTGTCACGTGACCAAAATTCTATGGCGTCACTAGTCACGTGACTCAGCTGTCAAAATTATTATGACTATGACGAAATTATCAAAATATAATATGATGGAAGCCAAAATTTCAAGTTTTCGGAAGTTTTCTTTTACATGCACTATAAGACCTTGCTTCATGCCAAATTTCAAGTTTGTATGTAGACTGGAAGTACCCTGTAGCTTTTTGCCCTTTGCTCATCGAAAATTTGCGACATAAACGGCTATATGTCTTGAATTTGTTAGATTAGAAGTTTGATTTTTTTACAGCACTAAAAGGCAACAGACCTTAGTATTTGGTAAAAATTTCAGCTTGATACCTCTACGCGTTCCTGAGATAAATAGTCTTGATAGAGAAACGGACAACAAAGGGTTCCATTTTTCCAAAATCGGTACGGAACCCTTATAAAACCGGTCAAGTGCGAGTCTCACTCGCGCACAGAGGGTTCCGTACAAACCTATTTACTTTCTCGCCAAATTGTGATGACGTCAGGACTCAGCTGTCTAAATATTATTTTTCCCGCCAAAATTCTATGACGTCACGACTTATCTGTCAAAAATTCTGTGATTTCACGACACATCAGATGTGAATGTGAGAGTTTTTGACAGATTCTGTCAAAAATTCAATGACGTCACGACTCATCTGTCAAAAAGAAATTTCCTGCCAAAATTATGTGACGTCACGACTTACTTATCTGTCAAAAATTCTATGACGTCACAAAATTGATACCTCCACGCGTTCCTGAGATTAATGGTCTTGACAGACAGACAGATGGACAACGAAGTGATCCTATAAGGGTTCCGTTGTTTCAAAATCGGTACGCTGCCCTAAAAATGAACAAGTTTCCAACTGATGAGCTCTCAAAAAGCTCTAGATATATCCCCTAAACATAAAATCATAAAATCTTGTAACATGCAAGATTAAAAATGACTAAATAAATAATATATTACTAATTTTATTATTTTTGTTTCACCATTTATGATCGCTCTAGCGCCTATCATGATTGCTCTGGGCGCGAAAATGTTTGAACTTAAATATTTCCATAACTGTTTGTCAAAAATGAAGGCCAATAGTAAAAATGTAGTATTTTAATATCATTATTTTCAATGAGATACATAATTACCAAAAAATATCAAGATCTGAAAAGCACCAGAGCGATCACACGAATACGCCCGATTTGGAGATTGACCCTTGGGTAGATCTCCAGAGGCATTTTTTATCGTGTCGGACTGGAGAAACCCATTTTGAAATCGATAAACGTTTTCATTACATTTTTTTATGTATACTTTGGTGTCTAATCTATGTGGTGCAGGGCTGAAATTATGAATTAGTTTATTAGAAATATTTAAAAAAAATTCATAAACCCTAAAATCCTGATTGCTCTGGGTTGACCTAACTCCCGATTGAATGAGAAAACATTGTGTAACTTTTTATTGGGAAGGTTCATATGTCCGATGTTATTTTATATTACATAACAAATAGTTAATCTGCATTGTAATATTTTTTAAAAAATTATATTAACAATATTTTTGGCCCAATTTAAATTTATCGTCATGACCTGGCATTTTATCTCATCGCTCTGCGCTGGAGTAAAACATCGCGCTCATCCCTCGTTTTACGAAATAGAAACTCTATTCCCCTCCCCCGGGGTAGTGGCTGTCGTGGTCTAACCGCCGAGGAAGATACATTTGTGCCACGGTCCCCCACTACAACATTACGAGGGTAAGTTTATGATTTATCTGGGTTTGGTTCTCGAATTTGATGATTGATATGGCATGTTTTATAAATTAAATAGTAAGGTTGTAAATGTGCTTATTAAGTGAATTAAGTGATAGTAATGATGTTCATTATGAGGCGTAAACACAACTTTCTACTGTTTTTATTTTGGGCTATATTAATGCTTTTATGACTTTTTTTGATCGCTATGGCTATGATTGCTCTGTCCAAAAGACCAGAGCGATTATATTTTGCAATAATTGTACGTTATAAAACTACTTTAAGTAATAATACCAGATTGTTACAACGACAAAAAAAAATGATACGACTCAGCTGTCAAAAATTCTGTGACGTCACGACTCATCTGTAAAAAATTCTATAACGTCACGACTCCCCTGCAAAATATTTTCCCGCCAATATTCTATGACGTCACGACTCATCAGTCAAAATTCTATGACGTCACGTGTCACGTGACCAAAATTCTATGGCGTCACTAGTCACGTGACTCAGCTGTCAAAATTATTATGACTATGACGAAATTATCAAAATATAATATAATGGAAGCCAAAATTTCAAGTTTTCGGAAGTTTTCCTTTACATGCACTATAAGACCTTGCTTCATGCCTAATTTCAAGTTTGTATGTAGACTGGAAGTACCCTGTAGCTTTTTGCCCTTTGCTCATCGAAAATTTGCGACATAAACGGCTATATGTCTTGATTTCGTTAGATTAGAAGTTTGATTTTTTTACAGCACTAAAAGGCAACAGACCTTAGTAAATACTAGTAAATACAGGTAAAAATTTCAGCTTGACCTCTACGCGTTCCTGAGATAAATATTCTTGATAGTGAAACGGACAAGAAAGGGTTCCGTTTTTCCAAAATCCGTCAAGTGCGAGTCTCACTCGCGCACCGAGGGTTCCGTACAAACCTATTTACTTTCTCGCCAAATTGTGATGACGTCAGGACTCAGCTGTCTAAATATTATTTTTCCCGTCAAAATTCTATGACGTCACGACTCATCTGTCAAAAATTCTGTGATTTCACGACACATCAGATGTGAATGTAAGAGTTTTTGACAGATTCTGTCAAAAATTCAATGACGTCACGACTCATCTGTCAAAAATTCTGTAATGTCACGACACATCTGTCAAAAATTCAATGACGTCACGACTCAGCTGTCAAAAAAAAATTTCCTGCCTTACTTATCTGTCAAAAACTCTATGACGTCACGTCTCATCATTAATAATATTTGTTGAAAATTGATACCTCCACGCGTTCCTGAGATAAATGGTCTTGACAGACAGACATACAGACGGACAACGAAGTGATCCTATAAGGGTTCCGTTGTTTTAAAATCGGTACGCGCTGCCCTAAAAATGAACAACTTTCCAACTGATAAGCTCTCAAAAAGCTCTAGACCCTTCTATATTTCTGCTCTCCCTCACAAAATACAATTATGTTCTACAGTAAAAAAGAGGTATATAACATTTTTCTCATTTTACCTGTATTTTGTTCCTAGTTATGCCTAAATTTATTGTAGATCAAATGTTCAATTTACATAACTTTTGTAAAATTTCGAGTTCCAACCCTCAGAAAATTGCAGATGATAGCTAGAACTAGGGCATGAATATCGGAATCTCGGAATCTCGTAATATCGGAATCTCGGAACGCAAAGTCCGATATTACAATTCCGATACTGGGTGATCGAATATCGGAATCTCGGAACTCGAATATTTTTCTATATTTTGAGTTTTAAATTATACATATATCGATCCTTGTGTATCGCCGAGCGAAACAGTAGGTACCGTATTAATGTTGCCCGCTCGCTATGCATGTGCTACAAGAACAATAATATTATTACCTGTTTCGCTCACTCTTTACCTACTCTAATAATATGTGATATTATTGTAAGGTTGTTAAAACGCCTTAAATATAAACAAAACGATACTAGCAGTCTCAACTTCACAGTAAGAAAGACTGAAGCACCGATAGCTTTTGTCTCTTCAGATGAAGATGATGAATCACTAGCTAGTCTAGCTACAACGAGTGAGCTGACCCTGCACCAAGAATTTGAGAAGGAAATAGAAAAGTGCAAAGAAAAAAAGAAGGCAGTGCTTCCGTCCGACGAATTTGATCTATTGGGATTTGTAATAACTGAAAAGGCAACATACGTTAATAGAGGTGAAAGATGAGTTTATTTGTCACAGACATACACTTATCTCACATAAATTTTGCCCACCAATGTTGAAACTTGAAAGTGAGCATGATTTTTCGTCGGGCGGTTATTTATCTGACAAAATGTTTGACGCTTTGTTGTTTTTGAGAACATATTAGCAAGAAAAACGAGATTTTAAAATAAATATAAACCTATGAATATAGCGAACCTTTATTTCAGTTTATTGTAATTTAAACTACCAAACTTAGAATCAACATGACTTCTTAAAGTTTTGTTGATTCCGAGTTCGTTAGTTTTATATTAGTAATGAGTATAGATAAAAATAAGACAAAAATATTTCCAATAATAATTGTTGTTGGCATATTATATAATTAAATAAAAATTAAGGTACTTTACTGTGCTCTCGTGCGCAGTATCTTCGAATACGCATCAGTGGTATGGAACCCGCTTTATGACATTTATAACAAGCGCATTGAATGATTGAATCCGTACAGAAAAAGTTCCTAAGATATTTACAGTATAGGTGTAGGTGCATCGATCATGGGTATGAGAAGCAAGATGTAAGAGGTATCATTTTATGCCCCTACAGAATAGACGTACAATATCTGATGTTGTAACAATTGTAAAAATTGTCAATGGTGAATTGTGAATGGTAAAAACTGCCAGTTAGGCGCAATCAACCCTTAGTACTACCCTCAGCCAACACTAATTTTAGACAAAACTCATTTCTCATTCGTGCGAGTAGTTCCGTTAACAGCATTGCCAAAAGGCATAGCGAATTTGAGATATTTAGGTCTAAGCCAACAGTGGTAAAGAAATTATTTACTACAGATTATTTTGGTCCCAATCCCAGAGAAGCAACAAATTAAATTTACAATTTATTTTGAACTATTTTTTATCGGGTCATGCTATGGTCTTGCAATGGTTTTATGTTTAGTTTATATTTGCGAATACCTGTTAATAGCTGTGTATAAGTATATTTATGTATTAACCGATTGTAAATTATGCTGTTAGTGTTCCGAAAAAAATAAAATAAATAAAATATTATATAAGTATATAGATAAGTTTAATAACTAATAAGATATAAGATTAAAGAATAGGATACTATAAACGAACTTTTTGTTCCTAATTGTTGATTTAATTTCAGATTTGAGTCTCTGAGTCAGATAGTTTAATTAGCAATAAGTACAGAAAAATAATGAGAAATATCTGATTTAGTAAATACTGTGGGTAAAACTTAAATACGAGTATAAAACAAGCAATTCAAATTAAATAATATGATTTATAAATATTTTTTATTCCATTAAATCTAACCTCACACCGAATTTGTGACATTTTGAACAAAAAGTGCAATTTCTAAAAAAAATATGAAATTCCGATATTAATATCGGAATTCCGATATTGAGATCTAATATCGGAAGTTAGTATCGGAATTGAAAACCTTCCGATATTGCATGCCCTAGCTAGAACTGAGATGGATTTTAATTGTAGTCTTGAAGTTCTACGCAAAACTTTAAATGCAATAGGCTTATCTAAGAAATGCCCTAGTATTATAAGTGCTCTAATAGTGTAGTGTTATTTGAACATAATTGTTTTGAAAACTATTTTGTCAGACTAAATAGGGTTGCTACGTGTAGCACAGTGGCGCCCTAATTTTTTGTTAGGACTTTACAGACAGACTGTATCTACATTTAAAAAAATAGTTGTTGTAATTTTAATATTATAGCGTAATGAAATAACTCCAGCCCGGCCCCTAAGAACCGTTAATATCTCCGATAATATTGAATTTTGTATTGAAATAAAGTGTTACACAGGCGTTATTTCAGGGTTACATTTCTACTGTATTAACAGAATTACTGTACCTATGTTTTGTAGTTCTCGAGATATTCAAATCACTTGTGAGCATATTATGTGTGCCAGTACTATGGACATAAATTAACATGGATTTTTGACATATTCCACTGTGAAGTCGCATTAAGCATTTACCTACACTAATTCAGTCAGAATTTCACGCATTATTTTTACATAAAGAATTTTTCAAAAGAAAAATTCCCTTTCTATCAGAACTATCACGTCGTCGTGTACGCTACCATAACGGACACCTATTTTTTCTTCGTCCCCCACCTCGCCGCGCATACCTCAGGGGGTGCACAGCTCCTGTGGTCACACTATACCTATTGTGTGATAATTTGACAACTAAAAGAATGCGAAACTTAACCGAATGTTTAACGATTTTAAGGTACGAGAATTGACATATTATTTCTTTTTAAATCGGAATGCTTTTTGAGCGCAAGTGTACTAACCATAAATAAATAGGTCACCACTTTTCAATTTGTATTCAAAGAAAATGTCACAGAGCATGCTGTTGTAGGTAGAAGGTTAACCACTTTTGGTTTGATTCTACATTGAAAGAGATGATTTTTACAAAATGATATGACATTTTATTACTATTTTTTAATTTAATTCGACGACCTCTGTGGCGTAGTGGATATAGTATCACGCTATGACCAATAGGAGTGGAGCAGTAATGACATATGTTTAAAAAAGAGCGCGTTTTTTTCGCCGCCCAACGAAGTGGGCACGGGTCAGCTAGGTTATAAAAAAAATACAGATTTTTTAGTTTTGCTTCAGCTAACTGCGCTTTCATATTTTTCAATAATTATCGTGTGGATTTCAAATTGGTATCGTATATTCGATACACAACCTGTTTTTAACAAAATTAAATAATTTTAATATTAAATATAGCAAAGTTTAAATCTGTAAACAATGTTTTGCCCTCCGAACGATAATTGCTATTGAAATTAAATCTCATAGTCATTACTTTGCTTCCAGTTTTAATAAATTAGAAATAACTGTAAAACATTTTACACAGAAGTTTTAAATGAAAATTAATATTTTGTTTCAATTAAAATGTTATATTTATTTGTAAGAATAATCGTTCGAAGTTGACGGAAACCTTTTAAGGGTCTTAGCACATATAACGTAACGTAAACGGATCGGCACCGCCTCGCCTTTTTCCTCGGTGTCAAACGTCAAAAATTCGATTACGTTACGATTCCGATTAGTGTGCGTTGCAGTAAGGAGTTTCATACAAATAATACTGAACGGCTTGAGTTGATACGGTGCTGGTTTACGTTACGTTATATGTGCTACGACCCTAAGGATATAATTGACTACCGTGACCGGCATGTATGGTATTCGGTGGCTACTTGGATTTTAGTCACACCGATAAGACCCGGGCTGGAAAGGGTCTATGCCACACCTGCCCAGACTTTGAGACACCTCCCCATCAGGTCTCTCAGGCCGGCTAGGGTAAATGGCCGCAAGGGTCGATTCAATCAATCAATGAAATCAATCAACTAGCCTATTGCAGTCCACAGCTAGTCATAGGCCTGTCCCAACACGCGCCACAGAACTTGGTCCTGCGCCTTCCCCATCCAGTCAGACCCAGGGACCTTTATGAGGTCGTCCACCTTGCTGGATTAAGGGTCGATTGTTTAAAAAAAGACACCTAAATTAGGTTGCACGAGTAACGAGATGTACGGAAAGATCATTTAGGCTCAATTATTTATGAATCACGCAAACAGTGGTTTTGACGACCTCTGTGGAGTAGTGGTTATATAACATGACTGCTACGCAAAGGTCTCTGGTTCGATTCCCGCTCAATCTTTGTGTACATGAACATGATTGTTTGCATTGGTCTGAGTGTTTGTATGTATAATGTACGTATTAACAAAAAAAAATATTTATGGTATGTTTATCCGTTGTCTAGTACTCATAGTACAAGCTCTGCTCAGTTTGGGACTAGATGACGTTGTGTGAATGTGTGAGGATTATTAATTATTTTTATTTTACACGATACGAAGCCGAAGTGCACGGCAACGGCTTAAAAGCCTGATTTACTACCGAGACAATTTATTTTACGTTGTAATACTAATACCACCCCAACCAAAGAAATTGTATAAAGTTTAGCCTCTTTTCGTTAAACATTTCTCTTAGTAGTGTTTTACAAGACCCATAGGATAAGATGGGATGGTGTGATACCATATCACCACTACAAAAAAATCCCAGCTATATATAACCTACTACAATCTTATACAAGATATTAAATCTCTTGGTAATTCCTACATATTATCTGAACGCATTAAGAGGCGGCACCGAGGCGACGGCTCGCCCTTGACCTGACCTCAAACAACCCCCCCCCCTTATTCGTCCCTCCCCTCCCGACCCCTGTCACCCCCTACCTCACCCCCTGCTAAGCTAAAGCAATGATCTAAGATTTCCACGGACGAGATGTATACTGGAATCCTTTACTGAATTATTGTTATTCAGGTTTTGTTATGAAATTGACCTCTGCAGTGAAATGGGTAAAGTGCTTGGCTGCTACGGAGCTCAGGGTTTAGTTCCCGCTCCTTGTTAATCTTTGTATGAACATGATGTTTTATATTATAATTATGTTTTATCCGTTGTCAAAAATTCATAGTACAAGCTCTGCTTAGTTTAAGACTAAATGGCGTCCTGTGTAAAGAATACTGTTTTGACTTCAAAATATTAAATTCACATTATTTTTCAATTAATACTAAGAGCTAAATTAATTAATTAAGATAATATAAAAAAATATATATATATTAATTATGCTTTATTAATTATTTTTAATTAATACTAAGCTAGATTGATCGTGTAGTACCCATGAATACTACTTATTCGTTGTCTTACTTGCTACAATTAAGGGCGCCTTCAAATTTGCCGCTAAGTGTCGCGCGGAGGCAGCGCGACTGCAGCGCTGCGGTCGCGCTGCCGTCGCTAGGTTTGAGAATGGTAGTGTTGTGTTTTAGTTTTACGATGGACTCAGACGAAAATACACTGCTCTTAGTGTTACTATTAAAAAGAAAAAGTATTCTAAACAACACTAGTCGATCGATGAACGAATGCGGGGACGCAGCGCGGGCGTAGCGCTGCAGTCGCGCGTTTTTATCTCTATGAATTTACAAAACAGCGCGACCGCAGCGCTGCAGTCGCGCTGCCTCCGCGCGACACTTAGCGGCAAATTTGAAGGCGCCCTAAGACAACGAATAAACTTACTAATAATACTACATACTTATATATTACGAGCTGATGCCCGCGGCTTCACCCGCGTGGTATAGGTGGCTTAAATGTTATTCTACACCCTATGCTACCTATATTCCAAATTTCATCCAAATCCGTCCAGTAGTTTTTGCGTGAAAGAGTAACAAACATCAATACATCCTCACAAACTTTCGCATTTATAATATTAGTAGGATACTTTTTGTAAATACATACCTACATACTATCATTATAACCGCCCATTAATGTCCCGCTGCAGGGACGAGCCTCCTCCAGTGACGGAGGGATACTTGGCCTTCTAATACAACGCTGGCCAAACGGATTGGTATAGGGTTTAATTTTAAGTTTTCCTTCTTTTTATTACGTAAAGTTTATATTTACGGATAGTCCCTTAGTCGGTTTTTACGACACCCATGGGATGAGATGGGGTGGTGACTGGTGACACACTGTATTCTTACTCCGTCACCAGCACCACACGGAGACCTACATAGTATAAGTACATAAAAATACATACCTACAATGTATTGTTTCATCTTTCGCATTAGTACGGGATTTGTTTCTTTTGGCCTTTATAACACGATGTCTTGGCTAGCCTTCAATAACATCGTACGTATCAAACGACCAAACATATTGAGCTACGAAATCACAAACACTTATTAAAATTGTTGCACAAAATTTTTTTTAAACAAGTAATATATTAAAGTTCAAAATATAATTGACTGTAAAAGTAGCTAAATACTTTTAAATAGTATTTAATACATAAAATTCTTTTTTTAAAGTTATCCGTGTTAAAGTTAATTTGTATTTTTTTGATTATTTAATGTGGGTAGTTGAATATTTATTTCGAAGGGTAATTTAGCGTCAATCACGTTAGCGCACGATAGATGGAGTTAGGGTAGTATTTTTTAACATATTTTGATTTAAGTGTTTTAAAACATACTTAGTCCCTCTACTGGGCAAAAGTCTTTCCTACTTTTTAAGCGTCCTTATCTTTTGTGATATCATATTTAGTACAGGTTTAATTCTAGATTGTCAAGTGTTTTAAATATTTAAATGAATATATTTTACTTTTTTTGTTAGGTTATTGTTATGTTTAGACATTTACTAAATAATATATCAAAATAATCAGATAATAGTTTGATACACTAGGCGATAGATGGCGCTAATTAGACGATTTTTTTATAAAATCTTATTTTTAGGTGTACACGATAATAATAATTAAATAGCAACTATTCAATGACAATTAATAATTAAATACATAATATTTAATATAATTTTCTAATTTAAAAGCATTAAGACAAATTTTAACACGCAATTTTATTTTATTGACATGATTTTTCACACATGGTGATGTTTTTTTTTGAGATGAAAACAAAATTATTACAATAATTTTGGTAAAATTTTTATGGAACCAACAAAAGAGCCTGTGAACTATCTCAAAATACTTACATTTCTTTCAAATTAATCAGAAATGACTGAGTATCTCAAGCAAAAACATCTAAAATAAAATCTAATTAGCATTGTCTGCATTTTTGAAGTCAGTAAAAATTATAATGTATCTACAATTTTTAAGTTAAAAACACAATGTTTTTTTAAAGATTATGCAAAGAGTAAAATATTAGAGTAGGTAGCTCAAAAAAATCTGAATCGCGCTATCGAAGTTTACACCAATATTTGTATATATGTTTTCAAATGAATCAAAGTAACTGGTGGTCTTTCTCTACTCAGTAAACTGGCAATCAGGGAGCTAGAACTAAATCCCTGACGTCTAATGTTTCTCTCAACACTTTGTCTGTCTGTATGTGTTCGAAACAACTATATAAAAATAAAAAAAAAATTGTCACTATGACTGTTTAGAGAATTTTCTCAACACCACTGTAGTAGAAACTTTGACCACTTTTTTGTAATACTTTTTTATTTTTTACCGACTGCAAAAAGGAGGATATTGTTTTTATTAACGGACTCCTAAAACGTAGTATGTTCTCAACTCGGTTGTATTTTTTTTTAATGTTTCTTACTTCAACTGGGCATTTGTTTAATAATTTAATACTAATTAAAACTTTTACTATGCATTATTGTTAATTAAACTGCAAAAATCCGCAAAAAAAAAATTAGGCCCACACATACATAAATATTTTACTTTTGTAAAAACAAAAACAACTCCCACCAAATTATAATAATCGATTGTTTTATTTCGTTGAATTTCTGTGATTCATTCTTGTCTACGAAAGGCAAATTTTGTGGTTTGTTTATTAATTAAAAAGTATTTTTATAACATATAAAGTTAAATTTTACTCATAATATAACTTAGATAACTTATTTAAAATTCATTCGTGATGCGATTTGATTTGTTTGCATGGTTTTGTGTACCTACGTATTTCCGTATGTGCGCATAAACGAATGTAAAGGCACAGCAAAGCTCGAAAATCGGTCAAACTAATCAGGTTGATAATCAAACTTACATACATAGCTCGCGACAAAAATTACTCTCTTAGACCCGTCGGGTAATAAAATCAAAGTACATTATATAAAAAAAACAATAACTACACATAAAAACATACAAAAATGGTAATAAATTCAGTTTTTTGCCACTTTGCCAAATACCCTCATATTTAGCCTATTTTACTATTGAGTATTTTATGCAATGAAGGCAGACATAAAATATTTTTTTTTATCTAAGTGTGTGTTTTCTCCGTGTGGTGACGGAGTAAGAATACAATGTGTCACCACCCCATCTCATCCCGTGAGTGTCGTAAAACAGACTAAAGGACATCCGTGAATATTATCTTTACGTATTAAAAAGAAGGAAAACTTGAAATTAAAGCCTATAACCAATCCGTTTGGCCAGCACGGTATTAGTAGGCCCGTCCCTGCAGTGTGACATTAATGGGCTGTTATGATGAAGTGTACTAAGTGTACACTACCTCGGTGGCTAAGCAGTTGTGTAGCGGCCGCTGAGCATAAGGTCGTTGGTTTGAATCTCACACTTTTTTTTTGTACTATCCACAAATTATTGTATTAATTTTGGATGTTTTTTTTTGTGTACGTTAAGTTGTTGTTTGTAAAGTCCCCGCGTATAGTATATTATACTGTCTTTTTTCTTTTTTGACTTTTTTTTCTATTCGTACAAATAATCACTGCGAACTTTACTTTAGACACCAATGCGATAACATAAGAGTGGTAACACCATTTTAACACCGTACAGGAATCAAACTAACAACAACATAAATACCACCATTTAACATAACCATTACCAACAAATTAATTACATTAATAAGGTCGTCTAATAACATACATTAGTTGACCTTACCGGATATCTGATACTGTCTGCGCACGCGCATTCCGGAAATAAACGATACGCCGCCGCCATCATGCTTTTTATTGTTACGTTATAAATTCCGCTAGGTGTCATCACCAGTCTGGATTTAATTTATGAGTAATGTTGGTAATTGATGATGCGCGTAGGTAACTATTTAACGTGAGAAAGAAAAATATTTATGTATTCCTCGATGGCAAAGCTTTTTGTATATGAGTTCTGTGATCGAGGTAATGGGTTCTAATCCCACTCAAGATAATATAATTAATTATTAATGTAATTTGTGCCCGTAATCGGCTCAGTATTTAGTGCTAGAATTAACCCTTACCGACTCGTAGTCACACCAAGCTTGTCACACCAGTGTGACAAACAGTAATCTTTTTCTTGTTTGTCACACTACTGATTTTGACACACCTTTTAATTTATTTATTTCTAAACTAGTGATGTCCATGTTACAGTACTAAGTTTTTTATATTAAAATCATCAAAGTATGTAGGTACTAGTGTGTTCAGAAAGTGCCAGAAAAAGACCAATAATACACAAAACGTTTTTTATTCATTAAATTCTATCGTCTGCTTTTCTGGAAACGGCGAACTTACACCAAAGAATAAACCAAACCAAATTTTTAGACACTGTTTCCGGAATTGAGTTTAGTTCTCGTTGTAAATTCTCCTATAATTCAGTTTCATTTATTCTACTATTTAATCTAAGCTTACATATTCAAAGTTTATCAAGCTTTCTCACCGATTCCAAGGCGCTAGCAGAGAAGAAGCGGCGAAACTAACTGCTATTTCTAGACTATATAATTTAATAACATTTTATAATTAATTATAATTTAATAACCATAAGGAAGCATTCTTTAGGTAGTGTATAAAAAAGGGGGAACCAAATCACATATTTTATGTCAATGCATTTCAAACCGGTCAGTGCTATAGGTGAGGTTGTAGAAACTTGTACTTATTAATTGTCAGCAAACGATTTTACTATGTAGGCACTGCACTAGCAGTTATGTTATACATGATGTTGAAAAATCAGTAGTGTGACTAACAAGAAAAAGATTACTGTTTGTCACACTGGTGTGACAAGCTTGGTGTGACTACGAGTCGGTAAGGGAATTAACATTATAAAAAATATTTAAGAATTTATTTATGAGTAAAGTAGGCAATTGATTATGGGCACAAAGAAATTTAATATTTTTACAAGTATGTTAAAATCTTTCAAGTCAATAAAAGTACGAATTACAATCAATACTATCTGATTTTGTGGCGGCTTTTTAATTCTAAAATAAATTTTTTTTAATCCAAAAAGAAGAAAGACAATGGAAAAAATTGATATATAAAACATCGAGTATATATTTATTATTTTCGTATTTTATTAGTTATACCTAAGCTTTATAGGTAAAAAATTATATTATGTAATATTTTTTAAATCAATATTTTTTTTTTTATGTTTACCAAAATTGATATTAAATATTTGCACCTTGCCCACCGCAAACCGTTACCTTTACGTTTAAATCGAACTACTACTATACAACAACCACAAAATTCTCATAAGTAAAATCGTACTTGAAACACGCAATGTACTGTGGCCCTCTACGTATGTAGCTACGGTTGTGCGTCTACGAGGCTACGAAGCTACGCTCGTAGGCGCACTTAACTTGAGGGCTACGTAGAATACGTGGCGTTAACGATTTGAACATATTTTTAAAGTACCGTCGACATAAAAATTTTATGTAATTTTTTTTTTTTTTGCTTTATATTTTTTGAAATTTTGGACTTCAAATATTTATTAATTAACTTGAAGTCAGTTAATTTGAGTTAGTGTAATAAGTACAGACTAGAGTGATATTAGTTTATTACCAACAGAAACTAAAATTCTAAGGAAACTAATAAAATCAATAAAATATTATTTTAATATCCCATTGTCGTAATGTAGGATATCAATATACAATTATTATCACACTTACTTGATTAATTATGACCAATGAAATTATTAAACACGATTTTATGTAATTTAATTTGACGGCCTCTGTGGCGTAGAGGTTACATAACATGACTGCTACGCAGAGGTCTCGGGTTCGATTCCCGCTCAATGCAAATATTTGTGTGCATGAACATGATTATTTGCATTGGGCTGAGTGTTTCTATGTATAATATGTATCTACACACATCAAAAAAATTTTTTTTTACAAATTGAAATTTCTTAAGAAAATGAATTTATTGTGAAAGAATAGGACAATTTAATACAAAGTATGGCCTCCTCTGCTATTCAGAACTTGTCGGCAACGATTATTCATTGAATTAATGAGACTGTTTATGTCATCTTGCGGTATTCGCTCCCAATGGAATTGTAGCAAATCCTTCAGCTGTTGGGTTGTTGTCACTCCGTCCAAGTCCTTCAAAACACGTCTCTGGAGCATGTCCCATGCGTGCTCGATGGGGTTGAGGTCTGGCGATTGTGCAGGCCAGGGCAATACCTGGATGTTCTCCGTTGCCAAGTATTCACTGGTTCGCCGAGCTGTATGTGAACGCGCATTGTCATGCATTAACGTAAAATCGGAGCCAAAGGTTTGTGCAAATGGATGGACATAAGGTCTGAGAATATCCTCAACGTAATTTTCAGCGTTCATGTTTCCATTTACAAAAACGAGCTCAGTTCGCCTGTTCTTCATAATACCCGCCCATACCATAACTGTTGAGCCGCTGTATGGATGAACTTCCTGAACGCACCTGAGTCTTTCAGTATTTCCGGGTCGACGGTACACTCGCACCCTTCTTGTATCAGGCCTAAACCCGAATCGCGACTCATCGGAAAACATAATTTTATCCCATTGTTCCTGGGTCCATGTTATGCGTTCTCTACACCATTCATTTCGACGAGCGCGATTCCCGTGACGTATCGGTGGGCACCTGATAGGGCGTCGAGCTCGTAGGCCGTACTCATGCAGTCGATTTCGCACAGTTTGGGGACTTACATCAACACCACTTGAATTTTGTAGCCTCAAACTTATCTCTCGAGCGGTTAACATCGGCTGGCGTCTTGCAGTCAGTTGTATGTACCGGTCTTGCCGAGTGGTTGTACTCCTTTTACGGCCTGGATGCTGTTCAGCGGGTTCCCCTGTATTATTGTAGCGCTGCCAAAGACGACAAATAACACTTCTATGAATACCAAAATGTCGAGATACCTGAGATTGATTACTTCCCGCTTGCAACATCCCTACAGCTCTTTGCATTTCATCTGCCGTCAAATGACGTCGCTCCATGACGTAAAGAATATCTAACAATTCAATTTTGTCGCCAACTGTATTTAAATGGTTGGTAAAATTATAAAATCAAGACTAAAACGTAGCAATTAACATGCACTCAAATTCAAACAAATTCGCAGTCATTTGAATTTTATGAAAAAAAACAAAACATAATCGAAATTTTTTTTTTACAACCAGCCAGTATGTCATCAATAACAAAAAAGTTTACTTACCTATACACTTTGAGTGAGTAAATACTTAGAAATTAATTAATATAAATGGTAAATTTGTAATATCATGCATGTTGCTTAGACTTTTTTGATGTGTGTATTTACAAAAAAAAGTATATAAGTATTAATATCCGTTGTTCTGTTACCCATAACACAAGCAGGTTAAGCCTAGCTTACTTTGGGAACAGATGACGCTGTGTAGAGATCGCTCCTTGAATACAAAACGGCCACAAATAAAAATATTATACTAAATCGACTATATTTTATATTTAAAAAAAACACCCATCATTTTTCTTTATATTTTGACCACACTGACAAAACGCCCTTTTTGATTTTGAGCACTTTGATAGGTAATGTCAGTGCAAAACCGCCATTTTTTTAGTTACGTCCTGATATTCAACAAGAACGCTCGTCAGTTCCGTGAAAAAGTGCCACAACACAAAATACGTCTTAATTGCATTAAAAATTTCAGGTGAGTCTAATTATATTTTTTAATACAAAATTGCCATATTTTGGAAAACGACCGTCTTGCATTCTGAGATAAGTATTTCAAACTTAGTCATATGATACAAAAGTGCCATATTTTGGAAAACGTCCATTTTACGTTCTGAGATTCGTATTTGTTAACATAATTATGTAAAACAAAAGTACCATATTTTTAGAAACATCCGTTTTGCATTCTAACATCTTTATTTATTATTATAATATGTAATACAAAAGTGCCATATATGAATTGCATCTTTTCTGTATTCCAGTATTAGTTGACTGTAATCATGTTTATTATTATTACTAGTAATAATTTAAAATACGTCCCTTTACCATTGAAATATACTAGACTAAATTAATATTTTTTTAAATTTTGTGTTTTTTTTATAAATAATAATTACTATTTTGATGTTCATTTTGTTCTGTTGTTATTGTTTCAGTGATGTTCCGCTTAAATGTTGTTATTTTACAGATTACTTGAAAATGAGCAGAGCACGAAAAATATTAACAATGGCAACCTTAAATGTATTAGAACAAAGCTTACCTGTCCACAATAATAATGTGCTAGATTATACTACCTATTAATTCTTCAGATACAAATTATGTAGCAAATAGTCAAGCTGACCTTAATCCATCTACCAATATTGAACAGCGAAGACAGTGATGGAAACTCTGTAACAAATACCAAAGTCACAAATAGGCCAAAAATAGTTTTTGGGCAGAGTGACTTAAGAACGACACTGTCGTTGATGAACATCTTGAATTGACAATCTCAAAACAACATCAAATCCCGATTTTTCTGCAGATGACAGTTTAAGATCCTAATTTTCTACCATCTCTTAAAGCATTTTCCGATTCTGAAGGAGATGTACAGTCAACAGTAATTACCAAACCAATTTGTATTTCACCTCAACCTGGACCTTCTTGAGTAGAACCTCACTTACTCAATGATAACCTACTAGTTACGAAGTTAGTCAATACGCGAGGCAGTGAGTCTATCGATCGCTATAGCTAAAAAGGACTGACTACAAATGAAAGACAATACATCCAATTTGTTAAGATAGGCACCACAAAAAATACCACCTTTAAGCCTTTTTCAGTCTTGAGTTCGGCAGACGATTGGACACTCCTAGTTGACACGTATGAAACACACTACAGAATCCCGGAGCATATCTGTGTGTCACCGTTAAGACCAGCCATATTCCTTTGCTCACATTTAAAAGATCGTGTAGTACTTATTGAGCTCACGGTACCGTGGAAAACTAACATCCCGAAAGACCACGCAATTAAGACATCAAATACCTACTTTCACTTGACAAATGAGATGCCGTGGAAATAGGTGCGAGGTGTACTCCAGCTAAATCCCTCTACAGCTTATTAAAAGAGCTAGGACTGCCGAGAACTTCAGTAAGCTCTCTATTATCACGAATTTCCAAAACGGCACTGTTAGGTTCCTACCAAATTTGGATAGGTAGAGGACGGAACATAGCAGACAGTGAAGGTGTCCGCTAACGCGTTGTAAGGGGGCCTCCTTAAACCTACATCTGGGTCGTAAGACCCAGACGCTGTTATGCAAGTGCTCCGTCCTCTATCACGCGATGAACTCGCACGGAGGATCCATGAAATGCTAAGATTAGGTCTTATTTGTATAATTGTTTTGTTTATAATTATTAAAGTGTTCTTTTTTATATAATTTTACGAGGTTATATTCGTAATATTCAAAGAGATGTTAGATTAAACTTAGTATTACCTACGTACAAAGTTCGATCTCAATTTTATTAATGATAAGCTAATATTGTTTAGTGTAATTTATTTAATACAAAACATTCCTGATGTTTATTCACTTGTGTTAATAGCTAGTAATATGATTAAGCTTTATAATAAAAAAAAATACTAAGATATTTAATAAATCCCTTTTTATTTCTAAAATTTTGTTAAATTTTTGTAAAATTTTTGACATATTTTATATGGTATTGATTAAAATTTTGAATGCAAAAGAGACTTTTGTGTTATTTTATATTAACCAGTAACAGCTATTACAAAGTTCAGATTGTACACCGATAGAGCTTAAAAATACGCATCTAATGATATATTAACATCTTATATTTAATTAATAAATATATAAAATTTCAAAAAAAAATCGTTTTAAAAATTTGTTTTGGCCGCCCTGTAAAATTATAGCATTTCGATTTGTGTCCGTTTTGTATTCGAGGAGCGAGATGTCCGTGAATATCTATTATTATTATTTATAAATGCTTATTTGCAACTGAAGTCTTGTATTAAATGAAGTTATGGTCAATGTTACTAAGCCTACAAATATCCCTGTCTCCTTCACTTGAAACTAACGTAATAAGTAAGACAGGGACGGCAATAGTTTCGCAACTACTATAATGTTCTAAGTCTAGAATGGTCTAAGTTTAGACGACAAAGTTGTTTCATTGTTCTTAGTCCAACAGATAATAAAGTTAATAGTTATTACGTAGTTATTGTCTGTGGGTTAAATCTATTATTTTGCCCTCAGCTGCAGAGGAATATTATTTATAGAGTAACTCAGTCTAAGTTCTAGGGTTAATTATATCTACTTAATAGGGTTTTTTTAGAGAGGCCTATGTCCAGCAGTGGACTGCAATAGGCTAGTTGATTGATTGATTGAATAGGGTTTTACAGAAAAAGATTAAAAACCATGAAAACGTTACCTAATGAACTACCATGGTATAAGCCTTTACTTCGCTTATCCTATTTTTCGTAGCTATTAAGTATGGTATAGTCAGTGGTTTACTCGATCGATTCCCTCTTAAATGTCCTCATACCTTATGGGGGTGTGACCTAACATTATATTTAAAGTGTACAAAAACACAGTCACATTTATACCAATGTCATTGTTAACTAAACATATTTATTGCACACAAAAAACTACAAACAAGTTATATTTTATTTCGTACAAACTGTAATAAATAAACTGTGACATTTGCCTCGTTTGCTACTAATGAAACCACCACGTATTATGTGTCAGGGAGCTCATAGACTAATCAGGCCTTTTCTTGTTCCAGGTTAATGTGCCACGAGCCGAGTGAGAGAGACAGACGATCCCGACACTCCCATTAAAACGCCTTATATGGAGCGAGACGGGTATACAACGCGTGCTCCGCCGCGTATCAAAACACACAAAAATCGCGGATGTAGGTAATAGCACGGGAGCTTGAATAGCTTTTTAATTATTCAAAAAAAGAAGTTAAAAAAAAATAAGCCAAATTAACAACTCTTTCAATCGATTTTGAATTACGAACGCCTAAAACCGATTTAGTAGACTTTATCGCCTAACCTCCTTCGTGGGTCGTGGATCTTGGGTGCTTAAAATGAACTTGCCTTAATTTAATGTTTTTTGTCACAATGTGTCTGAGTGTATAGTCGGGGGCAAGCGGGTCTCGTGTGCTCGTGTAGTTATATAAATAGTTGTTAGTAGTATATAAAGTAAATAAAGGGTGTGGAGAGGGTGCGTGGGTGTGATCTCGTAGTGTTGGCGGTGTGTGGGATGCAGCGGCGGCCGCGGCGCGAACTTCCCTATACAGAGAAGCTGCCTTGCACGCTCGTCTGACGAATCCGTTAAGGTAAGCTTTTACTAATTATTATACAAATTTTTCTATCGTTTGTGGCACTGTCATAGATATTTAAAATTCGAATGTAATTTTCTTTTTTTTATTGCATTGAGGTGGCAAATGAGCAGGCGCGGTAAGCCGCTCATTGACGTCTAAACTGCTACTACCAGTGACACAAGCACCAAAAGTAGGGGCTATTAGGCTTCTAGTTGTATAAAGCGTACTCGTCGGTGCCACTGACCTAACCCATCTTGGTCGGTACCACCGGGTGCTCTTAAGTCCTACTACTTGGTGAATTCTGCATATAAATACTTATAGTTTGATAGTAGGCATCACAATTAGATGTCTTGCAGTAGCTATTATACATAAATACATACATAAACTCACGCCTTATCCCGTCCGGGGTAGGCAGAGACGACAGAACGCCACTTGTCACGATCCTGGCAAACAGCTTGGACCTGATCCACATTATTTAAGCGAGTCATACATGCGCGTCGGTTACGAGTGCTCTTTATTTGACCCTTCTCCAATATGCAACCTAGATATTATATTCTAAAGATTGTCCGAAACCTCTTTGGATTTCAAACTAACTATTTATAAGCGGTTTACATACGTTTGTTTCACGCGGTCGTTGCGTTTCGCGCTTCATAAAACACGGAGAGGTCTCACATTATTAAATGTAATTTATTGAAATAATACTTGTATAAATTATATAAGGTCTTTACCTATGAAATTGCCGATTTGTATGGAGATTTTATGCGAAGTTTGATTTTTCACACTAACGTTTTTTTTTTTTTTTCATCTTTATTTAGGTAAACAAACAATGACACAATACATATTTGTATAAAATATTAGGTGCGAATAACATAATTGTGCCACCAGCGGCATTTACCACATATTTACCAAATCGTTTTCTTAGATTCAATAATTATTAAACTTAATAGAATAAAATTTGGTATAAGTAATAGCGTAGGTACATCTTAGCTAACTTATAGCATTTTAATAATAAGAAAAAAAATATGAGGGAAGAAGTTACATTTGTTTAAATGGTAAAATCCGCTGGTTTAATTTGGACCCATATGTAAATAGGCTTATTACTGATACAAATAGTAATTATTTTTCTTAATTATCTTTTGTTAGTTGTTGGTAATATTCTGTATTTATCAAATTACAAAAATGATACAAGCAATCTCTATTTTAAAAGAAAATAGAGGCTAAAGACTGCGGCGAAAAAAAACGGCAATTTCATAGGTAAAGACCTATTATTTTGTTAAAATCTCAATAATAACTGAGATATTATAAGTACTAGATCTATGATTCGCAATATTGACGTTGTTCGATTACTTAGTTACAATTTTGACATTAATCAAACTTCAAACTTCAAAATGCTTTATTTCATAAAATTTATCACAAATTGTTTGAAATCGTCTTTTAGAATTTACTTGAAATTGAAGCTATAGTTAAAATTATAGATCGACACAGACAAACGCGATAATGACGTAACAGAATGACGTGAGATTTAAAACTGCATTTTATCTGTTTCGAAAAAGAGAACTAGGATCTCATTCTTCCATTCGATTGTGTTTTCGTTTGTTTTTTTATATTTGCTTTCTCAGTATTTTCTTGATACTTATACTTATTTAGAAAACCATTTTTCTTTTCAAGTTGGTCTAATAGAGTTTGGTTATCATTTAAATAAATAAATAAGGAAATACTGAGTCATCCAAGTCCCACCGCTATCGTTTTGGAGTCAAATCGATAATTAGGAAAATATAATGAAAAAAATATTGAGTTCTTATTTATGGTTTAGTTGTGTACAGTCACGAGCAATAATATGTATACATTTTCACATTTTGTAAAACAGTTATCTAATGTTCTGCCAATCCAAAATTGAATTTTCGAAGATTACTTCAAAACTGAAGGGAACCTCTTCTAAATTACGAAATAATTTTGGTATTATAATGTCTAGATAAACGTGCAGATAGTTTAGAAAATTTGACAATGTGTACATATTATTGCTCGTGACTGTACACACAGCAACTAATCAAGCTAGACACTCATCTACCTTAATACCTTGAAATAAGACACAATTTCAAATGAAAATGTTCAACTTGATTTGTTGCTGTGTGTACCAGACTATAATAAAAGTATTTACTTATGCCCTTTTTTATGTATAAACTCAATTTGACAGTACATATAATAGAGACAGATATTAGGCGTCTTTTGGTCGTTGAACCCTTGTTAGTCGTATTGTTGTGAACTTTAAAAATTGGCACGGAGTGCCGTCGTATGTGGTACGATGTAATCGGGACTACGGACTCTTTTGAAATGCATTATGTATGTTTTGTAAATACGTTCGTCTTTTGTGATATACTTACATAAAAAGTAATGGTAAAGTTAAGGTTCGAACATTTGACAACTGTGCTAAGGTCTTACTCTTATTTTATTTTTTATTTTATTTATTTTTCCTTGTGGTGACGGAGTAAAAATACAATATGTCACCACTTCCTCTCATCTTAGGGGTGTCGTAAAAACCGACTAAGGGACTAACCGTGAATATTATCTTTACGTAATAACAAAAAGGAAAGCTTGAAATTAAACCCTATACCAATCCGTTTGGCCAGCGTGGTATTAGTAGGCCAAGTATCGCTCCGTCACTGGAGGAGGCCCGTCCCTGCAGTGGGACATTAATTGGCTGTTATGATGAAGATATGACAAGAGAATTTACTAGTCTACTGTTTATTTGAAACTGTTCTCCTATCTTGTCTTTGACCTACAAATCTTTACGAAAGCAATCTAATACAAATGAATATCAAATCAAATTAAGTATTTATTCCCAATTGAGAATAAAACCTATCATACAAGATTACTCGATGCTAAATTAATTCCCACTACACGTACAGCCTACATTACGTCACGAATGACGTCATCGTTTGCTAATATAGGGCATAAAGCATATAACAATAAAATGGTAGTAATGTGACACGTTTATAAATACCGATAGACTTATCTGGGGCGCATTCATAAGCATAGTTAGCTAACTGTGAATAGGGTGTGTTATAATACCTACTTACTTATATCTTGATTTGTATACTAGCCCCCTTACTCATAAACGCCTCTTAAATTTTAGTCAATTGATTAATTAGCTTAAACTCTTACGTTGTTTGGTATAAGGTTGATTTTCGTAATAAAAATCTCGCTAAACAGTGATTAAATTTAAGAGGCGTTTATGAGTAAGGGGGTATATGACTAGTAAAGGCCGATTCACACACATCAGTGAAGTCACAGTGTTCGCTCAGTTCAGTATCAGTGCTACAGTGTACAGTGTACGAAAAACGTGTTCGCCGGCACTGACACTGAGAGCACTGTGTCGTCACTGACTCTGACATTTAGGGATCATAGAAACTGTATGAAAGAATATTTCGCACTGTGCCGGTACTGTGTCGGAACTGTGACTTCACTGATGTGTGTGAATCGGCCTTAAGACTTATTCAATTAGACTGAGTAAGTGCATACGAACAGATTTTTCGTATACCTACGGTCTAGAAGTTGTCAAAACGTTCTTTATGTAGATTCATCTTTTGTGCCGCGACCGCCTCGCCTCACCGAGGTATTGTACCTACTTATATTATATTTATTTTACTTTAAATAATTGGTCAACAAATTAAAGTATCACCACAATGTCGTCATTATGTTTTCAATATTTATTTTATCGATAATTGCCGTCACTGAACTATAATAACTTTAAAAGTGAGTTTTAAAAGTATTTAAGTATGTTTATCTGTTGTCTAGTAGCCATATTATAAGCTCTGCTTTATTTGGGACTAGATGGCGTTGTGTGAAAGTGTGAGGATTTTTTAGGAGCCTCTTTCGGTACCGGACTTGGTTAAGAAACATCTCTCGACTGATACAACCTATCATAATGCATAACTGTTAAGCGTGACTGTGATATCAAAGAAATCTGGCGAAAGCATACCTATTTGCTTTACACACGCACGTACACACAGCTACTAATCAAGCTAGACACTCATGTACCTTAATACCTTGAAATAAGACACAATTTCAAATGAAAATGTTTAACTTGATGTATTGCTGTGTATACGTGAGGATTATCGTATAAAGAAATATAAAAATCTTATTAATAAGAATCCATCCTTGTTATACTGTATCTCGGGAACATCTGCATGTGCGCTAAGAAAACTACGCTAAATACTTTTTAGATTAAAATCTATTCGAGTTCTTCTTTCATTCCAGTCTTTAAAGCCCAATTTACACATCGACAAGTACAGTAGCGAGTTAAGTTAAGTTAAGTACGAGGTAGCCCCCTCTCTCGCGTCTCGCCAACTTAACACGCCAAAAAATAGGATGGAGATCTATTTAAATCAATTTAATCAACAACTTGCTACATAACTCGCTACTCTACATGTCGATGTGTAAATCGGGCTTAACACTGTTTAGGTTACATACTGACTCACTAAAAAAAAATTATAAATTTTCGTAGATATCTATTTACATAGGTATGCCAATTAAAGAGTACTTACACGTAAAGTAACACAACGACGGTACTGGCCGGTTACGAAACGGTCTAGGGTGTATAGTCGCATACTTTCTGATACAAAGAATGCTTTTTGTCTGACACGTTCATAGCACGGTAATGGTATGGTACGATGTATTGGGCAGACTCTATTATTCCAACGTCAAACTCAACGCTAAACTTTTCACAGCGTACCAACAGATGGCGTTATTACACAAAATGTCAAAAGTCAACTGTCGAAATAAATGTTATGCAGAAAAGTAGTGTGGCCGGACTAGTTGCGAAGTCAACTGTTTATTCATGAGAGGGTTTTTCATTTCGCTCCCCTACTCCCTGCTACACTCGAAAATATGTAAAACATTTTGATATTATGTAAATTTAAAGTTTTATAGATTTGAAAAGCTTTGGAAAGAGTTTCATTTTTGTTTTAATCTCGGTGACGGGCGTGAGAAAGATGTCTGTTTTACAAAACTGAATAGAAAACAAATGGGAATGAAATTTTGAACGTCTACCGTCTACCTACTAATAACTTACATACCGGTATTACATACTTATGTTTAAAAAAAACTATCAAGAAATACTTGTATTAAAACAAATGCACTAATCTCTTGTACACCCAGTAAGTATGTGATAAACTCTTCCTTTAATAATATGAGAAAACCTATCAGAGCCTAATCCAAAGACTAGAGATACATAAACTGTGGAACTGACAATTTTACGGGAAATGCTTCAGCATTTTGCAATTGCAAACAGTCACTTGTTTTTAATATAGATAAGATACGATGCATCTGAACAAATAACAGCCGTTTTCAAAAACTTTACAACAAGCTCAAGTGTAAAATATCGAGCTTATACTATCACACGGAAAAGAACCTTTATGGTCTGCCGTTGGCGTTGGCATTTCGCCCGTATGGCAGCATATCGTCGAAACCTCGTAGGCCTATTTCGATCGAGACAAGATCGGTTTTGTTGCTTGATAATAAGTAAAGTAGCAATTAAGGAGTTTATTTAATCTTTTATCTTACTTAAGTGCAATTTATTTTACTCCTCATTAGTTTAATGGGATAAGCGGGTATAAAATGTGGCATTTATTTTATAGGTTAGGCAGTAAAGCAAAATGTTATTATGTTATTCTTTATTATTTATATATTTTTGGTATAATCACCATCAGAATAGTGTAGGCTTTTAAGTTATCAATAAAAAAATGAATGTGAATATTTTGGAAGTTAATTTATAACACAGAGAACATAGGCCATGAATTTATTTTATTAAGTATATATTGTTCTTGGACAAATGCACAAAGACAGACTTAATGCCTTAAGGTATTATCTACCAGCCAAACTAAAGATGACATAAATAAATAATTAATATCCATAGATATCCTACTAAAATGAGTCTTCATTTTAAAACAAAAAAGATTTCAAAAGGCTGTCATTCTAACTTTTCCGCATAGCAACGACAATATCCACAATATTGGGTCAAAATTAACCCGTGTGCGTTCATGCGACATAAACAAACACGAATGATCGTAAAGACCGTATGATGACTTATGGCCATAGAGAACTGAAATATAACGCTTTGAGTTGCTAATCAATGGTACATACCTACGTCAAATAGTAACTGCTTTGGGACTCATTCGGACTGGGCTTTTTTAAGTCCTTTGTTGCAGGCATTTTTGAAGTCTTTTTGTGAGTTCGACCTCTGTGGCGCAGTCGTTATATTACCTGGCTGCAACGCAGAGGTCATGGGTTCGATTCCCACTCAATGCAAATCTTTGTCTGCTTGAACATGATTGTTTGGTCTGGGCGTTTTTTATGTATAGTTTGTATGTATTTACAGAAAAAAAAAGTATTTATGTATGTTTATCCGTTGTCTCAAGCTCTGCTTAGTTTGGGACTAAAAGGCGTTGTGTGAATGTGTAAAGATTATTTATTATTCATGTGATCCACAAATAATGATTGCCTTGTGCTCACAACATAGTGCTTGATCTTAAGAGGAAGAGTAGTCTATTTTATGAAAAAGAAAACATAATTTAACAATGTCCCTTAAAGCATGGACTAACAAAATATATGCTAAAAGCACGCCCTCTAGGAACAAATGCGATGCGTAAAACATCTTCGTAGCTAAAACATTTCAAGATCTGTTAAAATTAGTTTGCTTAAGTTTTATACTAAGTATATTTTATACTTACTGAATATTATTATTATTAATATAAAGAATCTTTGAAAGAAACGCTTTTAATGTAGACTACGATATGATATTAATATGCTGTGGCAGGTTTTAGGTTACATATTACGGCGGGCTCATTTGTTTGACTAGAATAAAATATGAAAAAAAACTACAAACTGATTAGGTAGGCATAACCTACACCATTAGATACGGTTGTCCAGCTTGATATTAGTGGCTAGGAGGTTTCTTTACAACACTAATGGAACCAGAAACAAGCTATTGGTATAAGATTTACCTAAAAAGAGACACAGTTTAACGGTTTTACGTAATATAGATAATGTACTAAAGTTTTATTTTATGTCATACACTAATCATTCAACACGTCAAAATAACCTTTTCCTACCTACAGTACCTACACACAGAGTTATGAGATAATCGTATATAAAGCCATACGTAGATTATTAAAATTACAAAGCCAATGATGTTTTTTTTTAAATTAATTCATCGTGGAAGTTTATATTACACAAATACCTTCTGTATCCATTATAAAAACTCTTGGCTTAATTTGATTTCAAAAATTTATGCTTGACGACGCCGGTTACCAGACTCCAGAGTTTCGTCGAGAAATGCCCTTAAAAATTACAATACACAATTGTGCCACTAGATGTCGCGTTCCCAAGTGTAACGAACTCCGCAAATCTTCCCTCGTAGGCCATATTGGATTTAGCGAGCGCGCGAAACGAAATTATTAGCGGGATTACACGAAAAAAATGGTCAAGTTAGAAATTAGGTTGTTATTTTTTTGGTGAATGTTGTGCAAAGAAAAATTTTGATCTTGGAACTATACTAATAAATTACAAGTTATGTAATAATGTTTATTTTGTGGTAGGTACTTTTAGTACTACGTACTTAAGCAGTGCTTTACTTACTTCCCATAGCTGGTGTGCGTGTCAACGGACGGTCACTATCAAAGACACTATCAAAAATTTCCACAATTAATCGAAATAATTTTTATCTACAGTACCGCACTGAGCTGGTCAAACGAGTTGGTATTCAATATAATCTTTTATCAAGCGTTATTCCTTCTTAATTTGTTTGTCTATCAGTTTTATGGAACACATCGTAATTTCGTTTTTACGGCACCTTTAGCAAGAGCTGGCTTGCTTGGGACAGGATGGATACTTCGACTATTTCCACAAAGTCACCATAAGGAATATAAATAGCGTAACTTACTTGTTAGTTAAGTTGATTATTAATTAATACCATAAGTAAATTACAGACATCAATGCCACATGTTTACTTCAATTTTCATAAAGTAAATTATTTAATTGGAACACCAACGAACATAAATAACTTGTATGACAATACTATAAAAATGTAATTAGTTATGTCCATTACAGAAATCAGAATCATAGTTAAATAGGATTTTCATTGCTGGTAACCTTTTACCGCCTTCCCCTTTGTAAAGTTAATAGTCCTAAAAGCGCTTAAAGCGGTCTTAGTACCCAGCTGTAACTTGAGTATTGGTAGGAAGTTAGCTGCAGCGCTGCAAGACAGCGGTTTGGATCGATCGGGCGGCTTGCGCGCGCCGGCGATGACGTCAGACTCGCCGGGCGGGCCGACGAAATAATAATTTTGAAAGCTAAACGTAATACAATCTTATTGCCTGATTATACAACATCAACATACATTTGTATGAGATATTTACGAGTACCCTATGTACTATTATTCTGTTCAATGTTTCTTGTTCAACGAATTTCTGACACTATCTCTCATACATCGTTCGATACTTTTGACAGATAGTAGATTTTTTGAATTGGAACGTGACTTTGTCAGAATAGTCAAGTGATTGGGCTCGTTTATTATTGGCGAATTTAAAATTAGTTTAAAAATGAAGTAAATTGCCACTGTAAAAATTCTAAATTATGTCGAATGATTGAATTCTACTAGGAGATACAAGGGTAATCCAGACTAAATTTATTCATTTGTGGATCCCAACTATAATGGCTTGATCTCTATAACATTAGTAACTGTTATGCATCAGGAGGTGCTATTTTTCTAATCATTCTTAAACTTCTATATATTACTTTACTACCCGCCCGTTTACGCTCGATTTTGCGAACTTTATAAAACGGTAGGTAATTAATTAAAAATATAATTTAAGAGTTAAAGCTCTAAAAGCCATTAATGTCCCATTAAAAAGGCGGACTTACTCCTGAGTCTGGGAGCCCTGAGCTCCGTTTTCTAAATCGTATCAATATTATGATCGTGTGAATATACTTCAAGCCATTTTCGAAAAATCAGGTAACAAACACAAAAAAAAATACAACCGAATTAAGAACCCCCTCCTAATTATGAAGTCGGTTGAAAACAATTATAATCAATAATTGCCGGTACCGCTAAGTTCTTTTAAGATGTTAGTCAAAGTATCCATTTCCCGCTAAGTATTCCCGTAAACGTTCTGACTGGACAACGAAACTCCTTCAGCGATTCAAGGCCTTTAGTCTTGTGATTTAAGAACCTTGCTGAAGTAGCCATCATGATAAGGCCGCCGTACATTGTGTGGCAGTTTCGAATCACGTGACAATTCGGTATGATGATTCAATTTTTTGTAATATTTTTATTTTAAAGGTTTACTAATTATAAACAACTAATTTGAGTATTTTTGGTTTCCTATCTATACTTATTTTATTTTTAATAAATATTTAAAGTTTTACTTGTGATGACGTCATGCGTACGGCTGAAGTACTCGAGCAATGAAGGCAGAGACAAACTTCTGTTTAACCGGAGGCATGACGTCATTTAGAGGTCAAATGAAAGACAAAGTAATTCATGTATAATTATTGTAAAAATTAACACAATCTTGCGGTTTTTTGAGCTAAAATATGATTTTATTCCTTACCGATCTAAGATCTCTAAATGGTTTTGGAATAGACATAGGTAAACTTTTACTTTAACATACCGAATTGGTTAAGATACCACAAGTGATTGTCTTGTGTCCAAATTAGATTGTTTGCATTGGTCTGGGTGTTTTCTATGTATAATGTCGTATGTATTTACAAAAAAAAAAGTATATAAGTATGTTTATTCGTTGTCTAGTACCCATAGTACAAGATTTGTTTAGTTTGGGACTAGATGGCGTTGTGTGAATGTGTGAGGAATATTTATATTTATATAAATGTCCTGCAACAGGCCCCGTGGTAGTGAGTTTCATCTCTAATGATTGAGTTAGTCGTTATATTAGGTTCTTGTACCAATTTATTACTTATTCACATTTATTGGTCATATTAATTTTTTTTTTAAACTATACGATTTTTTGTTGCAATGACGATATTTTGACAGCTAATCTATTTATTATATTTTCCATGTCAATATTGTTTTATAACGCGAGATATATTTAGTTTGAAAGTACATCAATTCTATATTCTTTATTATCTAACATTGGTAAAAAAAAATCCGTGGATTTGGCGCCCAAAAGCCGGGGCTATAAACGGGTCGAACTTTACGATTTTTTTATTTCTTTCGCCAGAATAAACTCGGGACATTGACGAGTGGAATTCGTTGTTTTTTTTCTGTTATATTGGATGGCATAGATTAAACTGAACTTTTTTTTTTGTTAACAGTATCGGTCTATTGAGTTTTTAATTAATTTTATAAATAAAGTTATTTGTGTAAAGGTCACTGTGCTGCTAATTTAAAGTGAACAATATATAACTTACACGTTATTAGGTACCGACTAGCTGTCCCGTGCCCACTTCGTTGGGCGGCGAAAAAAACGCGTTCCTTTTTTAAATATATTTCATTACTGCTCCACTCTTATTAGTCATAGCGTGATACTGAGCCTATGAAACTACCCGATAAATGGACTATTCAACACAGAAAGAATTTTTAAAATCGGTTCAGTAGATCCGGAGATTACTCCCTACAACGTTACAAACACACAAACAAACAAACACACAAACTTTACCTTTTTATAATATAATTATAGATAAGTACAGGTATGAGTTTGGTATGATAATATCGTACATAATTACTGTTTAATAGATAATAATTACCTATATCATAATCATCATCATCGTCCAAAATTCGTACAAAGCTGGACATGGTGGCGCGACAGTAGCGCAAGTGGTTGCCGTGCACGAGGTCGTGTGTTCGATTTCCACGCAGGACAATTATTTGTGCCATCCACAAATTCCGAAGACCTCATAAAGGTCTCTGGGTCGGACTGGATGCGGAAGGCGCAGGACCGAGTTCTGTAGCGCGTGTTGGGGGAGGCCTATGTCTAGCCGTGGACTGCAATAGGCTGGTTGATTGATCCACAAATTATTGTCCTGAGCCTAGATGTTTGGTTGTGTCCGTTAAATTGATATTCGTAAAAGTCCCCGCGACACAGGGCATGATCCCTTGTGCTGAATTGTCTTTTTTTATAAAAGTAGAAAAAATGAAGGAATATTTGTTAAACAAATTAGTTTACCTACCTAATATAATATGATAATGCAGAGTACCTAGTTTACTACCTATGCTATTGTTTAAATGAAAAAAATAAGTAATATTAGATTAAGTTTTAAAAGATTTTTTAAATAGACATTTAGATTTTTTAAATATTTTACAAGGCCGACGTTTTCATTGATTTAGTTCTATTGTTATTGTTACAGCATACACCTAACTTACATACTTTTTAAAATTCTCTCTAATCTGTATTACAACCTAAGACATCTGCGTGGCACTCTCCACCACAACCCACAACGCCACAAGTCCTTATGCTAATTATTCGTAATGCATAAATAATAAACCTACTTATTTTGCTGTTGTCATTCAATGCAGAATAATATTCACTTAAGCCTTAGCCTACATTCAGTTGTAAAAAAAAACAAATATTTGTTCTAAAAACATTTTTGAATCTTATTTTGTTTCAGTGGAAAAGTATATATAGTAGTTAATGAGATCACTGTTTTTATAATAAGAACGAGACATGTGTGTCGTATTTATTATCTGTTTACCTAACTTGCTGTAATGTTTGATACACGTACTTCTGCACTATGTGTACTGTGAGTTAGGGTTGACAAACTTATTTTTATACAACGTCATCTAGTTCCAATGTACTTAATGAAGTGTTTTTAATGTAAGTAGTATCTATGATATTTTCTTGGTAAATATAATACATATACGTTATTTTACCTACACAGAATTTCTATCAGTTTTTATTCATCAAGAAAGTTCACGCAAAAATCAAATACATACCTATTTTTAAAGTTTAATATTTCTAAAAAAAATTGGAATAACAAATAATTATTGATACCATTATTTTGATCCTTGTTAAAAACCTTAGTAACTTCAAGGGATTGAATAAGAAAATTATTTTTAAAAATAAATTAAGTAATTAAAAATTTATTATTTATATTAGGCTAATTTTAATTTTTTTAAATGTAAAAAAAAAACAAACGTTCCTACTCTATTTTGACAACCATAATAAGAGAACTGCCACAGATAAGAAATGCTTGTATTTACACACGACAGAAAAACCTGATAAACAATGCGGCAAATTTTATCATTATAAAATTATCTCGTTAAAATTTGCGTCAACTAAAAATGTGTGCGTCAGAAGAAATAACAATATTAAAAAAATATATATTATTATCTATAGAGCGAAAATCGATATCCTGGATTATATTATAGTTATCAATTGATCAATTCTTATTAAAGATTAACTTATATTAAACACTTGTCTTAAAATACGAAGAATACACTTATATTTATAATAAATAGTTCTTACGATAATAGATAAAAATAACTATTCATTTGATAGCAACAAAAACAATTAATAAAAACTGGCATAATAGTTAGCTAATTATGTAATTTGAGTCAATAAAAAAATAACCAAATTCCATACATTTGCTACAAAATGGTGAAATATACGAGTGTATTAAAATTATTTACTTTGTAATAGGTGAATGAACACTCAATTAAATTACTTTATTAAAAACCCCGTCAATTTTAATGAATTGACTTCTACAATTTAACCTTTGGAGCGATGAGCGTTTAAATTTATAAAATAAATAATTAAATAAAATAAAATTTAGGTATTGATCCTTTTTTTTGTCGATATACCTAATACCTACCTACCTAACCTAGCCTTGGTAACATCCATTCTTTAGGGAATATGTCGAGATAAACCGACTAATGGCTGTTCTAATAAAAGAGAAAAGAAACTTGGGAAAAATCAATATTAACCTACTTAATAATTTTTTTATTAAGTAGGTTTCTATAGAAATATGTATCAGAATCTGATGTAGGCCGGTCCTGTAGTAGGACACAACAATATTTAAGATGCAAGCTTTTTTATTATCGTTTTGAACAAAAGAATCCCCAATTCATAGCAAGTAAGCGTCGTAATTATAACCTTTCTTCTGTGTTGAATTGCAATTACCCTCGAATTGGGTAAATGAGTGATCCATTTGGCGAGACAGCTTGGCAATTACTTACCATTTGGCGACGCAGAATCTCGTCAGAGTCTTGTTAGTGAAGTGAACATCCGTTCTATTGATATTTTGTGTCTTATTAACTTTGATCGTCAAAAGTTTAATGCAAGTGACTCATCCCTTAAAACAATGGCGACTTTAATCTGATTTCTCGTGTTTTTTGCCAATATTTGACTCGAGCTGTGTTAAAAATGCTATGTGACTTATTAGAGTTAATGTTTCTATAAATAAAATCGCTTATCATTAGAATATTGGGCTTACGTAGGCCTATATGTCGATCGATTAAAATCAACTTAAAATTAGGTAAATTTTTGTTCTGTTTATGATATTCGTAATGGATGCTTAATTAAAATATCTTTAACAAGGATAGGTAGGTAGGTAAGATACTTCGTATTAGGAGACAACATAGTTTGTCGCAATAGGAAGATAAAATCGTACCTTTCAGTCGTTCAAACCATCTTTACGTTACACGTTTAACAAAGCGTGAAGAACATGAGTAATCCGCTTACTATCATAGTATCGGCGAGTGAATGGTTATCTAGATGAACGTATGTAATGTCTACTGACCATCTGATATCAACTAGCCTATTGCAGTCCACTGCTGGACATAGTATGCGTTTCGACTGCTCGGCCACGGCACGCAAACAGAAAAAAATTAGTCAGGGATTCTGTCGAAATTTGTCGAAAACGAATGGCACAAACTAAACATTTGTCGAAGTAGAAATAAAGAAGTTATAGGGGTCTAAACGTGGCCGCGCAAACGAAACGCGGAGGATTGCGCGGCCACGGAGATCTCAGCAACTACTTGAGCTAGAGATCTAATTCTTTTTGTAAATGAATGGCTGAATTTGTCAACAATTGTCGAAAAAAGAATCACAAGCCCTAGATCAATACTTTACTAGCCACATACACATACACCTCTGAAGTCGTGGCCGCGCAATCCTCCACTTGTGATTTCTTTAATGTTGATTATTTCTTTCAAACTAAGACTTTAGACAGTAAAATTGGTGTTGACAGCAAGGTTTTAATTTGTCGAAACTAATGAAAGCAATAGACTCTACTAAAGTTTAGCCATATAGACGAAATCAGAGGAAAACAAAAAGTTCATGGCCGCGCAATCGAAACGCTACTTTGGACGCATATATCTCAGTAACTATTATTGCAAGGATATTCGTGTTTACATTTATTTATTCTACATTTTAACCTCATTGTAATGACATATCGTTTGATCCTCAGAACAATTCTCAAGCCGTGTAATCTCAAAAATAATGATACCCTGTACAATATTCGATCAGAGTAACCATAATTTCGATTTCATTAGGAAATTCCTTTTTATTAATCATAGTAAATTATTATATGCTACAAATATTTGTAGATCTTAAACTATCAAGGAACTATTGACTCCATTATACTTTAATTATTTTTAAAGACGAAAGATTTTTAATAAGTACGTATTTGTACTTTTTTGTTTCTTTACGAACTTACTGTGTGTGTAGTGATATTTAAAAGATGTTCTGTGCCGTGTAGAATTACAAGATTTACTTAAATCCTGGTTTTATAACACCACACAAACTGCTGGTCATAGTGCAGGTATTTTATCTACAATTTTAAAGACCCGATGCCATAGAAAGGCAGGAATACATGTACCGTAAGATTGTTACACAACCTAATGGTTCGGCAAAGGTAAGAATTACCTCTAAACCATTTTGTGTGGGTCGTTATGTGGCAAACTGTTTGATGGATTGCTATAGGATTTTTTTAACAGGAGGAAAAATTACTCAGGCGGCAGTGTGGGTCACAGCTTCACCTACTCAACCAAGTGGTATGAACGTAGTGCGAAATGAAAAAGTACGCTATTTTTATTAGCTAAGCTAAAGTTTTAGGTAACGTCGGTAGATAATGCCTTACAAGGACTTACAAAGACCTACTCATTTAAATCCTTCACCAAGTTTATGAAGATGTATGTATAATGCAGCTAAGGTGGTTAATCTCGGCCAACCTCTAAAGTAAAAGGACTTCGTAAATTGATGAAGCCCAGAGAACTGTGTTTAACTTTGCAATATCATCTCATCACCAATCAGCTCATTGATTTTCAGTCGATACAGTTAGAGAGTAGCTGTATTTAGGTATTCTAAGTTTTAGACACCCATGGGATGAGATGGGGTGGTGACATATTGTATTCCTACTCCGTCACCACACGTATAAAAACTTTTGAAAATATAATCAACAGCCACTTTTCAAAATATAATCAACAGGTATTGCCCCCTAAAAGTGAACTGAAGGTTACCCTACGGAAGTCACGCTGTACGAAACTTGTCATAAAGTATGCGAGAGGGGTAGATACGTAAGTAAGTACCAAAGGGATGACCCCCTGTCAAGGTCATTTGTCCAATGTCATCGTAGTCGGTTTAAATCGGACGATATAGATAGGTAGTAGTTTTAATAGCATGTTTTTTTAGCACTAAATGATCACCCATCCATACAATGGCCTCGCCAACGCTGCTTAACCAGCTGAGCGCCTTCAATTAATAGCATAATATAAAGATAACATAATACATTGACAAAATCTGGTAACAACCTTTGGTTTCCCTGTTCAGTCTTCTACGAAACAAATAAACGAACAGACGCGGTTACGGTATCTACCTACCACGCCAAGTCAAGTTCAAGTTTCAAGTCAAGTTGTGTATGAACATTTTTTTGTGTGTTTCATCTTCAATATACCAAATACGTAAAAATTACAAAAAGAAATACCTGAAAATTTGATTATCGGTCATTTACTTACTTTGTGACTAGATGGCGTTGTATGGAAACGTGAAAATTAATAGTTTGTAAAATAAGCATTCACAATATATTTTTCATTATACATTTATTAAAAAGTATGCACTGAATTTTCATGTCATGATACTTCAGGCTGGCTTTGTCTTTTCTGACAATGGTAGCGTACGTTTTAATGTACACACAACAACTAATCAAGCTAGACACTCGTGTACCTTAATACCTTAAAATAAGACACAATTTCAAATGAAAATGTTTAACTTGATATGTTGCTGTGTGTACAAAATACTACGAGTAGGTACATTATAATATTCTTATTTAAGATTTTTTATTACCTAAAGTATTCAAGTATTGTATAAATTTAAGTAAATACTTTTTGTTAGTTTACTTTTCCTTATCCTTGGGTAATTAAAATGTTACGAAATTATCTCTATGACAGATATCAACCTAACTATGTTTATTAAAAATAAAATATTAATCTTTTGTGAAGCGATAAAATAAGAACTGAGACTAGCACTAAAGTGCATGCCTATACTTATTACATTGTTTGTGTATCTGTAGACTCAGTTTTCCAAGGCCAATATTATACCTATATCGTGGGATACGTACGAATGCCTATACTTAATGTTATATAGAGGTAAAGTTTGTGTTTGTGAAGTTGCAGTGGGTAATCTCTGGATCTACTGAACCGATTTAAAAAAAAATCTGTGTTGAATAGTCCATTTATCGGAGAGTGTCATAGGCTATATAGTATCACGCTATGACTAATAGGAGTGGAGCAGTAATGATTAAAAAGGGACGCGTTTTTTCGTCGCCCAACGAAGTGGGCACGGGTCAGCTAGTCTGTAATATAAAAATTCTTTTGAACTATTAATGTCTTTGACATGAAAGGATAGTGAGATTTGGTAGGTATTCGTCACCATTTGTTATTTTGAAAATGTGTGCGAAACAAGACATTGTATGCTATTTTTTCGCTTTCATGATTTTTTCTTATAGGTATTGAGTCAAAGGCACAAACAAGTACAGGCACATTGTAGCCCATCTAAAAATGTTTAGTTATGTTTGTAGGAGCCCAACTAACAATTAGGTCAACGTGTCCTACGCGCGCATCTCTGTTGGTTGTTTGTGGGTATGTCCCAAGCTCATCAGGTTATTCCTGTACCTCTTGGGGTAGCGAGTAATGCAATTGCCCCGCGTAATGCCGACTAGGTAGATTCAAGAGAAACATCGCGGTTTCGGCCAGAGCCTTGCCAGGGCTAGGACTGGGAGACGGTGCGTAGACGGTAAATTTAGTTTTCCTTCTTTTGGATTGATTATGGAATTGAGCTAGTACCTAGAATCAACAAATTATTGACATTTTTTATTGTTAGTTATCAATATAAAATTAATTATTGTATAAGTACCTACATTATGATGCTCGTTTCTCATAAGAAATATGCAATATGACGCTTGCAGCATTTTTTTCAGACGTAAAAACCAGAATGTTTGTTAACTAACCCTAACTCTTAGATAAATAAATAAATATATGACACTATCGATAGTAGAATCTTTATTACACAAAATAATTAAAAAGTGTTTAACTACCAATATTTACCGTTTTAAAGATAACTACCTACTGCAGCACTAAACTTACCTACTGTCATCAAACTAAATGCGTTTAGTTATTACTGTACACATTGGAAGCCCATACTTTGTTAATTATTTTTTTATTTGAAAGATATGTGTTTAAAGTACAGCAAACTGTTAAGCTATTTTAAACAACATTTTAATTAATTTTACTTTTATTTGTTGCGTTATTTTTCTGTTTTACTTATTGTAAAAGTGACTCAAAACCGTCAGTCAGTTCCACAAACTTAAATATTCCGGACTACTTAAATACTACTTAAATGTTTCAAAGGTGAAAGCCTTACGCTTTAGAATATTTAATATAATGTAACGACACTGTGATAATTAAATTTGTTAAATCAATGAATCGGCAAACAACGTGGTTTCTGACGACTATGATTCCAGTTTTGGAAGCAATTCAAGAGGTTAGGTAACGTTGAATGAAGTTATACACAGTAGAAAATAGTTGTAAAATGTATTGATTGTTAAAATGGACTAAGTACATAAAGGCAAAGACCACATTTCTTTTAAAATCGATCGGATAAACGAACCGATACAAGCGCAGGGCTTGTCATTCACTGACGTCGTACCAGCAGCTCGACTGACGCATGCGCGTCTGGCTAACGTCTATCCCGTACGAATATAGATGAGCGTTGGCTTGTACATATTTTCGTAGTGCGCTGAGATCTTTTCATCGTGGCCGCATTACTTTATTGCCAGAATTCACGTTCAAGTGGTTATCTCTTTTTGTCGCATTGTAATATAGATAACGTTGACGTTAGTATAATATTTTATCAATTATGTGATAACGACAGAGCTACTATTCTTAATATATAAATGAAAATTAAATAGCGACAGAAGCATGTAGCGTTTAGTTTAGGCGAATGTCGGATAGTGTATGGGGCGCATGGCTATAGTGAAGGACCGTGTGTGGTGCCCTCATCCATCAGTCAGTGGAGCGGACTCGGATCGCGCGGACGCGCGGAGTGTCGGTGCTTGTAGTTTTTTAGTTTGACAGTTGGCGCGTTTTTCGTTTTTGTTCAACCGGATAATTCTTGTGGAAATCATAGATTTTAAGTTAGTGTAATCTGTGTTTTTCTGTTGATTTTAAGTGTTCGACTATTCGTTTGTGAATTTTCCACTCGGGCTGTGAATTGAGTGGTTGCACGCCCTGTGTACCTACTCTCGTCGTGTTGTGCAGAATTTTTGTGATTTCTCTTTGGGAAATTGTTTTGTGTACGAAGTGCAATCGTTGCCTGAACTACCGAGGTAAGTGGCTTGTTTAATTTTGCTTCCTGTACAATTTTAAACACTCTTGTTGGTGTGAATAATCGTTTTCAGCTACTGCAATTTAGGACGGACAGTTTCTCCGACTAACCCGACGAACTGGTTCCAAATATAGCGAATCGGGTTTATTTTGAGCCCATAAACGTTTGAATAGGTAGTTACATCTTTATAGGTTGTTGGAATTAGTGATTTTTCCTTGGTGGCCGGGCTGAGACGATCCAGACAGCTGTGTGTGCGTAACGGGTAAAAATAAATACACGGGCATTATCGGCCGGTAGACAAACCGGCTTTACTGAGGACAACGCGGTATTATTAGTGCATTTATTATACAATACTCTAATACTAGGTTAGGTTATGTTCAAATTCAAATGTTTAAAACTTTATAAAACAACACTTTCATTAAAATAATTGTTTTACGTTAATATCGCCAGTCATTTCGTGATAGTGAGTATTGTAATTTTTAATGATAACTGTTCTAATTTCAAACCTAACCTGAAACATAATTTAAAAGTTACATTTATGTAATTATCGTATTTAATGACTTTATTAATAAATAATATTAGGTACCCACACCATAAATTATTATCCCTTCCTAAAATGTTTACAATAATTTGTGTTAATTATCTGTGATTCTAGTTCTCTTTTAATAAAAACTTTGAAACGCATACCTTTTTCATATAAAACATATTTGAAAAAAGAATACTATTGAGATCAAAGGTTCTTAAATTGTTTTTTTTTATTGTATTATTGCCAGTTTACTACCAGTATGTACTATCCGTGTGGTGACGGAGTAAGAATACAATATGTCACCACCCCATCTCATCCCATGGGTGTCGTAAAAACCGACTAAGGGAATAACCGTAACTACTATCTTTACGAAATAAAAAGAAGGAAAACTTGAAATTAAACCCTATACCAATCCGTCTGGCCAGCCTGGTTATTAGTAGGCCAAGTAACCCTCCGTCACGGGAGGAGGCCCGTCCCTGCAGTGACACATTAATGGGCTATTATGATGATTGCCAGTATTTGGTATTTCAAATAATATCTACTATTCTTTGATGCAATTAATAAAACAATTACATAGTAATTTGGTTAAAAGAAAACTTCTATAGCATGAAGTATTATATTAAATACTAATCAAGAAACTTAATTTTACTACCTATAAAGTTACGGTTGATCTCAAGCAACCAAGATTTTAATTTTATGACATAAATTAAATATCATCTCATTACATTGTTTAATAGAGTTGCAAAGACCACTATAAAACTATACCTAATTAAATCTAATAATTATTTTACCTACTTATTACCATAATAACTCTTAAATAATACAATATTTAATATTAAATTAAGCAATTTTTCTTTTAAGTTCTTTTTAAATTACAATAAAAAACATTTATTTTTATCTGCCAACTTCCTGGAACTTGTAATTAAAAGTATTATTACTTTAATTGCTTAAATAAGTGATTATTTAAACTTTTTATTACATTTTAATTGAGTAGTTTTGTCCTGGTTTATGTTTAAAATTAGGTAAATAATACAACTCAAATAATTAATACAAAAAATTAATTTTAATTCCATTACCTATTTGGTAATGGAATTAAAATTAAGTAAGTAATAGAAGTAAATTAATTAAATCTAAATATTTATTTTAATGCTTAGTGTCGTAGTTACAGTATTTGTTAAGACAAGTTAGATGCCTATAAGCTATACCTTATAGGCATCTAACTTGTCTAGAATAGGCTATAGCCTATTCTAGGCCGATTAACAACTCTCAAAATTAAGTGGCCCACTAACCGCTAGTAGCGTATATCTACAAAAGTGGATGTATTACTTATAACAGGGAATTTATAAAATAAAATTTAGTTTATTATAAATATTAATGTAATATAAATTTAATAATTGCTGCTCATGCAAACATAATATGTAGGAAAATCTATGTTACTGTAGCGTGTGATGGCTAAACCTTAAGCTGGAGTATATTCATGTACAAAATTGTTTAAAGTGCTGGACCATAGAGAGATTACTTGGTAAAGATAATAAGTAATATTACATAGTGTAAGATTTCCTAGTTTCTGTAAAAAACCCAATATATAATATAAAGTCCCTCACACATGATATAATGTTATGTTGATTTGTTTCATTTAATCTAATTTATTTAATTCTTTTAACTATTTGATTATTAAAGATTTAAAATGTTTAAATAGTTAAAAGCGATAATAGATAAACAAAATGCTTTTATGCTTAATTAGGCTGCTTTTTCTTAATAGTGTTAGATTTTTAGTATTATGAAGAATTAATCCATGGGTGTCCTAGAAACCGACTAAGGGACTGTCTGTGTACGAAATAAAAAGATGGAAAACTTGAAATGAAATTCTATACCAATCCGTCTGGCCAGCGTGGTATTAGTAGGCCAAGTATCCCTCCGTCACGGAAGGAGGCCAGTTCCTGCAGTGGGACATTATTGGGCTGTTATAATGAAGAATCAATATATTTACTAAAAATCAACTATAAATTTTATAATGTGGTTTTTATGAAATTAACAAGCATTCAAACTAGCTTTTTAATTAGGTAAACAACAATTATACTAATTACCCTTTTCTCGTTATAAATAACAATTTAATCAAAAGTGAAAGGAAGCATATTTATTCTGATTCACCAAATTAAAGTTAACAGTACAGAAAGAAAGAAATAATTAACATTAATCATTATACTTTAAGTGCAGCATGGATAGCTAATTAGTATTTGCTATTTGTTTTTTACCAATAAAATGCAGTTTTAGCATACAGGAATAGTTAAGAGACACATTAGATATTAAAATTTATTGTATGTAATAGCTGTTGGTTTACCATGATTAAATAAATAAAATAAATAGGGAAGTTACTCTAGCTCCCTAATGGCTAGTTTACTGAGTTGTTAGAGGCCACCCACATATCGTAGTATCTCAAATACTGTTTAGGTTGGTTTTATACCAGGACAAATGTTATACAAAATCTCTTAGGTATAGGTGGTTTTGACACTGCAATGATGATTAGTTAGGCAAGATCTCACAATAAATGCAATTAACCTTAGTCATGCCAATTTGGACTCTACTTTCCTAGCTGACCCGTGCCCACTTCGTTGGGCGACGAAAAAACGCGTCCCTTTTTAATCATTACTGCTCCACTCCTATTAGTCATAGCGTGATACTATATAGCCTACTAGCTGATGCCCGCGGTATTACCCGCTTAATTGTTATTTTACACCATAAACTACCTATATTCCAAATTTCATCAAAATCTATTTGGTAGTTTTTGCATGAAAGGGTAACAAACATCCATCCATCCTCACAAACTTTTGCATTTATAATATTAGTAGGATAGGATAAGCAAAGGTGTGTCACTTTAGTGCCTAACAAATAAGGTGAATATTATCTTCACTAAATAAAAAGAAGGAAAACTTGAAATTAAACCCTATACCAATCCGTCTGGCCAGCCTGGTTATTAGTAGGCCAAGTAACCCTCCGTCACGGGAGGAGGCCCGTCCCTGCAGTGACACATTAATGGGCTATTATGATGATTGCCAGTATTTGGTATTTCAAATAATATCTACTATTCTTTGATGCAATTAATAAAACAATTACATAGTAATTTGGTTAAAAGAAAACTTCTATAGCATGAAGTATTATATTAAATACTAATCAAGAAACTTAATTTTACTACCTATAAAGTTACGGTTGATCTCAAGCAACCAAGATTTTAATTTTATGACATAAATTAAATATCATCTCATTACATTGTTTAATAGAGTTGCAAAGACCACTATAAAACTATACCTAATTAAATCTAATAATTATTTTACCTACTTATTACCATAATAACTCTTAAATAATACAATATTTAATATTAAATTAAGCAATTTTTCTTTTAAGTTCTTTTTAAATTACAATAAAAAACATTTATTTTTATCTGCCAACTTCCTGGAACTTGTAATTAAAAGTATTATTACTTTAATTGCTTAAATAAGTGATTATTTAAACTTTTTATTACATTTTAATTGAGTAGTTTTGTCCTGGTTTATGTTTAAAATTAGGTAAATAATACAACTCAAATAATTAATACAAAAAATTAATTTTAATTCCATTACCTATTTGGTAATGGAATTAAAATTAAGTAAGTAATAGAAGTAAATTAATTAAATCTAAATATTTATTTTAATGCTTAGTGTCGTAGTTACAGTATTTGTTAAGACAAGTTAGATGCCTATAAGCTATACCTTATAGGCATCTAACTTGTCTAGAATAGGCTATAGCCTATTCTAGGCCGATTAACAACTCTCAAAATTAAGTGGCCCACTAACCGCTAGTAGCGTATATCTACAAAAGTGGATGTATTACTTATAACAGGGAATTTATAAAATAAAATTTAGTTTATTATAAATATTAATGTAATATAAATTTAATAATTGCTGCTCATGCAAACATAATATGTAGGAAAATCTATGTTACTGTAGCGTGTGATGGCTAAACCTTAAGCTGGAGTATATTCATGTACAAAATTGTTTAAAGTGCTGGACCATAGAGAGATTACTTGGTAAAGATAATAAGTAATATTACATAGTGTAAGATTTCCTAGTTTCTGTAAAAAACCCAATATATAATATAAAGTCCCTCACACATGATATAATGTTATGTTGATTTGTTTCATTTAATCTAATTTATTTAATTCTTTTAACTATTTGATTATTAAAGATTTAAAATGTTTAAATAGTTAAAAGCGATAATAGATAAACAAAATGCTTTTATGCTTAATTAGGCTGCTTTTTCTTAATAGTGTTAGATTTTTAGTATTATGAAGAATTAATCCATGGGTGTCCTAGAAACCGACTAAGGGACTGTCTGTGTACGAAATAAAAAGATGGAAAACTTGAAATGAAATTCTATACCAATCCGTCTGGCCAGCGTGGTATTAGTAGGCCAAGTATCCCTCCGTCACGGAAGGAGGCCAGTTCCTGCAGTGGGACATTATTGGGCTGTTATAATGAAGAATCAATATATTTACTAAAAATCAACTATAAATTTTATAATGTGGTTTTTATGAAATTAACAAGCATTCAAACTAGCTTTTTAATTAGGTAAACAACAATTATACTAATTACCCTTTTCTCGTTATAAATAACAATTTAATCAAAGGAAGTGAAAGGAAGCATATTTATTCTGATTCACCAAATTAAAGTTAACAGTACAGAAAGAAAGAAATAATTAACATTAATCATTATACTTTAAGTGCAGCATGGATAGCTAATTAGTATTTGCTATTTGTTTTTTACCAATAAAATGCAGTTTTAGCATACAGGAATAGTTAAGAGACACATTAGATATTAAAATTTATTGTATGTAATAGCTGTTGGTTTACCATGATTAAATAAATAAAATAAATAGGGAAGTTACTCTAGCTCCCTAATGGCTAGTTTACTGAGTTGTTAGAGGCCACCCACATATCGTAGTATCTCAAATACTGTTTAGGTTGGTTTTATACCAGGACAAATGTTATACAAAATCTCTTAGGTATAGGTGGTTTTGACACTGCAATGATGATTAGTTAGGCAAGATCTCACAATAAATGCAATTAACCTTAGTCATGCCAATTTGGACTCTACTTTCCTAGCTGACCCGTGCCCACTTCGTTGGGCGACGAAAAAACGCGTCCCTTTTTAATCATTACTGCTCCACTCCTATTAGTCATAGCGTGATACTATATAGCCTACTAGCTGATGCCCGCGGTATTACCCGCTTAATTGTTATTTTACACCATAAACTACCTATATTCCAAATTTCATCAAAATCTATTTGGTAGTTTTTGCATGAAAGGGTAACAAACATCCATCCATCCTCACAAACTTTTGCATTTATAATATTAGTAGGATAGGATAAGCAAAGGTGTGTCACTTTAGTGCCTAACAAATAAGGTGAATATTATCTTCACTAAATAAAAAGAAGGAAAACTTGAAATTAAACCCTATACCAATCCGTCTGCAAGCGTGGTATTAGTAGGCCAAGTATCCCTCCGTCAAGGAAGGAGGCCCGTCCCTGTAGTGGGACATTAATGGGCTGTTATGATGAAATAAGTTGACAATTACGAATTTAAGCTCTCTAGATATACCTATCAGACCCACAGCTTAAAAAACCGGTCAAGTGCGAGTCTGACTCGCGCACCGAGGGTCCTGTACAAACCTATTTATTTTCCCGCCAAATTGTGATAACGTCAGGATTCAGCTGTTTAAATACTATTTTTCCCGCCAAAATTCAATGACGTCACGACTCATCTGTCAAAAATTCTATGACATCATGCCTATCTGTCAAAATTGACAGCTGTCAAAAGTGAAAGAGGTATCAAATATTTTCCCGCCAAAATAATATGACGTCACAAATCATCTGTCAGAAATTCTGTGACGTCACGACTCATCTGTCAAAAATTCAAAAACGTCACGGCTCAGCAGACTGTCAAAATATATTTGCCCGCCAAAATTCTGTGACGTCACGAATCATCTGTCAAAAATTCTGTGACGTCACGGGTCACGTGACCAAAATTCTATGACGTCACGGCTCAGCTGTCAAAATATATTTACTTACCCGCCAAAATTCTGTGACGTCATGAATCATCTTTGAAAAATTCTGTGACGTCACGACTCATCTGTCAAAAATTCAAAAACGTCACGGCTCAGCTGTCAAAATTTAATTCTGTGACGTCACGACTCAACTGTGAAAAAATATTTTCCCGCCAAAATTCTGTGACGTCACGACTCATCTGTCAAAATTCTATGACGTCACAGGTCACGTGACCAAAATTCTATGACGTCACAGGTCACGTGACACAGCTTTCCCGCCAAAATTCTATGAAATCAAAATATACTATGATTGCTAATAAAAAGTAGCCTATGTTCTTTCTCAGGGTCTAAAGATTGTCTGTACCAAATTTCATCGAAATCCGTTCAGCCGTTTAGGCGTGAAAGAGTAACAGACAGACAGACAGACAGAGTTACTTTCGCATTTATAATATTAGTATGGATTGCGTGGTCAGTGTGATTGCAACATAATATAATATGTAGGTATATTATAACTTCTCATTGGACATGCTTTAAGTGTTTGCTAGTACTCATGCTTGATACAGAGGTGTAATAGTCTCTGCTGCAACTTTGTTTTATTTATTTAACATGTAATCAGTGTAATATTATTAAGTATATTTCTATTTATTCTGCAATATCATTAATCTTATTTGTAGGATTGGTAAAAAGATCTGAATGGCACCCATTAGACAGTAAAGAAATAATAATAAATAAAATATAAATATTCCTCACACATTCACACTACGCCATCTAGTCCCAAACTATAGTGTGACCACAGGAGCTGTGCACCTCCTGAGGTATGCGCGCGGCGAGAGGGGGGAGGACATATAGAGTACAGTTATATACTGGTATAGAATAAACAGTCTATGAAGTAGCTACTAGCGACATCTGACGCAATATACTTAAGTTATTTGGCTGGTACGGGTCGCTACACGAGCGGCTGTAGCAGTTTTCTATTAAAAGACAGTCATTTTTAAAAACTCCAAGAAAGTATTTAAATTATTGTATAGTTTTAAGCGTAAATAGGAACATTATTTGTGTTTTTATAATGTAACTTTGAGAAAAATGACATCTAGCGGAATGTATCAAATACTCTAAGAACATGAAATTCTTAAAGAAAAATATAATGTTCGAATTGTTATGACACTGCCGTCAAAACTCGTGACAGCAGGTAGGTGTCCGTTATGGTAGCCAAAAAACTCTGCATAAATAAAATTAAAAAAATCCAATTGTTAAGATTAATGATGAGGAATTAGAAATCGTTAACACTACAGTATTCCTAGGAATTACTTTATACAGATTACCCCCTTACTCATAAACGCCTCTTAAATTTTAGTTAATGGATTACCTTAAATTCTTACGGTTTTGTTTGGTATAAGTTTGATTTTACAAATAATAATCTCGCTAAACAGTGATTAAATTTAAGAGCCGTTTATGAGTAAGGGGTGAGTTCTTATTTATCACCAATATTTTATTATGTCACCATATTTGAGTTACATTGTGATCAAATGTAATATATTACAGATATGTCTATAAAGTCGTCAAATTTGTGATTTTTATTAGTTCATTAATCTACAATAAACTAATACTGACTTACGAAGAACAATGTAAACAATGAGTAGAGTAAATCAAAGTGGCCCGCGGGAAGTGATTTTTTAAAGTTATAAGGCGATGTTTAGCGGAGCACGATTCTGGTCAACTTTTATGCGATTTGGATGATGTTTATGGGTGAACTGCAACTTTGATGGGTATGTAATCGTGTTACTGTTTTTCGTAATCATCGAGATCTATAGACCAAAAACAGGCATTGTGTACATAGCACATTTTAGGTTAGATATTCATTGTAAGTAAGAAAAATCGTAGTACGACCATTTCTGTTGATACATTATATCAGTTGCATTAGTATAATTCAGTCAAGATTTATCCTAATTTGAATTTGAATTAATTGCTTTATGTCTATATTACGTTGATATTGATAACTAAACTATGTCACTTTCGCATTGACTGGTCTGTCTACAAAAAATAATTAATTGTAATATTTTATTAAATTTTATATCATTTAGCTCTTAGTAAATCCATGTTAAATGATATTTTGTTGGTTAATACTTAATACTGAAAAAATTTTAGTTAGGTATTGCAGTTATTTTTTCCATTCCATTAGAATTATTAAATTAAAAAATAACAGATTTAAAAATAATGAAAAGCTTGAAACTCCTGGTAAACACAGGCAAGGCCGGCCAAAGAAATAAATGTATAGTTTCTATATTTCTGCTCTCCCCCACAAAATACAATTATGTTCTACAGTAAAAAAGAGGTATATAACATTTTTCTTCTTTTACCTGTATTTTGTTTCTAATTATGCCTAAATTTATTGTAGGTATAATCAAATGTTCAATTTACATAACTTTTGTAAAATTTCGAGTTCCAACCCTCAGAAAATTGCAGATGATAGCTAGAACTGAGATGGATTTTAATTGTAGTCTTGAAGTTCTACGCAAAACTTTAAATGCAATAGGCTTATCTACAAGAAATGCCCTAGTATTATAAGTGCTCTAATAGTGTAGTGTGTTATTTGAACATAATTGTTTTGAAAACTATTTTGTCAGACTAAATAGGGTTGCTACGTGTACCACAGTGGCGCCCTAATTTTTGTCAGGACTTTATAGACAGACTGTACCTACATTTAAAAAAAATAGTTGATGTAGTTTTAATATTATAGCGTAATGAAATAACTTCAGCCCGGCCCCTAAGAACCGTTAATATCTCCGATAATATTGAATTTTGTATTGAAATAAAGTGTTACACAGGCGTTATTTCAGGGTTACATTTCTACTGCATTAACAGAATTACTGTACCTATGTTTTGTAGTTCTCGAGATATTCAAATCACTTGTGAGCATATTATCTGTACCAGTACTATGAACATAAATTAACATGGATTTTTGATATATTCCACTGTGAATTCGCATAAAGCATTTACCTACACTAATTCAGTCAGAATTTCACGCATTATTTTTACATAAAGAATTTATCAAAAAAAAAGTTCCCTTTCTATCAGAACTACCATAACGGACACCTACTTTTTCTTCGTCCCCCACCTCGCCGCACATACCGCAGGGGGTGCACAGCTCCTGTGGTCACACTATAAGCAAAGCTTGAACAATGGGTAGGTACTAGACTACAGATAAACATACTTAAATATTTTTTTTGTAAATAATGCAAAGTGATATTCAATTTTGACTTGCCCGTTATAAGTGATTGATTCAATTTATAATTTCATGGAGAGTGTTCTGGAGCACATGATAAGTTATGATAGCAAAACATGTATTTTAAGGAAAAAGGCTAAGTTTTACATGTGTACGTATTCTTTTAAATCAGTCTTCAGTGGGTAATTTTGATGAAAATAAGAAATAAGAAAAAAATAAAATAACCGGCTTTATACACAATTGATTAAACATACCTACTACCTACAACATTTTTCGATAATTCATACGAGATAAGTTAAAGTTGCATTTTTTATATATTATTGCTTATATGTATATTATATATAAAATTTAGACATTTTTTCAGAATATTCGCACATATTTATTTACCCTATTATACTTTATAATACCCTAAGCCTGTGTTTCGGAGAATGTCCTTATAGTATCGACCGAAAGTTTGGAAACGCATTTTTAGAAGCACATTGGTCCGACAACCGAAACAGAATTGACCACTGTTTCCTAATACCCCTAGGTCGTAAATAGGCCTGCAATCCAACCAGTGCTGTACAGTTTTTCAATATAGACATATATATGAAACACTCGCGAAGGGATGGGAATCGATACTATGAGCTCACTACCAAATAGACTATACTAGAAAAGAAGTATCATTCTACTTAGTTAATCTATACTAATATTATAAAGAGGTAAAGTTTATGTGTTTGTGACGTTGTAGGCGGTAATCTCTGGATCTACTGAACCGATTTAAAAAAATCTTTCTGTGTTGAATAGTCCCTTTATCGGGGAGTTTCATAGGCTATATAACATCACGCTATGACTAATAGGAGTGGAAAAAAAGGGACGCGTTTTTTTCTCCGCCCTACGAAGTGGGCACGGGTCAGCTAGTATAGATTAAAACAATAGTCTGTAATGTAAGAACTTATAAGAAAATAAATTGTCTTTATATTATGAACTACACATTCAATAAAACGCGTTTCCAGGGTTTGTTTTATTTCTATATTATATGTAATTTGTATCGATATTTTGTTTGGCGATCTGCCAATATGTTATATGGAATCTGAACTTGTATTCGGAATTAAGTATTCATTCATTGCTATAAATCTTTTCTATCTTATTCATGAACGAGTACTGGAGACGTTTCATACAATGTGACCTCATTTTTCTTTAAATTTATGTATTTTTTTATGTAATATTTCTTTATGACATTTAATATGCCTTTAACACTTAGGTACTTAAACTTGAAATAAATATTTTTGTCTTCGAGACTATTAAAGAACATCCGACGTTATGTCGAGTACAAAATCTTTTTTTATAATTTTTAGACCTTAACAAAATGGTATTTTCGTTTATCAAAATCTTCGGGAGAGCATTCCTACTTATCCACCCATATCCAACTTATCCATCTTATTAGGCAGCATTCCTACTTCTCCATCCATATCCAAAATAAAGATGTCGCGGGCAAATGCTAATATATAAAGGCACATCTTCAAAGGTAAAACAGTACCATTTTCAAAAGAGACGATTGCGTAACAAAACTAAAACAGCTACTAAGAAAATCTTACCAACTAAGAAACAACTAATGATTTGATTAACCACTGTTTTTGTGTTTCTTACGAAGTGCTATTAACTTCATTGTACATGTTTCTTATTTAATTATACCTATATTCTTATTTTATATCTTTACGTTTGTTTCTCATCTGCTGCGATTTTGATCGAGAGGATTTGATAAATTATGATATTATTAGCTCAGCCTAGTTTGGGACTAGAGGGCGTTGTGTGAATGTGTGAGGATTATTTATTTATTATTTGGTCTTTTCTTGTAGCAGATATTAGTCTTTTTAATTGTGCTTTATGTTAATTGATTGACATAATATACATCGCTACGATAGAGGCAGGAAATGTATAGTTGCAACCACTAAATCGTCAATGGACTTATAAAATCGCGATATTTTTACCAAAGATCTGCAGTATCATGAACTAGAATTTAGCAACCATAAGCCATGTTAGAGGCATATGGGCGGCTTGAAGAACTCTCCACGCCAGGTTGACCACTAACCAAGCGAAAAAGATAAGTTATTTATATGATCCTTAAGCCCGATTTACACAACGACAAGTACAGTAGCGAGTTAAGTAGTAAGTTGTTGATTAAGTTGATTTAATCTTTGATAGTTTAAAATAATTTATATCATAAATATACACGCGTTCAAATTCCGTGTCATTACAGTCCTTGAATAAAGGAAAACCACACGACATACAACTAACGTAAAGTTATTATATTGTAGTGCGTAAACAACGAAACCAAATTTAGATTACAATTATACAGAGATATTATTATGAATTGTTTCGTGTTAGTTGTTTGACTTAATAGTTGAGGTAAACCGCAGAGTATGGGCGTTTGTGTTACCGTGGTAGCGCACGTCAGTATATTTGTGTACGTTTTTAATGTCGTAACTTATAGGTATGGGTTTTATCGTGAATTATAGCTGTAATTGTGAACACAGATCAGTGATGAAGGCATCAGATGATAGTCAAATAACTACTTCAATTCGTCGTCATGACCTTGTCATCGATGTGTATTAATAGAATATTGATTATTAAATTGTGTTAATTGTACACATTATCCCTCTTACTTATAAAAGTCTCTAAAATTTAATCACTGTTTTTGTTAGCAAAACCAACCGTATGCCAAACAAAACCGTAAGAATTTAAGCTAATCAATTGACTAAAATTTAAGTTGCGTTTATGAGTAAGGGGGTACGAGTTTTCAACTAAAATCATTATTAAGAATTAAAAAAAAATGGTAAGTATTTGATACATTTCTTATAGAACAGTATATGGTTTATTCTAAGAAGCATGCCCAAAGCAGGCAGACCTTTTCGATTCTATCGATCCAGCAATGCACCGTTGCAGTAGTCTGAGATGAAATTAAGAAAGTTTGGTATGTGGGAGGCTATGCTAGAGCGATTCTAGCTGAAATATGGCTACTAGACGGCCGTTACCCCGCAGTGACGCCGTTCCAGATGCCTTTAATTACGCTACCGTTTGCGGTTGGGGGGGTGAAGCGGTGTATTTAAAGCGTATGCGCGGTCCACTCGCCGCCGACGACGTAGCGTCATCGGCGCGTGCGTCACTCCACAACACGAATAGAAAACTGGTGACCCTCGGATTGTATGACGCCATTCGCCACTGTGACGGACGGGCTCACGTTACTAGATAGTAGTGAAAGTCTTGACACATCCTTGGGATACGATAATATTGATTCAATCAATCAACTAACCTATCGCAGTCCACTGCTGGACGCATCGCTGCTGGCATCTCCCAACAAGCGCGACAGAACACAATAATATTGATTATGTTTACGTAATTATTAAATTTAATATGTAGGCAGCAGACATCAAAGGAAGACTTAAGTAAATTGATAGGTACTGAATGTTCTCCGAAATTAATTTATGTCTCCTACGTTTAATAATAAATGTATCTAATAATAAAAACGTCATCACTCTCTCATTATAACCGACAATAAAGTAAATTCTTGTTTCGTTTTGCTGTGTTTTTTTTACTCAATACATTGGACTTTACAGGCTGTTTTTTTCACGAATGGTGTCTTACAAGGTTAAGCAAGCAAACAACAAGCAATCTCGTATGTCTCACATTTAAATATTATGTATTATGTGTATTATGGTTGCGTAAGAAGAGTCAAAAGAATTTTATTAGCATCAATTACAACAATTAATAAAGTTCACTCAATTCTGTCAATTAACATGAACGGTGATGTACTAATTATCACATACACGATAAAATGGGAGTTATTTTGAGTGTTGTATCATTCTTATCGTATTAATGAGTCAGTGTAGTTGCCATGAGGTCAGGGGCCAAAGTCATGGTGACATCATCGTATATACCATTGTAAAGGTGGGAGTCGGGCGTTATTATAATTGAGAGGTTGCTGACCGTTTGAGGCGGAGCATTTATTATTCGTATAGGTAGGTTGTCAATCGTGGTTGACGTGCCGATTATCGTTGTATCGAAGACTACACTCAGTCTACTTAGCTAACTCGTGGTGAAGAATCCCACGTAGTAACTCCTTAATATTACGACATTTTTTTAAAGTTACAAATAGTTTTTTTATAAACTAACTATTATTTTATAATAAAAGCCCCTAAATAAAAAAAGATTTAAAAAAAAAAAGTTTTTTTTATTTTTGTTTAATAAATATGACAACTCCCGCACTAGGTATCATGCCCTATGTCGCGGGGACTTTTACGCACATCAATTTAACGGGTATAAAGAACATTCAGAGAATTTGTGGATCGCTCAAATAATTGTCCTGTGTGGGAATCGAAGCCGCGACCTCGTACACCAGAGTCGACAGTAGGCGTCGTCGCAACCAAAAAATGTTAATGTTGTGTTCGCATTGTTACGTATTTTTTTCATACATAACTTTGTTGTTTCTTTTTAGACTTCAATTCAAACCTTGCTGTGATATAAAAAAGCCAAGTTGACGTAATCAATCGATTACCAAAATCAACTGAGACTACAAATTACAGTTAATGATCGCGACATCATAACAGCCTATTAATGTCCCACTGCAGGGACGGGCCTCCTCCAGTGACAGAGGGATACTTGGCCTACTAATACCACGCTGGCCAAACGGATTGGTATAGGGTTTAATTTCAAGTTTTCCTTCTTTTTATTACGTAAAGATAATATTCACGGATAGTCCCTTAGTCGGTTTTTACGACACCCATGGGATGAGATGGGGCGGTGACATATTGTATTCTTACTCCGTCACCACTACTACTACTCTACAAGTATAGATTCAATTTCTTTATTATCTTTTATTCAATACTTAAAAGTCCCCCCAGTCCCAGAAACGACGGATTGGTATTGGTACACGATATTTACCGTAAACATAAGCCGTTAGTCTTATAAACCTTAAATTTCACTAGCTACTGTACCTACTATTCCACCTTAACACAGTAAGATATTCACACTACCGCTTCAAGGTGGATTTAGCTGACACAGCGTTGGTACCGACCTGGTAGATATTTGGTGCAAAGTTTCAAATCACGTAGTAGTAACTAGTTTACTCTTTTCTTGAATGTAAAGCTTTTTACTACGATAAAATCTATTCGTTTGCTATATCTCGTGATTTCGTTCGTCCATGAAAACGTGATTTCGCAATCTTGAATAGAGTATGACGTTAGTAACTATTTTGTAGAAAGGTAATGCCTGACGTATGAAATATTTGTACTTTATGTGTTGTAAATGGAAATATGCTTATAGCTTGATTGTATAATGTAATCAATTTTGAAAAACTCGTAAAATGTTATTTATAATCGCTTGAACTGTTATGGTGACTAATCACCATAGCTTATGTGTGACGCGGTTATCGCTGCTATAGATTTTTTAAACAAATCATTTTTCCCACATAAGTTTCGATTTAGAAATATTTAAGACGTAACTTGTAGGACAAGTTACGTCCGTAACCATGTTTTTGAAAATATACTTTAAATATTGGAACATAATATATATATTTGTCTCTTTCAACCTTGTCAAATTTTAAACAGAAGATCCATTCGTTACCATGCCACGAGTTGTATACTATAATTTTCCTATGGTACTACCATTAAAAAATCAAAGGTACTTAAATAATACCACTATGGCAGTCGTAAAAATCCTACTTTTCATCCCTTGCTAAAAATACGCTCGTAATCGTTTAAAGTTAAGATAAAAAAATAGTCTGTACAAAAGCTTAAAATTGGCTCTTGTCTTTAAGAATGCATGAAAAGTAATTTGTAAGTCGGTGACCTTACTGATATATTTATTTATATATGTTAAATTGTTGGTCAGGCAATTTAGTACATTTTGTCTGTGATACCTAATTCCACAGACATAATGACCTCATTTTGTTGTAGCGTTATCTCCCGCGCCGAATGATTACGTGACGCGTATGAAAGTTGTCTGATTTATTTTGATGTGTAAAGTGACCTACAGAATTCCGTCGAAGCTATGCGTGCACTGATTAGTTTTTTTACTGTTTGATTGTTAAATTAATTATCCAATAACATTGTCTTTAAATCTCCGTGTGGTGACGGAGTAAGAATACAATATGTCACCACCCCATCTCATCCCATGGGTGTCGTAAAAACCGACTAAGGGACTATCCGTAAATACTATCTTTACGAAATAAATGTCAGAAAACTTTAAATTAAACCCTATTCTAATCCGTCTGGCCAGCGTGGTATTAGTAGGCCAAGTATCCCTCCGTCACGGGAGGAGGCCCGTCCCTGCAGTGGGATGTTATGATTAATGGGCTGTTATGATTGTCTTTAAATGTTCTTATATTAGGTTAATCATTAAGACCATTATTGGGACTAAAATGGTGACCTTAAAGTAAACTCACTTATTATTATTTTTTCTAGAAATAAACGAGTAATATGGTTATCGACGAAAGTTAAATAAATACTACAGTTTAGGAAATCCGTTTTAGATTATTTCCTTTTGAAACATATATATTAGTAAACCGAAGTACAGTTGATAACAAATCTTATTTAAAGATGAATGACCTATTAGTTTTAAATCGTATTATGTCGTAACATATCGCGGAAATAGAAGCCATTATTAAATTAAACATAATAAATTATACGCCAATTGACATTTGCATGCCACTTAATTTGAGTCTAGTTCATTCAACTTCGTTGAGTAGGTAGGTATAATGTTACAACTTTGATTTTCTATATTATGAATTATTAACTAATTCCACACACTTCATCACACGACATATCGATCTTGCAAAAGCTTTGGACAAAACTCCCGGGGAAAAACTATTAAACCGTCTTCACCCAACGAATCAGAAGAATAATGTTGTAGTTGGAGAAACTATACCAATCCGTCTGGCTAGCGTGGTAATAGTAGGCCAAGTATCCCTTCATTACGGGAGGAGGTCCGTCTGCAGAGTGGGACATTAATAAGCTGCAGAGTGGGACATTAATAAGCTGGTATGATGATGATGGAGAAACTGAATATTTGTTTGATGTAAAGAAATAAAGACATTGACTCTTGCTTTTGCCTTGTAAAGCTCTTAAAATAAAACAAAATAAAATAGTTACTTACATAATCGTCAGTAATTGAATAGGTCTTCACTGATGGAATGGAATTAGGCATACAGTATTTTCGTGCATTTACTAATAAGTTAGATGTACGTTTTTACTCATTTATTGCTATTTTAGTGGAGATGGTCTGTCCGTCTATTACATGTATATGCTAACACATGAAAGATAATAGTAAAAACATTCTTATATAGTTAAGGTTGTCTTAAATAACATTCATAAGGTAGTGAATAATACATGTAATAGTTATGCGTTCACCCATAAAGGTCCACATATCTATTGTTCTTACCTCAGCCGACCCCAAAACGACGTCTCCGAGATTGTTTAATTAAATTTCAACCTAAGCAATTATAATTAGAAACGTTTACATTCACAGATAGTTTCATTAATATTATCATTAGTTTGTAACTGGCTTGGTCCCAGTAGCGGCTAATGTGCACGAAGTCGTGAGTTTGATTCCCAAGCAGGACAATTCTTTGTGCAATCCACAAATTATTATCCTGAGTCTGGATGTTCTTTGTGTCAGTTAAATTGATGTTTATTTGTAGAGTCCCCGGCATGATCCCTAGTCCGGGATATAGCTTTTAGCATAATAAAAATAAAGTTTTAAGGAAGTAAAATTAGCAAATAATACGTTAATTTAGATAATACATAATATTGTTAATGATCGTGTGCTATGTAAAGTTTACTATAATTATTACGTCGAGGTTTATGCACGGATGAGTGATTCTGTGTTTTGATTGTGTTTGCTTCCGTCTGTGAGTGTTATTAAGTAATACATGCTAATTAAAACAAACCAATGGATAGATCGTAGTTTAACTTTAGATAGGTTAGACAGAGCAAGGTTATAGGACAATATTTGTGGAGATTTAAAGGTGAAATGACGAAGTTTTCTGTTTTAACTAGACTTTAACCCTTACTCTTAAACGCCTCTTAAATTTAATCACTGTTTAGCGAGATTTTTATTAGTAAAACCAACCTTATACCAAACAAAAACGTAAGAAAAAGGCTAATCAATTGACTAAAATTTAAGAGGCGTTTATGAGTAAGGGGGCAAATGTTTACAATGTGTCTACTAATGTGAATTTGACAATGGAAAATGCCGGATAACCAATTGTTACCAAGCATAAATTATTTATTATTTTAATAGTTATGTATTATTATTATTCTTTATTTACATTAATCACATTTAATTACATTTTTAAATATAGATATAAAAAATAAAAACATTTAAAAATATAAAAAAAAGGTAGACCCACCGGCATCGGGTACAGGGACCAAGCTACCGGTGGTTAGGGCTCCAGAGAGAGGAACCTCCTCACAATACGTGCCGTGTCAAGCAGTACTGCCTTCTGCATCAGACCTATGATCCAACTGTCAAGCGAGAGTCTCCGTAGATGTTGATAGAGACTCTTTGGAATAAGTCCATTGACCGAAAGTACTATCGGAACAATGATCGCCGAATAAGTATTTACTATTATGTATTATTATTATTATGTTTCTCTTTTCCATAATACTCGGGTCTATTGGAGACCCGGTTCTTTGGAAGGCATACATCGGGCCGAAGCCAAGACGAAGAGGCCCTTTAAGAGATATTTAATCTGGTAATGGATACACAGGGCAGATACCATCTCTGAACGCACAATATGATACATACAGAGATGGTCCCTGCCGAGTGCAAAAACTATTGTAGTGCATCTCTAAGGATGCGATGGAAATTGAAATAATAGTCTATGGATGAGAATGTTCGGTGGATAAGTTATTGGGCTATGGAAGGAGACTACCGGATACCTGTCGTGATAATCAGTCTCTATATTATAAAAAGACAGGTAGTGACTTGCCATCTCGTTGAGTGGGCCCCACAAAACGGCCGCACGTACAGTGCGACAATGGAGCAACATCTCGTAGAGAGGCTAGAAGCTGCGGAGAGGTGAGAACATCTCGTAGAGAGGCTAGAAGCTGCGGAGAGGTGAGTCTGCGGGGCGCCAAATTCCGGTCAACCGTTCAAGGGCCCCCGGCGTTATGACATTTTACACTTCCAGCTTGGAGCATAGGATCCGCTCTTGCGTATTCCAGTCCTGGCCGACCAATGAAGGTAAGCCAGGCCATCAAGGAATCAGGGTCCGTGGTGTCGCCACTCACCAACAGCTCGCCACAAGCTGCCCCTGCGGGCTTATTATTATTATTATTATGACGTAAATATTTATAAGGTGTAAGGCATTGATAATTATGAAAGTCATCACTTTATTTGCTACGTACTATTATGACTAAAGCAATAAATACGATTTAACTGCAAAATTTGATGTCCTTAAAAATTGTCAGAAGTAGAGAACTTTAAATAAAATGAGATTCGTTTTAATGGTAAACTTATAATAAATATATCGCACCTCTAGAATTACAATGACGTAAGTGCAAAAACCTTTAATTTTACTTTTTAATGCACAAACATTTTAAAATAAATAAACTATCGAATGCAACATCGACTTTTGTGAAATTACCAAAAATTCTACTAGATGGCAGTAGTGTTTATTTGATTTTGAGCGACTTTTGAAGAAAACAACGACTGATTGGTCAGTTGCTCGCGGGTGGCAGGACGAGTGAGGGGCTTCATACTCGTACAACGACGCTAAGGTAATTAGGCCATATTTTTTTTGTTTATTTAAGAACAATATTGACTCAACTGTAACATGCGCCGGTTTTTGAAATTTTTCTCTAAACATTTATCAAAACAACGACGCTTGTTACAGTTACTTACGTCATTGTTCTTTTTGGTTGTACTGTAATTGGTATGTAATGAATACAATTTATTTTGTAATAATTTAATATTTTATAGAGTGTTGATTGTTGACTGATTCAAAGATTGTGATAAATGATTACATAACTTTTCCAAGATCTGTGTTTTATTTAGATACTTTGATAGTTAGTATTACTGAAACATGTTTTATGACTAAATATTAATAAATTATTGCCGTGTCTTTGCTTTTTCCAATACATTTTTCAAATTTTGGTTAAGACAGAGTTTTTTAGCATTTTACGAGGTTAAATAAAATCAGTAATTATTTTTTATTCAACTAATATTACACCTTTACGTCATTGTTCCTCTCAATTACAGGATTTTATAAATTATTTTAATATAACAACGACGTAACTGTAGGTCTTTAGAATTTTGGAAATTTATACCAGAAAAACATCATAGTTCTGAGACTAAAAATTTAATTAGTTTAAAAGTTAATATAATCAAGAATTAGTGTACATCACAATTAAACAAATATTGTTGTTAGAAAAAAACTTACTAAGGAATTATCGTATGCGAGGTTTCAAATGCGTTTTTCTAGAGTTTATACTTTTTGCACTTACGTCATTGTAATTCTAGAGGTGCGATATGTATTATATAAACGGAATATTAACGCGCATTTTATTTACCTTTATTTTACTTGACGTTTCGGCACAGGTTGCTTATAATAATATATTTATAATAATGAAACGCGATAGTTTAAAAGGTAAGCTTATAATTCCCGGATGTATTTTTATTATTTATTCGATACCTAAACTTATAAAATTAAGTTAAAAACATGATTAAGTATGCAAATATACGAGTCACAACATAACGTATTTAATTAATTAAATGATTACAAATTGAAAATGTAAATTTTTGTTACTTATTATTTTATATACGAGCAATGACCTCGTTTTTTTATGTTATTAAAAATATGAATCATACGTCCTTTAAATTGGTAATTTAAAAAATATAATACTGAAAATAGTATTATTTAAAATATATTTTTAATTGTAAGGAAAAATATTAGTTAATGGTAGTTTTAAAATTAAAAATACAAGTAAGTATTATAATAATTGTATGTTATTATTCTTATTTCCCGTCGTCATTCCTTGCAAAAGTACCGGGCAGCCTGATATTCTGGATGGATGAAACATTTATTTTTATTTTATCGCTACCAGGACAGTGACCCTATTAAACTTTAGCTTATGTATATTGCGTGGCTTTCAAACGAAACAGGTTTACGAAAGTAACACAAATCTTATCAATAAAATAGTTTCCATGTTAGCTAGCTTAGCGAAACATCTACCTATATCTAACTATGAACAGTTAAAACACCTCATTTCATATTCAGACAAACACCTACGTACCTTACCTTTATGTATTAAGTGAACAAAGGATGACACTAAGCATCAGGGGCTGGTATGAAAGGGAGGGAAGATGACTGGCACCTAGTATATAACCCAGCCAAATTGCGTAGATACGTCAGTTTATATTTGTGTATATAATATTTGATGTACTGTTTAAAACGTACGTTGTCTGGCAACATATTATGCGTAGGAGTGCTCTCCATCGTATCGTATGCATGAGTCACGATAAAAGATGGCTACCCAACAATATGTAATTATCTGTACAAAACAGAACTAGTTTGCAGCGTGCCTGTTATCTGTTTAAATGTATAAAAAAGTCCATAATAATACATTTAATGTGGCATAGATTATTTTGTAGTTGTTATGTATTATGTTTTATTATGTAATGGTGGTCCTTCACCTGTGAGCATTGATGTTTAATGTTATACGGTACAGTGTTCAGTATTGTAGCAGTCATTTTTACGTAATGTTGATACAACTTTACCGCGTGCGATTTATCGAAAGAAATAACTTTATTTTATTAGTAATGATGTAATAACGTCATTAATAATACGACTTAGGTACAACAGTAATCTGAGGTTCACCAGAGCAAATTTAATTGGAGGCTTCGCTCTATCGCCTTCACCTTACCGGTCTGTTCAAACGTGTATTTATTTTTATGGCTATATTTATGATTGTAATAAATAATTTATTTAATGCAAAAACTTAATGAGAAGCGACTTCTTTTAAAAAAGGCATCAGTTACTTAGCAGGCGACCCTGATATATTTATCAGAATTTTTACCCTCTAGGAACTAGTAAAAAAGTTTTACATAATACATAACATCTAAAAAAAAACTACTGCATGCCTACACTTTAAGCCATATTAAGTATATGAATGCTGTGTACAGACTTAATTGGTATACAGACCTGATATTGTATATAGAGATTAATTATAAATGTATATTTTTGGTTTGTAATCTGTTTCTATACCAAATAAAAAAAAATTATGACGTATCGTAAAAAACCAAAAAAATTTCGAAGACGTTTTAAATGTATTTGCTGGCCATTTGTATTTATCTATCGAATGCTCAAATAAAATACTTAAAAGATACCCACACGTGAATGGCATACTTAAAATTATATTATGCCTTCACGGCCCACGTGTCGAGGTAAAATGAGGCCCAGTCTGTATCCAAGGTCAGCGGCCATTGGGCATTACATCATTGCAATTTTTTTTTATTGACTTACCAGTATTTATGGTCGTACTTTGAATAAATATTCTTATTTAATTGTCTACTGAGATGATATTATGTTATTCTTCTTATGTAATATGGCGGGGGCTTTGATAAGTATATTTTATTTATTTTATTTTATTTAATAGGTACAGTAACAGATGACAGATTAACAAATAACAATATTGTACAACACTAAACATTTACAAATCTGACATCCAGTAACAACTATACACAACACTTACATACTAAATTAATACAGTTGGAATTATTTAAACATACTTAAAACATTAAAAAAAAAACACAAATCGAGCCCCTATCTAGGGTTACAATATTTTTGTTTGTTGCATTCATACATATTATCACTATACAAAGACTTTTTTTTTATATGCTTATTTCTGCATTAAATATATTTTTGAATAACTAGTTATAATGTTAATGAACCGACTAAGGAGTGAGGAGGTATTATGACTAAAAATACTTAGCTTTGGGACTTTGGCTGTTATGATGAATAGAGTTTATTTCGTTTGATTCTCGTTATGTCAAAATCTTTATTGTTTTAGCACGAATGGAAATATACAAAAGCATGGATTAGTCTTTTTATGCGCGGTGTAGGTTTTAGGTTTAAATCAAATCCATTTTATTATTGTAGGATTCACCAGTAAGTTAAATATAAGCACCTACTGACTATACTGAATTAAAGACTAAATCGAAAATAAAACAATTTAATAATATGTCTGGATGAGATAGGAAGAGAAATGCTTAGCCAAAAAACAGACCAAACAGTTACCTGACCAGAACCTGTTTGCCATCCTTTTCGTTTTAACTCGCAGAACAGAGCTTAAACCAGTTACAGAACCAAAAAGACAATGCCAGTTTGAATTCTACATTTTATTATATATGGCAATAAGTGTAAAAAAGTTATTCTATTTCTCCGGAATATGTCTACCAGTAGATTTTTTATTATTATTTTACTACAAGCATGCAGTTGATGAGCATCTCAATGTCTATAGCCTATTTCCATGAGACACAGGAACGCCTAAAGTACATAGAAATATTTGAAGGAGGCCTATGTCAAGCAGTTGACTATAGTCGGCTGATCTTTTTAAAAAAATACAGTTAAAAAAGCGATCACATCATTGTTAAAATTCAAAGAAACTCTTAAATGCGTAGGTATTCTAAGGTGAATAGGGCTTACATACAGAGAGTAGATTGTGTAACCATTGTAAGTTATAAATAGGTAGAGACTAACTAGCATTGTTTACTGACCTGTGAGGTAGTAGTATACCTGTATACTACACCATAAACCAGTTACACATAATATCGGAGTTGTTTCTCAAAGGCCCACACTAATTTAACATCGTGATTACATAGTTTTCTACTATTAATTCTTGCATAAAGCCTTTGTTTACTTAAATCAACGTTATAATGTTAAAATATCTTCAACCATTCAAATAAATTCACTCACAAAGGTATATGAAACGTTTATTTTTACCATAAATTCAATTCAGCTTTCATGATTGGTCCGCACAGTGAAATGTGTGTCAGCATTCTGGCGCTAACGTCGCCTCACACAGTTTGTTCGATTTCTCGTTGTTCCATTTTGTTAGCTCTCTAAACAAATAAACCCGGCTTTGCCGCTTCGATTGTTCCCAAGTGTTGGAATCGTTTTACCTACAATTCTACTGACAGTCGTGAACCTTTTCGACGGATTCCGAATATTAAAATCTCTTGATATATTCGCGTTTATTTTTGATGTATTAGAAGGATACATACCAGTGATTTTGTCGAGATATTCACGACATTCAAACGTCTTTTCTATTTCATATAAATCAGTTTCTTTTCAACTTAAATCGCGACTACTTTTTGCTCGCTAATGCTACAAGAACGTAGCAAAAACTTGTATAATAAAAGAATCGTAAAGACACAAACTGCTATACCGTAAGATTAAATCTCAGAACTTATCCCAGATACGGTTGGTACAATAGTATGAGATTGGTGAGAATTATACGAAATGTTGTTGAGTATAATGTCAGGTGAGTGAACTGTAGGCACGTGTCTTAGATTATCTTTATACCTCTAGGGCCATGATAGTAGCTACGTAAAGTACTTTAATTCATGATGAGAAACGTTTATTGTAATAACCTAACACGAGAGTTTACCGAAAAAATTTGGAACTTTATCTAAATGTTTGTTACTATGCTATCTTGCAAATCTCATACACTTATTTCTTTTTTATGAATAGTTGCTCTATGTAATCACGCAGAGCCGCGTGATATATTTTTTTTAGAAAATTAAAATAAGCTTTGTCTAACACAGCGTTCTTTAGAAAAGAATTCTATTAAACACTAACCTACTGATTAAAACCAAAGGTGCAAAGTATTTTGATGTTTACTCTTTCCGAAGCCGCTGTTTATATGGCAATAAACTTAAAAGCTATCTATTTAGTCCGCGTAATATCTTGGAAGATGTAATATGCCAAAGAAACAGAGGCTATCAAGAAAATTCCTTCCTACCCCAAGTGCCCAAATCCTATGCCGTTCTCCTTTACCTGAATACTATGCTATCTTGAGTTTGACGTCACTTCTTCTGACGTGATTTAAATGTACGCTATCTTTTCTTTTACTCGTATTCCTTTGAATGGGGGACGCTACTAATGGTGACGTTTTAAATTTACAATTTCTAGGGATATGGCATATAATTCTACCTAAATAATGTTGCTTTCACTCGCAGCGTCGATGTTAAAAATTCGACTGTATTGACGCAAATCCATTGTATTTCGTCGCTACTGTTTATTTTAAAAAAAAGTGAACGTTTTATTCTAAGAAGTATTACCTTGCTTTATAAATTCCTAAGTGTTAAATTGCGCCTTTCTAGCTTCAATGACACACTGTCTAGAATTAAATTTCTGACGCTATGACGTCATAAACGTTTCGCTTGAAGCACTCATCTCGTCGAGGATTAGCCTGCTATGTTGTTGCGAAATTGTGGTTGGATTTAGCAACGTTTTTAACTACTTTTTAGAATGGAAATACCACTTTAAGTAGAACTTAGTACCTACGTGTGGAATTCGTATTTAACTGATGTAGTATTAGAGACACATATTTGTAATTTGAGGTGCTAGAGGCTTGTCATCAGCTTGGAGAAATGGCTTAGCTTAATAAGTACTAATAGGTATCTCTAAGAAGTATGTATTTTCGAAAATGCAGTTTCTTTTCTGAATCCGTTACTACACGGTTAAATTTTCCAACTAGTAAATACAAATCTAAAATCCAGTTTGTGAGATCTGTAACCTTTTAAAGCCTTTGGGTCCGATCACTGAACTATGTCTATTATAACCTTTTTCGTTTATGGCAATAGGATCAATGACTGTCGAGAAGGTTTCGCAAATAAGGTTATCTTGTTTCTCAATAAAAAATAGTTGTATTTTATGAAACAGATTTAACAAATACTGAAAGAAAGACGTCGTACCTAAATTCAGGAATATTTTTTAGCATTTACTTTAGTCTTTTGTTAATTGAGGCATAGTCATCAGTGACACAGATCATTACAATAACCGGCATCACAGTCACAATTCACAGTAGTATTCGATTATAATCCATTAATTACATACGTGGAACACATTAATTAGGTTATCAATGTCATCATAACAGTTCGTTACAGTCTTAATGAAGGAAAGGGCAATACAAATTGGTATAGAATTTTGTCATGCTTTCTTCTTTAGTTTTCGGTCTGCGAAGTTCAGCGAACTTTTCTTTTATCAGCCTTTACGACACCTTTTGAGATAGGTTGGTGACATCGTGTATACTCCTTAAACCCATGGAGAGCTGGTCATTAGTCATCATTCCCCTGCCCTCATCCCATGTTTATTTGGGGTTGGCGCAGCATGTCTTCTTCTTCCATACTTTCAGAGCTGGTCATTAGTTACAAAATAAATGATTGAAAAAGTTTACCACTCGTAAGAATACTGGATAAACTATTGAATTGCATACATAAACTGAAGTTGGAATACAGACTAACCTATTTCATAACTTTACTTCTCAAAATGGTTCGCAACAAAACATTTGTGCTTTATTTTCAACAACAGAATGGAAAATAAACTTATGGATATTTCTGCGACGTCATTTACAGTTGGAGCAAACTTATTACTCTCATACTCCTTAGTTGTATGCAGTAAACCGTCGGAGCGTAAGTTCTGCAGAGATGGGGGGACAGAGCCAAACTGCGGTTATTCTTATTATCAAAGTTAAAGCCAGTTAGAGCGTGAAGTTCGGGGACTATAAACTTGTAGCCAGAAGCTGTATGTAAGTGTAGCTATTTGAAAATTTTCATTAATGACTCACGAACTTGTACGGTGGAGTAATTCTACTGTATGAAGAGATATTTCTATTAGATGCTATATTTTTAAATTTTACAGCCGTGCCAGTTTTATAGTAAAACTTTTATGAGCAAATGGTGCAATGTTAAGGTGTAATATTAATGATTAAAAAATAACTAATAATAACTTTCTTTTAATGCATCAGTATCTCAAGTAGTAGAGGAACACGTGGGTAGTGGTCTCACTAGTGCATACCTACTGTATGTCCTTCAGCTCTGTAGTTTAACCAACTTTGCTGCCACGAAAATATGATTCAAATGATTAGATGACACTGAGAGAATACTGCAATGGACATTGTGTTCATATTATTTTGTTTTTTTTTCACAATCTTGTATAAATTTATAGTTATTTAGTAAATTGGATCGTTCTATTCTACTAAATTGTACTCTTGCAAATTGCTTGTCTACCAAAAGAGCACACCTACACAAGAATCTATATTATTACTTTTTAAGATTCTACATTTAGCGCGAAATGACATAATATTTTTTATTATGTCATTTCGCTAAAAAACGATAAAACGTTAAAAACGATTTCATCGTAAAATGTATTTATTATTTTTATCAGAGATCAAGTATTTAGTTATGGGTATAGTGACCTTTTCTATTAGTCGAGTCTAATTACTATAAAAAGTGATTTATTGACAGCTTTATCACTTTAGACTATTTATCACTTAGTAATCGTGAAATAGTTTTAAAAGCTGCTGTCAAAATATATTATATGCCCTATTTACAAACTAAGCTACTTAAATTTATACACTCCAATTATTAAGCAAACGTATCCAGCTGCTTTAGAAGTAGTATTTTGAAACCACTTCGACACGACTTGCCCCAACCGAATCCCGAACTATTTCCATACCCAACAATGCATACTTCAAATAGAATGACCCCAATACTGTCTACATCTCTTCCCGTTTACTTCAGTGTTTCCTCAAATACAGTAATATGAATCATGCTAGTATGTGGCTATTTCTGCACTACCTGCTACCAAACACTGTTTACTTTAAAGCTTATAATTAATGATGTTAATTAGAACGGTATAGGTTGAACTTTTTCTTTGCGTTTGAAACCGTTTGCTTCCTTTCGTCGAGATAATGTTTCTTAGATAAACTTTTTAATCTTGTTTTTCTGTTTATCTTTTTTACCAACTTTTCAATTTGTATGCTATGGCATTATTTGTTTGTTTTTTTTTGTACTATTTGTCATTCTAATTTTACTGTTTCGATTGTTGATAATTTACCACAATGCTGTTTTCATGTCACCGTCTTAATGCACTCGGTGGATCTGTATAATTAGCTTCCACTGACGGCTAGCTTATTTAAAATCTATGCTGACTTTTATCAGATTATTTAGATCATGAATGTTTTTCAAAAACTGGCTTTTTTTGAGAAATTATTCTGTAGAGAGTCTTTAGTCGTGCTTCAACCACACTATCAGGTAACTCTCCTGAATTATCTAAAAGCTCTGCAACAGCTTAATTTTCTTCTACTTAAATTATTTTAATTCCAAGAATCTTTATTTCTATATCTAATATTTCAGAATTTTACAAAAGGTAATGTGACGGTTATAATAGTAAAATAGGTTAAATATAATACATATAATAAGTTAATCTGATAAATCCTATTTCACATATTCAGAATATTCAACAAATCAATAACGTTCCCTGGTGATATAACAGAGTGTTATAGTAGTAATGTACGTTTTTATAGACTAGAGTACTTTATGGATGTTTCAAAAGGCACAATTTTGCCTCGCTATAAATGAAGCGTAAACATTTCAAAGCATTCGATTTCTGCGTCAATTGCGCTTGTCCAAACAAGTTAGTTTTGCGCTTGCAAATTTTCAGCTTTACGGCGACTTGTTACTGTTTGCCGTGGTAATAAAATGGGTACTTCGGATCAATAGTGCCTTTAAAGTCATTTAAATGGTGTTGTAGAAAATAAATATAAGCGCCGATTACACTACACGGCCCTACATCGTGTAGGGCACTAAATGTGTTGGTCTAGAGTAATCACATGTTGTGCCCTAACATATCGGAGATTGGCGAGTTCCGACCGCTCTACATCATATAGTGCCCTACACGATGTAGGGTAGTGTAATCGGCGCTTTAAGCTACAGATTGGCAATTTGCAAGAATAACTAGTGCCATTGTATTCAGCATGTCAAATTTGTAGCCTTTGGCCCAAAATAAGTATAAAGATCAGAATGTTACTGTAATTAAATACTTGAATGATACAAGAAACAATAAATCATTTAGTCTAATGCCACATTTTTGTAAAAAAAAATATAATCTAATGAGTTGCTGTTCGTACATATAATATATCTTATGTTTTTATCTCGTTTCCATTAGAACACTTACCCCCGGTTTCTGAACGACTGATCAAGTCAAAATCAACTAATCAAGTATCAAAACTATAATTTTCAGGAACTAAAATGACAGTTTTGACACTTGATTAGTTGATTTTGACTTGATCAGGCATTCAGAAACCGGAGGTTAGTCAAAATAACTAAACATCTTATTTAAATATGTACAATACATTATGCATACCTATATCTTCAATTATATTGAAAATGTCGACGCCGTTACTAACCGTGTTGTATTTCACACAGTAACACACATAAAAACTATTGCTTCGTGATGTATGGTTGCAATGTAACTTAAATTACGTAATAAGTAACCATACCTACATATAATCAGATTTTCCTTAAAGATAGTCTAATAAGTTACACAGCAACTGACAAGTCATGAAGCGATATTTCTTAGGTAGGTGGCCATTTAGAGGCATTTCATTTACAGTCTCCTGGCTTCGACGGCTATAGACGAAGCCGTCAAGCAACGTTTGTTGCCTGTTGGCGGCTTGAATAACTCTTGACTCTAGGTTAGCCACTAACAAACGATAAAAGAAAAGAAAAAATGTCTAATAACATGCTGATTGAGCTAGAAAGACTTTGTATGATGTACAAGGATCATATAGAAGTGGCTTGATGACCTTCGCGTAAATGATAAGACGTTCATTTGACCTCAGGGGAAAAACACTTGCACTTACTATAGGTAAATACAAGATTTAACAAGATTATAATTACTTAGAAGTATAACTATTTTTCTTATGAAACTGATATTATTCTACAAAAGGCTTTTATGTTGTGTCTTTCATTTGTCAAATACGGCGAGACATATGAAAAGGAGAATTAACTCGAAAATGCAATTCTTTACTTACTTGCCTGAATGTTATTGAAGGTTAGTGTGACCTAAACAAAAGGGTTTTCTTGATAGAAAATTTATTTGTACTCTAAACTTAGAGGGGATTAAAACTGAAACTGGAATTTTCGGAAACATATTTTATTTAAAAAAATAAACTAAAGCAGAGTATTGGAAAGATTGAAAAAGGTAAGCAATGAAATTCGGCACTCTCAATCGTCCTTGTCAATGAATAATCTAAACTTGTTAATTAATCACAGCTCTACATAATATATCTGCCCCGATATGTCGGATAGGTTATTGGTATTACGAAACCGGTGAGACGAGACAATAATATGGTATGGTGACATCATGTATTCTTACTACGTCACCACCCGGACGCTATTTAATACGATGCATACAAAACGGTTTTGGTTCAACTTAATTCATACATATCGTCATAAACTATACAAATAAATTTTGAGTAGGTACACACAGCAATACATCAAGTGAAACATTTTCATTTGAAATTGTGTCTTATTTCAAGGTATTAAGGTACTTGAGTGTATAGCTTGATTAGTTACTGTGTGGACATAATTTTTAAATAAAATATTATGCCTCACACATTCATAAAACCCCAGAGCTTGGTCTATGGTTATTAGATGACGGATAAACATAGTTATGCATAAACTTTTTGTTGTTGTAAATGCGTACTTACATAGATAACTTACCCCCTTTACTCATGCGCACAAGTATTTGCATTCAGCGGGAATCGAACTCGAGGCCTCTGCTTACCAATTATGCAGTTATACTAGTAACTACAGCAGGGTCGCCAAATTATTAATTTTTGTTTTTATTAAGTTGCTTCTAATCGTTTATCCTATGACTTTTAAATCTAATTTTTGATTTTGCCTAGTTACATACACATACATAAATTCACGCCTTATCCCGTCCGGGGTAGGCAGAGACGACAGTTGTCTTGTTATATCTATATAAATCTCGAGCTAAGAGTAATAGCGTGATATTTAGATGATTAGGATAGTCATTCGTGTTACTACAAGGTTACATGACGTCATCGCTGAGATTACGATTGGCAACAGTGTCATGTTTACACTCAGCCAGTTGAATAATTGATTTGACACTCTGTACATAAATTAAAATGGTTGCAAAATAATTATAGTGTATTTAGAGATGATGGAAATCTTCTATTAACCTAAAACATGCCTAAAAATATTATGTCTTTTTATCCCATGGGTGTCGTAGAAACCGACTAAGGGAGGATCTGTGAGTATTACCTTTATATAGAAATAAGGAAAACTTGAAATTAAACCCTATACCAATCCGTCTGGCCAGCGTGGTATTAGTAGGGCAAGTACCCCTCCGTCACGGGAGGAGGCCCGTCCCTGCAGTGGGACATTAATGGGCTGTTATGATGATGCCTAAATTAGACATGTTGGTTCAGTTTTAGATTTTTATTTTATCTCTATAATTGAAAGCAGCATTCACTAAGACTAAGACTAAGAGTATTTTCTTTTTTTTGTACTCTTGTATATTAAAAATGAAATGCGATGACGAACACGGGGATTTAAAACTTTTTTTCTAATTACTTGCGTATTGTATGTAAGTAGAAACTCCGACCAAAAAGATAGACCAGATCAAGCAATCATTTTCATGCACACATAAAAAAAATCTTTAAAATACCTTCTGAAAAAACAAGACAGTGACATTTTGTATTACCTTTGCCATGTTATAATTGGTGCCTTGAAATCGGTGCGTAACTTCACGTCAATGAAAATACAACGCTACTCAATCGTTAACAAAGTTCATTGTCGTGATATTTCATTGATTAAGTTTTAACTAGAGTAGATATTCAAGGCTCCATATTTTTTTCTATGAAATTTTTATAAAGTTGAAGAAAGTATCAAAATTACTTGTTTGGAGTATATAGGCCGCCCCCAAAGTAAGTCAGCTGTAATATTTAATAGAAAACTTTTGATAACAAACATGTTTAAATAGTCTCAAGTTTTACTTTATAAGAATACGCTTGGAATATTTAACATTGTTTATATTATTTCATCATGTCAGCTAATAATTGGCCCACTGCAAGCACAAGCATCTATAATGCAAGTACCTAGATCAGTGAAAGATGGTAATTTTGAATATTATGTACCTACTACAGTAGCGTGACAGTCATTTACTAACCTCTCAGGCCAGTAAAACATGTAAAAAAAAAACAAAAATAATTTTGTCTTTCAAAGTATATGCATGTCGTACCTAAATGGTTTTTGATCTTCTTTTAATAGGGTTCTTAGTTGGAATATACGTTAGTTGAATTTCTTTTTCTTTTTTCTTCCAATGCATCATCTTCAACACACTCATTAGTCAATAGGCCTATGTCTGAAATAGGCTTTCGAAATCAGCAGACCCCTCACACGTTAGATGACATACTCAAACCAGCAACCCAGAATAAAACATAAATGTTATGCTTCCACTTATCTAACCGACATCACTTCGAAATTAATTTTTGTATAGTTTTTTTTTATCAAAGATTTAATTTGTATTGTCCGTTTCAAGGAAGTCGTCGAGGCTTCAATTACCTTTGTCTTGTAAATTATATTATTAGTGTGCGACCTCAAATACGTAGGTATACACTCAGATCTTGTGGTTTTAATAAACTTACGTGCGTAATATTGACGACGTAATTAACTACTCACTGTGTAGTTTATCCTACCTAGTGTTGGTTACGTAGTAACTATGTTCTTAGGCCGAGTACTTTTTTAAAAATTTATGAATATTAGGAAAGGCTTATAAAAACTGCGATGGTGAGTGGTTTTAAAGTCCTTTAAATTGCTAAAAAAAAAATTAAAAGCAATGTACAGTGTTTTCCAGTTGAAGTAATCTGAGACGTTTGTCTCCTTGTATTATCTATTTATTTATTTAAAGTATGGCACACTTACAGCAATTCACACAAATTTACACAATAAAACTTACATAAACACAATATTAGGTATGTAATATTATGCTCTAGACTATCAATACTGCTAAGCTAACCATAGAATAGATTGCCGATTCCTAATGCATTTATTTATATTTAATGTTATTATGTTTGATGACATGACTCTATCCCAAATGCGAGAAGAATCTTCTCGCCGTAGTTTACTTAAAAATAATATTTACCTATTACAACTTCACTATTAAGTCCTATAATATATTTTAAAATAGCAAAGTAAACAGAAGCTATACACAATTTCCTAGACAGATAACACGCATAACCTCGTATTGTTACATGCATTCACTTCTTCATAGATGTCTAAAGATAACGGATCTGTTGGCCGAGATCAATCTTCTTATTGTAGTGCTATTACTGTCCCCTTTTGATCGTGCATTGGTTTGCGTTTTGTAGTTATCAAAGTGCGTGGTATACTGATTTGGTACACAATTTAATGTTATGGACGGAGATGGCTAGGGCTGTCGGTGATTTGAATTCATAATATAGAATTTATTTTTCAATATAGGCGAATATAATAATATATAAATAAAGAAATAATAAATAAATAAATATGACTGTATCGAACCTGGTGAAAAACGCATTAATAGTCCAGAAATTAAGATGATAGCGTCCATTTGCCGGTCAGGAAAAAAATCAAATATTTTGTGTCCGATAGCTATAACGATTATTGCGCTGCGCAATTATAATCAGTAAAACTGAATTGGTAAATAATGCTGTTTTTGAATCCCACTTAGTCGCCTTAGTGAAATTACTAAGTTTTCGTAACCCAGTAATAAAGTGCTTTTTACGACAACTAATGGACAAAAATGTCCATGTAAAATTGAATTGTTTTATAAAAAGACAATGCTTTGGTCTAATATAGTATTTTCTAAATGAATGGTCATTGATCTTTGTTTTATAACACCTAATAACATGTGATCGCGTGTTTAACACCATTAACTCACACTCCTTAGAAATTATAATTGCTATACGAATTAATTAGGTAATGTATATATACGTATAGGCTTTTGGGAATACGGTCATATAAAACATATCACACAGTGTTTAAGGCTGAGTTTTATAAAATATATTTTTCGATCCACTGATTAGTATTTTGGATTAATTAGTTGTATTTACAGCAACACATCAAACTTAAAATTGTCTTTGCCAAATCATCATTACCATAACAGCCCATGAATGTCCCACTGTAGGGAGGAGCCTTCTCCCGTGACGGAGGGTTATTTGGCCTACTAATACCACGCTGGCCAGACGGATTGGTACAGGGTTTAATTTCAAGTTTTCCTTCTTTTTATTTCGTAAAGATAGTAGTACGTACGGTTATTCCCTTAGTCGGTTTTTACGACAGCCATAGGATGAGATGGATCTCTATTATTATTTTTTTAATTGGGCTACCGGAATGACTCTATAGTGCCTGATTATTAGCGATTTAGGTATTTGGAGGATCTAAATTGGTCTGTTAAGTTTACAAATGTTGACCATCTTAGCATTCTGCTTAAGGCTGATCAAGGTACCCTTGAACATAAATCCTTGAATCAGTCTATTGTCTTGGTATCATTTCATAACTATTACAAATAGACTAGACAATAAACAGACCAAGAGAAAATAAAGAAACACTTAAAAGCAAAGTGTAATTGCCTCTAGTATATTTTAAGGACCTACAGTTCCTTGACTTCAACATCGGTTCGGTATAATTAGTTGAAGAAGTTCACTATCCATTGCTGGGCTCTCGAAAGTTCCCTCAAATGCTTCGATGAAATAATTCAATTAAATTTTTCCTTTGGAATATGGGCGACAGTTTTCGCAATTTCATTTGTTGATAATGCAGCCTCAATTCATTGGTGTCTTGTTTTCTTGACTAAGTAAGTGGGGTAATACTCGAGCTAAACAAATTAAGCTATTCTCTACGAAAAAATGGAAAATTATGCTAAATCCTATACTTATCTGCCCAGCGTGGCTACACTAAATTGTCATCCGTTTTTTTTGAATATTTTATTTTACAAATCGTAGTATGCTATATAAATCTATTTACGTGTATTTTACCATTTTAATAATTATTTTATCTTTATTTGCAGGTAATTAAGAAATATAATCTGGAGTCAACTTCGTTCAGCAATAATTTGGCAAGTAAAATATAGGTTTAAGGTGCAAACAAATAATCTTCTTTTATCGAAATTTGGTTGTTGTTTCATCAGTAGAAAGACTGTTCCTGCATCATGTTCAGTCGCCATTTCACTGGTCCAACCAAAATCGAAACTGAATGGTGGTTGGTTGAATACTCAAAGAATGCACAAAGAACGCCGCATTAGGGAGCTATGTCATCGAATCCTAGTTAAAAGATCAAAAAATTGTACGACGAAAATGACAATATCATATTAGTTATATGTTTCAAAATTAGGGGGCCTTTATGTGGCTCACTAGCGCCGCCAATAGAAAAAAAATCATAATACGCATGCGAATGCGCAATTTGATAAATTTCGCATTCGTAAAAAACTTGTCCAATTTAAAACATTTAAAGTGTCTGTCTCAAGACTTTGTTATCAACATTTTACATTATTTATCCTCTTTGCGAATTATGATTTTTTTAGGCGTTAGTGAGCCCTATAAACGCTCTTAACTTATTTTTAAAAATAAATAGTATGTCTTGAAGGTTATACTATAATATTGTAGAAACAATATCTTCTTGTACTAGTTACCTACATAATTATTATCACTATCAGCATTGTGCAGACACAATAGGTGTGATTGTTTTATAATCTGATTACTTTTTTTTTGATAATTGTAATTAAAGGTTATTTTAGATAAGTAAACAGATAAATAGCCCGTTTAATGTGGTGAGGAAGCACTTAGGACGATTAGCTAGATAGTCTAGCTAATCAGTTGGCAATGGAATACGCTTTGGCAGAGCATACGCGCCAGCCTGATTATGCCGTTGCGATGTGAGCCTTCCCACCTACGTTATTCTTCACAAATTCACAAAAAACCATTTAGAACTAAGCAGAGCTTGTGCTATGGATACAAAACAACGGATAAACATACTTTTTACCCTTTTTGGCAAATACATAGACATAAATGGCAAATGAAAGCACACATGTTTAATTTGATCCCGATTAACTACGAGTATAACTTGTACCATGACAACATTTTATTCATTTTTTTGCACGGTTTTTATAGTTTTTGACACAGAAATGAAAGCTTTTTCATTTGATATTAAGTTCGCATCCCCGCGTCACGTGACATTATCCATAACAAAAATGACAAGACCAAAATCTTCTAAATGTTAATGACCATTCCTAAGTCTACTTACAAATGGCATTTTCGTACGTCTCAAAGGCGCTGAGTCTCTGATCTCAGACACATTATGCTCTGGAATTAAATAACTAGGTCTATGAATATCACCGCAACTATTTCCTCATTACACACTCTAATCTCTTGACATTTGGTATACGCCGCGTACAACATCATAAGCCGAATATACCACACATACCATGTACCGTTTTAACGGCCATTACCGAGAAAATGACCTGCATAAACCGTACAAAAGGATGAAACATTGCTAAAATACAATATATTTAACAATAAAACTATGTGATGAACTGTTTCTGCCAACTGTATGTACGGTCGGCATGTTAAAAGTGGTTGGATTAATTTTATAATGCCATTAATCTCTTGTTGGTATTTAAGACTACAAATATCATTCCCTAGCCTTTATTTAGGTCTTGTTTACGAAGGTGTCATATAGATCGATTACGGGAGAAACTATCACTCCAAGAGAATAAGAATAAGCTTGAATAGTCTAGAATTGATGTAAAAAAATTACTTCGCTTAATTAGGAAAATAAGTTTTAATAGCTTTTCGGCTTTTTGTGATTCTTCTAGTGTTGCGGGTGTCCATCGGCGGCGGTGATCACTTAACATCAGGTGACCTGCTGGCTCATTTGCCTCCTATTACATAAAACAAATAGGCGTTGTAGACGTGTTCTTGTAACTAGATATTTATAAGTTATTGTATTTTGTAATTAACTTTGCACTTACTGCGCTGAAATTAAAGTTGATATCGTTAAAAATATTTAATACTTAGTTGAAAGAATTTTAAATTAATTAATAATTTTAACATTTGTATTTTAACCTGCTTCTGTTGCTAACCGTACAATTTGTACATTAACCAGTCTACTACTAAAACAAATAGTTTAAAGATAGTTGCTTATAGTATTTTAATATGTTTTGGTCTGTGGCTTACGCTATTTACGATTGATAATTAAAAACTAAAACTAAATAATTAAAACCACCGTAAAATTTTCTGCCAGTATTAGTAATTGTGTAATTTTCTATTATGTATTTCAAATCTTTAAGATAATTCTGATTCGAAACGTTTTAGGGTCGTAGCACACATATCAAAACGGAATGGGATCGTCACCGTATCACCTCGAGCCATTCAGTATTATTTGTATGAAACTTCTTAATAAAAAAAATGGGAAAATAAAACAATCTATTAGCAAACGCGGTATTAATGAACCAATTTTTTCTCTGACACTGGAGTTGGCCAGAGACATTTACAAGCTATTAGATACATACGTAATATACATTTCAATCTGTAAGAGGAAAGCATTTTAGTCGTTAAAGTCAGTGTTACAATTTGTTCTAAAATATCGCCAAGAGATAACACCCCAAAAGCTTTATATTTCAAAGAAACATCTTAGGAACTCGTATAAAGTATCTATCCTATACGAAAGCCGAAATATCGATAATACCTACTCCTCGTAACAATAAAGTATCAAAACTCGAAATCCTCACACACTCGGTGGTTATAAAATATTTTGAGCTGCTGTTTCTAACTGTTTAGGAATAACGACGTATCTACTTATACTGGTGAAATTTTGAGCAAGTTCCGAATATAAGGCTACAAGTTTGATAAGGTCTTGTTCACAACGACCACATAATCACGGCTTAGTTGTCAAACATGTCATTTAGAAACTTTATAGTTTACCTTTTATTAAGGGTTCAAGGAGAGTCTGATCCTAACGTAAATACTTTAGGCTCTGGTAATTTAAGCAATTCATTTATTGGTTTTAAGTTTATTTTTTTACTGACAACGTTGTTGTATCTCTTTGTCTTACTAAAAGCTGTCAGTCAGTCATCAGTAGCTTTCTTGATGTTATTAACAGATTCGGGGTTGTATATGTGGCAGTTACTCGTTTTCGAGGTAAACATAACCGTTTTTTTGATGCACAAATTATTAACACATAAACACATCATTTTGAACACTTTGACTGCGTAGATTGCTACATCGGATGCGGTGATATTTGATTTTGGATGTGATAAACTAATTGAACAAAAATGCTTTAATTTGTTTACTGAAATAAATTTAAATTCTTATTGTTGAGATTTTTTTGAGGATTTTAACAGCTGCAATCTATATGATGCTGACTGCACTAAGATCTTTACCTCCCTGCTTTGGCCTTCATTCCTTCGTCACTGCCTTCGTTTCCGAGTGCTATATCTGCCCTTTTTAATGATATCACCGTAGCCTGAACAAAGATATAATATTAAAATATGATATTTTCATCAATATATTTTTTCTTCCCGCTATAACATCCATTAAACAAGATTTTATACGCCACGTTCCTAACAAATACAGCACCGTCCATTGTCATGGAACTACTCGAGTTTTCACCACCTGTTCCTATTTTATCCACGCTTTCATATAAGCTCGTATCCGACCTTTTTTACCCTTTCAGATACGACGTTGTAATTAATGGTATCACTCTGCATAATGTAGTATTGTAAAAGCTTTTCAATGAACTATGTTACAAATAACATCTTTAAGTGAGTTGGCGTTTTTGGATTGCAGATAGAATAGGAACCTTTATTATTAGTTTAATATCTAGGTTTAATGTAGCCAGTGCAGCTGTCTATCTTGGCTGTAGTTATTATGTACCCGAGGGTTCTCTAATTTATCTAAAGATACTCCAACATACCCTTCTTGCTCAACCCCAAGCAAGCCTACATGGGAAAGATGTCTTTAATTGTTCCTCCACAGAAAAGGACGACACAGTTTTGTCAATGTTATTTTTTTTGTGTTTAAATAATAAATCAAATCTTTATTTCGAACTTTAAGTTTAGCTTAGTTCGATTTTTATTTTGTAGTATTAAATAGTTTAAATAAATAGAAACATTTGATAACTAATTCATAAAAGCTTTTTTGGTTTTTCAATCAATCAATCAATCAACTAGCCTATTGCAGTCCACTGCTGGACATAGGCCTCTCCCAATACACGCCACAGAACTCGGTCCTGCGCCTTCCGCATCCAGTCCGACCCAGAGACCTTTATGAGGTCGTCGGTCCACCTAGACCTGTCTTTTTATCAAAGAAAAACTATAAACACGGTAACCAAATGCTTTTAATTTTTTTGAATTCTTTATTCGGTTTTCACGTTTGCAAACGTTGCGAAAGTGATGTTTGGTGTGTGAATGAATACGAGTAAAAAATATGTATGACTTTTTATTCGATAAAATTGTCTGTTATTTTTGGATTTCATTTTAATTGTTTTTTATTTGATAAAGAAATAAAAATGGGTGTAGGTATAGGCAGTAGCGTGACCTCTAAAGGTTTGTAAATTATTTCTATGCTGTACAATTCATTTTTGGGGGCCACATGTGTTTTTTGATTCTTATGATATCGGGTTCATCATACGTACTGTTAGAAACATTTGACAAAGTGATGGCTCCAAGTAAAGTCAATTTATGAATACCATCCGTAGCCTTTATTTCTAGACTGTATTCCCGGTTTTCATCAGTCCTGACGCGGTAATATTTCCGTGTCTTTTATCCATACTAATATTATAAGTGGGAAAGTGTGTCTGTCTGTTTATCTTTCTTTCACGGCAAAACGAAGCGGCGAATTGACGTGATTTTTTTAAGTGGAGATATTTGAAGGGATGGAGAGTAACATAGGCTACTTTTTGCTACCTCGAATTTAACGCGAGCAAAGCCACGGGCAAAAGCTAGTACAAAATAATTCTTACGAAGTACGAGTATATCGTGATTTAATAAATAATATTTATCATTAGCTCGTTAGCTAACTAGTTCATTGAACAAAACCTAAGTGTTAAACTACTTACAAAGAAGTAAGTAACTTTACGTCGTTATTAAAAGGAATTTAATGCAACATCGTCGTAAATACAATTTATATGATAACATCTACACGCGATTGTAACTAATATCTTTGGGTAGGTCAAGGTGTTGGTGTACCTCGCCCCCTTATTGCATGTTCCTTATTGTATTGGTACAGGTTTTGGAAATCAATACAATGCTTTACATACAGAATGGGCGCGTGGTATAAAGAGTTTGGCAACATTTTTAAATGATTATTTTTAGATATACTAAATATCGAAAGTGGTTGATTTGTGTTATTCAAGAACTATGAGACCTAACATTTTGTTTTTTTTTACATGGTATGTCATAACAACATACCAAAAATCAAAATGTTAGGTCTTATTGTTCTAGAATAACACAAATCAACCACTTCTCTAGCTTCTACTGAAAACTAGAAATCCTACAGATCGAACTTTGTTCTACGGATGAGTCGATTTGTTAAAGTTAACATCGGACAGTCGATAGATGAGGGATGCACAAGATCGCGCGTGTTTTTTGTTGTGTTTTTAAAGTTACGTGCTTCTTTGCCGCATTGTCTAGTAATGCCGACTCAAATTGACAGCGATATCTAGAGATTCTTTACACGATCCATTGGCCGAATTGACAACGTCGCTCGACGGGCTTCTACAGACTACTTTCGGGAAAAACAATACAATTTTTGTTTCACGCTGATAACAAACCATGTTAAACAGACATGTGCTCAAAATGAAGAACCTACTTTTGACGACCTCGGTGGCGCTGCGGTAGCGCAAGCGACTGCCGTGCAAGAGGTTGTGGGTTCGATCCCCACGCAGGACAATAATTTGGGAAATCCACAAATAATTGTCCTGAGTCTGGGTGTTCTTTGTGTCCGTTAATTGATGTTTGTAAAAATTCCCCGCGATGCAGGGAATGATCCCTAGTGCGGGAGTTGTCCTTTATAATAATTACTTATTACTACAGAGACACGAAACGCCATAAAACACAATCGTTACAAACCTTGATTACAACGAGCCTATAAATTATAAAACTCATATCAAGGGTTAAAAATAGTCAAGGGTATATCAATCTCAAAGGCCCAGGTGCCTGAGTTCTCAGGGTAATTGTATATAATACAACTAACCAGCCATAGACTAAAATTGCAGGTTACAGCTGCATTAGCCTCTTTGGTTTCTATTGATCTGCTATCAGTAATAAGTAATGGTATATTATTATTTTCAATTTCTATTCTAGTTAAAAAAATCTGTAAAAGTGTAGGTAAAATGATTTTATTTTGTTGAAAAAAAGATTTTATTTTTTTAAAAACAAACTTATGCACTAAGCGAACAAGTCCTCACTCCCAAAGACTTACGAAATCAATCTGACGAACGCAAACTCGAGAATCTTAATATTATGGGTCACACATGCAATTGTCTTGCTTGAGATTCGAACCCCTTAAAACGGCACGCTAGCTAGTCGAATTTCACCACAACTAAGGAGTCTTATTTTATTAATCCGAAAAGAAGAAAGACAATGGAAAAAATTGGTACTCGAGGCGGGACTATAACCCGCGTCTCTGGACTATACGCGTCCAGCGCCAGTTTTTCTTTCTTCTTTTCGGATTTTTCTAGTTATAACCTAATCTTGGTAGGTAAAAATTTATATGTAATTTATTGTATTAATGCCAAAATTAAATAGGTTAAAATAAATGTATTTTTGCTCTCTAAATTAATTACTCTTACAAGTTAGACATATCATTCAAAACCATTTCTTCCTAAAACGAATACGGCCCAATGGTACAAACATCCCTTAATCATAACAGCCCATTAATGTCCCACTGCAGGGACGGGCCTCCTCCCGTGACGGAGCGATACTTGACCTACTAATACCACGCTGGCCAGACGGATTGGTATAGGGTTTAATTTCAAGTTTTCCTTCTTTTTACTTCGTAAAGATAATATTTACGGATAGTCCCTTAGTCGGTTTTTACGACACCCATGGGATGAGATGGGATGGTGACATATCGTATTCTTACTCCGTCACCACACGGCCAAACATCCCTTACCTACACAAAATTTAGTTACTAGTTACTACGTCCTTCACGATATAAAAAGCATAAACTCCTATATACATTATTATACCATATTATTATAGCACTTATGTAATAAGGAAACTAGAATTGGAATCACGTGACACGCTATTTATTTTCATGACATTAACTCAAAACACGTTTTCTACGTCCATTACAATTACTACAGTATATTTTGTGTTTAGTTATTATTAAAGTAATTTGTTGTGTAATAAACTTAAAATAGATTTATTTGTTTTAATAGTATTCATTGTTATCGATCAATAAGTTATGACTTAATTAGAACAAGCCAAGTGGCGTTCTGTCGTTTCTGCCTACCCCGGACGGTATAAGGCGTGAGTTTATGTATGTATGTAGAACAAGCCCTAAATGTTCCACTGCAGAGACGGTGTTCTTGTACAACGCTGGCCAGACGGATTAATTTAGGGTTAAATTTTCTCTCCTTTGTTTTAGTAGATGTAGTTGCTTCAAAAATATTTTTGGGATGAGATGGGGTGGTGAGAATATGTATTCTTACTCCGTCACCACATTTACGATGTCAGTTGATTAATCAATGACTTACGTAAAGTAGAAAGTTTAACGACCTTATTTTGTAGGTTTTTTTTATAGGTAACCTATAGTCTATTAGATATCCTTCTATATTATTACTTTTGAGCCTCCATTTCAAGTCGCAAAAACCTTAATTTCGATCGTCAAAACTAGCATTTTTATTTAACATTTATTTTAGATAACGTTTGATTAAATATTTAGCGACTGTTCATCTAAACTCCCGTTTTCTTAACCAAACTCGCTCGGTCTGCAAAAAGGCCCTACAGGGATTCTGGCGAAAACTAAATAAATGATCAAAGGGAACGGCTAATAATGTTTCCGTGGCTGGAAGCTAAATAAAGAAAAACTGATTTTACTTGATTATTATAAGAGAAGCTTGTGTGTTGCTAGGTACTATTTAAACGTGGCTGTAGACGTTTTTTTTCTTTCCTTTATTTCATAACTTTAAGGCCGTACACGAGCTTCGAGTAAATTCCATGGTAGAAAACTGTGCAAGCAGTGACTTAAGGTTGTTAAGTCTCACAGCCCTGTTTTGTAAAAGTCGACTAAGGGAAAGTTCCCTTTACCACCCTATCTGGCTAGATTAGTATTAGTAGGTCATGTTTCATGCGATCAGGCACTGCAGTAGGGCCATAATGGGCTGTTAAACGATGATAAAAAAGACTAACATTACGCAACTCTATTATTTTAAATCACTATACTTAATGTTTTGTTAAACAGCACCTAAACTAACGTGAAAAACTACATAGTAAAAACTATGTAGCGAACTAATTATCGTAAAACTACGTGTTACGTAACGTTTCAGGCCTCGTTTTAACCGTAACGATAATATAAAACGTAGTCTACCTACTTGTTAAATATCGCATTGTACTTATCCGCTTTTTTATCCAATCATCACAAAACCCGTTCCTTTGGGATTTAATTAAATATGAAAGGTCCTATGTCGGGTGTCGTAACGTTACTCTACGTCGATTATTCTTTCAACTCCTCTCTCGCTTGTTACGTCCTTTTCTGGCAAGCTGTATTGTTTCCGTGCCAAGTCTTTATATCGAATCGTACACCCTAGCTAGCTTTATAGATTTTTCATGGAATTCCTATGATAAAATAATATGGGTAACAGTCATATCGGTTGCCATGTTGACTGTAATGGGTACAGGAAGTGCATGAGTAGTAAGTACGTGGGGGTAACCTTGGTAGTGCAGTCGAGGCGGGCTCCCGCCGCGTCTGCCCGGGCCGGCGTTCGATTTTCACTTGGAACATGAGCGCGGCCGTGTCTCGCCCGGGTGGGCGTGGTCTGCGGGCCGGTCAATAGCACGGTATTGTGGGTCTCGCTCGCGCACACGCGGGTACGGCGTGCTGCGTCTCTGTCCCCCCGGGGATGATTGAAACGTCTGATGCCGCAGGCGCCCCGCGCGCCCCCTCGCCAAGGACGTTCAGTGAATCCGTCCCTCTCTGCCGCGAGAGCACGTGTCTCCGTTACTATTTCATAATATAATGTGTGCCCCCTTAGTGCCGCGCGAAAATTCACAACCAATTATGAGTAAAGTGCCTGATAAATTAGGTGACAAATTTAATGCATGAAAGGAATTTGGGAGTCGCTTGTAGCGATGTGCGAAGAACTGAGCCTTCGTGGACTTTTAGGTGCCGCTGTGAAGTGATATGGAGATAAGAAGTTGTTCTGGGATCGCCACTTCTTCGTATTTTCCGTCCTGTGCACTATCTTACCTTGCTACTGCACTTGTGATATTTTCAGGTATGTTTGTTCGTTTGTAATTTCTGATAGAATATCGATGCGGCAAATCGCGTACCGATTGGCTGCAGTTAACCTCGATCCACATAAGCTATGGTGGTATAGTACATAAGGTCCCAGTGCCGTTATTATTTCCATAAATGTCGGCTGACTGTCGCCGCGAGTCTAGACACAATAATTATACAACGAGCCAACAAGGGCGGGTATTCTGGAGATGTGACTCACCCGAATTCGTCTCCGGCATCGATCGTATCACATTTTATTTGCCAAAGAGGTCATACACTGATCTAATATGACCAATTGTTTTACATTATTAACAATATAAATAACACTCATTTATATAATAAGGCATGTCTAAAAATAGAACGGTGACCTCGATAAATGTTTAAAAAATTCATTCTAATATAAATGGTTGGGTAAGGAACGATGACATGTGGGGCGGGGTGTCAAGTGGTGACGTCATGTATGACATCATGAAGGTTGTAGGTTGTAGTACGTGCAACGAGACCAGTCATACCAGTTAACATTGATGGGATGTGATCATCGGCAGACATTCATGGTCGGCGACGATTGCGCAAAGGTATGTGTGTAGATAAAACGCTTACTAATTGATTGCGGAATGTTTTATACTATTGACGGTTTTAACTAGTTTTTGTCAAACGAAATTGATAAACGCAACGATAAGACATTTTTATAACGTTCTACGGATGTGATCACCATAAAACGTTGTGCCTTTCCTCCAGGGCTACAGCATCACGTGATTGTAGTAATAGTATTACAGAGTTAATAATCGTTTTGTGGCCTTACAGTTTTTAATTATGAGTTTACATTTCTTATGGGCCTGTTAAAATTAATGGCTTATTAAAAAGGGGAATGTTCAAAAGCTGGTAATTTTTATTGATCAATGTAGGAGAAATTTGTAACCATCATATAGATGGCGCAAGTGTTAAGCAATACCTACTGGTATTTAATAAAGTGGTCTTGACGAACTTAATGATTACTCTGATGAAATTATATCAAAGCCATTTTAATTTAAAGTAACCTTTAATATCTTTGTACAACTGTCATGATAAATTTTGCATTTCAAGGTTGTCTGGCAGAAAATATGTATAACATTCTTAATGTTTCGCGATGCTGGTTTCTTAAAAGTAGATTAAGCTCAACAGACTTGCTGAAAAAATACCAAAAATTTTGAGTAAAATGATGTATTTTTAAAATGAACTAATCCTTTCAAAAATAAAACCCGATTACGATAATATCCTCATAAAAAAACTGTAGTGCAATGCGCAAATGATAGCCTTAAAAGCTTGAAACAGGTATAACCCTTAATTTATGAAATAAACCAAGAAAAATATATTCGAACCCTCCATATAACTTCCCAATACTACAATAATAACATGCCTGACTTTCCTTTAATGGTTACATGCCGACGAAATGATAATACACAATATACACCATTAAGTTTCGTATGTTTAATCTATACTAATATTATAAAGAGGTAAAGTTTGTGTGTTTGTTTGTTTGTGTGTTTGTACGTTGTAGGGGGTAATCTCTGGATCTACTGAACCGATTTTAAAAATTCTTTCTGTGTTGAATAGTCCATTTATCGGGGAGTGTCATAGGCTATATAGTATCACGCTATGACTAATAAGAGAGGAGCAGTAATGAAATATGTTTTAAAAAGGGAAGCGTTTTTTTCGCCGCCCAACGAAGTGGGCACGGGTCAGCTAGTAGAGTAATATAACGTTTACCATAAGCTTCTATGTGTAACAATTAAGATTAGTAATTAGTACTGGTATATACGAACATCGTACTATTACTAAGTTTTTAGAGAAAGATTTGTTTAACATTTGACTTTGACAATGTAAATTCAATACAATTTTGTTCTCTTACGCAAGCATACGTTATCAAAAAGACTACACTTTTTAAGCCCCCTTTTTTAGTTACAGCTAATTTAGGAAATAAACTAAGAAAAATATGTTTGGAAGACCCAAAAAATCTCATTTTAAGCCTGAAATGGAGCAAGATAGGTACACCATCAAGTTCCGTATGTTTAATATGTATAATAATATTTTTAATATAATCCGTGTGGTGACGGAGTAAGAATATACTAATATGTCACCACCCCATGGGTGTCGTAGAAACCGACTAAGGGAATATCTGTGAATATTTCCTTTACTTAGAAAGAAGGAAAACTTGAAATTAAACCCTATACCAATCCGTCTGGCCAGCGTGGTATAAGTAGGGCAAGTGTCCCTCGGTCACGGGAGAAGGCCCGTCCCTGCAGTGGAACATTAATGGGCTGTTATAAATATAATAATAACGTACAACGTAAGCTTCTATATGTAACAATTAAGATTAGTAATTGGTAGTATGAACATCGTACTATTACTGATCGGTAGTAATTTGTTATACAGTGATTAGCTTATTGAGTTATGTTGGGTTATGCATTGTTAATAGATAAATAGATGTTTTACATTTTACAAATAAAATACACTTTTAATTCGACTCTTTTATTCGCTTGTATTTAATGTCGTGTATTTTTGTCCTAAAAATTACTAATAAGTTATTAGTAATTTAAAACGTTATTTCGTCCCTACATTGATGGCCTTGTTCTTATTAGCATTATATAATGCCATTTAAACCTTACAAACCTACTCTGCGTCATCTACACTCATTTATATCTGTAGGTATACGCCCGCCCGTAAGTTCAGAGTACTACGTTACTCCGTACGTTTCGTAGTAGGTACTCGGAATCGACCGAAAGAGGGCAGCCTCTTTAAAGGATGTTACAGACTAACGTCTTAGGCCGACATTACCAGCTAAAGCCAGCTTTGCGCTGTAAATTCCTATTTACTCCCTTCGCTCAGTCATTTTTTACTACACATATAGAATAAGATGGAGTGGCGACACCACTCATTACTGACACATTAAGAAAAACTTTATATTTGTTCTGTAAATAACAAATATAGGCACGTACGTATATAAGTATAGTTAATAATTAAGAAATAAGTTTAATATGTCAACTGCTCGCTGTCGTACTGAACAAATAAAATGTATTTACTTATAAACTATAAGTAAACCGTATAAATCACACCTATCGTGAAATTTATACTCAAGTATGTAAAAAAATATGATTAAAGTAACTAAGTATTTAGCTCAAGGTAATTTCACCTGAGCGTAGATAACATACGATATGCTAGTTATTATTTTTGTATGGGTTTGCTTGTTGTTTGTTAACATTTTATTGCTTGCTCATTTGCTCATGATGGTTAATTAATAAAAAGTTTTCTTTCAGCTTCATAGATCAAATGTTAGATCTGGATGTTAAGACGGAGTTTACGTTAAATAAATAAATATAGCTACGATTAGCTGACGAGGAGCTTATAACCGCTAAACTTTTTTTTTATATGATGGGAGGCAAACGAGCCAGCAGGTCACCTGATGGTAAGTGATCACCGCCGCCCATGGACACCCGCAACACCAGAGGAATCACTGATGCGTTGCTGACCTTAAAGAAGAGAGTTTACCCTCGTTTCTTGAAGCTCGGGAGCTTCCCCAATTAGAGCTTATTCCACAAAACAGATGTTCATTCTAAACGATCATCATTACAATGTAATATCAAACTTCTAAATTTGATTTTATATTTACTGAAGATACGTCATGCTTTTGGCCCTGGTGGGTGAGTATTACTTAGACGGTGTACCATCTAAAATCAAAGGTGTTCCTATCTCTTATACACATGGGGGCGCGAGCTGGATGACGGAAAGCGAAGAACACTCGAGACTAAATGACACCCATTTTTTACGACATGCAACGAGATCGAGTACTTAGTGAAAATATTTCATACAATCTGGGTACGAAAAGACAGACAAATCCACACTGAACATCCTTCCACAAGATAAGTAATGAATCAACACGAGTAATAAAGTAATGTTAGCTCAGTAATGTATGTGACATTAAACACGTCTTGCTCTTGACGGGGACTCGTTATCATCACAAATACTGACTCTGTTTACTTGACGACTAGCTTCCTACTACTATCACTTAAGTACTAAAGATGTTTAGCCTTGGTAGCGTTTACATTATGTATTCTTCATTTCTTTATTATTATTATTTTTGACGACCTCTGTGGCGTAGTGGTTATATAACATGACTCCTACGCAGAGGTCTCAGGTTTGATTTCCGCTCAATGCTAATCTTTGTGTGCATGAACATGATTGTTTGCATATTGGTCTGAGTGTTTTCTATGTATAATATGTATGTATTTTTGTTCTTTTACCCATAACACAAGCAGGCAGCAGCAGCCTAGCTTACTATGGGAACAGATGGCGCTGTGTAGAGATGTCCGTAAAAAAAAGACTTATTATTTTTAAGTATGGCGCTGTCTCCACGAGCGATAGAATCGCGACGAGTCTGAACAAAAATCGCCGCGATAACATCGCCGTATGGAGACACCTTCATACAGAGTATATAGAATTACATGGCACGACGATTATATCGCCGCGATTTTATCGCTCGTGAAGACAGCGCCTAAAGTTTTTGTGGCGTGTAGTCCTTCTCTTGCTGTAATACATTCTGATTATTTATTCTGCCGTAATTGATCATTACGAAGACTAGCGAGGACCAGTATTTCACACAAAATTCATATTACTAATTCTCCCATATAGGGTTTATTCCCACGAGGTCGAGTCGCAGAATGTCGAGTCCCCACTACGTCTACTTTGAAAATTCTCGCTTTTATTCCCACCTAGTCGAGTGGTTGAAAAACTCTTTTATCTAGTGCCACTACCTATATCGAACGTTAAAGAAAAGTACAGGGAATGAAACAAGTGAGTCAAATCATAATATACTTTTTTTAATTTTTTTATAATTATAATATTCATATTACAGAGTGTAATTCTATTTCCTATACCACGCTGACGTAGTGATATTGTATTGAGTTTTAACTTTCCCTTCCTTAAACTATCAATATAAGAAGGGATATCGACACTCCATTATCGTTATCGCATTTGAGAAATGAGGTAATAAATTTATTTGTCTGAAACGATTGGTCCCCTCTGAAGCTTACATTGTAATAGTAAGTGGATGGGTTCCTTTCTATGTAGCAGTTTTGTATCAGTTACGGGAGGTAATGCTATTTTTTTCTGTATACCGCCACTTCGTAAATATTACTAGTATTGTTAATTTTTATTGTATAAAACTAAAATCTGTTACATGTTTACTTTAAGGCTAATCTTTTTGTTATTATTTTTTGTTAAGTAGCAGTTTTTATGTCGTGTATCACATTATGGAATGTAATACTTACTTGTTTTTGAAATAAATTTCATTCATTCATTCATTCAGTTATTAAAAATTATAAATATTTTCAATAACTGATACAAAACGGGATGTTCTTTTTATCATCTGTTACGATCCTTATGAGAATTCGGTATGTAAAGATTTTTTTTTGGTATTTTTTTTATATTTCTAATTTAAATTTTATTAATTATTAGCTGACCGTCATTTAGACGTCAAATGAAAGACAAAGTAATTTATGTATAATTGTCAAAATGAACACAATCTTGCGGTTATTTGCGCTAAAAATATGATTTTATTACTTACCGATTCGACATAGATAAACTTTTACTTTACATACCGAATTAGGTAGCACGCCCTAAGAGCAGTCGTTGTGTTATATAAAAACTAAATATTCTTACTGTAAAGTATAAAACAGTTTCGTTCGATTACTTACTACAAGGTTCCCTAAGATAAACATTAGTAAGTTAGACTACCCTCCCACTCTGTAGCTTTATCGTTTGATCCAACCACTCGACAAGCTCGCCCACTCAACGAAGCCATCTTAAGATAGAAATCTATTTAGATTTTATCTTTAATTTCTAGAAGGTCGGTTGACAGAACTTTTAAAATAATGTTAACGTGATCTCTGTATGTAAGACGTTTGGCTAATTAGACTTACTGCTCATTAGACGTTTTGCGCTGTTGGACATTTAGCTACTTAGACATTCTGATCGTGAAGGGTATAAAGTTGGTTGCCTTGACTGACCATTTAGTCATTAATGGAGTCTTAACCGGACTAGATATATGGGACTACATAGACTTGACCGAACGAAATAGCCTATCTATTACTATATACTATATACCTTACAAGAAGAAAGCATGGACTAAAAAGGGATTTTCCTTCCCTTAGGTAGAAAATGATGATTACTTATTTATATTCATCTATACTAATATTATAAAGAGGTAAAGTTTGTGTGTTTGTGACGTTGTAGAGGGGTAACCTCTGGATCTAATGAACCGATTTTAGAAATTATTTCTGTGTTGAATAGTCCGTTTATCGGGGAGTGTCATATGCTATATAGTATCACGCTATGACTAATAGGAGTGAAGCAGTAAGGAAATATGTTTAAAAAAGGGACGCTTTTTTTCGCCGCCCAACGAAGTGGGCACGGGTCAGCTAGTGTATAATACTTTTATTACATCTTCAAGATTCAAGAGTCTTTATTTGCAAGAAACATGGTTACAGGATATTTACAATGTCGTACAGTACAGCATCTTTAAAAGTAATCAGGTTTTTATTAGCGGCTTCATAACTGTAAATAATAATTTTCTCGAATTGTTAATTAATTTCAATATCGCTAATGTGGTTGTTCAAAACTATAATTATCTTTGAACTTGTTTGCCTGTTATCATTTTAATCATTTCTAAATTTTAATTTCATTGACCTATTTATTCAGTATTCTATTATTTAATTGCTTTGTAGAACACATGGATATTAAGGGCCGGGGCACATATAGCGGAGCGCAGCGAACAATGTTGATATTAGGCTGACAGTGAAAAATAAATGCTTTGCGCTGCGCTCCGCCATACGTGCGCCGGCCTTAATTCTGCTTTTAATAAACATGAACAATTATGTTATTGGAATAATTTAATCAATTAAAATTACATGACACATATATTATGCTTCACATTCCTTCATCATGACTAATATTGAATAATTTAAAGCCAAGGTTGGAAGAACCTCTACGTTATTACCATAAAGAACATGACCTAATGAGAAGTCACTGCGAAGCGAAGGCATATAAGGAAGAATTTTAGCACTTCTATAAAAATTCTAGACAGGATTAAATTAACGTAGCAACATAAACGACATAAATAGCCACATAAAGCAAAGTATTTAAGAATTCTCTTAAATACCCAAACAGCACGCGCAAGTTAAAATCTCAGGAACGCTACTAAATCATTGTTTAAGTAACTAATATTTAAAAAAAGCTTTATAAGATACGGCTTTAAAGAAATAAAATATATCTCCCTTCAAATAAAAAACAGATTAATTTGTAAGGAACGTGATTCCAATCTGTTCCTGTCCCAAGAGGGCTTGTCCAGTGATATAAATGAACATTTACTAAGTTCTCTCTCGAAGCTTCACTTTCATTTGCTTCCTTTAAAGTAATTTAGAAAATGGTGCAAAATTAATTTCTGTTTTTACTTTATATTTTAAAGCCTTACGTCTGGATATATTACAGATATTTACATAGAACCTCAAGTTCCGTGTGGTTACGGAGTAAGAATACAATACGTCACCACCCCATCTCATCCCATGGGTCTCGTAAAAACCGACTAAGGGACTGTTAGTGAATATTATCTTTACGAAATAAAAATAAAGGAAAACTTGAAATTAAATCCTATACTAATCCGTCTGGTCAGCGTGGTATTAGTACGCCAAGTATCCCTCCGTCACGGCAGGAGGCCTGTCCTCGCAGTAGGACATTGATGGTCTGTTATGTGGAATATTTTCGGCTCTGATGACAAACATACCCATATGAATGTTAATGAAATTTATTACCAAGTAGTCCTTTCCGAAAAACCATCTAGGGAAGTACCACTACTGCACCCGCTCAATCTACCACTAAGCACAATCCAGCGCCCTATGCAAGGATAGCTAACTAAATGTTTTCTGAATTCCTACAACATAGATATCAATAAAGAGTTTGCTGAGTCCCAGAGTAAAATAATACATGATGCCCGGATCCCCAAGATTCTTATTTACTGTTTAACCGATCTTTCGATAAAAATTTTACCAGTACGCGATTTATGCATCAATTGGAGCATAACTTGTAATATAAAAATACCGTAATGTGTAGTTAATATTACATTTATTAATCAAAGTTGTACAAGGCGCGGTTCTTGTTCTAATAACCATACTACCACTCCTTGCATACCACTCCTTGTAATAGCCAACATTAAATATTGCTAAGTCTCAGCATTTAGCATACATTTGACTGTCTACTCGACTGCTAAAGGGGTCTTGTACGAGGCCGCACGAGGTCTCTGGTTCGAATCCCAAGAATTTTTTTGATTCACGAATTATTATATTGAGCCTAGATGTTTGTTGTGTACCTACGTTAAAAACGTAAACACAGGACTCGGACCTAGTTCGGAGTGCACTCAAAATAAAAACAAAATTTGACGGTATACATTCAAACATTTGATTTTGCGAATTGGTACAGACATTTAAGCAGGAAAGAGATCAGTTACCATTTCTTTTTATGTGTATAACATTAAGTCATTCGGCTTAATGCTTGCAGTGAGACGCGGAAGCGAAACTAAATTCCAGCTGCTGCTAAATATAAAACGCCTGTAGCATAGAATGCTAAGTAAAGGAAACCGTTGTCGGCATCTTCTAAAAACTCGTATGAAGCTGCTTGATGTAATGTTTTAATTTTATATCATCCAAATCAAAAATTATGGTTGCAGGAATAAAAAAAAATATAGATACCACCATCCTTGTTTGTCCCAGTCGACTAATGAAGATTGACAGGCAATTAGATCGTTGCAAGATCAGGGACACTTTAAAAAAATCCTTTTCCAATTCGTCTCACCATCGTGGTCTTCGTAGACCAAAATTTCATCAATCAATATGGCCTGGCCAAAATTGTGAAGTGGGAATTGCTTTAAATAAGGGAAAACCAAGTACAAACACCTTGATCTATTTATAAAACATAACCACATAAATTAGTGTATATGTTAAGGTAAAAACAAATTAATAGGTAAGTATAGGTAAATTATCTTAAAGAGATTTTTGCATTTGTAGTTGTGTACGGTCAGCACATAAGGAAATAAATAATTGAGAACTTTTATATTTTTTACACTTTTTATAGTCAGTTACACCAACTGCATCAAATAACATTAAACAATGATAAGCTAGAGACTAAAATAGTTAACAATCATTACCATAATATTTAATTCTAATCTTCTTTAACTCCAGACATTTCACTCTCATTCTCATCCCCACTTTCATCAGATGAATCATTTGTGTTTACAATAATTCGTTCTGATATTATATCTAAAACCTATACTACTACAGCTGCAAAAATCTCTCTAAACTAATTTTACCATACGATGCCAAAGTTTACTTTGGGCATATATCATCATCGGAACATTTTTATTTAACAATGTTAAAATAATAAAATATTAATCAAAAAATATTACACAAAATAAATACTTAAATAATAAAAATGTGACAGACCTTATTTGCTGACCGTATAGTGGAATTCAAATTTCAAATTTTGAATCCGTGTACATATACGAACACTACTACAAATGCAAAAATCTCTCTAAGATAATTTACCTATAATACATGTAGCTAATAATATAATATTTCCTTGTTTCAGTTCGCAGCCTGCAGCATAATAGGGAGCCATACGCCGCGGCGGAAAGACGGGTGCGAAACGCACTCGTGGTACGTATTTATTAATTAATTTGATACCTTATTAACTGCGCAAGTAGTTTGAGTTTTGAATAGCACATGGAATTAGGAAAAGATGTCCTATTTGGCCTATATCTATGAGTACACTTCTTCATCTCACACTTTTATATCTCGACCGATCCTTCCATGTATGAGTGGGAAAATAATAAGAACTGTAAATGACGCTTTATATTAAAAGCTCATGAATAAAAGACCCTCTGCTATGCACGCAAATGGACCTACAGAAAGCTCAAACTGTATCTCGGAAACTACTGAACTGATTGGGATGTAACACACATCGGCATGTGCACAAATATTTATTAATAACTTTGGCTAACGACTTCACAAAGGATTTTGAAAAAAAGATTAGGTTAGGTTTGCGAGTGTCATGGTGTAGCTATGAAATATTTTCTAAAATGAACGAAACCGAGTAGTCCCGAGCACAAACGAGAAAAGCCGAACTATGATATGACGTCAAACATAAGTAGAATGATATCTTTATTCACAGTAATCACGTACACGGTCAGATCCGTGCCGAGGTTCTCGCAAATCGAATTAAACTGTTCTGCACTAGTTGAATATATAACTGAGCTAACATTTAAATCTTACTACCATATTATATGTAGATACAGTATACATTGGTATGCTTGTACAGTCAACTGCAAAATGTTAAAATAATACAATGGCATTCTTTAAAAAGGCTGGATCTGTGGCTTCTGAAATCGACGTGCTTCTATTATACTCGTATGTATGAATGAAAATGAAGCCAGCAACATTTCTGTATAATTTCAGACTGCAGCTTGTCTTTTGTCTCTCGTCTTCCTAGATTAGCAACATGCATGTTTTAGATCTGGTGTTCAATGTATCTATGTATTACCAAAATTGACATTTAAACAGCCTATAAATACGGAGCGCACGCCGTGTATTCTTCCTTCTACACCAGACGAAAGTGATATATTGTTGCTTTACGTAAAATCAATAGCTTTTCCATTTGACTGTACATGAATACGCTACCGTATGTCTAGATCACGCAGTAATCCTCTCTACCTACCTCACAGTGGTTAGATAGAAGATAAATAGTACATTGTATCTGCACCACTCAGTCAATTAGGCAGGATACAGTTTTGGCATTCTTAATAATATTCTTCTACATTTGTTATTGTTAGTAACTGTCGGGGTGCGACCATTTGTCATGGCGCGGCGTCGTGTTTAATGTATGTTGTTGACATATCTGAGACGTTTTTATCTATAGACCTTCGTTTTAGACGTTTGATTGCTATGGAATCCAAATTCGATTCCCAATCATTACAAAACTTTGTGTGCATAATTTTTAATTATCTATTTAAGTAAAAGTTGGCAAGTACAGCTTTCCATCAAATCATATTGCCTTTTAGGAAAAATTGACACAAAGCTCTATGCAAATCCGTCTAGCCGACTTGGTATTGGATGACCAACTTCATGTTAATTATATTTCCACTTTCGCTAGTACCTAAAAGAGAAAATATGCCTAATGTGAAATTTCACAGCAGTACAGTATATAAATATTTAAAACAAGTACATTTTTGTCATATTACATACAAATACCAATTTTGACACTGATTGTCAAGGCGTTTTCGTAAAAAATCTTAACAGTACTAAACTGTAAATAACAATAAAAGGATTTCTGATTGCTTACTTTTTCCCCTCACAATGCAATTTAGATTTAACTTCATAGTCAGTTAGGATCGCAGAAATCATTCGTGGGACGCGATCCAATTAAATTTTATCGTCAATCTTTTGTGGTGACCGCACATCACAACATAAAGGCAAATCAAAATCCAATTACAAGAACGACTTGTGTTAGAACACCTACTTTATTGTCGCGAAGTACTTGTGATCTTTCATAATACGCTTTTCAAAATGCTCCCGATTTTTAATTTAAATTTCTGGGTTAAATTTTTTCTATGCAGAGGACCGTATTTTGTGTTGAAAGAGGCCTATGTCTAGTATTGGACTACGATAGGCTAATTGATCTTTGTGCATAGTGGCTATCCTCTATAGCATATTGGTTGAGTTCATATAGGTAATATCTACACTGACAGATTTCCTGGGTCTTATTCCCGCTCAAAGCAAATCTTTGTGAGCTTCAATGTGAATGTTTGAATTGGTCAGAGTGTTTACTAAATTTACTAAAAAGAGTTCTGCAGTAACAAATAATAAACATTTTAGTTGCAAACATAGCTTTTAAGCTCAATCAAAGCGAGCTAAGCTGCCAACTAGCTACAAAACGTAAATACCTATATTTATATTGTCACAGCCCATTTACACCAGTACGTAGACTCCATTTGAGTTAACCGCGCACCAATCAATTAGTTCGACGTACTTCGGACTAGTTATTCGAATAGTGCTCGACTTGTAGTGCATATTGTTAAGTCCTCTAGACAGAGTGTCGCTGCCTTACTTTGCTTTTGTTGTAACTTTCATATGATAAAACGTATGCCTGCTGTCTGACACAATTTATGTTGTTCGCCAAATACCTTTTGCTTTTCATAACGGTTCAATTCTCTTAGAACATTGATGAGATTTGTGTTCTGTTCTGGAACTTTGTCGTGGAGATTCATTGACTCAGCCAGACTATTGATATGTTGTATATATTTTGTTCCAATCCCACTCATGACAATTATTTGCCGTGGATGTTCTTTTGTTTCCGTGAATGAAGATTCCGCAACATCAGCTTTCTTGTTCCCTAGTGAGGGAAATGTTTTAAAACAGTTTTAAAATAAATATTGACAATGGAATTCCTCTGACTACGAAACACAAGTGTATGTAGGGATTATCTATGCATCAATTGGTCGATGAAGCCAATGAATATAAAGATTACGACGGCATACAAGCTCTACTGTTGCTCTGTACTTTCTCATTAATGGAAATAGCAGAAGAATTATACTTATTTAGTGGTGCTTGTCAGATTCATTCTTCAGTGATGTTGTTTATACACTGTCAATGTAAAGAAAAATTTTCGTCTTTTCATAATGACTAAATAGATTTATTAGCTCTGGAATATACCGAAAGTGGTTTGCAAATTCGACATGGTACCTGTTTTATAGAAAGTATAACTTTTTATATGGCAAAATCAAGAAATACAATATGCAGAACGAAATTAGTTGTTTGACTGGAGCATTTGTTTTAGTAAAATACCCAACACAACCTATACCTACATCTTTATTTTATCTACATGAAATAACGATACAAAACTAAACAATAAATTATTTTTATTACGTTTATAAATATAAAAGACACTTTTTATCACTAAGGAGCTATTGTTTCGGTAAAATTACTACCCTCGCTGCCTTAACAATTTCTGGTGTGTATTTCTCAAGGGACGCTATAAATTTTAATATCAGGAAACTTGGATATTTATAAACGAGCTTTTTTGTAAAAGTATAATATTATTTATTTTTATAACGGGAGATTAATAACACAGTGCAAGGACGGCTATTTCCTCTAGTGATGAAGGAAACTTAACTATTATCACGTTAGCTCTAGCTCTCTTAGTCAGATTTCATGACACCCATGGGATGTGATAGAGTTGCAAATCATATATTCCTACTCCGCCATGAGGTATAAAGTAAAATAAAGCTATTTATATAAAATTAAGTTGGTTTTTAAGCTTGAGTTACGCTCTGTTGCTTGTATTGACAAAGTTCTGTGAACTCACTTTTTTAGACTTGCTCGGTTGAGTCTTTTGTTAATAGAAAATATTTATATGTATTATTTTTAGAACAAAACCATTGCGTATTCGAAACGAAAGGGGTGACACGCTTGTACTTGCTTCCTAGAAATAATAATAATATCTCCTTCTGGAGACTTGTGTTTACATTCGCCGACACAGAGAATTCTTAACTTATTAAGAACAGAACGTTTTAAAGACAACTTCTACTATGAATCGTGTTTTATATTGCGGGGATATTAACAACTGTATAACAATACTCAATACTCAATACTCAATCATTTATTGCATTCCACAATGTTTCATTTATAGGTGTAAGTAAGTACATATCAGTATCAATTGTAGACCCTGTCGGGCACAGCAAAAAGGTAGGAGAGAGGATGAAGGCGCCAATAAATTAAATTAAAATCTTGTTATTAATATAATTCTTATGTGAGATTTGTGACAGGTGATTTTGTGTGAGTGTTGTGTAAAAGTATGTTGTGATGTAGGTGTGTAGGTTAGATTAGTGTATGTACACAGTCTTTGAATTAGCTTTTAATAAGTATATTGAATTCGATAATTCGAAATAATTATAAATCAAATAAATAAAATAAAATTGGGAAATGTCAGTAAAAAAAAAAAAAAAAAAAAAAAAAAAAAAAAAAAAAAAAAAAAATTAAAATAAAATTAATACTAAATCAAACTAAAAATTAAATCAAAAATTAAATTAAAATTACATATTAATTATTGCAATAAATTCTATATAAATATGTCATTTAAATAATCATTTATATTGTAATAGGATTTATTTATCAAAAATTGTTTTAATTTATTCATAAAAATATTAAATTGGCTTTCATTTCTTATTGCTTCTGGTAATTTATTATATATTTTTATAGACATAACTAGAGTACCTGATGAATGCATTGCAATTCGTGAAGATGGAAGGTTAAGCCTATTTTTGTGTCTTAAAATGTATGTTTTTTGCTTGTCTTCCCTTTTGCTGTAAAAATGTGGGTTTTCTCGCACAAATTTACATAATTCTAGAATATAGAGACTTGGTAGTGTGAGTATTTCTAACTTCTGAAAGTGAGGTTTGCAACTTTCTTCTTGATGAATATTTACTAGTATTCTAATCAATTTTTTCTGTAGGGTAAATAAATAAGGTGTTTCTGAACTGTTTCCCCATAAAATGACACCATATTTCAACCACGCATATGCGTAGGCGTAATATGTGGACAGTGCGGTTTTCAAGTCAGTTGTTTTTTTGATCTCACGTAGCGCGTACGAGAATTTTGACAATTTGGCTCTTAATTTATCAACGTGAGGTTGCCAATTTATGTGTGAATCTATTTCTATGCCTAATAAGGTAGCTTTATTTACTAATTCTATTGTATTGTTCTGGTATTTAAAGTTAATGTTTATTGGAGTTTTCTGTCGAGGAAAAAATGTTATAATTTTTGTTTTTTTGTAATTTAACTCTAAGTTATGTTGTGACATCCATTTTGTGGTATCATTTAATAATGAATCTAATTGACAGTTTAGGTTACTATTACTATCATATGAACTAATTATAGTTACGTCGTCGGCAAATAAAATACAGGATTGGTGTATATTTTTTGGAAGGTCGTTGATGTAAACTAGAAAAAGAAAACATCCTAGTACACTTCCTTGTGGTATTGAGGCATACACCAATTGTTTATTTGATTTTATTGTTTCTATCTCGTTTGTTTGATGGTTGTAACTCTCAATTTCAACCAATTGTTCACGTCGGTCGAGATATGATTTAAACCATTCATAACAGTTGCCACGTATTCCTATATTATATAATTTTTTTAATAAAATGTCAAATTGTACTCTATCATAAGCTTTAGTCACACAACAAAGACAGATAATGTCCAAGATCAAGACAATTAATTTGTGGATCCAGTAATAATTGTATCCTCATACAGCCACGCCACCTAACAGCCAAATAGCTGACTGACACAAATAATTAAAACGATCTAGAATATTTAGTCAAAGTTAGTGTTCGTTGGAATTTAGTAAAGTTAGTATTTGTAATTGCCTATGATAGCTTATACAAGCTCTTTGCATAAGTAATTAAAGGTTTACTTCACGTTCGTAGATGTTATTTAGCCGGTAAATTCTTACTCAAAAGCAAATCATTAAGTAACAATAATATAATTATTCATTTATTAAATACCTTATCTAACTATATCAACTCTTGGAATAGAAAAAATATTCCCATTTTAATTACTTTGCATGATTACTTGAAGGAAGTGACTGTGCACTGTAGCCAAAATCTAGAAATGTACATGAATACTCACTGGATAAGCTACCTTGATCTTCCAAAAAATATGAATTCCAATATTAACCTAGTGAATAAACCTAAACATAAATACGACTCAAATATTTTAAAAGATATTTGTTGTTACTATTTAGAAACAGAATACAATCATTTTTACCAAATATTCACTGATGGGTCTAAAGCTGGATCCACCATTGGTGCAGCTATTTTCGATCCTCAGCAAGACTCTTATGTACTTTTTAATCTATGTACCACATTGTCAATAATGCATATAGAACTACTTGCCATAAGCGAAGCACTCTCTTATATCAGCTCTGTTAATTTTAATAAATTTGTAGTGTTAACAGACTCGAAAAGTGCGTTGCAACATATAGCTCGCTGTACCTCGACTTTTCGAGGAACACCTATTGCTTACACTATTATAAAACAAATTTTAGAATTGGAACAAGGTGGCAAAGTAATTCGGATTCAATGGATCCCATCTCATATAGGTATAGTAGGTAATGAGAGAGCTGACTCTCTGGCTAGGCAGGCTTCTTTAATAGGTATACCTCTCTCAGTTGTACCTTTTCATTCGGAGTGTCTATATTTAGTAAGAGAATTCTGTCATAAGGCTTGGAAAGAATATTTTAATCGCAGATCATTAGAGAAGGGTATCTGGTACAAGACCATACAACATGAACCGTTGACAAATTCTTGGATCAATAATTGTACACTCAACCGAAAGTACTCTGTAACAGCTATGAGACTTCGATCCGGACACATTCCAACAAGAAAATTTACCTACCTTATGGGTATATCACCATCTCCTAATTGCGAAGTATGTGGAGTAGTGGAGGACATACAGCATATTCTGTTGGAATGTGTTAGGACCGAGCTATGTAGGGAACATTTATTTAATAATGATACTCGTACTTACAATGTTGGTATATGTAATAATATTTTAGCTAGCCCTGAATCAGAGCTAGCTAAAAGTCTGTATAGTTTATATTTTTCTAGTTTAATTTAAAATATTTGTATACATAAATGTAATGTGACTATGACGGAGCGACATAGTCAAATTGTGACAAAGCTCCTTAAATAAAGATTAAAAAAAAAAAAAAAGTAATTAAAGGTTTGTGTACGAGGTTATATACCGAGTTTATTGATTATGTACAGTGCCGAGTTACACTGAAAGTTTTAATGATCAATACATTGTAACTTTTGTAATACGTGTATGTACTTTATGGTGTTCGTAATATCGCTCATTATTGTCTTATTGTAGGGAAGGGCCTTCTTGGCCTATTAATACTATCGGTGCATATACCTATTTTAAATTTTTGATCTTTTGTTATGGGTAGAGACTGGAGATATCTGCAAAAATTCTCATCATCGGCTTTAACGACACTTGCGGGATGTCATGCCAAAAGTGTATTATTTCTTTATTTCCACACTGGTGAAAAAGCTTAGATGAAGCCAGGAGATATCCAGCAGTTGACGTGTCTATAGGCTGAAATGAACGTGAGGATACAGATAATAAATATGCTTTAAATTAATTATGTTCTCGGTTTTAATGTTAACAATTAAGTATAATTTATTAATTAATATTTTTAAAAAGGTTATTAAACGAGTCTCCATTTACAAATTCATTTGTTCCCCTTTTACAAAATACTATAATTACCATAACAATTAATGAGGAATAAAAAAAGCAATAAAATTTTGGTTAATATAACTTACTATTAAATCTTTGCCAGTAATTAACTTAGCAAATAAGGAAAATTGTTTATATTTTTTAAATGTACCTTCATTTGTTATTTTGTAAAATACATTTTTTACATTACGTTAAACAAAAATGTCATGCAAGTACAATTACTTTATTTTATTTTTATTTTAAAATAAGAAATAATTGAGGAAAACGTTTATAAATTACATATTAAAATTTGTTAAGTCGTTTACATCCTGAATTCAGTATAATAATATTAATATTGTGATGAAAAAATATGATTTAAACTGACAAATTATTATAATTATATTATTTTTCTGTTCTACGTGTGGTGTCACCATACACGGTGTCACCACTCAATATCATGTGTGTCATAAAACGTGAGATGAAAACCCAATAACTATATAACATACCTACACTTACATATTACGAGGTAGGTATACCTATGAAAAAGTTTTTTTAAATGTTCAAACAATACTTTGTTATTAATACACGTAGAAAATTTAAAAGTATAACAAAATTAACCTTTGCATTATATTAATTTAAAGGGTTTTCATGCATATTTGATCCCACTAATGGATCCCAATAATGGCGATGCTTTTGAATGTCTATTAATAAATCTTAACAGTAAAACAAGCTCATACTATATTATTTATTATATTCTTTACTCAATTCATTTTTAAATCTAATAAATGCCCCACTACTAAGCTAAGGTATGTATTGTTTACTATACATTGTTATTCGAAGCATTCTCTGTTCGATCATCCGCGAAGCCATCCAATTCGTCACGCCAGCTGTATCTAGGCCTACTACGTTTTCTTTGTATCGTTTTATATTACGCGATTTATTAAACATTATTTCGTTATAAAGTAAGTAAAATTAGATTGTAATATCATTTAAATTTCCTATTTCGTTGCTAGTGAACTATTATTTGTTTAACGTAAAAGTTATTTTAAGAGACCCCCGTCTTTTGAATTTTTACTGACAATAAATATCTGAATAAAATACAGAGTGAAAATTTGGCACCAGGCTCCCAATTCTTGATCAAAAGCTTACTAATAAACCGTTATACGTATATTTTTTCTAATTTTCTTTATCCTGCACCTGCAAAATGAAAAATGCGGCAATCATCATGACAAGTTCATACATAGTTTGAAGGTAATAACCAAAGGTGACAAAATAATCATAACCAAAAACTAAGTTTTGTTCAAATGACCAAGTCGTTGATTAGTTCTATTTGGTTTAACTTCGGTGAGACGTGCCCGGCATGTTAAACGCTTCTTAGTTACGAAACTGTATTGGTATATCGTGCTTTGAGTCTTGTCTAAGTTTACTAGGAATCGTACGTGTATCGTACTGCCTTGTGGACTGTAGTAAGTGAATACTATGCACTGTCACTATGTAGGATAACAGAGTCGTTTAATACTACACCTTAAAAAGAAATGAATAAAGTTGATTGTGCAATGTTATTAGTAAAATAATATAATACCTCTACAAATTTCCAACATCAACAAATCACAGATGTCTAGTTTGAACAAGGTCTATGTTACAATCACGAATTGGCTTTAAATTCAAAACATTAACTACACACAGTACACGAATGTATTCGCAATCACATAACACACAGTTGATAAATCTAAATGTATTATTTACTGATGATGTCTGCACACACAAACACAGAACTAAATCACAATTTGCACTAATGAATTAGATTCGAAATTGAGCTTTGACGGAATGCTAATTAGTGAAAAATAACACGGGATTTTGGGATTAAACAGATGTGATTGTGTATTTACGTATAATAAACTGTTTTGATTTAATACAGTAGTGTACGCCGAATAATATCAAATCAATAATAATACACCTTATTAGGTCTTTTTAATTTTATTTTACAGCTCAAAACTGTAATTAATATTATGTTTTAATGAATCCTGATTTTCGGATCGGTGAGAGAGTCACAGGACCTATGAAAGTAGACATATTTAAGAAAGCCAACGTCTAGCAGTTACTGTCCGTTGGCTAATACGATTGAAAAGGACTTACAGCACATCGCTTGTCGAATATCAAAAACTAAACAACGATTAATATGCCTAACCAAGCCCAAGTTATAAATCGATAGACTGCGAAACAAAACAACCATAGACCTTCAAAGTATTTAACATCGATATTGATGTACCTACAACAGTAGTTGGAAATTTCAGAGTAGCGTTCACTAGTGTATTCGATGCACGACCTCCGGCCGACACCGTCACCGCTAATCAGACTATCTCGTGACTGCTCAACTGCGGTCTGAATGTATGCCCTCCTAACTGGAAAATCGGGGACGGTAATCGATTGCATTGAAACACAATAAAAGCTTCGTCTCAATCACGTTTTTGTAATTCAAAAAGGTTTCAACTACCTTCCAGTTGGGATTTGTAGACGTTCATTTTATTTGTTTAGTTACTTTTTCAACTCACCTTTTTCTTTATTCAGGTAATGTTTATTTAGGGAAAGTGGCGTGTAAATAGATGTACACTTTTTAACACTTAATTTCTTTTATTTTGCGACAGAGACATTTTAAAGTAAAAGCAATAAATAGGCAGTTTTTTTTAATTTACAGTATAATTATGTTTAAAACACCCTATCTATCTATCTTATTTCATGGGCGCCAATTAAAGGAAAACAAAAGAAATAAAACTTGACTTAAAAAGGCATGCCAAACTGTCTGGCCACCATGGTATTGAAAGGCTTTTATAGTCGCTGTGTTTCGTTACTAGAGGAGCCTATCTCGGTCATGGTTACTTAATCAGCTGGATGTGAACTGACGTATCGTAACTAGATAGTTTTTAAGTTGCCAGTCTTAGGTTTAATTAAATTCCTTAGCAGATTTATGCGGTACCCATAAATCGAAAAAAGATTTCATAATCAGTCACCAAACTTCCAACTTGTTGCGTTAACCCAATCAAAAACAGACAAAGCCTCATATAAAAGCTAGTATATAAATAACTATACTTAAATAAAGTCCCATACATGTGAAAGGATATTGTGTCGTACGTGATGGTCATAATAAACTTGTTATGGCTTTCAACTCACGTCCTTCTGGATGCCTGGCTGTATGACTTGGACATATATGACACTATGAATAAAGAAAAATCATTGCTCACTAAATTGTGTTTGTGGACACCAATTTGGATGGTTATAATTTTGATGGAGCGTTTTTTACATTTATGTGATAATATAGAAAAAAAACCTTTAATCATACAAGCTTAAAAAAATACTATGCTACATAATATTCAAGGGGAACTTAATACTATAGATACGATGGAAAAAATATTTTGTCCAAATAGCCCTTTTTAATCTTTCTAAAACGCAGTCAAATCTCGCCTACTCATAACCCTTTTCGAGTCACCTTTACCCTTTATCTTTATTTTTAGCTGAACCTAAAAAAATTCAGAGTTAACGGATTATACATACGAAAGTCAAGTCTAATATCATCATTCGTGTTAAAAAAAAACACTGTAAAAAGTTTACGTCACGGTAAAGTAGTTGTTACAAGATGGCTCCCTGAGGAACTCCACATTATTGTAGCAGAAATCCCTAGAAGCTTTTTCTTTTAAAATTCTCGAACATGTCTACGTAGTTGGACTGTTACTATCGGAAACTTCGATGCGTCTTTCTAACTTGATAGCTTTAAACTTTGTTTTCTCTGCTTCCTATTCAAAGGCGCACGCTTCCCGGACGTGACGTCATCGATCTACGGTATTAGTCCGCTTACGAGCCATTTAGGGCTTGAGAACACGCGATTGTTCAAGCTTCGTTACTGTGGATTGGTTTGGAAAAAAAATGCGTTTGTTTTTGCCTGTAGCAGTATATTTGCTAGGATTTTCTATTTATTAGTAAGATTTTTCTACCCCGGTTGTTGGTTTTTATGTAATGATTTATTTTTATAAGTTACTCAGGCTACTTAATGCTAGCAATCTCTGAAGCTCATGTACAGTGTAAACATGGAATCTGTAGGTATCGCTATTACGTAAATGTTGAGCAAAAGGTAATTAGGTGGTCTTCGGCAATTTAATAATAAAGACGAAACAATATTAATTTTATTCGAACTTAATAACAAATCTTAATCATCACCTTGAGGTACATAAATTCACGACATAACAAATATGAGCTCTTAACACAACGTTGATCACGTAGTCCAATATTTGCAGAAACGAATTCCCAAGTTAATTGAATATTTGCAAAGGGGCGAAACAAGCGGAAAAAAAGGCGTAATATAAAGTGTCTGCTGCATTCCTAAGTTTATATTCCTGAAACGAACCTCTATAGAGCATGAACATTTAACGAAGAGAATAAAAAGTTTAAGTTCAAGTGCTGGCTGGTTCAATGAAGATTGGATTGAAAAAAAATTACTGAAACTGCGAATAAGATGAACGTTTACATCTAGAAGAGTTATTGGATCAGAAGTTGTTTTACTTAGTAATAATTTAAAGTTTATGCAGTTTGTTCTCTTTTGTAAAGTTAGTAGTAAATAACACTATTAGTGTTTATGAAACTTTACCAACACTAAACAGAGTTGGAAGCTTCTTTGTAAAATATTATACTTATAAACTATCGTCTTTTAACTCTGGAAATGGGATTTTGACGATACATGCTGGACTTACTACGAGTAATGTATGGATTACTTTAAAAAGGCACTCGCAAAAATAATATCAATAAAATATCTAAAATCACATCACTAAGGCAAATTGTCTATCACATTATTTTAACATTTAAATTAAGAAAGACCACAATGCATATTAATGAGACGGGCTTTAGAAGTCCAAGTGGATGTTCTGAGCTTATCTGTTCGTTCTGCTTTATAACTGACACTATTGTCTACTCGAACTGGTTACGACCAAACTTTTAACTTCCTTTTGATATTAACGAAAGATAATATGACCATAATGCATATTCATCGACGTCAAAACAGTTTCGAACTCCTTATTTGAAATTGACTTGTAGTTTTTTATGTGCCAAAAAAGTATAGGTACAATAGGATTTCTTCCATAATAAAAAATATTAACATTTTTATGTCGAACGATCAGTTATAATGAAACCACTATAACTGTCTAATTAAATACTTTATTAGACTGTAATCCTTGAGATCGGTACGCTAAATCGTATAGTACTTTGTTAATAACTAAACGTTTGCGAAAATTCAGGTGTGGCGCCGATAAAACCATAGTGGCACGCGATTCGAATGTATATCAAAATCTTAACTATTATAATAGGTACGGCCTTCAGATGATGAAAGCTGATTCTACTGAAGTTTTTCTTTCTTGTATAACCAAAACCCATTTGCGTAGATCGTGATTTGTAGTTTTCCGATGTATCGAAATTTATTGGTTTACATTTTGAATTGTTTTCTGGTTCGCAATATGAACCTGGCTTCGTTTGATGATGCGATACGTGTTTCTTGTCAATTTGTACTGTGTTCTTAAATAAAAACTGTTGTCTAAATAAACCGTTGGTAGGTATTTTAAAACAGTGCTGTTTTGTTTTATTAGTAGTTTTAATTTGCTTTTGTTTGTGTGTTTTATGTGTACCTGTGATACATCATGGTGGTTAATAAAAATAAGCTTCAAATATATTGTTAATTTCTTTATTTCAACGGACTGATAATATTAACGAAGTCACCATAATAATTAGTTGTATTAGAGAATGATCAAGTTGCCAAACATGGCATAAGCAGGTCAAAATTCTGGATAATTGTACAAGAGTCTGCTTTGTCCGTTACCAAAGTCGCTAAGGCAAATATCCAGAAGAGTAATAAAATTTAGTTATTTTGATAAATTACAACATATTTAAATTAATAGGTTAATAAATACCTTTGATAATGAGTTGAGTACCCATTTAGATACCTCCTTTTCTTACATTTTTATTATTCGCTACACACAATACGAGTATGTCATGAAGACATTTTGACAGAATTTTATAAGCCGAGTTCATTCATGTTATTTATAGTTTGCAAATATTTGGAGTAGCGTGACGACTGACGAACACTTTGATCTCTAGATGTTTCCACTGCCTGTGTTGTATTCACGTAAATACCGTCTACCTTTATATGCCTTTTAGTCATTAAACGTGTGTTTTGTGTGACTTATTTTGAAAATTTCTAGCAGAAATACCTGCTATAAATGTGTCATATTTAGCACATACAATCGGTTTTACTATAATATTAATGGTCCTAATTAAATTTATTTTATAGGCTTTGTCACTTAGCGACCACATCGCCTAAACGTGGGATCCTATAAAAGAAAAGCAAAACGATTTTGACCTACAAACATTTTCTTTTGGCTACGGTGACTACTCATCTTAAGATTGTTTACCACCCAGTGGTAGGTTAAAAAAATGTTGTGGCGGTTGCTCTTTTAGCCAGCTGTCAGCTCTCAAAATGTCAGATTTTTTTACTTCTCATACTCTGTTTCTTCATCTTAGCTTAACAAAATAACGCATACTTTATGCAGTAGCTTCTATCAGGTGTCGATACAAAAAATTATTATTACAAACAATTTCAATAGCTCATTTTACGCACAATTTCAAAAGAAAATAAAGACATTAAGATCTATAAAAGATAATTACAGCAAAATTCAAAGCTATAGAGCTAATACATCACCGTGGGTATACCATTAATCATATCCCGGCAAGTAACGTCGCTCAGCTATTAATCCTGTAACCGATTAGGGCCACTTTCAATCAAGATTGTTTGCCTGCCTGTGCCAAGTTTGCCTAGGAGCGCGTTGATTGACCCACTTAGTTGGAACTTTATATTGTGGACGTCTTTTAATTGCTTTCTAAACATGTGTGCATGACACATAATGTACGAGTACGTATTGCCAGTTTTAACTGTTCGTATTTTTGAATAATAAGGTTCTTTTACTTTACCTGTAGTTATAATGTTGCCGTTCTGTTTTGACTTGAGGATAGTTACATAATACAAATTTAAAAAAAATATATGTGTGTTTATAAATTTTTAATTACAATTACAAAACCACCCTTCCACAAAAAAGTTGCTACCGATTACAAAACTTACGCAATGTTATTTACCTACATAGATGATTTACCGTAAAACTGCATATTTTTTTTAAATAAACACTATTTTGCTTTATTAAATTAATGCTTTAAAAAAAAACCTTGGAAGTAAACTTGAAAATAACACGAATAAAACTTAATTCAGAACCTCCTTCTCTTTTTTAAGTTGTTTCAAAATTGCTTGTAACTTATCGAACATAATAGTAGTCATATGTTAAGTTACAACCTATGACCTACTTTCAACAGTCGCATTCACATGACCCCTAAACCCAACCATAAATAAATGTTTCCCTACATTAACTATTAAACAAATCGTAACAAGCTTACCCTAACTTATTTATTGGCCAATAAAAACCCAATGTACTTGTGTATGTGTGACGAATTAAAGATTCTGGCGTCTTATAGGCGCGCAGCCTCCGAGATGGCGATGTCGACCTAATTGTTGGCCATTCAACGACACTCAACACGGATGCTGTTGGCAACCCTCGCCGGGGTGGCTCTTGCCTATCTCTTTAGATATAACGCTCTCGAATTTGTGAAAGGCACTACCTTATTTTGTTTGGGATATAATTTTGTAGGTTTTACTTATAATTCTTTAATATTTTGTATGTTTCTTATAATATAATATTTTGTGTAGCTGATTAATACCAGTTAGTATAAATAATTCATTTACTATCAATTTAAAGAAGAATGGGCAGTTTTATATGGGGTGCGTCCCATGTGTTGTAACACTTTGTGACCTATATCATTTAAAAGATCTCAGCGAGTGCTATGTTTTATTGTACGGGCATGACTCCGTATCTCGAGCAGGGAAACTGTTATAGGGTTTTAAAAAATAAAAAAAATAATTAATAATGTCTTAACTAATTGGTCTTTTAATAACTACTACTAAAGAGATTTAATGGTAGAGCCTACTTTGACCCAACACCCTCTCTGCCACCATTGTAAGCGCAGCGTTGAGAAGATTGCAGACATGTAAAATGTGATTTACGGCAGTCTTTCTGGGTAGAAGAGTTCTCAAGCTTTCAGAAACGTTTGCGCAATTACATGGACAAAGAAAAAACAGCTCCCTATGCTCCCCGTCATTTTGTTCCAAATATGACATCTGCTCTCTGCGTCCCAACCTTTGTAACATGTTGTTGACTGGCATAAACATGTTCACCTAGATTTTTTATCTATAAATATATATTTTTTTTATTAAAATTGTGTGCAGGTCAAAAGTACTGAGCTGTTAATGATAAAATAATTTTTGTATCAAATAAGGCTTTAATCGTACTTTTTTACATTTTGTGACACGGAAACACATTAAACTTATTCCACTTATAATAACTGTAGACAATTCACAGACAGTAATCGTTAGTTTAGACCGTTATTAATAAGTATTAATAAATCTCTTACGTAAATGTATAGATACGTTATAGAGTTGAGGTTGAGAAAATAAAAATCCTCATCGCATTTTTCTCTACATAGCTGTTGATGTTGATAAGGTTGTCATAATAATAATGACAGTATAAATATGGTAGTCCCTTTCTTCTCCGAATATTGATCGTCCGAAAATCACAATCCCAAACAAGTTTACTATAATCATCACTTTCCATAATGTTCGCGTATACGAAATCGTATATGACCTAATCGTCTTTACCTATAATACTTGGGTGTCCTAAAATGGGGTACTATAATTATTACATATCCTATTTTTTCTTGCTATAAAGTCACATGTCCTAAAATAAAATATTAGGGCGAAAGTCAGAAACAGTTGGTTAGGTTAGGTTAGTATGGTATGGTAAAACTAGAATATAGTATTTATGTTTTTTGAATAATTTAGATTGTGATGGTTACAGCAAAATAAATTAGGTCATGTTATGTTTAGGGATTTAGGTTTTCGGACAAGTGATATTATATGACATGAATTTAGGGCTAGCTACCATTCGGACATATGATGATTAGGACACAAAATGTTGTGACACCTTAGATTATGGATAAAAAACTTATGAGACAAAATAGAGAACCTATAAATATACAACTCATTTAAATATACCTGTTTTATTCACATATCTTTCAATATATATTGAAAACACGAAAGTACAGCTCAGCAACAACACTCAGCCAATAGGCGTCCATTGCTGGAGGTGGGCCTCCTGCAAATATTTTTACTTTGCCGATCCTGTGACTACCTTATCACTTGGCGCCACCCCGATATCACGCGATATACGCGGTCGCTTTTCGAAAACTTTTCTCCCTCATCGTCATTTGTAAGTTCTTCGTGCTATGTCACCCCTTTAACGGGCAATCCTGAGTGCTCTATCGGTCGCTTTAGTTCTCCTGCGGATTATCTCACTTTTGATTCAATTACGCAGGCCAACTCCCAATAAAGCTCTCTCCATTCCCCTGTTGATGACCAAAAGCCTTGTGATTTGACGAGTGACCCCCTTCTCGAAGTTGGACTTATCTGGTCTGATTGTCCCAGGTAAATACATTCGAGGACAACTTTGAGTGTAGCGCCTCCAACCGTGATTGAAGTGGGTGCAACATGAACATTTGCCATGATCTTGGTCTTGTCCGTGTCCATTTTAAGGCCCACTTATTGAGAGATACTATTAGGGTCATCGAGCATTATATTGAGGTCCTCCTTGGTCTATGACATGACACCATTTTCGTTATACCTCGCTGCAAATTCATAGTTCTTGATAATCCATCCTCGAGACAAGCCAACATAATGGCGTTTCCGTATACTTAAGCACTGCAGTATTATGAAATATCGTTGGTGTACTTGGCATCGTTGGAGAGACTGCAACACTACACCAGTAAGTTTATAATGGCATCTACACTAAGCGCAAACTTATTTGACCGACCTGAAGTTGTTGCAACTGACTGAGCAGATGTCATATTTGGAACAAAATGGCGGGGAGCATAGGGAGCTGTTTTTTCTTTGTCCATGTAATTGTGCAAACGTTTCTGAAGGCTTAAGAACTCTTCTACCCAGAAAGACTGCCGTAAATCACATTTTACATGTCTGCAATCTTCTCAACGCTGCGCTTACAATGGTGGCAGAGAGGGTGTTGGGTCAATGTAGGCTCTACCTTTAAATCTCTTTAGTAGTAGTTATTAAAAGACCAATTAGTTAAGACATTTTTAATTATTTTTGGCAACATTAGCTATAAGAACTTTTTAAGTAAATAAACTTAATTCATTGGCAAAGTGCACACCGCTCCATCAAAAAATAAATGTACTTATTGTTTGTTAAATTACGACGTATACTGAGTTTGTACTGAGTATAAAGCGTTGCTTAGCCTAAGAAAAAACTAAATATTGCGGTGCCTAACTCACTACAAATGTAATCAGAAGAAATGTATGGTACAGTTTAACAAACATCTCTTTAGGGATTACCTGCTTCAGAATTTAAAGATAATATACTCTGAATAAGGTAACAGGCGGTATTAATATTTAATTCTACTTCAATTTATTATTTACACTCTTTTCACACTTCATCGCTCTTTACACTGGTAACAAAATACATTCTATTGTTATACTAAAACACAGACACTTCTTGCGTATTTTCTTTAAAATAATAATAATAACACGTGAATTTGTATCAAACTATATTATTATATTCTTCTTATTCGTGTCGATTGGCAAAAACTCAGACAGTGCCGGCCCAGAATTCAGCCACAGCAACTGCATTGTCTGTAGCGGCCCATAGGCCTTGAAGGCTGCATGTAGCGAGACATCGAGAGCATTTTAAGAGGTGCGACATTGTCTGAGGGTCGAAACCACATTCGCACTGAGTTGCTGAATTCTCAATGTAGATCCATTTATTTATATGGGGTACACAATTTTATTTTATTTTATTTTATTTATTTGGGACATAAAACAGTTACACGTTATAAACACAATACCACATATTTGAGCGCAGGGTCAAAAGGTTTGTCTGCAAGCTACCACTAGATTCGTAAATGGGCTTAAACCATGAGAAGAATCTGGAAAAGACACAACAACTCTATTCATGTCTAGCCTTATTGTTGCGTTAGATTTTTCTTGTTTCATCAGAGTGGTACAAACGGAGCCTCCGTTTGTGCCAATGTGTTTCCATACAAATGTTTTCCAATTGATTAACAATACCGATTTTAAATATAAGCCACACTTGAATGAAATTGTCATTATTACAGTTAAATTCGTCATGTAATACTTATAACTGGATAAACTTGTTCTGTTATCGTATACAGACACATGTGACTTAGTTTTGAATGGGGATTATGATAACTCCTACTATAAATGAAATTTCTTCTTTCATTAAACTCTATAATTCAGTAGTAATTAAAAATGCTTGCATTTGTAAATATACATGTAAGTTGTATTTTGTACCCCTAAGAATGTTACTTTAATAATCTTCGTCATTTCTATCTCGTCATTTTTATCTCTTAATACTTCTGATCCAGAAGACGAAATAGTCAGGCACAATATTTTGTACAAAGTCACTGCCTCGTGGTTAAATCCCGGAAGAGATCCCCCAGAACCAAAAGACCGTCCTGTGTACAGCCCAGTAATATGTATTAAAAACTAAATATATTTCGTGTATAAAGGTGCACAATAAAAACTAATAATCAGATAAATCTACTACTTGACAAAAAACAGAATGGATATTGTTAACTCAACGTTGTAATATACCTCCGCCTGTTTTTCGCAATGTTTATCGTAATTCGCAAAACAAAAGTGAAAATATTTATCTACCATCTAGAGGATAAGAAACTCCAACATACAGACAAATGTAAATCGAGTCCAAAAATAGCTTCGTTAAATATTTCGCCGAGCATAAATTATGTATGTACTCTTCAGTTAATTTATAAGTCGAGAGGCTACGATCAATATTAATACAGGATAAAACGATCCTTTTGATCCACACCCCTGCCTACAATGAAATAACAAAATAATGACACGATATGCAATCATCTTACACGTCAGCAATAACTTTCAGTCGAGTTGATCTTACTTACGTACCTCCTTACCCCCCCTGACCCCCTACAAACACACCCACATTGTGTATTCAGTACAGTTTATAGAGTACTTAACCCTCTCTTTTTGGCATGCCCCACCCGACAACCGTGTTCCTAAGCGGCTATTGTCGTGATCCGCACATACGTTTTTTTAATAGCTAGCTTTGTCCTCCAAAGGAAATTTTGTTGTGAAAACCTTTTTCGCTTGTAACATAAGTACCTAAATTTGTAACTTCTAACTCACTGTAATGTACGTGTTTTCTTTTTATTTTTAAATCCATTTGTTCTGATTTAACGACTTCTTTACAGTTAATTACGCCGAGAATGCTTTAATTCTTTGAAAAGGATTTTAATTGCTTCTTGTTATTTAAGTTGATGTGTTACTTTGTTGGTGCTTTGTTTGTTGGTTTAAAATTTAGTGCAGAGCAAAGCTTTTAGAATTTTGATGCTAAAATGCCCTTAGAGTTAGTTGCGTTTTCCGCAAAAATGAATTTGGTTATAAAATTGGCACTTATGAAGGAATAGTTTGGAATTTCATTCTACATTTACATTTTAGCTTGAACTGCTTGTAAGGGAATCTAGTAGGAGGTTTTCATAAGACTTTTTGATTAGTAAAAGTTGTATACTGTTTTCAGCTCTGAATTACTTGTAGGTAATTGTATAATTCCCTTCTCTTCATAAACTTATCTTAAGAATATATTCAAGAAATAATAAGCCAAAAAAAATATACTTGTTACTAAAAGAAAATTTGTTTTGACATATTTTAGCATATTTTAAGCAAGCGATCCCCCGTACCTGCTAAATTATGTATGACAATGTAATAAACCATCTGATGGCTTTATAGCCTCATAAAGAGTAATAGCTTTGCAGGTATGTTTGCTGCTGACCCCCTTTTCGAGTGATGGATCAATGAGTAAATCGTTTGATCGGAATTAGTCTGAATTAAAAATAGACGTATAAGTGATATAGGACTGATTATGCATACATAAGCTCGCGCAGTGATCTCATTGGGGTAGGCACAAATTACGGAATGAGATCTGCTACGATCCTATGAACCTAGTTTTCTTCGTCTACATACATCTACACAGAAGCACGTCGGTTTCTAATTCTTCGCTACTGTCTGTTTTTAACTGCTATAGTCGTGCAAGGTCTTGAATGTCTAGCCGAACAAAATTTTCCATTTTTGTATTTTAGTGCTCCACTAGACGATGCAATGGTTGCACGTTGTATTCTAATTATTCTATCGCCTTATGTTCAAACAACAATAAAAGCTCATAATAATTTCAAATTCAAACCTAGACAAAGGGTGTATAAAACAAAAGTTATCAACACTAATAGAATACCAAATCCAATTAAGAATCCAATTAATTAATACAACGCTTAACTGAAATTATTTTGTTCCGTAACTTATGTTAGCAAGGTATATCAGGGTCCAATACAAAATAAACTTTGCCCAGGTAATATCATAAATCCCTGTGAACTCACGCGAAAGTAATTATATCGAATATCCTTAGCTTTGTCAGTAATTATGTGGAACGAGACCGCCCCTTCAGTAGGTGCGAAGAGCCAGGGTGAAGAAGGGTGGATGTTTAATTATGCACCGTTCAACAGTAAAGTGCACCCGACGGGAAGTTTTATAGTGTTATAAATAGCATTTACGTTACAACTGATAGAATGTGAATGTAAGCGAGTGTTACAACGGTGTCTTGGCTTTTGATCATCACTCAAGAAAAGTCTATTGTTAGGCATAGGTCTATTTAAGTGTCTGTTATGTATGCCGATCTTGTGCCCTATTTATTTACTGCCGCCTGTATCAGGCCGTCAGGACTCCGTGTAACCGGTATATCCACTCAATATCTTCCAGCACGCAGTCGTCTTTTCAGAAACGTTATGATCTATCAGCATTTTGCAGGGATAACATTTGAGTCTTCCCCTCAAGCATGATTTCTGACTTCCTTGAGGCAAATTGAGTAGAAAACCGTCTATCTAACCGACCCTCTATCTATTATTTTAATTAAAAGAAAAATTGTGTAGTTTATTTATATTCTTTTGGTTGTTTGTTCCAGAGCTAGAGGGTTGTCGGGCGTGGTGCGGGCGGCGGCCGCGAGCCCGGCACCATGGCTACGGTGGAGGGGCGGCCGGCGCAATATGGCGTCACCCTACGGCAGCTGCGCGAGCTGATGGAGTCTCGCGGCGCCGAGGGGATGGCCAAGATCAACGCGCTCGGTGGACCACAGGAGATATGCAAGAAACTTTACACATCAAACACAGATGGTAAGTTTGAGATAAACTTTATCTTCGAAAAGAAGAATAAAAGACAATTAAAAAAATTATAAGTACTCGAGACAGAATTTCAACCTGCGTCTTTGGAGAATACGCCATTGGCTGCTAGGCCACCCGAGTCCTTGCCATTGCTTTTCACGAGCGCCTTTTAACCTCGTAATTTTGGCTCAACTGTAACAGCGCCATCTAGGATGCAACTTTAATACTTTAATTTTCATTGTCTTTCATTCTTCTTTTCGATATGGTTTTGTTAGGTGTATCTAAGCTTTACAGGTTAATTTATAGATAATTTATTACTTAATCTTCCACACCATTATGTTATAAAACTATCTTCTGGCACATGGGTTCCTGATCTTCATATGACATCGGATACGATTACGTGTCATTAGTGCAAAGGTTTTCTACAGTTAACTTACTATGGAGTTAAATCTATACTAAGGAGTCAATCAATATAATTGTATACATCATATTAGAAAATCTTAATTTTTCTATTCTCTATCTAGATTCTGTTCTAATTAATACAAAAAACTTTGATTAACATTATAAATAAAACTTACAGCGGAGGTTACAAAAGTTTCACGAATCTCGTACAATCGCTAACGCGGCACTGTTGTAGTTTTCATTAGCAAATTTCAACATAGACCGCAGAATTTCATAAGCTCAGAGCACAAGTTATCCTCCCTTTGATGACTTGACAAGTTGATTCATGGTTGTTAAATTAATTCGCATTCTTTATAAATATAAACGCCACAATTCTATTCGCGTGGTATGCCGCTATAGTAAAACTGAGTCACAAATTTACGCGTACGAAATTCATACGCATACACATAAACTTTTTATTTTTTGAAGCTAAATATTTACGTGAATACAAAAGCTAAATCAATCTTTTGTATGTAAACAATTTCAAATGCATGTTTAAGTATATTTCTTTATACTTCATCAGTTATAAATTGTGATTGTGAATCATCTTTGGTATTCGCCTGTAGGTTCGTATCTGTACGTATGAAATATTTATGAAATGCTTTCAAATCGGATTAGGTAGCAAAATGTTGTATCGTTTCATTTATTATTGTATTGGGTATTGACTTTATTGCACATTATAAATTTTCTATCTCCATTCGTAAACTCGATACTCTTTATTCGATTACTTCCTTTAAAAGATTTAATCAGAAAATAACCAATTTGGTTATAAACGGATATTGTTAAATAAATGTCTTAATTTTTCTTTAATCTCTTGGTGAACTGTCGTCAAAACTGCTATCAGATCTATAGTTATCGCTGAACTTTGCCGGTAAGGTGGGGGCAGCTAGTGCCTCCTCATCCTTTGCGACCTCGATAATGCCCCCGATAACAGTTTCCTTAATAGCTTCGTCGCTTATACCTGAACCGCTGATAATAACTTGTTTAAGTAGCTCCTTATATATTATTTAGTTTGGTTCACTACCAACTACTACCGTTATTTCATTAACCATTCATGTTATATTATCGTCTTCAATATAAGCTGTGTTAGTATCATTTTCTGTTTATAATTGAATTTATATTTAATAATTGACTAAATAATAGGGTGTTACCACCTCTTGTCTTTCCGAGACCATAGTAAAAGTCGACTTAGAGACGTCAATATTGCTAACAGAAGGGAAAAACTTGATAGTTAACCCTACTTACTAAATCTTCTGACCTGTGTGTTAATTGAAGACTATATTTCTTTATATACATGAAGGAGATCAATTCTTCCAGCAAGACATCCTTTAAACTGACTATGAAGCACCAGCTTTTGTCAGATTTTGAACTGCTTTCGAAAAACTCGTACTAATTTTGTGTTAATTTTAATTATCCTTGTTTCATATACCTCTAGGGTGTTCTAAAATCTGTAGGGCTTTTATCTTCGCTTTACAAGTCTTTCTTAATTAAAGTAATTACATTTATTTCTTAATTTGTTTTATACTTACAAAAAAGATATAGTCGAATAGGTACGTAGGAAAATCTTGATCTATCTTAATCAAAAGCAGTGAATAAATGATTAAAGCGTTTCGGTAATATTTAACCGACTTCAAAAAACAGCAGAAGGTTCTTCATAGGATTGTATTTTTTTATGTTTGTTGAATTAGAACTGTTTTTGACTAAATACGTCATGGGATTTTCATCATTATTGGGAAAATAAATGAGGTAGTTGATAGGTACAGTGCCACACGGACGTTTAAAAATATATATTTACTACCTTCTGCCCGCGGCTTCGCTCGCGTAAAATTCGGGGTAGCACTGTTCCCCTTTCCAGGACACAGAAGAAAAAAAAAGTAGCCTATGTTACTCTCCATGCATACCTTCAACTATCTCCACTTAAAATTTCGTCGCTCAAAGAAAGACAAACAGACACACTTTCCCATTTATAATATTAGTATGTATACAAAGGATATCACTGCCCAAGATTAGTAGTATTCCAACACGCGACTACGCCACGTCAGTCGATTATCAAGCACTACACCAATACAGTTACTAATAATGAATGCTTTCTAGTCCATACACATCTAACATTTATTTTATTAATCAATCTTACTCTTCAAAACCAGCTCACGTATGATAGATGAGTTATATTATGTATGAGGAGCAATATCGTATTAGATATGTATACTAGCTTTTAAATCTAAAAAGGGATTTCACGCTTGTAACGATCTTACGTACCGAATGCCGTTCGATAAAAATACTCGTAAACACACGCGCTGGCTGTACTTATGAAAGGTTTATTTTTAGTACCTATTCATATTTTGAAATGACTTACTATATTATTGAAAGTAATAAGTCCCGAACTAGGGATCATTAAAAAAAAATACAACCGATTTGAGAACTTCGTCCTTGTATTTTGAAGTCGGTTAAAAAACCATAGTCATATGACCATATCGAACCTGATGGAAAGCGTAAATACAGTCCACAAATGAAGCCAATGTTGTGTGTCACGGGGACTTTAACCAGTCTTAACCCGTTGCCTGTCCCGTGCATCATATATGATACATTTACATTGTTTTCCTATTGTCTCTAATCATAACAGCCCATTATGTCCCACTGTAGGGACGGACCTCCTCCCATGACGGAGGGATACTTGGCCTACTAACACTACGCTGGCTAGTCAGATTGGTATAGGGTTTAATTTCAAGTTTTTCCTCTATTTATTTCGTTGAGATAACGCCTTAGTCGGTTTTTACGACACCCATAGGGTGAGATGGTGTGGTGACATATTGTATTCTTACTCCGTCACCACAAGGAGATGTTTTTGTCTCTAATAGCGGGACAGTATCTTGTTAATTTAACATTTTCCAACAATTGTCCTGCCTAAAGTTTCGAACCCGCGATAGCATTCGGCTAACGAGACAGCTTTAACATTATTGTACCTTTGTTACACAAACGGGTTTTGCAGGGTACAGTTACGAGCTTTTATGCTTTCTTGATATTGACTAAGTAACTATAGTCCCTTAGTAGGCTTTCCCGTTAAAGTGTGTACAAACATTGAGCGGCATTCGTGTGTGGCTTGCCGCGTGCTAAAATTTATGGAATTTGTTAGAAAACATGTCGTAAATAGTTATTTGTGTCTGTGTTATTTTTAATTGTTTTTAAAGAAACCCTATCACTATCTCTGACCAGTATGGTATTTGTTATAAATCAACAGTTTTCCGTCACCACAATTGGCCCGTCTCTGCAATGGAACAGACTAGAGAAACTTGTTAACACAAATTAATTTTGTTTCATTTCGAACATCCGTTTTTAAGGGGTCGAAAATTTGCATTATCCAATTTCAAAGTTAGTCAACACGGTACTTAACTAAGTTAAAAGGCGAAGGGAGAGCGAACGCCGTAAATCTCGTCACAATACAGACAAAAGTTTTACCTCCTTTACCTCCTACAATCACGGGGTGAGTTACAACTCCTTGTAGTTAAGTAGACCGCAATGTAGAGTCTGACGCGGGCAAATCGGGTATATCCTTTGGGGATGGTTCTACGTGCCCCCTGTGCCCTCATGCACGTGCTTATCTATACATCTATACTTGGGACACTATACATTACGTCTCTACTGAATTCTTTACGTTTCCTGTCACTTTTTATTTATGTTGGAGATATTTTTCTTGCGGATAACATAATTATTTCTTTTGTGGTGTTATCGAGTAGGAATACATGATGTCAATACCCCATGGGTGACGTATAAGCCGACTAATGTTTTCATTCCTTGTTTATAATAATAACGAAATCAAAAGAAGGAAAACTTGATCCCATCTGCCTAGGCAACATGGTACCTAATAGTCTAATTTTCCCTCTATCAATTATGGAAATAAATACAATATTTAAAATAGTCATTTTACGCTGACTACCAAGTAAAGACAAATGGAGACAGCTCATTTGCCATATCAGAGATGCCACGATCCTCAGCAAAACATATTATATCACAGATCCATAAGAAATAATAACACGATTTAGTAAATATAGACTACCGTATTGTATCTATTACAATGTGTCCAGTATTCGGCATTGAGTTCGATCATAGCGACACTATCGCGACACAGTTATCGACGTTTGTACGGAAAATGTCGCGATTCCTATCTAGCGAACTGACAGTCCTCGTTTATTCCGACGAGAACTAGCATATATATACAACAGATTGTATTTATAGATTAAAACTGTTCTGTAAAGGCTAATACACTGTAGTGGAAAGGATGTAACTAACCCATCGTGTCATGTAGGTTTTGGAAAAGATGCTTTGAGAAATCGGACGTGTTATATAATTGAAAAGACACTAAAATTCGAAAGCCTTGTAGTATTCACCTAAATTTCGCTAAAAAGCTTTACTGTTTTACGGCAATGCTTCTTATTTAGTGAAGAAGGTTTAAACTTGTTGTAATTAGAATTCAAAAAACTTCTCCTATCTTTGATCAAGTGATTGTTTAACGCGACTTTCGTTCACGAAATACCGAATATCTCTATTGCCAAGGATAATAATTCATTACCTAATCTACAAATGCTTGTCTTGCCCTATGTTAGAGATCCTTACAATAATGAAATAAAACCTAAGATTTGTCAAAAATAAAAAAAAGTTGAACTGAAAATGTCCTCTAGATTGTTGTGAGAGGTCACTAAATTATAAGTCACGAAATGCCTCTTAACCTCTAGAATTCCTATGTTGGCGATATTTGTAACGAATGTGAAAGGTCAATAATGTTACTTAAAATACATAAGAGTTAATCGTCTGGGGTCTTACTAAGCTTATATATAAAGCGATATTTATTGCTCTTTGTATAGTAAAAGTAAAAACCTATGTATGCAAACTGCTTAGGTAATGTAGTAACCGTGATAAGTCACACACTCTTGTGTGTGATTCAAACCAAATCCGAACACGAAATCCACTTATCAAAATTGTCTTCAATTAGGGATTTATTGTTCTGAGCTGGGATGTCTTTGGTGTCCTTTAAAGTATACATGTCTAAAAGTCTACGCGAGAAATGGTTTTACCACCCAGAGAGTTTGGACTGGCCAGGATTGGTTCTCATTTTCAAGACTTGTAGCCAAATTCTTAATATTAGCTAGACGGATTTATTAATCAGGCCTTGCTGATTAGTGTATGAAAATTTTCCTTAAACAAGAAATACGACATTTTCTTACCCAAAATAAACAGACGAAATTAAACTTAGCATAGTGAGAAATGTCGTAGACAACTTCGCAGTACACTCAGCTACATAACAAGATTAACATTTAGTAAAACCACTACTTCGCATTCTCAAACGTACCTCCTTACCAAAACTAAATCAGATACTTGCATAACTAACTTACAACTATCTGTTTAAGATACCACCTTGTTTAACTTTTGACAAAAGCGACAATTATTCATTTGTAACATTAATTAGTAGTTGAAATTTCGTATTAATTCATTCATTCATCATCAAGATTATATTCATCGTTTGTGTTATGTTAAATACTTTTGTTTGAATGAGGCCTTGCGATAATGACGTTTTATGATGTTATTCTGGATAATATTTTCGTAAGACTTAAGTTTGTAACTAGAAATACTAATAGAATAGTAACGTTCTACTGGAAATAAAGCCTCTTGTTCTTGCAAACGTACATTATAAAACTTAGGGATATTATGTAGGATAATATAATATAATAGATAACATCATTGGCCCTGCCAAAAACAGAAGGACGGTGATCCTTACAACTACACAGTAACAATCAGATACTACTGCTTAAGGGTCATAGCACATATAAAGTATCGTAAATGGATCGACACTGCCTCGCCTTTTTCCTCGGTGTCAAACGTAAAAAATCCGATTACGTTACGATTCCGATTAGTGTGCGTTGCAGTAAGGAGTTTCATACAAAGAATACTGAACGGCTCGAGTTGATACGGTGACGATCCGTTTACGTTACGTTATATGTGCTACGACCCTAAAGGTGCTTTAACTAAGCATAGAAGTTGTACCGATTACCTGAAAATTTACATTTCAGATGATTTTACACTAAAGCAGGTCAAGACAGACATTAGCTAGATAGATCAATTAAAATAGAATTCTTTATGAAGACTAATGCATGCGTCATGTACTTTTAATGTCTCTTCGTAATCGTTTTAGTTCCTCATTGCTCATCAAAAAGTAATTAGTGAAAGCTAAAATTCGCTATGAGTAAAGCATGGCGTTTTGTACGCCCACGTCGTTGTCGTCGTGTCGACGAACGATACTCCTCAAATATAAACATGTGTTATGTCTAATGCAGTTTTTAAATAGATTGTAAGTGTGTCACCGTCACAGTTCATTAATGTCCCACTGCAGGGATATATGTCAATATATAGTAGAAGCAATGTAGCCTACTAAAAACATAATTAAATATTAAATAAATAAATATTCCTCACACATTCACACAACGCCATCTAGTCCCAAACTAAGCAGAGCTTGTACAACTTTTTCCTCGGTGTCAAACGTAAAAAATCCGATTACGTTACGATTCCGATTAGTGTGCGTTGCAGTAAGGAGTTTCATACAAAGAATACTGAACGGCTCGAGTTGATACGGTGACGATCCGTTTACGTTACGTTATATGTGCTACGACCCTAAAGGTGCTTTAACTAAGCATAGAAGTTGTACCGATTACCTGAAAATTTACATTTCAGATGATTTTACACTAAAGCAGGTCAAGACAGACATTAGCTAGATAGATAAATTAAAATAGAATTCTTTATGAAGACTAATGCATGCGTCATGTACTTTTAATGTCTCTTCGTAATCGTTTTAGTTCCTCATTGCTCATCAAAAAGTAATTAGTGAAAGCTAAAATTCGCTATGAGTAAAGCATGGCGTTTTGTACGCCCACGTCGTTGTCGTCGTGTCGACGAACGATACTCCTCAAATATAAACATGTGTTATGTCTAATGCAGTTTTTAAATAGATTGTAAGTGTGTCACCGTCACAGTTCATTAATGTCCCACTGCAGGGATATATGTCAATATATAGTAGAAGCAATGTAGCCTACTAAAAACATAATTAAATATTAAATAAATAAATATTCCTCACACATTCACACAACGCCATCTAGTCCCAAACTAAGCAGAGCTTGTACAATGTGTACTAGACAACGAATAAACGTACTTAATTTTTTTTTTTGTAAATACATTCATATTATACATAGAAAAGACCCAGACCTATGCAAACAATCATGTTCATGCACACAAAGATTTGCATTGAGCGGGAATCGAACAGGAGACCTCTGCGTAGCAGTCATGTTATATAACCACTACGCCATAGAAGTCGTCGTACATGCTAGATAGATTGATGTCATAGTTTTATAACTAGTTTTCATAGAGATAATATATGCTTTTTAGTATGTAAGACGAATTGGTAATACTATATTGTATTTACGGGAATAGAAAGAAAGAAATATAAGTAAATAAAAGAGCACAATATATTTGTACAGATAAACAACTTAACAGAATACAAAATAAAGGCAGAGATGACCTCTCCTCGTAAATTCATTGAAGTACCTACCTTAGCCTACATCTTTGTTCTATAACGTACAAAAGTTTATGTTCCCGGAGAGCCATATAAATGTGGACCAAGAATATAAAACTAAGGGTTCTCACATCATGTAGACTTTTTGCTATAGAATAGGGATGAAACATGAAAAAGTGAGTTTGGTGAAACTAGGTCGGAAATTGCTATGAAATAATTCATTCATGAAATGTAGAAGGAAAGTCGATATGCATGAAATCGTTACTAGGAAAGGAAAATTAAAAGCAAACGTTATAACAATGTGGTGACGGAGTAAAAATACAATATGTCACCACCCCATCTCATCCCATGGGTGTTGTAAAAACCGACTAAGGGACTACCCGTGAATATTATCTTTACGAAATAAAAAGTAGGAAAACTTGAAATTAAACCCTATACCAATCCGTCTGGCTAGCGTGGTATTAGTAGGCCAAGTATCCCTCCGTCACGGGAGGAGGTCCATCCCTGCAGTGGGACATGAATGGGCTGTTATGATGAGCTGGAAGTTTGTAAGGATCGTAGTCTCTGCATACCCCCAAGGAAAGTAGTCTAGAATTCATGTATGCCCATTTTGGTGCTTTACCAGTTAAGCTATCTAAAAAGTTTTCCACATGCATTCCCGTTTTCAGAATCAGCGTAAGCCAATTTATAAAGCCATTATCTCCGTGACAACAACGCAGCTTGCACGCTCACCGATTGGCATAAGCCGGTTGCGTATACAATAGCGGGTAGATAGTGCAAAGTCGGTTAAATCGGTATACGGTAGTTGCCTATGATGTTAGCTTATCAGGAAACATTGATTCGCCGTTTAACTGGAGTTTTGGTCACTGTTTTAGTTAAACTAATCGAGGAAAACGTATCAAAAAGTCAGTCATCCAAATTTTTACTTCCCTGAAGAACTTGATCTACTACCGTTCCGTTCAGGTTATACTATAGGATTTGTTTAGGGTTTTCTTTCACCGCCAATTATGCTTATGGTGTGACCTGCAGTCAATTTTAACATTGCTCACGGGACAAGAAACTAAGACTTGTCTTTCCTGTAGTACCTACGTTATAGAAATAGGTTTTTTTTTCTTTTTTATAAATAAATAATCCTTACTAATTCACACATCGCCACCTAGTCCCAAACTAAGCAAAGCTTGTACTATGGGTACTAGACAATGGATAAACATACTTAAATATATTTTTTTCGTAAATACATACATATTATACATAGAAAACACTAACAGAGGTTAAAAGTTACCCATAGAAAGCTTTATGTTAAAGCAATCCTGTCGTTTTGATCGTAGGTATCTAACCTGTAAAAATATACTCATAAAGGTTGTTTTACACTGATCAGTCTCTGCAAATAAGTTTTTAAAATATTTCTCGTCGTCACTTAATTATTTAACGCAAAAATTAGATCGTTTAAGCTTACCGCTTGACCTATCATAATGCATTTATACGCTACTAGCTCTCCCATGCCCACTTCGTTGGGCGGAGAAAAAAACGCGCCCGTTTTTAAAACATATTTCATTACCGCTCCTCTCCTATTAGTCATAGCGTGATTCTATATACCCTATGACACTCCCCGATAAATGGACTATTCAACACAGAAAGAATTTTTTAAATCGGTTCAGTAGATCCAGAGATTACCCCCTACAACGTCACAAACACACAATCACACAAACAAACAAACACACAAACTTTACCTCTTTATAATATTAGTATAGATTAGACGGTAACATTTTAAGTGGGTGGTGTAGTTAACAGGCGAAAGCCAGCGGTGTGCATAAGGTCCTAAACCCACACAGCTCGTTTATTTCTGTTTTACTAACCGCTTACTGTGTTTTAATTTGTTTGAAATAATCTATATAGCCCTAATCATTGTCATCATCATATCAACCAATTGACGTCCACTGCTGGACTTATGCCTCCTCCAAATATTATCTTCTGCGGTCCTGTGCCTCCCTAGCTCTAATAATCTAAATACATTTTGTAATACCACGTTACACTACATCAACGCTACAAAATTACAATGTGCTGGCATAAATATTTAACAACAAATATTAAATTACAACAAATTTTCCCCCATTCACGTAGTCTGCACAATGACTTGTGTAAATATAGGCCTGTCAGTAATGAGTTGATAACGGCCGAGTATATTTCATTATAAAATATATAACAATTGAAACTACCGCACCGGCCAAGCCATTATAACCCTTAATGATCAAATTTAAGAACACTTTACAAACATATTTATTTTGTTTTTTGATCGTACAGATAATTACTTAATCGTATTGCCACTAAAAGTTTATTACAGTAATAAATATCATGGTGTAATTATTTTTATTATAAATACTGTTTTCGCTTGAATATAATGTTAATTCGATTATCGCTTTGGGCTCGTTACCGATAAATATTTGTAGGTCATCGGCGTACATGCGATGTATTCGATAAACTACACTTTATCGAACATAGATTTTATTTGATAATAATTAATTTAAAGCCGCTTGGTGTTATTGATTGGCTTCTGCTTTTGATACCTATTCGTTTCGCGTTAAAGACTTTTAAAGTCGGTAAATCGGTTACTCCTTCAAAAAAGGCAATGTGACTTTTGTGAGCAAGAATAAACAGAGACCTTCTGCAAGTCCCGGGGAAATGCCAATTTTAATCAAACCGCAAAGAATTTAATAGAAATAGAAACTGAATAGTTGGAGAAACTTCAAACCTGTCAATTCTTTACCTACTACATATAAATTTAGACACAAACCATTAGAACCGAAACTTTACCTACATTTTCGTCTAAAACACGCGCCACAAAGATATCTCACCAACGTATACCTGTATAAATAGGAATTTATTTCAGAAACACAGGTATTATAATACATATTAGACTTACGAAAGCCGTAACTTGTACACAGAAAATTCGTTGTTCCATTTCGTTCCTATTTTACGCCCTAGTTCTTGCTATATAAAGTTGTTTTTCGTTTGTATCAAATATTCAACGCTGCTCTGATGGATAGACCCTGTCAACTTCACCCAACAAATGGTAACGAAAAATATTCCACTTTAGTTCTGCCACAACGTCTTTATCCAGACTAAAATGGATCATTACTCATTTAACATTGGTTACGTTTTAAGTTTATACTAAATTAAATATTCGAATCAAATGTGTGTGTAATACGTATGGATTAATGCCAATTTGGAGATAACATGGTAACAAACGATCTAAAATAAAGATATTAGATCAAAGTAGACAATTTGATTGGGATTTTATGTACGATAATTTATTTGGCTACCTCTTCCTTAATTTTTAATCTATGTAATTGCAAACTTCGGTCCGTCACCATGATTTGAATGACTAACAAACATTACCGGTAGCTTTTTTTTCAGCAGTGATCTTTTTAAACATATTAAATTAGAATTCTAGACAATGACAATTATAAATTTAGGTGAATCAGATTTAGAAATAACATTCTGTATAGTAATTTGCTACTTGTATCTTTCACATTTATATTTTTTGTGCGCTGGTTCTTTTACTCACCTCTAGAGCAACAATAGATGTAACCTCTTCTTTGACACAGTAAGACAAATCCGATTTAACACTTGCTTTGTGTTCGATTCGATTCCTACTTAATTTTCCATTACCAGCATTGAGTAATTGGTAACTACTAGATATATATTCAACCCGTGTGTCATAAACTCTGTACACCCAGCAACAACGCCCGGTATATACGTGTAAACACTTGAATTATTCATTGTGACGTAGCTAACAATTTTGGTATCCACAAATCGTTCTACGAATATATTACGGACACTGCACGGTACCGTTTATTATCCTGGATACCTTTGTGGGTAATAAGTTGTGATTGGATATTTAATAGAATCTTCGTTTTTGTATCTTGGAAACTTCTTTCGTTGTTTATAGAGAGCATTACTTCCAGATAAAGTAACAGTACTAGGGAGTCATGCCCTGTGTAGCCAGGACTTTTACATTCATACATTTGGCAGACACAAATAATATCCAAAACTAGGAGAATAATTTTGGGATCGCATTATTTCCTCCGTGTGGTGACGGAGTAAGAATACAATATGTCACCACCCCATCTCATCCCATGGGTGTCGTAAAAACGGACTAAGGAACTGTCCGTGAATATTATCTTTACGTAATTAAAAGAAGGAAATATACTTGAAACAAAACCCTGTACCAATCCGTTTCGCTAGCGTGGTATTAGTAGGCCAAGTATCCCTTCGTCACGAGTGAAGGTCCGTCCCTGCAGTGGGACATTAATGGGCTGTTATGATTATTTTCAGGCTTCCCCTCCTGACGTTGTCTAATACTGTTGCGCTGTAAGTTTCTTGTAAATCTCTTGTCATCCTTTCTCTAAATGTGTCCAAACCATACTACTTTTTTAAACAGTTAAATGTAAAAATAACATTAGACTCTACTTAAATTGTAAATCATAAAGTATCTTTGTTCATTTCTAATTCTTTGTGCGTAAAGTTTAAAAGGGATTTCCTTATTTGGCGAAGAAAATTGGGTAGGCCATAGAGAACGGCCTTTTCGCTGGAATAGATGAAAGGGGCTTAGTATCATTTATTTAATGCAATCTCACAGTAATTATTGTAAAGGAGCCTCTTTAGAACTTCGTGAGTGTATTTTTCTTTTTTTGGGTAACTGTAGGATATTAACTATGTATCTAGTTTGGATGTAGGCGTATGGCGATCGTTTTTTTATAAAAAACGTATTGTACCAGGGGCGTAAAATAATATAAATGTTTTTATTTTTCTTCAGAACCCCAAATCTTTTTAGACCCCTAAAGTAAAGATCTCATCATAATCGGTATAGTTATTGCGGCGCTTACAACAAACAAACAGACAGACATACATCATGAGATCATCATTGTTCTTGGTGTCATGTATTCAATTTGATTACTCCAATAAAGTATACACATACCCAGTACAAGCAGATTAAAATAACTCCATAAAAAACCTATCGATTCAAAGAACTACAAAACATTATTCAAATTAACTGTGCCAATGAATCACTTAGGCGAATTACGAGAACCCCTTAAGTACATGTAGCAGAACCTGATTCTCTATGCACCTAAAGATATATATGCGCATATGTTAGCACACCTACTGTACACACAGCAACACATCAAGTTAAACATTTTCATTTGAAATTGTGTCTTATCTCAAGGTATTAAGGTACATGAGTGTCTAGTTTGATTAGTTGCTGTGTGTACAAACATTGCAATACCATAGCCTTAACTTTAATTGAACTGAATGATGTCATGACTCGAATGTGATACCTTGTCATACGAATTTAAAGATGGTGTATGTCTGTATGAATGAAATTTGACTCTTGATCTTTTCGTAGCGATGACTTTAGAATTAATATCGGCGTGTGAAAGGCTGTGTAAACTTAAATAAATTTTAAAGCACTAATCCTTAAGAAGATACGCACAGTACAATTCTTGTTATGCCTGAATCTTGAGTTTTTCCATTCAAGCATTATCCCCCTTACTCATAAACGCCTCTTAAATTTAATCACTGTTTAGCGAGATTTTTATTAGGAAAACCAACCTTATGCTAAACAAAACCGTAAGAATTTAAGCTAATCAATTGACTAAAATTTAAGAGGCGTTTATGAGTAAGGGGGTATATCAGTTGTTTAATACCTGTTTTTATGCCATGGGACGGAAGACATAAGGTATTCCTTCTAAATATATTTTATTGAAATTAAAATTTAACTTACTTTTTAAAATATTGCAGGTAAATATTATTGGGATTATATAACTTAGAATTGAATTCAAAGATATTAAGAAGCTAAGCGGAAATAAGTATCCGAATCCTTACAGATTCAAATAGAAATAATACCTTGAAAACTAAACAAGATACGTTTGACCTTATTTTCGCCCAGTAAAAGAGAGGCTGACTACTAAATAGCTATAAAAGAAAATCTATAACAATACACTCAATAGAAACAGGGAGATATTATAAGATTGTTTATAATTGGAATTAAAAAAAAAAGATTTTCATTCCGTAGTTTGGTAAAGCAAATATAAATATAATACAGAATAATCCCTCTTAATTGGTATACAATATTCGAATCTCCGTAATTCAGATCCGAAACTCCACATTCAAGTCATACCTGACCCAATATTATTTACACATGACTCGTAAAATATAATTCTAGATACAGTTTAAATTTTTATAGCCTCTTTTCATGCGTAGTTTAATAAATATACCATGCGTTTTATTATTGTAGGAAACTATAATTTTGATTAATAGTCCTTTAAGTTTTATGTGATATAATCTTTATTTAAGCGTTAATAGACGCTCAATACAGAAGCATCGCTTACGTATATCCCGGTCACATTATCTCGAGACCTGGCGTCGATGTATATGTATATGTCGATGTATGTCGCTTCGGACGTATCACTGATGCGCCCGTGACGAGCGCGGGGGTTGAAAGGAGAACGGGACGCGAGGTTCGCATTCCAGCGAGGTCTCTAGATAATGTGGCTCTGTGTAAAAAATCAAATGTTGGTATGATAGATTTGTAGCAGCTAAAAAGTCTATAAGATCTGTAATTAGTGAAATTACAAGGCAGACAACAAATTGGTACTTGTGCCCTTGATCTGCTCTTGGTTATCACTTACCATCATGTGGTTGTTTGACTGGTCTGTCCTGGACCTTTAAAAAAAATGTATTAGAATAGCGTCAATATGGACTAACCCAACACGTGCTACAGAACATGGCCCTGCGCCTATGAGAACATCATAGGGCTGAAATAATATTAGTATATTAGCTGTTAGCTATTGTTATGTATTTTAATAAAATTATGCCACTGCACGTTTGAAGCTACAACCGGGAACACTAATTTTGTCATTGCACGTCGTATTGTGGCTTTAATTCCGAGACTAAACTAACATTGTTTTAGGCTGGCTAATGGTAAATACCTAAATGAACATACGTTAGGTTGTGTCGCAAAATTATGCTTTATGAATGAATGAGCTGCTCGACTGAGCACTAAATGACTTCTACGGGTTAAAAAACGGGCTTAAAAAGTACTTAGATAAAAATATTACTAGGGATACTTGGCCTACTAATACCACGTTGGCCAGACGGATTGGTTTAATTTCAAGTTTTCCTTTTTTTTTATTTCGTAAGGACAATATTCACGGATAGTCCCTTAGTCGGTTTTTACGACACACATGGGATGAGATGGGGTGGTGACATATTGTATTCTTACTCCGTCACCACACGGAGATTATATAATGTATAAAGTGTATTATAATATAGTTTGTGGTAGGTCCACTTAACGTTTACACGAACGTATCTAAACTGGAACGGATCAGAGAGCAAGGTGACTCAAATCGCATTAGCTGTAATCGAGGGCCGATGCAGTTACCTTTATATTATGCGATGATATACGCTACAATGATGGATAGATAGTAAATACTATGATACGTAAACTATGACAGGTATATTGGTGTTTTCATGTTGTTTTATTGACTCTTAAAGAGTTGACTGTTCTAAGATTAAATTAGGTTTACTAATCAGTAGAACGCGCATGACCGTTTTCTGTGGCGTGCGTTGGGAGAGACCTATGTCCACCAGTTGACTGCGATATGCTAAATTGATTGATTTGATTGATTTAGAAGTATATCATAAATATGTAGAACGCCGAAGTTTGTTTTCCCAAATAAAAAAGGCAAAATAATACATAAAACTGTGTTCTCGTGAGGATAGGAAGAAACTAAGAAATGCCATGTACTTACTACGATGTCTATAAACCCTATACTAGCCTGGACTACTCCTGTAATTGGATTCAAGAGAAAAGGTCAAGTTTCTCTCAAACATTAACGGAGGCTTATCACGATATTTATGAATTTTGAACGTAATACGAATCCCTTTCCACCCATGTAAGTCTATAAATAGAAAATTAAAAACGTTTATACAAAAAATAACACGAAAAATAAATTAATATTGTTCACGAAACAATTCAGTCATGATACGTGCATCTCGATCGAAGGTCGTGAGTAGAATGGGGTGGGAGGAGGCACTCTGACGTCATCGGTGCTCTCTAGCCTACCCTCATATGTCTGCCTTTGACAGCTAGTACAAATGATGCTCGGTCACGTCGATCTCGTGTACCCCTACTTCCCCTTTTTGTTTTACAACATCAATATCGAACATTTATTGCTTTCCGAATCACTTTGAATATTCTACTTAATGAAATGTATACTATGCATATTGGTACGGATAGAAAAATATAAATAAATTACCTTTATACATTCACACAACGCCATCTGGTTCCAAACTAAGCAGAGCTTATACTATGGGTACAAGACAACGGATATAGAAAACACCCCAACCAATCCAAACAAACATCTTCATACACTCAAAGATTTGCATTGAGCGGGAATCGAACCCAGAACCTCTGCGTAGCAGTCATATAACTACAACGCCATAGAGGTCGTCTATCACTTTGAATATTCAACTTAATAAAAAGTACTGTATGCATATTGGTACCGATAGAAATGTTCGAACAATTCAAGGTTTTTTACCTTCCATTAATTATTGGGTGTAATTCTGTTTTGAGGCTAGATTAAATAGGCTTTTGTACGCTTTAAAATTAAACAGTTTATGTCACCGTACTTGGAACTTTTGTGTATAGAAATATAAAGTTAATAAGGGCGTATTAGTGACAGCTTCAAAGAAAATTTTTATTAGGTACCTACTTATAAACTTGACTAATTGTATGTATCGAAATATGTATAAAGAGAAGGTAGGTAATAGACGCTTTAGTGTTTTCTTACTTCTACTTTTAAACATATAATTATTATCTTGACAAAAAATATATTCTTACAAATTCATGTACATGAATTTGTAAGAATATATTTTTTGTACCAAAGCCTCTAGACAGCGTGGTGGTAAGAAGACCAAAGATAATAAATGATAATAATTGTGCATTCCTGAAATTTATGCCCTGCATGAAATTGCTAATATTATACGCTAATCATTCATAACAAGACTTTTCTAAATTAATATGGCTTACACCGTACTATTTCCTATCTTATGACGTCATAAACGTATCTTTTCATCGAGGGCTAATTCTTGAGATGTCCATGAGCTAGTTACCTCCCCTTTTTGCTCGACTGAGCGCCGTTAGCCTCCGACCTAGCTTCGTAAATGTCAGCCGGGTTCATCAGCACATTGTATTTGATACGTTTTCTTTTGTACAGCTATGTTAGTTTATAATTGTCAAATATATAAGACATAAGCTCATGCCCTGTAACCATGGGGATAGGCAGAGTCTATGGAAATCGTACTTAGCCACTTACAAAGTTAACTTAAAATTAAAGTGTAGTCAAAAGGCAGACTTTGATATGTGTACAAACCAGTTTCACTTTGGTTTATGATAGTACTATCAACAGAGACTGCACTCGATAGCGATTAAACCGAAGCAGCTCGATTTTAAGTTTTTATGGTGGTACACAGCTTACGTTATCGACTGTACATTGTTTAACAAAAGCTTTTAATTTTCTTTATAATATCTAAACTTTAGTTTTGTTTGTTTTTAAACAATATTAAACTCCGGTATGCTGTCATTGGAATTTAATATTCGGTAAACTTTTAAGGAATGTGTCGGTGTGGTGAGGGAATATACACACATTGCCATCGCCCCTTGTCGTCTGTTGAGTGTGTACCGTAAAAGCAAATCACAAATAATTTGGCAGGTCTATTATTGTTAGGAAAGAAAAATTAATCTTTGATACTAAGCCAAACCTAATAGAGAAGAATCTTAGCTTACGAAAACCATGTTAACCACATTTAAGTGATTATCTCCGTGTGGTGACGGAGTAAGAATACAATGTGTCACCACCCCATCTCATCCCACGGGTGTCGTAAAAACCGACTGAGGGACTATCCGTGAATATTATCTTTACGTAATAAACAGAAGGAAAAATTGAAATTAAACCCTATACCAATTCGTTTGGCCAGCGTGGTATTAGTAGGCCAAGCATCCCTCCGTCACTGGAGGAGGCCCGTCCTGCAGTGGGGCATTCATGGGCTGTTATGATAATATGATGATGACGGTTGTATAGAATGATAGCCTCTTAATCGCATTCTCCTAGACTCCCGGGATTCAGATAGCTTGGTTAATCTTGCTTTAAACCATGTTAAATCTTAATATGTGTTAATTTAAGGGTCACCTTTTATTGTCGTGCGCCCTTAATTCGACCCCTGTACGAAGGTTATATCGTTGTTTTCTGTGCATCGGCCACATAACCTTCAGCCGTATTTATATTGTAGAAGGCATTTATTTAACCACCTATAAGTATACACAAAAACTTGAATTTACCACTTAATAGTTACTGCTATTTATCAATAACGTCAATCAAATTTGTGTTTAAAGAAAAATTAAGTACTTTAAATAAATAAATAAAAAAATAATAAATAAAAGAATAAATATACCTACTTTAAACACTTAATTAATTCTTTGACTTTATTAAAAAAAATGCATGTCATTGTTGTTAGTTTTTATTGTTGTGAAGATGATGAGATGATAATAAAGAATATCTTATGACTTACTACTAGGGTTAGACTTCATCATCATCATCATCTCAGCCAATCGACGTCCACTGCTGGACATAGGCCTTCTCCAAGTATTCCCACCTTGCGCGGTCCTGTGCCTCCCTCATCCATCGGCTACCCGCCGTCCTAACTAGGTCGTCGGTCCTAAGGGTTAGACTTGATTTAATATAAATATAATACCACGATGTATTCGTTGGTATAAGGACTATTTAAACGTAGCAAGAACAAGTTCTGAATTTAATTCTCCAAAGCAATATAGTATTACACTACTTGATGCCAACACCATAGTCGTGTTATATTAACTAGACATTAAAAAGCAATTAAATGTATGAGACGATATTACACAAGAAGAGAACTAAGAATATAGAAATACACAACATTTATGTATTGTTCATTGCTTCTGACTTACTCAGACGGTTCTAACGGTTGGTGACAATATCATTTCAGTCAAAAGAACTCAAACTCAAACTTTTATTGCTTTTTCACAAAGTTGTACAGATGTTAAATTAAATCTAGGTATCAATTATGGACCCTGTCGGGCACAGCATCAAATATATTTGAAGACATGCACTGCTGAACATTAAACTCCTTCTAACTTCTCCACATACTACTCTCCTGTGCCTCCCTGATCCATCCATTGGCCCCAACCTTAACCTGATCGTCGGTCTACCTTGTGACTTATTAGATAAATATTACCAATGAAATTGTTTTTTGAATTTAGGAATAAATGTTTATGCACAGACGGGGAAGTAAATGTGTTAGTGTGGTACTTGCACCCATCATTATAGAATAGAATAGAATAATGTTTATTCACAGAAAGCTATATACAATTTTCCATCTCACATTATACATTCACGTAGGAACAATTTATAGTACAAAAGACAGTGTTTATGAGATAGAGTGAACGTCAGTGTCTGCGCTAGTATTAACTGTGTTACAGACACTGGCGCCTTCCTCTTACAGGTTAAAAAGTGTTAGAGAACATACGAAATTAATTTACAATTTTAAAAGAACTTTAAACTAAGGCACAGACCAATTTAGAATATAAAATAATATTGTGAAAGAGTACGTTTGTTTTGTGACGAGATAAAAGTGAGAGTGATTATGTATGTAGTGGAGTGCAGTGTGTAGGAAGTGTGTGTGTGTGTGTGTGTGTGAATTAACAAGGTTTTTTGGCAAAAAGAAGCTCGGTGTCATCATAAGTTAATTGTTGTAGAAAGTTTTTAACCACGTTTTTACATTTAGACTTTGTGAGTCGATATAATATTGCAGATCCTGTTAATTGCGTTATAGAGGTGGGCACTGAGACTTTGGAAACCACGGGTCCCCAGTTGAGTTTTATTAGTTACACAAGATACTTCCGGCGTTTGCTTTCTAGTACATCCAGCTTAAAGGGAAGCAACGAATGCTTGCGTAAAACAATGTTGAGTGCGCAAAGCTGTCGGACAGTTAGTACAGGTATATCTTTGTATAACTGAGTTGTTGAGTACCGATATGGTTTGCAGAGCATAGCTTTCAAGACAGATCTCTGTGCTCTCTCAAGTCGTAACAAATAGGTTTTAAATATGCCTCCCCAGACTGTAATGCAGTATGTCAGAAGGGACTGAGCTAAAGCATAATACATAAATGGTTTTAAGCAATGATCCCTCAACTACGTTTCTAATTTTTTTCATGGGAAACATTATTTTTCGAACACGTGAAGCTGTGACATCGATATGCTTCCGCCAACTAAGTGTATTATCAATGTGCACTCCCAGATACTTAACGCATACATTCTTTTGTATCTTGGGGCAACTGCACGAAGCAAGTCCAGAGTGGCAGATGTGGGCCGTAATGTCATAATTAACTGGTTGAGCAGATAATTTGAGTGAGAAGGGGATGTAGGACGTTTTATTAACATTCAGGGTCAGCATATTTGTTGAGAGCCAATCCATCACAATCCCAAGCGCACGTTCAGCTGAGTGATTATGACGAGCTCTGTGGCGTAGTGGTTATATAACATGACTGCTACGCAGAGGTCTCGGGTTCGATTCCCGCTCAATGCAAATATTTGTGTGCATGAACATGATTATATGTATTTACAACAACAAAAAGTATGAGTACTAATATCCGTTGCTCTGTTACCTACCCATAACACAAGCAGGTTAAGTCTAGCTTACTTTAAGAACAGATTGCGCTGTGTAGAGATATCCGTGAATCTATATAACTTCAACAATGTATTTTAAGTTACCCAACATACTCATTATCATTACACATACACAGCTAACATTAATAAATATTTTATTTAACGGCAAGCGCCCCGGTGACATCATTATGACGGAAATGGTTAACTGAGCTGTCAACAGGCGTCACGGGTGACTAACGTTTTGTTACTAATACTTATTATTTCCATAACGTTTAATATCATAATGTACGGTCTTCAAAATGAGCTATAAACCTTACAAATCATTACACCCATAGTAATACAGTCGTTAAGCTACGTCATAGGGTTATGCGCGCCTTGTACAAATTTCGACATCAGGTTGGCCACCAACCAAACTCTATAAAAACACTATGTCTCGTTGCAGAGGTTGTCTTTCAGGCTCTGCCGGTTCCCCAGGCCCCCCCTCCAAGTAGGCGATGAAGGAGTGCCGCTGGGGACTTTTAATGGGTGCACTGGGGGTTTTTTCCCTCCCGTCCCTCGACGAGAGGGGATGCGTAGGCATTTTACCCCAGCGAAACCAAAAAAACAGAGGTTGTCTTTTCTACAGTAACGGAGAGAAACTTACCCTATTAAAATCACGCTGATCTGATGATAATTTGTCACAGGAATTCGTAGTTTGGGAGCTAGGGCTATCTCTATTTGTACAACTTTAATCCTTATGTAACTTAATTTTATGCTCAATTTGTAAATTAATTTTAAGTTCAATTTGTAAAAAGTTTTATGCATCGATAAACACATTATTATATTATATAAGATAGATTAGTGTAGGTTTTATGTATATCAATTTTTCTTTCTTATGTTTCCGTAGAGAAGATATCTGCGAATTTTGCCTTTGTATTTTATTTCACACATTCGCACGTCGTCAGCTAGTCCCAAACTAAGCAAAGCTTGTACTATGGGTACTAGACAACGGATAAACATACTTAAATACTTTTTTTTTGTGAATACATACATATTATACATAGAAAACACTCAGACCAATACACAATCATGTTCATGCAAACAAAGAATTGCATTGAGCGGGAATCGAACCCGAGACCTCTGCGTAGCAGCCATGTAATATACCGACTGCGCCACAGAGGTCGTCGTCGTCACAGAGTTGTCTAAACGTCACGCTTCCTTTCTTACGTTGGTATACTTACTTATGTAGTACCTAAGTAAGTATACCAATGCCGATGAGAAAAAATACCGTAAAAATACCGATGAAAAATAAACTGTGTACCTAATAGGTACACAGTTTAAATCTTCTGCTTCGTAAGGCGCTCTTGCTTTTGCAAAATTATCGAAATAAAATAAAGATAAAGCATTACGTTTTGTACTTTGACTGTCTTCACATAAACATTATAATTAATAAAATAAATATTAACATAAAAGTGCATTAGTAATATTATTACTGAGAAGTTAAATACAGTCATAGTTAAAATATTACTAACCATATTGCATACATTACATTTTAATTATTAAAAGTATGACTAATACTCATTTACATTGTGATTAAATTAATCATAAATTTATAATTATTTACCTTTGATCCCTAAAGGTCCCGTCAAATTACTGACCTTTTGATTGAACTTTGACCTACGCTGGAACATATATAAGAGCTTAACATAATTCATAGTAGGTACAAATCCGAATCAGAAAGAATTTCGGTTACATGAGTGATTTACTGAAATGACTTATTTATTGAGACAAAAACCAAAATATCTCACGAAATAAGATGAAGAAACACAGGTTTCCGCACTCCATAACAGCCCATTAATGCCCCACAGCAGGGACGGGTTTCCTACCATGACGGAGGGATACTTGGCCTACTAATACCACGCTGGCCAGACGGATTGGTATAGGCTTTAATTTCAAGTTTTTCTTCTTTTTATTTCGTAAAGTTAATATTCACGGATAGTCCCTTAGTCGGTTTTTATGACGCACATGAGTTGAGATGGGGTGGTGACATATTGTATTCTTACTCCGTCACCACGCGGATGAGAAAATGTAATGGTGGAACTTTACATTTTTTAAAGGTGTCAGATCATATTCGTTTCTTTTTTCAATATTTGTCTTACGTAATATTTGAACCTTAGACGAGGTAGTCAATAATACGAATTTAGTCCAGTCTCTCATTTCACAGATACATAGTAATATAGCCTTAAAACATCCTCACATAGTCTGCCTATTAAGGTCAGTGTCGTCTCTATCTCTCTATAACGACGAACCTATAGGTGACGTAATAACAAACAGCGGCATAAGCGCCTATCAAATTACATACCATTGTTCCTACTCAATGTTTAAATATAGCTTTATTTATGTATGTATTTGTTTGTATGGATAAATGTAATATTATATTCCTTACGCATTTACGGCGGCACCACCTAGTTGTCAACTAAGCAGAGATTGTACTGTGGGTACTAGACGACAGAAAAATATTCTCAGATATTTTTTGTACAGACATTTGCATTGAGCGAGTATCAAACCCTAGTCACTTGCTTACCAGCCATATGACACAAAGATCGTCAACGTTGTATAATATATCAACCCATGGTTATCCCGAAAAGCAGCCTGTATTCTGAAATGTGTAGTTGCTAATTATCAACTAAACTTAAACACAAACAAAAGTTAAACAGTTCGTTTGGTTGAATGACACGAACTACTAGTTTTAACTGTAAAATAAATATAGTGTTGTATATCTCATTTATTGAGGAAGTCTACTCATAATACAAGCTCTGCTTAGTTTAGGACTAGATGAGGCGTTAGTCAGATATAGTGTAAATGTGTCACAAATATTATTAGTTTTTATTGACTTCTCAACAATGACTTCACTGTTAACATTTACATATAAAACATGTGTAACTATTACATTAAACTTTAAGCTAAAACGTATTACTATCACGATTACAAACCACAAAATGAAATAACACATAAACTAATTACCAAGAAACAGTAATCGATATGACGTCTTTGTTCATCTCCTCGATATATCTCGATCTTAGATAATGGATTCTGTTTAAAAACTTTATATATATATCTCTATCAAGAGATCTAATGTCTTAAACAGAAGCCGTACGTATAGGATGCTGGGTACATCGACCCGCAAACGAGGCATGGCAACGCCAATATTTTGATCTCCGCAAATCGAATACTCTTTTTTATCTCGGCATTGTAATAACATCGATTTTGATAAGCTTGTATTGAATTTTGTTGTGGCAGTACATTGGCTCGGGACTCGTATCTAACCTTCTTGTAATATATATGTTGCTATGCTTAAATGGAGATAGATATCTCGGGGATATTTTATGTGTTCTAATCAGAATCCAATAGATACCTAATGAATAGGTATATTAATAAGTATCCAATATCTATTCATAGAATTACACTACACAGACTTTACATAATGCAGTCTCCTCTTGCACTTTTATTTCTTTAACTCTTTATAACATGACAATGAAAAAGATTTCATGTTATACTTAAATTAGTTGAACAAAAGTTGGTCTTTGTTAACCAAGTCCTTTTATTAAATGAAGATAATAAAGGCCGCTTTGTCGCTAAAGGCTATCTTTTACGTACAGGAATAGAATTGTTTTTTTTTTCTTATAAAAGTTTTCAGATTAGCATCGTATCATCATTTCATTGCATTTTGGGTAAATACTTGATATATTTATACTGCAACCATAATTGCTGAATGTGTTTGCAAGAAGAAACTTACTTTACTATTTATATAATAAATTTTCTTTTCAAGGGAATTGTCATTGATTTTTATATGACAAGATTTTCTTCTTTTGTTTTCAAAGTAAACGTAATATATAGACAAACTTTCTTTTATTGGGCTTTTATGACATCACGGAGAAAATGGCTTGATGGCACCACGTATTCTTACTCTACCACATAAAATTAAAACCAAAAAAACAGATGATAACACACAATTCTTCATTCCAAAACAGTATGTAAATAACTAATAATTAAAAAATATATAAATATTACAAAGGTCACAAGGATTGCTTTCACGTTCCCGAGAATATTATAATCTCGATACAAAAGCTTGCGAAGCGGGAAGCATGTTCTATTTTAAATACAAAAACGTTCATTGTGAAACTCAAAAGAAAACTGGTGTATATTTATGTCACTATTTATATATTACCAATAACTTTTTGTTGATCTTATTATAGACTCTTCAATGAAATATATAATATTTTTGGATGGTTTTAATTTGCTATCGTAAAGGTATTTTCGTTGATTTATTGTTCTTTTGGCAGGTTGTTCATGGTTTCTTCTTGTTATTTCGGTTGGGTATATTATTGTTTTCTTGGATAGCTGTAATGCCGAACTACTTAATATTAAAAGAGTGGTTAGATAGGTTCGGTTGTCGCGTATGCGGCTGCTGCAGTACCTCAAAAGAACCCTAGTGCTAATGCACTTAGCCAGGGCGGTAACATTGTATCAAGCTTCCATCCAAAAGATGCCTTTCCTTGCATATCAACTTCGAAGAGCTACTAAAAGCACAACGGATACAATTTCGTAAACCGAATATCCTAATACATTTCCTTTGTCAAAATCAAGGTCGACGTTATCGATCCCAGCATTAGCCTAAATAGTAACTTGATAAGCGATTCCTCGCGTACATTTACCATTACTACGAATAAAAGAAGGCTCCCATCCAACTTAACAAATAAACCACTAATTTATGTCTAGCCGACGGACGAAGGCGCCTTTGTTGCGGCCCAGTTTTTCGCCTCCGAATCAATTTCCACGATGACGTCACGAACCGCCCCCTCCCCTCGCCGTCCCGAACGACTCCCCACCCCCTAACACTCCTCCCGACCGCGCCCGCCACTAGGAACAGGAATACGACTACTTCCGCTCCTTATGTAGCAATGCCTTTCCATTTTCCTTTCGACTTATATAAACATGGATAGTACTCAACATTGTAGTATGCTATCTCTACATTTTTTATATATTATATAAGATACAATACGATTGTATAAAAGATTTTAGCGTAAAAGTAAGCTCAAATATTGTCCAAGAATGAAAGCTACTGATAATACCTAGTCATGAAATAGCTTCTATCACTTTGCCGCTTAGACCTTACATGAGCGCTGGATGTAGGTACACCGGGTGATCCTCAAACAAGATAATACTATGCAAGTGCAACCTATTTGAAGAGCTTTTCGCTTGCATGTAGGTAAGGTAGTCGTCGGTATTCAAGCGGCCATAAGTTGACCTGCCATTAAATTCGATAAGACTACAGTATTCCAAGTCGTTGTATACTAAACAGGACAATTATTTGTGCTACTCATGAAGTACTGTTTTGTTTGGTCATACAAAGCTATTTTCTGCTTAGTGATAAATTACAGATAATATTGATCATCTGATTCCTGACTCTTACGAGTTTACTTACGTTTTTGGTATACACTATACAGTTTACCGTTTAATGTTTCCGTTGTTGCCCAACGTACAAACATATACTAAAATTTTCGAAATTACAGCTAAAAACATTTTTCTTGATCGGGTTGTTTCTGACCTAGGACTTATTAAGCTAAGATGCCTTTAGGGTCCGTCAATTGAGTGTTTTTATAAGTCACAAGCTTTCATTTAATCCAGAAAGATCAAAACAAAAGCTGAGTGGGTCTATTCGTCTCCATAACTACAGCCAAGGGTGACCCCGTATTCCCCGTTTATCGTCATTTATTAGAAAAAATATAATTTCGGACTTTTCCATAGCTATCTTATCAGAATTTATTGGTTTACGAGCCGTTGATTTACGGTACGAGGATCCCATGGATAATTACATTATGATATCATGGAATTATTAATTTTACTGTTATTTTGTTATGCAAAACAAAATGATTTTATATCCAAACATTAAACATCCATATTAGAGGCAGATTTTAGCAATTTATGGAAGAAAATATATTATGTACTAAACATCACGTTGGCTTAGCGAGAAATTAAACAAACAAACACCTTTGATCACCTTTTATTCTCGAAATAAAATTAATTACAGCCTCCTTTCGATGTCCCACTGCAGCGACGGACCTCCTCCTGTGATGAAGTTAAACTTAGCTTACTAATAATACCACTTTACGTCCGTCTGTCATTAAGCACACGGTCATTTACCATATTATAACAGATTTAAAATAGCCATTATGGAGTGTTCGCGTTGGGAACACGGCACTTATGTTCGTTGGGCAACAACGGAAACATTAAACGGTAAACTGTATAGTGTATACCAAAAACGTAAGTAAACTCGTGCGCAACAGAAACAAACCAGGTACCGATTTAGGGATGTAAAATTTTTGAATCAGCACGCTCTGATACGAATGTTTAAAACGTCTGATTCGGTTTCAGATTTGGTTGGGATTTTAAGTTGTTACGAGTAACCGTTAGTTTCTGAAGTAATCATTTAGGTAGGCGTGGTATTTAAAAGGTATTTTTATTACATAAATCATTGAAAGGTTTCTATAAAATAAGTCTGCCGTGCCAAATCCGTTATGCCTAAATTGCTCAAATTACTCATTTATAAAGCAGTCATTTTAATTCTATACTCATCTCCCTGGAAAGCCATATTTAATCGCAATAGAAAGTAGCCATGAGTCTCTCCCATGTGATTTTATTCTTACTTACACGACATCGAATTTTAGACTTTAAGCTCATACAAACGACTGATCTAAAGAAGTAACAAATACTCAAAGTTTCCCCTTCATAATATTAGAGCGAAATACAATATCCGACAATTTATCGTTACGGATACGAATCCACCTAACATCACTAACAAAAACCTCTTATGATTGAACACCACCAGGTATTTTCGTACGTAATATTAATGTTGAGACTAAAATAAACTTAAGATTAATGAAAGACTGAAGACTTACACTGAAGCGTGTAAAACAAATAACCAAAATGTTCTTCAACACGCGTTTTCGAGCCGCGTTATTAAGGTGCTACATCATTTTATATACAGCTGTTTGTTATGTACTGACGGCAAAGAAAAATAAAGATATAATTTTGTATTAAACACCTGGTTTCGGAGTAAGAATATGTGGTGTTACCATCCAATCTTATCTCCCATAGGTGTACTAAAGGTCGATTAAGATCAAATTCATCTGTCCAACATGATGTTAGTAGGCCAAGATTCCTCTGCCATTAGGGTGTATAACCATTTACCTGTAGCTATTAAGGAACAAAATAATATTTTACTATTTAAGAACCATTTGAAAACATGGCTTATTAGTAATGAGTTCTATAATTTAAAGGAATTTTTTGAAAAAAATAACATTTAGTTAAATAAGTTTTTGTTTAATATGTGTAGTTTTAAGATATTATATTGCTTTAATTTGCATATCCGATGGGATAGACTGTTGAAACTAATTACTGTATTTATACACTAACACCTGATGTACACAGTTTTGCAATAAATAAATCTTTATCTTTATCTTTCGATGAGACTATAATAGCAAAACTGCATTTTAATTATTCCCTACATGAATTAGAATAGTCTTTCATCGCCTTTTAATTCCGCTAATCTGCATAACAAGGCTCCTAAAAATCTTTTATTGACGTTATTATTAGGTAATAGCCCTGAATATTTATAACGTATTTATTATATAAAAATAATGGTTTAATTAATACAAAACATATTAATTCATTTTTGATCATTGATTTTTTTTAAGAGAAAATTTCTTTAAATAATTATTCTGCCGACCGTACTCGTAACCAGTACAGTAACCAACATGATACAAACAATAGTTATTTTCAATGTAACACCTCTTCTTACATACGAATTTGAAGGTCTCGTTTTTGCTAGGTCTAGCGGTGTAGTTAGATTGTTGCGAGCGTGGATTTGTCTCCTTGATTTCGTTATTATAAACAATGTTAGATCCTGCATGATCCTTCTCTTGTTTCCTCCATCCTGGTGAAGGAAACAAGAGAACATTTTTTTAAATCTTTAGACCATGGGCTCACTAATCACTTGTCATGTCAACGTTTTTTTAACAATTTGAACGCACGAACTTACGAGTGTTAATGGTGGGAGAGTTCCTACAATAGAGCGGCTTCAAGAAAGCGGCTTGAAATATTGAAGGTAACAAACCTTCGAAATATTAAGCAAACTAGCCGAATATTCAAAATCCAACACAACGTAAAATCAGCATGAGCCAGAATGATACCAAACCCAATTCAAATATACATAAACTGTGGAAAAAACAATCGATATGTTTACATTAAATTTGGCAAACGGTTGTATTTTATTCAGCAGTTGCATAACAGCCCCGATGTCACCACAAGGTAATAGCCCTGAATTCATTATCTTGGTGTCATTTTATAACGTTTTATGGCAACACATAACGAGCTACTTTTATAGAGGTGGATCACGTCATTGTTGAAACAAAGCGAACTACATTTCGACAACAATTAGCAAGATTATATCTCTAACTATTCATTAATATTTACATTATTTAACATACCAGCTTAATATGCACAGTTTTAGCCCATACATCGTTAGTCACATGATTTCTGATGTTACCAGACACATAGAAACGAATTCCGAGACATGTTTTGCGACGATCAGAAATAGAACGCAGCGGGTACCAAGCGTGTTCGCCGTGTGGCGACGGCGTGTGTTCACGTCTCTTTCTGTCTCTCACCTTACCTATAGTTCCGTCCTTCTCCTGCGCTCTCACTTCATTGTTTCAGATCGTACCTCGGTTGGCCGGTGTACTGAAATAGGTCGGGAGCGTCCGAAACAGACGGTCCATGCTATCGAAAGCTTTAGCGAGGTCACTGCCGAAGAATAACGCAGTCGAGAACACGTTGACTGATCTCTATATCAAATACCATTCTTGTGCATTACAATAGACGATAAATCATCCCACGTTTCTTGATGCATTTATATTTATAAAACTTTGCCTCGATACTAATTATAGTGGCGTATTACACACCGAAAATAGAGCAATAATACTCTCACATGATTACGTTCGTATAGCACTCTGTCGCCGGCTTGTTTTAACAACATTTACAAGCATTACGTAACGTATGGTATTACTATAACGTGCATTACATGTGTACTATAGTATGCGGATGCTTGATATAGTGATGATGTACTATTTGATGATGGTACACGAATCACGAGATGTGGCTGCCAGAATACGGTATAGTTTGTACGGTCATAAGTTGGGGGCCGGACTCGTGGTCACACCAGGTTGTCACACCAGTGTGACTATCAGGAATTATTTTCTTGTTAGTCACACCGCTACTAAAACAACACCTTGTATTAAATATGAATTAGTGCGGATGATTAACATCGATATTTCATGATGACATTTTATGCAAAAATAGATTGTTTAGCCTAGTGTTAGTTGTTCTGTTTATTCCTATCTTCATCTATGGCAACCTAAGTTTATGAAGAACACACCAAATCAGGTTTGTGTTTTGCTACGGATAATTTAGGAATGATCATGATATAAATAAATACTGTCTATATTATGCTTTTATTTGTTGTTTTGTAGATGATGCTTATTGTATCATCGTTAGTAAGCCAAATATTCTTTCACTACTTGATTAGGTGAAAATAGTGGAAGTATAAAAATAATCGTACTCTAAAAAACTATGATTATCGAGACTATCGTTTTCTATTTAAGTTTCGAATAAAATCCCTGTGCACTTACGGCCGAATACTCAAACGTCTGTTAAAGTAAAGCAGCGCTTAAACTAGAAATTCTCATACAAAATGTCTAGTTTAAGCGCCGCTTTTCTTTAACAGACGTTTGAGTATTCGGCCGTTAGTCTTTAATAGACATCTCTACCCGAAAATGATCTGACACATAGTTTTCCTCGAGCATAGTTCAAATTGTTCAAACGTCTAATTCTTCAAGACAAAACTGCTACTAAATTCAGTAAGCAACATAGCACGTTTGATAAAGTACTTGTTTTCTTAATTCCCCTTTATTTTTTCTGTACGTTCCCTTGGGTCTTGAACATAAACGTATAACATTTACTATGAATGAAGAGCCGTTTTGTGTTTATTAGCTACTCGTACATTAGTTTTGTATGTGATAGTCTGGTTATAGGTGTGGTCATTTTATCATTGTTAGTTAGCTATATATCTTGCTATCAATATCAAGCTTTATTCCGTTTAAAAGACAATTTTTAGCGAAGTTTTATAAATTTAATTTTGAAAATTAATGTTTTTCGTTTATTTTATGGTACAAAGAAATTAATTAAACCTTAAGAAAATTACTTTTTCTTCTTATTGAAAAGCACGTGCGAGGGTATGACAGCCAGATGATTGTCATGAGCTTATATTATGTCTTCTCTGTCATGTTGGTAAAAGTCAAAGAGTTTAACCCAAGTCCTAGAGTTGTCGTTTTTTAATGTTATATTATTCATACATGCATGTTTTAGAATTAGTTAAGTCCAAAATCCAAAGTCTTTAATACTTATTTAGTACTACGCGATTGATATTGTAATAAAAACAATCTCGCTCCATTAGCTTCCAGTTGTCAAAGTTCTAGTTAGTATCTACGCCCGGACAAACAAACTTAGTTCCTCTAATATCTCGTATCGATCCTAACATTACACGCCATTGCCTATGGACCCATGTGCCGCTAAAACTCTCTTATCGTGTTACAGAAACTACTAAAACCTATTCTACTTTTTGTTGCCAATGACCCAAAGTTCTACAGAGGTCGTCAACCTAAAGAGGTCACTATGTAAACCTACTCTTATTAAAATGAACACGTATAAGTTTTAATGCATATATTATGTTAATGTTATTTCATATATTTGTTTACATTATACTTATTTATTTTTCTTCTTCTTTCAGGTAAGTGTTGCTGCCATGCCACAGTTTGGTATGGTGTTATATTTCTTTATTAATACAAGTAAGGTGCTTTTGTGGTCAAATAAAATGGTAACTTTTAGGGTTCAAAAAATCGTCTTTTCTCTCCTTGTATCACTACTACCTTAGAATACGCCTGTCCTTCTTTAAAACATTAGTAGTGATACTAATCTAGTCTAGTCTAGTTGAAAAGAGAGCGTTAGCAAAATCAGACCCCCCTAAACAAAAGTAATTGAGTTTCCTCATGAATTTTGATGAAACGTTTAATTTAACACACAATGTCATACATCAATGTATAAATATTACAATTTGTCATTCCCATATCCCATCGTGAATAAATATGAAAGTTTATTGAGATCTCGTTCTATTGTTTTAATACAATGAAGAGAGTGAATAACTTCATGAATAAGAAAGAATGTTGGCAGAATTTATTGACTGTGTTTTTTTGTAGTAATGCGTATTTAGTTAGGCTTACTAGATGAGGTCGTGGGTTCGGATTCCATAAAACAATTAGTATGTGTGATCCACATCTGTTTGTTTTTTTTTTGCCTGTAATATTGATGTTTGGTTAAAGTCCCCGCGATACACGGAGAATTATTCCAGATACGTGAGTTTTCTGAAAAAAAAATTTTTAAAAATGAAAAGATATTTGTTATTTTTTAGTCTCCAAATGATCCCATCGTCGCTGATTGAGTGAAACTTGACAAATTATTCCCACACTGGCCAAACGGATTGTTTTGTGTATGGTCTCTAGTTTGACTATAAAAATAAGAAAAGAAAAATATACGGACCTCCTACAGATATAGAGTGTAATTTGAACCCAGTATTACCACATTTACAGATTATTTTGAATTAAATTTCTTCCACCAACAAACGCTAGTACATACGAATCTAAAGATAAATCAGTAGAATCTAACAATTAAATAGTCCACACAGTTTAATGAACACCAGCTCCTATACAAACCGCTGCCAAACTTTATTCTTACAAGCGTCATACATTTGTTTATCTGAATGCACGTTGATAATGCCCTTTGGCAACCGACTGCTACAGAGTACCAGTTTACTAAGACCTCTCTGTTGTATTGTATGGCTTGTCGAGCTAGTTTCTTTTAGGCTGGTCGTTAGTTAGGGTTGTCATATCCACCAAAGGGTTTTTTTTTATAAATTTGCATAAATTTTGATTTGACTATTCAAAGCTATACTTTTGTGCAGCGTTTTCTTCTTGTGCGTTCAGCTTTTACTGTATATTTTTAAGAGGAATAAAAGTACTTATTCAATACCCACGCAATAGAGACAGATACCAGTTTTAAAGATACAAAGGCATTCAGGAAAACGACACAATTATCCAGTGTGGGTTTAGTTGTTACGTGACAGTCGAATACACCTATCCCCATGCCTCTGCCAGTTTAACCACATACACAAACCCGTACCTTTCATTTGTATATCATGGAACGGTGACATTATATAGACTTACTACGTCACAAAACCACAATTAAACGTTCAAATATAATAAAACAAATGAGTGCCTATTAACGTACCAACCCTACTAACATCTGCTCTCTTCAATTAATGTTTTGTTACACGTAGCCTATGTTGCTAACCGTACAAAGGTATATGGCACTATGCCAAATAAATTACAACCTTATGTCTGATGAATAAGAATTTAAATGTCTTTGCTACACTGTAACTTATGTTGTGAGGATAAGTTACATAGTAGACTATTTTACTAGTAGGTACCTAGTCTTACTACTAATAGCGACATCTGTGTTTAATTTTCAAAACAAAAACGTAAAGCCATTTTCATCAAAGCTGAACGATGGAAAACCTACCTTGTTGAAAGATGGTCACAGCCACTTTCTCCTATGTCCCCAAATTATGTCGAATCCAGACAATCGTGCGACTTAAAAATATTTATGGTCGTCTTTCTCTCCGCTTTGATGGCGTAGAGAAGCTCCTATACCACTGCCGAATGCGAGGCAAATAATACTTGGGGTCTCCATTACAATCATCTAAATGAAAATATAGAGGTATACCACGCTTCATCATCATCATACCAGCCAATCGACGTCCACTGCTGGACATAGGCCTCCTCCAAGTATTGCCACCTTGTGTGGTCCTGTACCTTCCTCATCCATCCTCATATACTCAATACTTCATATACTTAACCTCCCCAAAATATAAAAGGTCAAGTTTTTTTTATACAATCCCTTTTTATCAGTCACTTTTACCCTAAACGCAATTAAGTATTCATAGTCCATCATCGCACACAGGACACGGGACAGCTCAACAATTAAAACGAATAATTACATATATGAAAAAGTGTCAAAAAGGCTTAACACAATCAATTTTCACAACTACCCGCTTCAAAAATTAATCCGTTTAATGAATCAAAATGGCCGAATGGCGCTCTCGTTTCGGCTTACTTTCATTCTCGCTACGTACAATATTCGATGGTTTTAATTAGGTCGAACACATGGCTCTCTCTTAAAAAGTGTTATCGATTTCACATAAACCTTTCTCTGTTATGGTTCTGCTGTTATGAATTGTTCTGGTTATAACAGCTTTTTATTAACCCCTCTACATGGACTGGCCTCTTGGTAGGACGGAGGTATGGAGGTACTTGGCCTACTAATACCACGCTGGCCAGACGGATTGGTATAGGGTTTAATTTCAAGTTTTCCTCCTCTTTATTTCGTAAAGACAATATTCATGGACTGGCCTCTTGCGGTTATCTTGTCTTTTTGAATTGGTGTAAGAATTGTTTGGTTTGCTTGTGATGGAATGTTTCAAAGATTATACATGCAATCCTTTGCAACATCGGTTAATGAGGTGAATGACTTAGCAATTCTTCGTATAGATAAATTAGATGTCACACGCAAAATATTATTACTAAAGATAAAAATTAACGCTACACAAATCAATATGTTAAACTGAATTCGTGGTTTCGGCAGATAAAAAAATCTATCCCTGAAAAAGATAATAACTCTATACATAAAATCCTATTTTACATTACTCTACTTCTCCATAAAAAAACAAGCCCACAAGGGACCGCAGGGTATCGCACATGCTCTCACAAACAATAATTAACCCACACCGTGATGAAACGCTCGCCATTTTTTCAACCTTATCTAATAAACTCCGTCAATTAAATTTCAACAAACACACATTAAATACAACACCACATCGCCCACATAACTACAATAATACATAACACATGCGATCAACAAAAAAGATGATAAAAATATACACATAAAACAGATTGATTCACTCGCATAAACAAATTTAATTAACTAACCATGCAGTTTGTATTAAATCATCATAACAGCCCCATTAATGTCCCTTGCAGGGACGGAGGTATACTTGGCCTAATAATACCACGCTGTCCAAACGGATTGGTATAGGGTTTAATTTCAAGTTTTCCTTCTCTTTATTTCGTAAAGATAATATTCACGGATAGTCCTTTAGTCGGTTTTTACGACACCCATGGGATGAGACGGCTTAGTGACATATTGTATTCTTGCTCCGTCACCAAACGATACCTAATAGGTCAAGAAATGACTGGTGGGACATTAATGGGTTATGAAGAAGGTATCGTTCCCACGGATTAGTTTAGTTACCAATACTTAGATTTGTTGGTTTTTGAAAAGAAAATATTAAATGTTTTAACAAAATAACAAAAGTCCCATTCGTCCCGCAAAACAATTTAAAAATATAATTACATAGTTTAAAACTAATAAAATACTTTAGGTTTTTTTTAATATTTGTATTGTAGCCAAATAAATGAGGAGCCAATCCCATGTCTAGTGACGTCATATTATAACGACATCTTCCAGACATGAAAGCGTCAAGGTGACGTTGGCGCATATTTGTGAACAAATATTATATACCGCGTGTCATAACTGTGACGTTAATTCCTATGATAATAAATAGATAGCGAGAGAAAATACTTGTGCTATGTGATCTTGAAGACGCATCAATCACTCATTAGGCAATACGTCATACCTAAATGTCAAAGGAGAATGGGCGGTTTCGTCCCATGTGTTGTAACACTTTGTGACCTATATCATTTGAAAGATCTCAGCGAGTGCTATGTTTTATTGTATGGGCATGACTCCGTATCTCGTGCAGGGAAACTGTTATAGGGTTTTAAAAAATAAAAAAAATAATTAAAAATGTCTTAACTAATTGGTCTTTTAATAACTACTACTAAAGAGATTTAAAGGTAGAGCCTACATTGACCCAACACCCTCTCTGCCACCATTGTAAGCGCAGCGTTGAGAAGATTGCAGACATGTAAAATGTGATTTACGGCAGTCTTTCTGGGTAGAAGAGTTCTTAAGCCTTCAGAAACGTTTGCACAATTACATGGACAAAGAAAAAACAGCTCCCTATGCTCCCCGCCATTTTGTTCCAAATATGACATCTGCTCAGTCAGTTGCAACAACTTCAGGTCGGTCAAATAAGTTTGCGCTTAGTGTAGATGCCATTATAAACTTACTGGTGTAGTGTTGCAGTCTCTCCAACGATGCCAAGTACACCAACGATATTTCATAATACTGCAGTGCTTAAGTATACGGAAACGCCATTATGTTGGCTTGTCTCGAGGATGGATTATCAAGAACTATGAATTTGCAGCGAGGTATAACGAAAATGGTGTCATGTCATAGACCAAGGAGGACCTCAATATAATGCTCGATGACCCTAATAGTATCTCTCAATAAGTGGGCCTTAAAATGGACACGGACAAGACCAAGATCATGGCAAATGTTCATGTTGCACCCACTTCAATCACGGTTGGAGGCGCTACACTCAAAGTTGTCCTCGAATGTATTTACCTGGGACAATCAGACCAGATAAGTCCAACTTCGAGAAGGGGGTCACTCGTCAAATCACAAGGCTTTTGGTCATCAACAGGGGAATGGAGAGAGCTTTATTGGGAGTTGGCCTGCGTAATTGAATCAAAAGTGAGATAATCCGCAGGAGAACTAAAGTGACCGATAGAGCACTCAGGATTGCCCGTTAAAGGGGTGACATAGCACGAAGAACTTACAAATGACGATGAGGGAGAAAAGTTTTCGAAAAGCGACCGCGTATATCGCGTGATATCGGGGTGGCGCCAAGTGATAAGGTAGTCACAGGATCGGCAAAGTAAAAATATTTGCAGGAGGCCCACCTCCAGCAATGGACGCCTATTGGCTGAGTATTGTTGCTGAGCTGTACTTTCGTGTTTTCAATATATATTGAAAGATATGTGAATAAAACAGGTATATTTAAATGAGTTGTATATTTATAGGTTCTCTATTTTGTCTCATAAGTTTTTTATCCATAATCTAAGGTGTCATAACATTTTGTGTCCTAATCATCATATGTCCGAATGGTAGCTAGCCCTAAATTCATGTCATATAATATCACTTGTCCGAAAACCTAAATCCCTAAACATAACATGACCTAATTTATTTTGCTGTAACCATCACAATCTAAATTATTTAAAAAACATAAATACTATATTCTAGTTTTACCATACCATACTAACCTAACCAACTGTTTCTGACTTTCGCCCTAATATTTTATTTTAGGACATGTGACTTTATAGCAAGAAAAAATAGGATATGTAATAATTATAGTACCCCATTTTAGGACACCCAAGTATTATAGGTAAAGACGATTAGGTCATATACGATTTCGTATACGCGAACATTATGGAAAGTGATGATTATAGTAAACTTGTTTGGGATTGTGATTTTCGGACGATCGATATTCGGCCAAGAAAGGGACTACCATATTTATACTGTCATTATTATTATGACAACCTTATCAACATCAACAGCTATGTAGAGAAAAATGCGATGAGGATTTTTATTTTCTCAACCTCAACTCTATAACGTATCTATATGTCGCAGGGAAATGAGGAAATCAGGGATTTCACGAAATCCCTAGGGATATGACGAAATCCCGTTTGTACTAGAAAAGAAATGCTCATATTTTTGTTTGTAGATAAAAAAACACAAGGATTCCAACTTCTGTAGGTTAGGTTAGGTTAGAACTGTGATCACAATGGCCGCCGAAGTGCTAGGCATTTTCGTCATTTACCGGGATTTTGTGATATCCCTAGTGATTTCGTGAAATCCCTGGTTTCCTCATTTCCCTGCGACATATACATTTACGTAAGAGATTTATTAATACTTATTAATAACGGTCTAAACTAACGATTACTGTCTGTGAATTGTCTACAGTTATTATAAGTGGAATAAGTTTAATGTGTTTCCGTGTCACAAAATGTAAAAAAGTACGATTAAAGCCTTATTTGATACAAAAATTATTTTATCATTAACAGCTCAGTACTTTTGACCTGCACACAATTTTAATAAAAAAAATATATATTTATAGAAAAAAAATCTAGGTGAACATGTTTATGCTAGTCAACAACATGTTACAAAGGTTGGGACGCAGAGAGCAGATGTCATATTTGGAACAAAATGACGGGGAGCATAGGGAGCTGTTTTTTCTTTGTCCATGTAATTGCGCAAACGTTTCTGAAAGCTTGAGAACTCTTCTACCCAGAAAGACTGCCGTAAATCACATTTTACATGTCTGCAATCTTCTCAACGCTGCGCTTACAATGGTGGCAGAGAGGGTGTTGGGTCAAAGTAGGCTCTACCATTAAATCTCTTTAGTAGTAGTTATTAAAAGACCAATTAGTTAAGAACATTTTTAATTATTTTTTTTATTTTTTAAAACCCTATAACAGTTTCCCTGCACGAGATACGGAGTCATGCCCATACAATAAAACATAGCACTCGCTGAGATCTTTCAAATGATATAGGTCACAAAGTGTTACAACACATGGGACGCACCCCATATAAAACTGCCCATTCTTCTTTGACATATTTGTAACCAATCAAACAAAGCCTAAGGCTAACTATAGAATATATCTTTGCCGGTGCTTATTGATGACTTTGGTGTTGGCTATAGAGGCTGAGTGAGATGGTCAACACTGCATCTCATCCCGTGGGTGTCCTAACAAACGAAGAAGTGATGTATTTGGTAAAAATACATGGTATTTCTTGGGAGTTTAGGGATTAGGGACTGTTAATAAGCCCATGATCGCCCCATTACGCTGATCTTTTTACTTGTTGTTTGCTTCAGTCTCAATTCCTTCTTTGATTGGGATATTGAGTGTTAATTTCATTTATTACTCCCTCAAATATATTGGACTGGAATCACTTCGTGTGCATAGTCTTATAAAATGTCACCACGTAGATAAAATCTATATGAGCTCTTAATTAGCAGCGACGTATTTAGTTACAGGAAATTTTGGAGGTATAATGGTATTTCCATCAATCATTGTGAAGTTAGCTTTACACTAAGGCGTTAAAGCTAAAATGTAAGGGCTTTACGAGGAGCTCGTTAAGGACTTTGTAAATTTTGATATTGTGATATGAGTGACGAAGACGAATCTTATTTGACTTAATTATACCGATATAAATGGCATATTCATAGCAGTGCTTTAAAGTTATATTTTAAGACGGGTTTGTATCGTATTTGAGGGAAAGTTAGGGTATAACACGCAGGCTACACAGATTAGTATGGACTTAGTTTTTACTCGTAGTTTATCTTTTGGTCGTCATACCAGCCCTTCTGTAAAAGAGGAAAGTATACGAAACTAAATAGTTAGATTGGTATAACGACGGAGTGATTTAGATTAATTTTTTCCTATTTTCTTTAATCTTAATCGGCTTTTATGACCCTCAGAACGACTTTGGGTGATGACATTTTACTTCGTCACCACGCGTACAATATTTCTATAACAGTACCTATTTATAAACCCAAATATGGTTTCCCATCAGCCCTACAACAGCGTCATACGTTGTAAGATTTTAAGTACAGCTATATCAGCTTCCCAATCTATCTTTACATCCCAGATGGAGCACTTCAAACACGACGAAATGTAACACTTAAATCTCGTGAGATCATTATCCAGCTTATTTTTATGTTGGACATAAAACGCGTACGAATCACGGCGGACTCTCGACGCAAATCTCACATCTTGATACTCCTTATTTTCAGAGCTAATAAAACTGACAAAGCTGTCAAATTTTAAAGTAATGAAAGTGTTAGTATTTTTTTATTCTAAATTTGATGACCCTTATAGCTTAGAATTTATGGAGGAAATACACATACGCGGTCTTTAGTCTCACAATGGAATACTATACACACATTTACTCAGTGACAATCTAGTCAAACCAGGTTGTCTTGGTGACTGTCTAAAAAAAACGTCACAATCCCATCCTGAGAGCGTAACCCATCGTAAAATTCGACTAATATGTACTACAAAACAATCACCATTTCTAGAAAAGAAGAAAAAATTACACCTTTTGGACTAACTTTTATGTAGCCAAAGTTTATCTTTAAACAATATATAGAGCATCACTTACATCTACCTACTACTTTATAAAACACCTTATCACAGTAATAAACTAGCAACTGTGAGCAACATACACTATCTTTACAACTATCCTATCTATACATAGACTAACATATACCATTATATAAAATGTCAACCAAAACTGAATCGTTTTTCACGCCAATTGTAAGGAAGTGAAGGGCCCGGACATAAGGACCCTTTTACCAGATACGATTTCAGATAGCCTAATGCGTTATACCTCTATATATTACATTGTAGGAACGTGCAGAGAAGCATTATTACTAGTGAGATACAAATTGAAACGTCGTGTTTCTTATTTCGGGCAATTTTCCCTAACCGTATTAAAGCTAACTATGCATTACTTTGACATTAATTGAAGCTTCTAATGTATGTAATTTTTCAAATTTTTTACAACATTTCATTTTACAAAACACTATAAAGTGGTTAGCTATATATTAGTGCATAGAATTTACCTGTAACAGTGGAGGCAATCTGCCTCTTCGGTGCGGAACTTTGCTTCAAGACTTTTCTCTACTACTCAAAAGCGTCATGCTAGCGATTTTCTGCTAGATCATGCATTTGATCCTGGCTTACAGGAGTCACTTTCACGGAACAATCGTAAAATTATCTTAAATACCCTTGTGTCGTCATCAAAAATTTCATCAAAAAGCTCTAAAATGCCTAAAGTGTATCCATCCAAAATATAACAGTAATTACTCTTCCTTTGTGTAGATATTAATGATGGTATACAGTAGCATGCAAACAGTTGATAAATGATTTATTGATGATGAGCATAATGGTTAAAGAGCAAAGTTATGTACAAAATGATTGGTTTAATTAATTGTCCAATTTAATTAATTCTTCGGTGACATGTCGGTCACAGTATGCGACTGTCGTTTTGCAAGGCAGGTAGCGAAATCGAATACCATGCACGTTTGTGCGATCTACATATAATTGTCCTGAGCCTCGATGTTTGTAAAACTTTTGGCACTAGAGTTGTACTGTAAACTGTACTGTTGTTGAGACTGTAAAACTTAATAAGGTTCGTGTGGAGAGAGATAGAGTCCCCGTCTCTTTCATGGCATTTTGTAGAAACCGACTAAAAGAGAAGCTATGAATACAATAATGATGCGGCAGAAAAGATCTTGGTAGAAAACCTTGACCTAAAAGTCACACCAGCTATCCATTTAGCTTCCACTTTCTCCGCTTTTAGACTCCCTGATCAGAAAATCGCACATCGAACCCTTGCCCTTCAAACATACATACACCATGATTATACTAATTCGGGTAACAAAATCATCAAACACAATATAGGCAGATAATATCTACAGTGACCTTAATATTATTGATCACTTTATTTATTCGGTTGCATTCTATATCGACAATTTAAACCATCAACATACAATTATCCACAAAATGAAAAACAAAAATAATTAAACGCCAATAAATTTTCTTAGAAATTATAATTGTGTAGTGTTAAAAAATCGGTAGTTAGATTCTCCTTGGGCGCAGGTCGTACGGTAGGTATCGACGTTCTATTTCCGTCGGCACACGGCCAGACAGCTGTGCCGTTGTGACGCCCCATCAGTTATTCAGATATCGTCCATTGTATTGTACCACGTGATATCATCGACCTTGGAAATGTACGCTCCAAGTGAACAGTATGAACGAAGAAAATTTATAGGATCTATTTTATAGATTAAGTAACAGTACCTAGAACTAAAGGTAGTGAAATTAATTGTAAATTTTCTAAGCAGCATATTTGCTAAAAGAGGGCACCTCCTGGATCTCGGCCTTATCTTAACCTTGTGCCTTCTTCATCCATTTGTTTTCCGCAACATTTTCAGGTTGTCAATCCTCAGCGTGTAGATTATGCCCAATTTTCTTTTTAACCTGACTAATCGATATGACTTTACTGCAGTTTATCTGTCTAGTTCTTCCATAAATGAATAATAGCACACTCTCAATACTTTGGGTAATTAAGCTGCCTAAATTCTTATCCAATACACATTTTTCAAATTACATTATTTTTTGTTAACCTAATTGCCCATTATCTTTAAAAAATATTGTTTGTAAAAACCCAGAAAAATATTAATGCTCAAATTGTTTTGTCTAAAACTTCCCGGAACTTGTCAAAAATATTGTACGTTCGACTGGTCAAAAATAATCTAGGCTGAATAATGTTTAGTTGTTCAGAATGTTTTCTCGTGAACATTTAAAATAGATTAATATATCGCTGACAACATAATCAATGAGCATTACATTGTTTTATATTGAATTCTTCACCTCAAAACATTTTGGCACATACTTCAAATGTAACAGTAAACTGCGTTTCCCGCTATTTTATTTATGTTTATTGTTGTGTTTATTATGCTGACTGAATCCCTTCGTTGATAGTAAATACATTTATCTCGACTAATAATCACCATTATTCCGGTTGGCGTAACTCGTTAAGAGTTTTCGCGGATTTTATATCGTGCGAAACAGCCTTGGGAAATCAGCCTTCCAGCTGTTTTCAAACGATTCACCTTATAGTCCGGGTTTTACTAGAACATTTTTGAAGATTGATTATCATCAAGCTAATTACCTACTTATTCCTAGACACAACGAGCATATTGTCTAGAGAACGGAGACTATTACTGACATAAGTTCTTAAAGATGAAACTGTTTCGACTTATCTCTTAGTTGGTATTTACGATACCCATGGGCTAATATTGTGACCCTATTCTTCACCGAAACACGGAAGAACTCATATAGCAGTGAAACTAAATTAAACTGTGTTATTCGATCGCTTTTTGTTTTGTTGCAATAAATTATATCTAGATATGTAATCGACCTTCGGTTTTTGTTGCACGAAGGTTGACATGTATATGTACAAATATAATAGTTCAAGGACGTTTCGTTGTGTATTTAAATGTGTTACTGTTTTTGCTGAATTGTTATATAAAGTTTATCTATTATTATGGACTTTGGAAGTTTTGTTAGTTCCTCATACTCGTAGTAGCCCATGAAGATGCTGCTGTCGAATTTTCATGGCAGGCTAGAGGTATGACGGACTTCCTAAATATGTAGAAGGAAGTTGGCATACAGATAACACGCAGCCTGAGGGTTTGGGGTTTTGTTGTATTTAAAAGTTGCTGGACGTACAGGCAGTTCAGTCATTTCTAAGTCGTATTAATGCTCTGAAGTATCTTAAACGATAATCGAACTTAAGACCTCTGTGTATACCTAGATTAAATTTTTAACCACTACGTCACACCCAATAAACAAAACATTTTTTATTATTAAGTATATCAAACTAGGCCAAATCAATGCTTTTGCCACTCCCTCTTCTGCGCAAATTAACTTAGAGTCCTTAAACCTTAATACCTTCTAATAAGACACATTTTCGAATGAAATAACAAACAGCTTGATGTCTAGCTATGCATACAAGCTCCATAGTGCACAGCTGTTATTTAATTATTTATTCGTATAAATATTGGCGCCTGTACAGTGTGTAGGCGCCAAACCTCAGTCGTGTTTGACTAACGTTCGCTCTCTCTGTTACTTTTATTACACTGGTTTGTTTTATCGCTAGAGAATTTTGCGAGTTATCTTATTCTTCTTTATTGTGTTTTGTCCCTCTTGGGCAGTTTTCTTTATAACTTTTTTCAACGATATCTTTTTATTCTTAAGCCCAATTTACACATCGACAAGTACAGTAGCGAGTTCAGTAGTAAGTTATTAATTAAGTTGATTTAAATAGATCTCCATCCTATTTTTTGGCGAGTTAAGTACGAAGTAGCCACCTCTTTCGCGTCTCCCTAACTTAACTTGCCAAAAAATAGGATGGAGATATATTTAAATCAACCTAATTAACAACTTACTACTAAACTCGCTACTGTACTTGTCGATGTGTAAATCGAGCTTTAGAAAGAGAAACTTTAATAGTAAAGTTCGTCTTTGACCTCCTTTAACGATATCATTCAAGTTCAAAGGAAACTTCATCTTGTAGTAGCTGATGTGATTTGAAAGCACACTAGAGAGAGACAAAAGAATAATTATTTTTTGCGCAAGAAGACAATAAGACTTGATCACTTCTTCTCACCCAACTTAAACTTCTTAGCTCAGCAGCTAGGATGGTGCTACTTATGTTCTTGATAGAATATCCTAATACCACGCTAACCAGCCGATTTCATTTAGGCTATATTAAAAGTGGTTTCTCTATTCAAACTTTTTCTAAAATGATTTTATTATTCTTGTCGAACCTCTTTCAGCTACCTGACTCAACAAATCAAAAGCTTTGCTTCAAATACTGACCGTTAACTAGTAGTCCCTTAGTCGTTTTTTACAATCATCATCATAACAGCCCATTAATGTCCCACTGCAGGGACGGGCCTCCTCCCGGGACAGAGGGATACTTGGCCTACTAATACCACGCTGGCCAGGCGAATTGGTATAGGATTAAATTTTATTTATTTTATTTTATTTTACAATTTTAGGAAAACTTACAGCTAGTAAATATATACAGGATTGAATATAAGAAATGAAGGCCAATTAAAAGTTTCCACAGATAACAGAAAGAGTAAATAAGTATAAAAAAACAATAGGTATAGGTAGATTTTAACATTAGTAGAAATTTTGAGTTTTAACTAATACAAGCGGTAGACAGGTAAGAAATAAGAAAAAAAACGTTATACAATATAAATATCTTCAATCACCAAAGAAGGTAGTACATACATTACATTTAAGCTTTCCTTCTTTCTATGTAAAGGTAATATTCACAGATAGTCCCTTAGTCGATTTCTACGACACCCATGGGATGAGATGGGGTGGTGACATATGGACATTCTTTTACGATATCGTCCTGATATTATAGTACCATCATCTTATGTCCAGAATATCTAAGCATTGTCTCCATGTACAAATTAATCGTGTTAGTAGTACGTCTGTATACTTAGCCACTTATTTGTAATTATGTGGGCGTATACCCTCAGCGTATTGTATCATTTACAACAACAGAAAATTAAATTGTTTATTAGTTTGTAGTTTTGTTTTCAAACGTACATGTACTGACTAAACTAGTTTCTTTGAAAATGATTCGGTAAACTTATTGATTAAGGCTATATTCATCGTTAGTAAGTACTAGTGGTACTTCAAATACCTATCGCAACTATTTCGTCGTTAGCAAACGTTAAACGACACTAGAAAAATTTAGTATTTTTATTTTGAACGTGCAGGAGTCCTCTTTCGATCAATCGGTTTTCACTATTCAAGGTAACTGTGCAGGCAAACAAATATCTGACAAACTACTACTGCTTTTGCAGGTAACTAATAGTAGAAGAGATGTTGTCAAGATACTTTAACCACTTATTTCAAATTATATAATTGATTTGGTTATGATTTTCAACCACCTAAAATAATCATTTTTTTAATCAATTTCATGAACTTAATTATTGACATCAATAAATATCAGTGGTTCTTATATGGTCACACCTATCATACACATCAATATCACAACATGATAAATGACAAATAATTACCGTCTGATTGATAATATCTTTATTATTTATTTATCAGATCAACGGAAAATTTGGAACGATGTGATTATATGTCAAGTAATGGTAGAATTAATGCATCAATTTATGATTTATATAACACCACGTTTGTTCGAATTACTTTTGGATCATAAACTGCCGGCATTAGCCATAAGAGTAGGTTCTATGGAGTATTTTCCACTGAGACAGAAAATATAAAAATAATCTTACCTAGAAGTATCTCATAGAATTCCACCATAGTTTTATGGATATCTAACCATCACTCTAGCAAATCTTCATATTTTAAACACACATTGAAATTTCCTAACATAGCCCTTACATTTTTATTTAGATAATTTACAGCTCTCTCCTTTGCCCTCATTTCACATTAACTAGATACTTGCTTGATAAGTCCTATAGCTAATATATTATACTCATTATTTAAATAATCAAACGTTTGCAGTACAACTATAGATTTCACCATTAAGTTGAGGCCATTGAGCTATTAATTTGACTAAGTACAGACGATGGGAATTGGGTTAACAATGAGTTGAAATTCGTAACATTTTTGACCTAAACTTTCTAAAAACGGCTAGTTAATAAATGGTATAAAGAAAATGTAATTTATTCAGTCAATAGCTTTGAAAATAAACTCACTATACATACAGAGCAGATTTTTTGTTCTTTATACCGGCAATAGTGGAACGAATCTGATGAAAAGTGCGAATACAGTACCTACAGATATTATAAAAAACAGATAGTAGTAAAAAAAATATTCATTCTGTCACCATTCCGTGCTGCTGAAAACACGTTATACCCTTGCCCTGGAGTAGTAATCGAATGTCATGTCAAACGCTTAGAAATAAATCAAACTGAAACTGTTACAAATCATACAATAATCAGCGACATCCCAACATCCCCGTTATACTTCAGGAGTTACAAAAACTGACCTATATCCTGGTATACCTCTCCCATAAAAAGAATCAATATTCCCAAATACTCCTCCATGTAACTTCACGTACAAACTCACGTGTAATATTAAACACGGTTGGTACATTGACTCCACTCAATATTTTACGACGTCGGTACCCGTTCCGCTTCCGGTTCAATATGCAGCCGCTCATTTATATACTCCACTTGTGTAATCCAATCGCACCAATTCTACGGATTTCGCTCTTGAAATATTTATAAAAGATATTGTATTCGTAAAGACGTGAAATGAAATATGAAAGTATTGGAATTCTACGCAGCATTAACTTTTACTTCAAAGGTTGTCTATTTATCGTCACTAATTTTTCAGAGAAACCAGCTAAACTACTTCTACTACACTGATATTAGTGCCCTTTATTAGTAGTCGTTTCAGGTATTTGCGAATCACCAACAGCTTGGTCGGTCCAATGTTCATCCCTGTTAAAGATGACCAGCGCAGTATTAGTGAGTTAATTTTTCTCCCCGAATATGAAGGGGATCTGTCCCCCCAGCTGCAATTGCCGAAGTTATACCTAAAAAAATCCTAATTAGGTCTTTCAAAAATATTATCAAGCGCATATATCGTTATTATAACAGTTAGTTTATGCCAGGTTACAATGCTCACAAGAAAAACTGGCCCAAGTCCCTAATTTTAGCATATTTATTTACCTCACAAGAATAGATACAATATACACCTTTAATCATCAGAATGCGACCTGCCTGCTATGTTAATGTTTGGACAGTCTCGACATTTAATCGCATCATAATTCTTGTTTTACAAGTTCTTATGTAAACTGTCCCAGAAAACAATTACTCTGGAGAATGCGTGTTATATTCTGTTGCTAAATTGCTACGTTGAGATATAAATAGATGGTAAGGTGCGGGATGTTTAGCCTGTCGGTTTAATACACATGAATTATGAAAATGGGTTTCGGCGTTACGTTAAAATGAATCATATTATTACGCTAGCTGCGTTTCGCTGGTTTTCTTTTGTGCTTTTAATATTTTTGTGACGCAAGTTATAAAAGCACTTATAGCTTTACCATAAATATTTATTTACAAAAGCAAGATGTCAATAGTTAAAACCAAGTTTGAACCAGATTTGAAGATCTATGGGATCCAAGTATACCCATTTCGTCTAAAAATAATGAATTTATCAAGAAATTACTTAAGCCGCAACAAACATAAAAAAATACAACCGAATTAAGATTTTTTTCCTTTTAGAGCCGAGTTAGAAACTCGAAAACTTAAATGTCTCATTGACTAAAATAGTAAAAATGACGACATAATGGACAATAAAAACTCGATCAATTTCCATACATTCTACAACAGCTACATCACCTAACTAAAACCAATAATAGTAAAACAATAAATTAAAATTTATCACAAACGATGAACCAAAAACAAAAATTACATCATCGTCGCACCGACTCGACGCACGCACGGCGCCAGGTAAATTCTGTTTGTATAAAACATTCAAACAAGACCCGTCGTAAAAATTGTGATTCACAACGTCAAGCTATGTATGAGACGGAGTTTTTTTTTGTATTAATTCTGTTTGATTCGGTTTTTAAGTTGGATGAGGATGAGGGTGTTTTTTAAAGACAGCTCCAGTACTAGAAAGAGGGATTTTTACAAATATTCTGGCTTAGGAACATTATTTAATTTTGTGGATTGCACAAACAATGTCCTGGGACGACCTTATTCTTAGCGTTCTATCTCTATTTTGGAGAATTGAGAACCTCCTCCTTTTTTGAAGTCGGTTAGAAAGGCCTAACAACGAGTTTAATTGATAAACTTACTCTACATCTATCTCTAAAAGCATTTTTATTTCAAAATTGTATATCGTACTTTATGAAGAGGAATTCTCTTTATTCAACTCATTTCAAAGAAACCATAAATTCAAAACATTACAGCTCTATTTTTCATTCACACTTTCATTTTCAAGTCCCAACTTCACAGCAATGTTAAAAATGGATGATTTAATTATGTTAATGAAAGATCTTTCTGTTTCTAAAAGAAAATTGCATAGTTATCGTGTGTACAGTCATGGTATTTAAAGGTCCGCCACCATAAGGCCTATTTTCGTGTGCTTATGCAGTATGAGCGATACTCTGCTTTACCAATTGAATATGACATAATATTGCAGTCAATGGTCGGCTGTCACTAGTAGGGATGACAATACAATATCGGTTACCTAGGATACAAAATTAGTCCTTCGTGAATGATCGTGAATCGGAAATAATATTTATTATTATTTAATATTACTTATTTAATATTCAAGTTTTATATTCTGTGGCTATAGGTATACTTAATAAATTATTATTTAAACAGTAATAAATAAACAGTAATAGACATTGACAATGAAACAGAGGATCACAGCATATAAAAAGCTTGTAATGACTAAACAGGCCTGTTGGCAGAATTATCGATTAACTTAGGAGCCATTTTAAAAAAATAGAACAGAACAGACTAAATAGTTCATTAAAAAGGTTTGATGTTGACATGTAACTAGACGTAGACCAAAGGTGAAAATGAATTTGACCCTTATTATCATACTGTGTGAGTATAGTTTTATGTGTTTTGTCTATACAATGCTTTAGTTTCAAAAGGTACTAAGAGTTTTAGGCTTCACAAACAAAAAGAAAACTGGCGGACGTTTTCGGTAACCCACTGTACAAGCATGCGATGCTAACTGAACAAAAACATGAATAAATAGTACTCTTAATACTTGCCCGCATATTACAATTACGCTTATGAAAAAAAAATTCATGAAAGACTGTTTAGGTACGTATATTTAATTTTGTATGCTAAATATTGTACCAATTGTTAAAATATTTATCCTAGATTTCTGCTTACCTTTATCCTTGGTAATAACACACATTTGGCAAAATAAATGATTTGTATTTGTATATTTTTGATTAAATATGTATAGGTTGATGAGTTGCATAATCGGGAATCAGAACAGATAAATCCATTTAATGTTAGTCTGTTTTGAGAAAAGATTTTAACTTACATAGCAATTACTATTCACAAAAAAAGATTCTCCAGCGAAATTGACTGTTTGCAGAGATAGCAAAGTTAAACTCTAAAGCTTTTTAATGTATACATTGGAGATCGCATTATAATCTCCCGACGTCTTACTTATTCCCACAATATGGCGGATTTCTCGACCAGTCACATCCCCTCTTAAGTAACGTTGCCAAATAAAAAATAAACACAAATTCCTTTTTTATTCTATCCCCTCTCTTAGAGTATAACGGTAAATTTATTTGGCAAATTACAAGATTCAATTCAGTGAACAATTTGAAAAGGAGAGAAGGAAGATTTTCGAGAGCTTTTTTCTTTTGAATATAACAATGCTTTTGTCTTTGACATAATGTTTACTTATCGAGGCTGTTAGGATAATAAAAGGACCCTTTACCCGTCGATGTACCTGTGTTTGCTACACTCCAATTTAGTACATGTTACGGCATTTATTTTAGAGTAAATCTTACCTTTAATACTGTATCAATGATATTTACCAAATGTTATCCACATAAAGCATCTCTTATTTGTGTAAAAGTATCATTAAAAAGGCGTATAGCAACGTCAATCAAATAAATATTCAAGTGAAGTAGAAAAAAATATTTAATGTACCATACTTTTTAATTGGTACGCATAATAAAGTTTATAGCCTAAATGAATTACTTAAAAATTTATTTAATAAATCACCACAAGAACATCTTAAGCTCATCCTAAATTGCTTAATAAGTAATAAGGGCTATCTCCGGGAACCATACTTGTGACTCCCTTATAGTACTGATCTTGTCAACGATCAGGAGATGAAAATTTGAATTACGTCTAGTAATTCAAATTTTCATCTCCTGATCGTTGACAAGATCTTTAGGGGTTGAAAACTTGAATTATAAATATTCATATAAAAGAAGGGAGACCTGGTATTTCCTGAATAATGTTAATAAAATTTACCAGTTTACAAGGGTTTTACTATACTATAAAATTTAATAATTTTTATGCTACGTATACAACGTTTTCGAAGATATTACTTCTAGTCGAACTTTTAATTAAAAAATACTAGCTAATGTAACACCCTTAAACGGTGCTGTATGATAAACAAGCAATGAACTAAGTAAAATTCTAAGCTTTAAATACTTAAGTACTTTATTAAGCATAATGTATCTGTAATATCCACTATTAATACAACTCGCTAGCTTATCCAAGTCCATGATGCCCGCAACTGTCAATCATATCAATCACGCACAAATGTGAAACAATTTGATTGATTGTATATTAGCTTCGTTTTGAGCCATTGAACTCTGTAAAAATTCATAGTAAATCAATACTATGTTACTACGATATGGTATTGGTTCAATAAATATTTTTTTACGAAAAATCGTATATTATGGTTAGCGAGGAAATAACCAGCAATTTAGTAAATTTACCAGTGATGAAGGGATACTTACCAGCTCTAGGGAGAACTTACCAGTCATAGAGAAAATGTACCAGCCAGATTTGTGCTAGAGGGTATTGTTCTGTTTCGTGACTGCGTCAATTCAAAATTAAAATTACGTTTTGAAGAAGACAGTTATACACTCCTGCAATTCTATATTTTACGTGCATAAAATAAACTTCCTTATTTAATTAATAGTGTCAGTAGCTTCCAACTTGCCAAAGGTTTGTTGACTTAAATAAGATGAAGGAACCGGTGAAATTCAATATTTTAAGCCGAGTCTACGTTTCGTTTCCTCAACATGAAAACTTACTAAAGAAAACTTTCCGCAAGGAACGAAACTGTAACTATTCAATGCAATGGGCTCGAAATATCAAGATTTATTTTAAAGTGTAATTAATTTTTTCAAATTTCGGGACCTTATATATATTTCGTTGCCGGACAAAACCTAAATCTTTTATTTGAATTCAATATTTTTTCTCGTGTGAGGTAATCATTTTGCATAATACCTATAGTTTGGCTGTTTCTATCTTTAAAATGTGTTAATTTCACATTACAATTTTTTTAGAACATTGTTTAGAAATAAAATCTAGAGATATACTGCAATTATCAAACAGTCCTCGTGTACAAGACTAAAAAGTCGTTACTGAAACAGTAACTGTAATGTATATAGACATAATAAAATAGTTTGATTCCATTTCGCTTGATTCCTCTGAGACCTTTGTCTCCCTTAGATCATACAACCTAAAAAGATTGTTGAAAACAAAAGAGGTTAAAGTTAAAAAGACACCATTCAACTATACTAAGTTTTTGTCAAACTTTTGTTTTTCTTTATCTCGATTCTACTGTATTTCTTTTATTCTTTGCTAAGTATACAAAGCATTAAATTTTTTGTTACATCATTTTAAGATATCATCATAACAGTCCATTAATGTGCCACTGCAGGCACGGGCCTCCTCCCATGACGGATACTTGGCCTACTAATACCACGCTGGCCAGACGGATTGGTATAGGGTTTAATTTCAGGTATTCCTTCTTTTTATTACGTAAAGATAATATTTACGGTTAGTCCCTTAGTTGGTTTTTACGACACCCAAGAGATGAGATGGGGTGGGTGACGTATTGTATTCTTACTCCGTCACCACATCGGTTTTGCTATACAAAGCCATTATTTTTGGTTAAATTATTTTAAGGTATAGTTAAATGAGGACAAAATTGCAGTCGATAAAAATCAATTTAGCGACACGCCTTGATATGTGATCAAAAAGGCTGTGTGACGGTTTAAACATAAAGAGATTTATTGAGTAGACTACTGAAGTCCTTTGACCGGTTATATCAAAAGTGTCAACTGTGTATATTATTTTTTTTAACTTAATTTCTTTTTTAAGTTAAGGTAGCTGTTTCCTTGTTACAATAACATGACCCATATCCCAATGATACTTTTATTTTATTTTCATGTTTAGAAATGTTTACAGCTAATTAACAGCCAGCCAATTACAAGATTTCACCAATATAATACACTTTTTTTGTTATTAATTTGTAGACAGTAATACAACTACAAAAAGGATAGTTAAACAAGTTCAAAATAACCTAAATAAAAACATTTTCTAGATACTAAAATATTTAAGATGTCATATTAATGTACATTTTTTCTTTCTCCACAGGTCTTAGCGGCTCAAAGGCTGATATGCAGCATAGGCGCGAAGTGTTCGGCTCGAACTTAATCCCGCCGAAGCCTCCGAAGACCTTCCTCACGTTAGTATGGGAGGCACTTCAGGACGTCACGCTCATTATCCTCGAGGTGGCTGCCGTCGTCTCGTTAGGGTTGAGCTTCTACAAACCGCCAGAAGACCTGACTGATGCTGGTGAGTTTATTGTTCCTATATCTCCTATTTTGCTACTTATCTTTAAAGATACTGTCATAAAATATTGCCTTTTATTCCATCTTTGAAGAAACTTTAATAAAATTGAGTTTTTTTTTTGTATCTACATTAAGATATTTGAATAGACGATTTGTTTATTTATAATTATAACTTTTATTCTTCGTAATATTTGCCTTAAAATGTCATGTTCTAGACTATTCCCTTTAGGATAAAAATCTAAATTCAGAGACAAGTTTAAGTTAATAAATAAAAAAAAAATATTTACAGACGAAATTAAAGTATTATTTATTCATAGAGTCCTTGTAATAAAGTTTGTTTTTAAATCTTCTATTTATAGATACAAATAAGTTATTTTTTTTTGTAAACTCCTGAAACGATCTACGCAGAAACATCTATCGGTATTCAATTTGTCATATATACCTGTACAACTACAAGTATAATAATTATAAATGTTGTCCTATTTAAAATCACGTTTAACGAATACAATAGTAGATAATTTCTTTGGTAACTGTTACTAAAAGATACCACACGAGGCAGCCTCGATCGATCGTCATATAAGTGATGTGCTCCGTTTGAATTATTCAAAGGAAATTTTCTTTCTTCTTTCTTGTCTTTAACGCGAACTATACATGCGAAGTCACGTTTTGTAAAACATATATATTTTGTTTTTTCTTTAGATCTATATGTATAGCTTTTTATATCGATTCTGTTTAAACATAGATTTGTATGTCGTAGGAACGTAAAAATAATTTATGTGGTATTTTATACAAAAGTATCTAGTGTTAATATAACACCAAAATATTTGTGTTAGCTTATCGTAACAAACCACTATTTATATCATCACTTTCTTTAAGTTTTTCACTAAGAGCCATTACTCAGCCGTTTGTAAGGAGGCCTCTATTCAACAACGATTATGAATAGAAGTTGTATATATTGTACCAGTAGCGTACATAATCGTGCATGTATTAAAAGTTTAGCGTTAAGGTATTATATTAATTGATGTATTTTTCCTTTTCAATAACAATATCGGAACATTAGACGATCCTGGTAAGAATATGTGAATATAGAAATAACACGATTGTCCGTCTGTTGCATTAGTTTATTATTAGTACTCAATTGTAATCGAGTGGCTTATAGAACAACCCATGATTTGGAAGATCCTATATAACATGCAACTAAATCGATATCAGTGACTGAAATAGTTAACTAAATAATTAATTTCTATCTTAATATTCGACATTGATATGTTACGAAACTGCATCTACAACCACAGTCTATATTCGTATGAGTATAACATTTGTTATTTAGCACGGAAACTTCAATCTATTTCGACGAATAACATTTATAACACAATACTAATTGAAAACAGTAACTGACATACGATTTAGCTCGCCTCTACGTCAGAATTGATGCTACTGAATGCAGTTTCGATATTCTCGAAAATAGTTAAAATCGAATCGAAATCGAATATTTGATATATAAAGTCATGTTATTGGTTTAGTTGCTGAGTCATTCTTGAGTACCACTATGTAGTTTTGCACCCTATATTGACCCTGTAGGTTGTCTGTCTTGCTTGAAAAACCACTTGTCGAAACTGATTGAAAATTATAAACGTTATATCAATTTTGACATTTGAATACTCCTTTAAATTAATAATTTTCTGACTATGATCGAAGTTGATGGTTTAGAAATAAATGTCGATCGTCATTGTGGAATAGATAATGCGCTATAATAGTTCCTGACCGATATTGTGAAGATGATTCTGGATTCACTGAGCTGAATCGAATCTACATAATTTCTGTGTGAGATGGTATAGCGAGTGTCATCGAATCGAAATGCGATCAAATATTACAACAAATTACTTGTGATGATATTTTCTTATATTTCTTTGATGAAATTAGATATTTTACTTCAGTGTATTACACATTGGCTCTTTCATGTTCGCTTGAAATTCCGTTTGATTGGTTTCTAATGTTTAATTTGATCTTGTTTTATTAATATCATGAAAGTTACGTTAATATCATCTATAAATTTGTACGTCTTTATAATTTTATCTAAATGTTTCCAAATTAAAATTTTTATTTATGGATGATTTTCTATACACGCAAAAAAATTGTACCAGAATAGAATTATTGTAAAAGTGCCTTAATTATTTCAAGTTTAATATCAATTTAAAATATCATTATTGTTTAACCGGTCTCTATTGGATATTAAAAGGCTTCTGGCTTGTAAAACTATTGTCAATTTAATAATAATACTTAAATATTGTAAACTTTAATTATCTACACATTCTGTTTATATCAATACTACCACAGTAAACACATAAAGACATCTAATAGTATTAACGTTCAAACAATTAGTAATATCCATTAATTTGATACCAAGTCTATTAAATTCAATGCCACTCCATTAATGGCACTGTTATTAACACGTGATACGGCATGAAACTATCTCCGTCTCTTTCTAATACCAAACATTATTTATATCTGTCTCTTTCGTGTTAATGTTAGAGTAGCGAGTGGAATAAAGTTGTCTTTAGTCGTATTAATAATGATGTTGATATTTTTTTAAATGTATATTATTATGGATTGTTTTGGTGAATGATAAATTATATTTTTGTATAAGTATGTATGTCCCTAAATATCAATTAGTATAGTTATTATTGTAGTAATTTCAACCAAGGATCTAAGTTAGGATGCCGTATAAGCATATCTAATTATTTTTTTATTAACCAGTACTACGTAAATATAAAGCCATAGTTTTCATTGTAATAAACAATTGAGTAAGCTTTTAATAGTAATATCATTAATATATGCTAATACCACACATAGCCGTTATACACTCGTATTTACACTTGGTTATGTGGTATATAACGCTGTTTCATTGAATCGGAATTATATTGCTGTAATAAAGTAAAAATGAAAAGTAAACTTTATGCTGTAGCTTTAAAAGCGAGTTTTGCTTAACATAACTTAGTATTACTGTACCTAAACCTTAAGTATTGTATATTAAGTCAGATGTCGAAATTACTTTCATGTGTCATTTAGTATTGTTTTAGTCTAGTCAGCGATTAAGAGAAGTATGCAGGAAACAAATATTACATAAGATATTATTTCGGGTACTTAAATAGCATCTTAAGTTCTCGCAATAAGACATGTTTTTCAATGTACTATTTGATGGGTTTTGAAACTATTATACAAAAATAAATTGCTATAAATTTTAAAAAATTTGAACCCATTTTGTTTTGTTTCCCCTCTGCACACTTATCTTATTGACTGTATTTCCGTGTCTGCCAACAAATTTATATCCAAAATTAAAAACATGGCGTTAAATTTCAGCACATCTTGACGAGGAGGAAGGACACTACCAATGGATCGAGGGTCTGGCGATTTTAATATCAGTGATAGTCGTCGTAATAGTAACAGCGTTCAACGATTATACGAAAGAAAGGCAATTCAGGTTAGTACACAATATTTACCTACGTATTTATTAATTAGTGCCTTTTGGTTAAAGTCCCGTGGAAAATTCGGTATGTAACTAAAGTAAAAGTTTACCTATGTCGAATCCAGTTAAAGATTTTAGATCGGTAAGGAATGAAATCATATTTTTAGCGCAAAAAACCGCAAGATTGTGTTCATTTTTACAATTATACCTAAATTACTTTGTCTTTTATTTGACGAACGGAAGAAATACGAGTAAAGTGGTGACATTTTATATTCTTCACCTTATGTACCACGAAACAGAGCGCGTCGTAGCGCCACTCGCACACGACCATAGACCTTCTCCCAATATTTCCACCTTGTGTGGTCCAGTGCCTCCCATATCCATCAGATTTTTTGCCGTCCTAACTAAGTCGTCCACCGTGTGAGGGGTCACTCTCTCTCCACGCACAATACGATTTTCTACTAAAATAATAACAAATTAATTTAATATTTTCTAGAGGGCTGCAGTCACGGATAGAAGGCGAGCACAAATTCGCGGTGATACGGAGCTCGGAAGTGAAACAGGTGCCGATAAGCGACATAGTCGTCGGTGACATCTGTCAGATCAAGTATGGTGATCTGCTGCCCGCTGACGGTATACTGCTGCAGAGCAATGACTTGAAGGTACATATATTAGATATTTGTTTATATAAATAAAATCTCTCCTAAAGAAAGAGTTACAGGGATAAATTATACACATCCTTCAGGAAGGGCAACTGACTCGGAATCGACGAGAATGTATGAACTTGGCACTCTGTAGTTTGCCTACCCCCATTAAAATAAGGAATGATTTTGTGTATCTGTAAAATCCATACACTTAAGAGCGTTTATAGGGCTCACTAGCGCCGCTAATTGTTAAAAAAATCATAATTCGTAAATAGGATAAATAATGCTAAAATGTAGTCTACTAAGTCTTGAGAAAAGGCAATAAAGTATTTGTTTAACACACTCTTAACACTTTGAAAGTTTTAGAATTACCTAATTAAATTACCCAGTCGAAAAAAAAACGGCCGTTTTAGTTTTAAATATTATTTATTTTTATATCGACCAAAAACCAAGTCAAAATATGTGTGCATGAGTATGAATGTTTGATTTATTCTGGGTGTTTGTATGTATAATGTGTAGTTTACAAAACTGGCTACGAAAGAATACTGCAGTTAATGTGTTAGGAATATTATTATTATAGATCTATCTAGCAAACGAATTTTGTTTCTTCTTTTACTGATCCATAACTTTAATTAAACCTAAAATAATTTACACGCATACTTTAATGAACCCTTAAATGTACTACAGTGAAGACGAATTTCTTGCCACAACGAAATAAAGTCAAAATTTTAAACGGTTTGCTTCTTTCTTCCCTTTCAATTACATTGTATTTACCGAATCTTCCTTAACCACCTTCTATAACAACCTCGAGATCGAAACGGAGTGGTAACTTTTTTTTTCTTCGCCCTTTTGGACAAATGTATGGCGAAATCAAACTTGAGTCATATAGCTAGTTTTTATAAACGCATGTCGATCATCAGGCATTATTTATCCTATATCAGATTTGTACCGATACTATGTGCGTCAATTGATAAAAACCGAATGCCTTAGTGATTAAACACTGATAAGGTTTAGTGGGTTATCGTATACCTGTTACAAGTATTTATATAATATATTTATTTATTTATAGATTGTTGTGATGTGGGATTATGTTATTTGATATATTATAAGTATTGTATGCGTTTGATTAATTTTGTGTGAATTGTCGATTGGGTTTAAAATTAGGGTTTGCTGGAAAAAGAGAGAAGTAGTTTTTAGGAAAATTTATTTATTAATTGCTCTATACAATATAGCGCCATAGAGTGCTAACTCTCCTTCTTTGTGTCTATTCCATTATGACCTTATCCAACTTGACTGATTATGAAATTTAATCTCAAACTTCTTAACGAGTCTTCTAGTCAATTTGGTTTTTGTAATAGAATCTTTTAGGTACATATAGCGTTAAGCCGTGTATTTAACATGTTTTAAAACAGTATTACGTAATACCATTCATCATGAAAGATAAGATTTTGATGTATTTTTAAATGTTTTAAGTACTATAATCCATATTTCCTAGTACCTACCTATACATATTCTGATCACATGATAAGATCCTAGAATTGTTATCTTCATTATTAGGCATGATATCTAGTTCTTAGAAAGCGTAGTACAGTTTGTGTGGTGACGGCTGTATACATTATGTCACCATACCTTCTTAATACTTATAAACTGATTTTTAAATATAAAAACCCACCTTAGTAGCTATACAGTTAACTACCTCGGAGGCAAAGCGGTCGGTGTGGCTGCCGTCTTTTCGATTCCCATGCAAGATTATTATTTGCATGATAAGGCCGGATGTTCTTTCTGTCCATCAATTTCATTTCTATGAAGGTCCCCGGCGCAACTCAGGGAGTCGCGCGCGCCCTAGAGCGGTTTAGTCTTTTTATTTAAAAAAAAATGTTATACATACATAAACCCACGCCTTATCCCGTCCGGGGTAGGCAGAGACGACAGAACGCCACTTGTCTCGATCCTGGCAAACAGATTGGGCCTCGTCCACTTTCATTAAGCTAGTCATACATGCGCATAAAAAATGTTATATACTTGGTAATTAAAAGAAAATCAGTTAACAATAAAATAGATAACAAATAGCGCGTACACAATAACCATAGATATCTATCTATAGTTTTTTAATATCTTATGTGTTTTGTGCCGTTGCTTATCGCGTTTATATCTCAATTTTTCAAATGACGCAAATCACATAATTACCTTAACGTTATCTTGAAGGTGTGCTTGATCTTCTTCTTTGCGTGTCGATGACAATCAGACCGCGTCAGCCCAAAATTTCGCCACGAGTATAGCATTCTCAGTGGCATGCATGAGATCGTCCATTGTGCATGTGTTTGGCCCCAGAGGACAAGACAGCAGATGTTCCATTGTTTGCGGAACAGCACCACACACACATTCCTGGTCCCCCCCAAACCCCCACCTGAATAAGTTTTCCTTGCTTCTACCGACCTGAGTCCGGAGTCTGTTGAGTGATTTCCAGATCGGCCAAGGAAACAGGTGTCCTGTTGGTGGGTTTTCGGAAAGCGGGACAAAAGGTGTTGGTAGGGTAACTCTTTTTCGCCACAACCCAAGTCTTTTGTGTGAGCAGCTCGAATTGCCGACTAATGGGAAGACGCATTTAACAAAGCTTTTACGGCTTTTCAGCCTTTGTGGCACAAGGGTGTAGTGATGCAGAGGGTGCCGAGTGTCTATCTCCATCTTCGTTCTTTCAACAGAGCTCGCCACCTCTCTGCGAATTTCCGGAGGCGCTATTCCGGCTAGTGGATACAGCATTTGTACAGGAGTCGGTTTAAGACAACCAGTGATGATCCGGCACGTTTCGTTTAGAGCTGTATCCACTAGTTTCGAGTGGGCAGATCGGCCCCATACAGGGCAGGCGTATTCACCCGCGGAGAAGCAGAGCGTTATTCCGGTTGTTCGCACAACATCAGGCGCGGCTCCCCAGTCCGAAGCAACTAATCGGCGCAGAAGGTTGTTGCGAGAGTGAATTTTTTGTTTTATGTTCTGGCAGTTTTGTCTAAAAGTGAGTGACCTGTCCAGAGTAATTCCCAGGTATTTGGGGAATTTACTGTGTTCTATGGGAACCTCTTGCCAAACTATATTTAGTTTTCGGTCCGCTTCTCTATTGCGAAGGTGGAAGGCACAGGACTGGGTTTTACTCGGATTAGGCCTTAGTGCATTTTCCGTGTAGTATATAGCCAGGTTATCTAGAGCCCTGTGTAACTTTGTCTCTACCTGCTCAAAGGAGGTGGCTTGGGAGGTGAGAGCAAGATCATCTGCATAGAGAAAGCGGGACGTGTCTGAGCTAGATGGTTGGTCGTTGGTGTAGATGTTGAAGAGAAGCGGAGCCAGCACACTACCTTGAGGTAGGCCATTTTTCTGCGTTCTCCAGCGGCTTTTGTTCGAGAGGAGGTGAACCCGAAAACGACGATTGTGAAGAAGTTCACGGAGTATTTTGACAAATTTTGTGTCGTTGGTCATGTTCTCCACCTTCCACAGCAGTCGCCTCAGATTAACCGTGTCGTAGGCCGCTGATAGGTCTACAAACACTGCGCCAGTTATCATTCTCTTCTCGAAACCATCCTCGATGTGTTGGACTCCTCCTCCTCCTCCTCTCCTCCTCGGTGTGCTTGATTAAATAACTGATATGATTTAGTTTTAAAATTAACCCTTATCAGAGCGCTTTATTAATTATGAAACTGTAAATATGTACTAGTAATTAATTAGAAAGTTGAACCGAAAATGATGGGAATGTATGAGTGTATGCATGAATTAGTCTAAGTATCTAAATAGAATTTCATTAAAAGTAACATACAGTTGATTTATTACGACTTGATTATAAAGGTAAACAACTATGGCGTCGTGTCAACCACAGACTAAAGACTTTAGTCTTTGACCTTTGAGAACTGGTTATGAATGAAGGACAAATTCTAGAATCTACAAATGTCAAATGGTGAAATTAATCTTTATCTGTGATATTTGACGTTGGAAAAAATTACATTTATTTAAAATTAAAGAAAGATAGTGGTTAAATCAAAGTAATTTACGTGTTTTCTATTGCATAAACGTTTAATGCCACTTTCCAATAATTTTCATTCATATCAAAGTGTGTGATTGATGTAAAAACTAGTGAATTTGCATTCACAGTTTTGTGTAGTGTTTGTTTACAAAGTTAATAAGTAAGTAAGGATCAATACCCTATACAGGCGTAGTCGTACCTCATAAGAAGAGCCTACGATTGCGCAGGGCCTAATAGAATTACTGGGTGGCTATCAAAGTACTACAGCGACATGTCTGTGCTTCGGCAATGATGGTGTCCAAGAGCGACGGTTACCACTTTCTTAGCTGAGCCGATTACCTTAAGAGGTATAACATAAACCATTCTTTGACTACCAATAACCGAAAAATGTGGTAAAGCTGCGAGACTTAAGAAGATCGAGACAGAGCTACTAATTATAAAACTTCTACAATTATCATACTTTATGTCATATATTATCAGCGTGTTATTAGTAGGTAAAGTATCGCTATGTCACGGGAGGAGGCCCGTCCCTGCAGTGGGACATTAATGGGCTATTATGATGATTTCATATAATTTACCATGTAATAAATATTGAATTTACTTTATAGATCGACGAATCATCGCTGACTGGCGAATCGGACCATGTAAAGAAGGGCGAAGCTTTTGATCCCATGGTGCTATCCGGTACTCATGTCATGGAAGGTTCGTATTACTTTTTATTAATAACGATAACAAACCGATTTAGAAGCTCAACTAAATCTTCTACTAAAAAGACTTTCGAGATAATGAAAAGTATATAAAATAAAATTCTAGTTCCAACAGTCGTGGAGTAACAATACATTGTGTAACCACATCACATTCCATGGGTGTCGTAAGAGCCGTTTAAGGGAAAACTTACCGAGATTATATTTCCTTAAACATAAGAACGAGAACTTGACTTAAAACCTCTATAATAATTTGCCTGCGTGGTATTTGTAGGCCAAGTTCCATTTCTTCATTGGAGTAGTCCTATCTTGGAAGTGAGATTTTAATGGTCTGGTGTAATTATAAAATGGTTTAAATGTTTTTGAAAGTACTATCCCAGATGCTATTTAGTTTTAGTGTTTAAAACAAGTGTATTAATCGTTTCCAGGCTCCGGCAAAATGCTGGTAACAGCAGTCGGTGTAAACTCCCAGGCTGGTATCATATTCACTCTCCTCGGCGCGGCCGTTGAGAAACAGGATAAGGAGATCAAACAGATGAAGAAAGGTCAGTCACAAACTTACTCTCTTTACAGAAGGCTGCGGTAGCACCATTGATATTGTCCCCCTACTTAGTTTGTGAACAGCCTATCTGATGATCACCGGTGATGGTCTACAAGTTTCTATATATACTTACAAAGAAACTTCGACTCTATGTTTACGCTTGTAAGAGTGTTTTTTCGTTAACTAATATTGGTATTACGGTATTGGTCATCAGTAAGACTGTAATTTAGTAATACCCTGCAAATAGTTAGCGTTGTCATACTATGCTCATTTAGATTATACACGCTCTCAATGACGCTTGGAATTTCAATCATGATTTCATTGAGATAAAGTACTTTTTCGCTTGGCTAAATGAGCACAGTACGGCCGATGCTTTGTGCATACATTAGAGTAACCAGTGACGTATGATTGTCCCCCTCTCCCCTGTCATTACGCCACCGCACTCCCATTCCTTAAATGGGATTAAAAACAACATGAAATTGGTAAAATACAATACAAATTACACTCTTGGGCGAAATTATTGGACCCTTGTTATTATTTTATCAATTTCATAATAAAATTTGAGATTATTTTATTTATTGATGACCTGAATGATTTCTATTTATTTTTTATTTGTCTTGGGTTCAATGTCGTATTGTTCGATTCAGTTTTATTAAACGTTGTCCGTCTATGTTATTATATGTTTGACTAATAGCCTGACTTGTATGTGGGAGCATGATAATTACAAAGCAAACATTTTTTATTTACATTATTTACTTATTATGTGTACGATCGATGTCTAAATATAAGAAAATAAATTATTCAGTCGCAATAAATAAATAATTTCCTTTTAATAAACCATAAAAATATGAATTAAATTTTTCCTTAAAGCATACATTTGTAAATGCAATTTTAGTCGCTAATGTTTAAGCAGTTGAGGTTAATTTTACTAAAACGTTTCGTAGTTATTAATTTTGAAGCTTATTCCTATGTAATCGTAAACGAGTTTTTTGCTGTTTAACTCTCAAACGCTTAAACAATTTGAGATGAATCCCTTTAGATTTAGTTACCACAGCCAAACATTATAGTGTGATCCGTACAATGACATCCAACTTTTTTTTTCTCCACCCCCGACCCCGGCCTGCTGCACGCCCACCTCCATGTCGCCGATCAACAAAAAAAACTATACATAAAATATAAAAAACTAAATAAAAAACATACACGTTGATATGATAAATATAATGCATCGTGTTAATGTCGTGTTGACTGCATGATGTCTAAATAAATAAATTTATTATCAATCGTTGTCATAAATGTGTATGCTTTTACAATATTTTATTGGATACAAAAATATCAAAATATTGGACAAAATTGAATCAAGTAGAAGCTAAAAAGCAGCAACGAAAGGGAACGCAACGCAAGAGTTTGTCTGGTAAGTAACATCCTTTGCTATGCCCTGCTTATTTAAAAAAAAACCCTTCGTACACTTGAGGGCAGAAAAATATACTATCTTTGTGTATTTAGGGTGGTGATGGTGCTTAGTTTTGTGGCTTTATAGCTTAGTATTGTTGGAAGTGGGGTAAACATTCTGTCCTTAAGTGTATTCTACTAAATTAACTACTAGTGTCGAAACACTAGTATAGAACCAAAATTTTGTATTATTACAGTATGTAGTAATACTGTAGATTAAAAATGTTAAATACTAATATACACAGCACTCTTTAGATTTTTTAAAAGTTTATTACTAATAATATTAATTTAATTAAATGTTAATATTATATGCATTTCTCATTTCCATACAACAGCATTTTAGATTTGCATTCTATCCTAACACTTAGAAAGTAGTGTTTTATTAATATAGTGTATATTTCTAGAGTCTAATATTACTTTAAAAATGTATCAAGGTAGGTAAACAAAAATATTGTGGGTAGATTGGTATTTTTTGCAGTAAAAACTGTAGGAACACCCATTTGGTATTATAGCACTTGTTGTATTTAAAATTGAAGTAAATAAAAGTAATTAAATGTCTTAATGTTGGGTAAGGTTTTTCAAAATTTTATTTTTTTAATGCTGCCTTCAATTAAGTGTGTATTTATACTAAAAAAAAATATTCTTGACGACCCCTTCAGGGGTCCCAAGAATTCTATAATTAGTTAACGGTTGAAAATCTTTTTGCTGTGGTCTGTATACCTATGTGTGGTACCCACGGAAGAAAAATAAAGTGGAAATGCAATACAACTAATTCACTATGGGAACCGATGTCGCCAAAAAACAATTCATCATAACAGTCCATTAATGTCCCACTGCAGGGACGGGCCTCCTCCTTACGGAGGGTTACTTGGCCTACTAATACCACGCTGGCCAGACGGATAGGTTAATTTAAAGGTTTCCTTCTTTTTATTTCGTAAAGATAGTAGTTACGGTTATTCCCTTAGTCGGTTTTTACGACACCCATGGGATGAGATGGGGTGGTGACATATTGTATTCTTACTCCGTCACCACACGGATCGTGAATTGAATTGAAAAAACAATTAAACACACAAAATAAACTACTAAAAAAAATAACAAATGTAGCTAATTCTAAATCTGGGAGTGAACCTTCATTAACTATAAATAGAAGTTATTTTGCTGTAGCGCAGAAAGAATTATATGATGTTTTGTAATCCAAGTAGATTTAATTTTCGAGTTAATTCCGCCGTTGTCCATAGATGGCGGTTTTCGAAGTTCTGGCAATTATACACTTTAACTTGTTGTTCATAAGGGTGATGTATTCACGTTATGTATTACCTATGACCTCAGCGACAAGTTAGCGAACCAGCGCGTGTTAGTGACACGCCTACTTAGCTCTTCCACTTGATTCTTTCTTCCGTGGTCGTACCCATTGCTACTGAATTCGCTCAAACCTAAGCTCTATGTCAACCTGATTCCTCTACTGATTTTAATCTATTGATTTTTTACATTACAACGTTTATATTAGTAAAGATTAATTTTGTTTTATTTTCAAATATTAATCGTCTTTTTCACTTTTGCAAATTAAAACGGGAACACTTAATTGAAGGCTTCAAACATTGGCACAAAAAGCCCGTACATACCCCAATCAACCAGACAACAATCTGACGTTTACCTCGGTATACAGGTGACGAGGAAGCAACACTGCCATCGGGTAACAGTCACGGCGTTAACCACGCCGGCGTTCCCGACGATAACCACGTAGCTGCCCCGGCTAGCGACAAGCCAGCCCCAGAAACTAGCCACAAGAAAGAAAAGTCCGTATTGCAGGCGAAACTTACCAAGCTGGCTATTCAGGTACGTTGCTTGTTTATCACTGCTGGGGTAAACCTCCTCGAGATACAGAATAACTTGGGCTTACCACGCCGGCCAGGTGGGTGGGTAGAACATTCTGTTTATTTTTCGTAGAGGGAATATCTGCGATATTTCTACTTTAGATGGAGGGCTATATTTTTCGAGACCATGTATGCATAATTGTTTGGCACGCACTAAACAACTTGGGAGGTGTCCTTATATTCGTTGTTCCTGATAAAATGACACTGAATATATTTTAAAGAAAGTAGCTAATTTTAAGCGCTAAATTCAAGTGTTTTTAATACAATATTTTCAAGCAAACGTTAGTTTATTGTTATTATAATTGTAACTTTAAATCCACAGATCGGTTACGCAGGCTCAACCATAGCTGTGCTAACAGTAATCATCCTAGTTATACAATTCTGCGTCCACACGTTCGTGATCGAAGAGAAGCCATGGAAGGCTACCTACATAAACAATCTGGTGAAGCATCTGATCATCGGTGTCACTGTACTGGTGGTCGCCGTGCCTGAAGGTTTACCACTCGCTGTTACGCTCTCGCTTGCTTACTCTGTTAAGGTATGTTTAGTTTACAATATAAAATGGCCGTAGTAAAGGTTGGACAGTTCTAGCTGTCCGACCAGCTCGTAAATTACCATATAAGTAGGGAAACTGCCAATGAATACCACACTGGTAGAGTTGGTATTGGATTTAGTGTCAAATTTACATACATTGGTAATTTTATTTACTCAATAATGCTCTGTGACTCCAGGACCTCGCCTTTAATGGACACAGAATATTCAGACTCAGCGCAATGTTTAGTGAATTACATTACAACCTGTGTGGGATCCGTACCTGCGATTTGTGCACCCCACCCTTACTGCCGCGTCAGTGAGGCAGCAGGGTAAGATAGGATAGATATTCCTATTTATAAATAAACACTTCTTATTCCAGAAAATGATGAAAGACAACAACCTGGTACGTCACTTAGACGCGTGCGAGACAATGGGCAACGCGACCGCCATTTGCTCAGACAAGACCGGTACTCTAACCACGAACCGAATGACAGTGGTACAGTCTTACATATGCGAGAAGCTCTGCAAGGTGACGCCTAACTACAGGGATATTCCGCCAGAGGTCGCTGAAACTATGATCGAAGGGATGTCTATCAACAGCGCTTTCACTTCTAGGATTATGGTAAGTTTTGCTTTAGATTTTTGTTATTATAGCAGGTTTTAATGTCAAAAAAGACAGGTATTCTTCATAGAAAAAGAGATATTTGGTGCTACTACCTACGGTTTTCCTACTTAGGATGTTATGAACTTGCGATCGATTGTCAATTCCCATGGTAAAATGGATGTTTTATATCTCATAAATTATCTAAATGAACAATATACACACTTTAATAAGTGAAAAATAAATAACTTCCAAAACTAACAACTAAACATTACTTCCAGCCTTCTCTAGACCCGACCGGACCACCGATGCAAGTAGGCAACAAGACGGAATGCGCTCTCCTAGGCTTCGTCCTAGCACTGGGCCAGAGCTACGAGCACGTCCGGGAGAAGAACCCGGAGGAATCGTTCACTCGCGTATACACATTCAATTCTGTACGCAAGAGCATGTCTACCGTTATACCGTACAAGGGTGGCTACAGACTTTATACCAAGGGGGCTTCGGAAATTGTTCTTAAAAAGTAAGTAATTAAATAAAAATAAAATATCTTTATTTCAGATTTATTTTGTAGAATTATCTTCCTGGGGTTTTACCTGGGGACTAAAGTTATATGGGGTCCTTAAAGATAGGGGTGAATAGGTTTTTGAAAGGTTCGCAACGCGCGTGTATTTTCCTTGGTGTTGCGGGCGTCCATTATGTTACAGTAATCTCTTAACACCATGTGGGCTATATGACCTGTTTACCACCAACGTGGTATAAAAAAGTATAACTATGTTAGAATTGTTAGTTATGATAATTTTTTTCTCACTAACTAATTCGGGACAGTCCGGTCTATGAGCAATTATTTGTTTATCTGTCTATTTAGGGTGCGCCAAAGTTCACCTAAAATTTCAGCTCCTATAATTGGAAGTCCGAAAATGTTCTTCCTAACATTTTTCATCCTAACAATCTCAATTCCTAATTTTTTTGTCTCTAATGTTAATAATCCGAAGCATTCAACTTCATAATTTCAGTAGCAATAAACATCTATTATACTATTATTTGTTTTCCTATATTTTCTCAACATAATCATCGTTTATACTATAATTTAAAGTCATATCTTTTTTGTTTAGATTTCTTTTTATTCATAATAATCAATATTTGTATACATTAATTTTGCGTAACTTTGTTGACAACATGAAGGTATAACATAACATACCAAAGACCAGAGCAATACCAGAGTCCCGCTCCAATCATTCAGTCAAGATCCAGAAAAGAAATGGGTCCTATTCATAATTATTGGTTTAGGTTATGGTAGAACTGTGATTCCAACGCACGAGCCGAGCGAGCGGAGCGAGCGTGCCGCGGCAGCGGCCGGCGAAGTGCCAGAACCGAATTGGTCCTTTACTTATTGGTTTAGTTACGGTTACGGTTAACTCTCAGGCCATAAGCATAACCGTGAACGAGTCATGTTTTATGGATTTCATTCATTTAAGACAAAAATATTCTAATAATTCTAATAAACAATAATTTAAAAAAAATGGTTTAATGTAAAAATGTAAAAAGGTTGTTTTGTAATCACAAGAAATAGTATAAAAACTGACCTTTTTATTCCTTTCACTTGTTAAATATTTCTTTCTGTGTATGAGTGAAAATATTATGGTGAAAATGTTTAGGGGTAAAAGCGTTATGATAAAAAACATTAGGAGTTTAAATATATTTACATAACGATATTATTAATAACGATTTTCGGAAACATGAATGTTATGAACATCGCCGGTAGCAATACAAATAGTATGAATAAAAACTTTAGGATTTAAAATTTTAGGAAGAGTGATCATTCGGATTACAAATCGTTAGGAAGAACATTTTCGGATGAAAAACTTTAGGTGAGCCAATATGGACCCGTCTATTTATTGTGCTCAAACTAACTGCAAAACGACTAGGCGGTCTTTTACGCACAGCAACACATTAATCTATAAATTTTAATTTGAAAATGTGTCTAAAATTATAAGTGAAAGATATTCTTTATGTCCCCCAATATGACAAAATGACTAAAAATTAATTTAACCTTATTTTCTTTTTTCTTTAGATGCGCATTCATCTACGGTCACGAGGGTCGCTTGGAGAAGTTCACGCGTGACATGCAGGATAGGCTAGTGAGGCAGGTCATCGAGCCCATGGCGTGCGACGGGCTCAGAACTATATCCGTCGCCTACAGGGACTTTGTGCCCGGCAAGGCTGAGATTAACCAGGTAATCTAGCTTTATTTACTTCCTTTTTTAGCTAAAATTATCTTAAAGCAAGTTTTTTTGTAAGGTATCTAGCTTTTTGTAGTAAACCTAACTTGATAGGTGGCCAATGGTTGAGGGAATCACAGAACCTGAAAACTTTTGGTAAAAGCCTATTAACAGTAATTTTGTCATGACCACTGGCAAACATGATTTACTTGAGAGGTACTAAAGATTATTAAATTTAAAATGCAAATGTGAAGAGAAATTTAATGATTTGGGTTTGTATGTCCGGGTTTCCTTCTTTGGTCTATACGTTTACGTTCCATACTCGCATTTTACGACACATTCGTAAAGCCAAAGTAAACCAGACAGTGACGGTGTTTTGTGACTACCATCCATTGCCTTAATTCGTTCCTTAAATAAAGTTCGACACGCTCGTATTTCCCTAACCTTGTACAAGAAAAGGGTGTTTAATGTGAAGTGGAAAGGAGATAAAAGGAAGAGTGTACTAACCGAATCGTCGAACTTAAATGGTACCATTTATTCTGGTACCACACTGCCTAAAATCAAAACCAGTTTTAAATAATTTGTTGTGTTTTGTTCCATAGGTGCACATAGACCAGGAACCGAACTGGGATGACGAGGACAACATGGTGAACAACCTGACCTGCCTGTGTGTCGTCGGTATTGAAGATCCTGTGCGACCTGAGGTAAATATACTACATGTACAAAAGAAGAGGATGGTTCAATAAACACTTTGTCAATGGCCTTGCCGATTCAAAATGAATGGCAATATATTGTAACAAATTAGTGTTTAGTTATATTTTTGTTTGAAATTACATAACTTATCATGCCAATAATAATGACAGTCATTCCTTTTCTAGTAGTACTGTGCTACTAAAATACTACCTACTACTTTATGTAAATAAATATGATATAGTTTAAACAATGTTAACATGAAGTATATCCAGTACAATGAATATAAGACCAAATGAAGTAAAAATCGTACTCATATAACATTGTATTAGAGAAACGACTTTAACATTGTATTAGAGAAACAACTTTTAAAAACACATTGAGGCCTTATGAGATCTTAGTAAAAATATCGCGAGCATTCTAAATTTAGTAGAGTTAACGTTCGGGCGTTTTTTATTTAATTTATTTATATCAAAGATAACTACAATACTATAACTATTTTCTATATTCCTAGGTACCGGAAGCCATAAGGAAGTGTCAGAAGGCAGGCATAACAGTCCGCATGGTGACTGGCGACAATGTGAACACGGCGCGGTCCATCGCAGTCAAGTGTGGTATATTGAAGCCAACTGATGACTTCCTCATATTGGAGGGAAAAGAGTTTAACAGGCGGATTAGGGATGCTAATGGAGAGGTATGTGTAATGTTATAAAATAATGTCATCGTAACAGCCACCATTTTACTTTATTTTTCACGGTGGCCAAACGGATTGGTATAGGGTTTAATTTCAAGTTTTCCTTCTATTTATTTTGTAAAGATAATATTGGCGAATAGTCCCTCAGTCGGTTTTTACGACACCCATGGCATGAGATGGAGTGGTAACATATTGTATTCTTACTCCGTCACCACACGGAACATATAATAATGTGGTTAATGTAAAATTAGGGCAAACATACAAACATGTTTATTGTCAGGCTAATGACGTATTTATTTTGACATAACATGGGGTTTAACTTCACTAGCCATTGCAAAACCCTCAGTTTATGTTAGCCTTTTTTTAAATGATTTTTAGAAGTTTTAATTCAGGTCATAAAAAATACGTCGTACTTATAACTTTTGACCCCACTCATTTCAGTAGGATTACGAGAAGAGGTTAAAACAATTGAAAATTTAAATAGTTTTAGATACTACACGAATGGGTATTTTTTAATGATTTTTTTAAAAGTTAAGTCCTATATTGTATTCAATTAGATCCGCTATTCTCAAGTACATCTTTTGGAACCACAATTATGTTTTTTTAGTGTATAATAACGTCATACAAATGTTTTTTTAGTGTATAATAATGTCATACAACTAATTAAATTAATAATTCCCCAGGTACAACAAAGCTTATTAGACAAAGTATGGCCGAAACTTCGCGTGCTAGCCCGGTCATCCCCCACGGATAAGTACACACTAGTGAAAGGCATGATCGAGTCCAAGGCGTTCGATACCCGTGAAGTGGTCGCTGTAACCGGTGACGGTACCAACGACGGACCTGCGCTTAAGAAGGCTGATGTTGGATTCGCTATGGTAAGCAAAAAAGCCTATATCCTTCCCCATGCTTTGATCTATCTTTGTATCCCATTTCATTGCTATCTGTTCATAAGTTTTCGAGTTCTCGAATAACATACAGACAAATTTTCATAAATATAGCATTATCACTGCCTCGGCGGTCCTGTTAGTGACTGGCGTGCACGAGGTCTCGGGTTCGAATCCCACGCAGGATAATTATTTGTCTGATCCTCAAACTATTCTTCTATGTTAATCTGTTAAATTGTAAAAGTCCCCGCGACACAGGGCATAAGTGTCTAGTGTGGGAGATGTATTTGTATAAATAAAATAAAAAAGCATAAAACCTATGTACTTTCCCAAACTTTAATCTATATCTCTGTCAATTTTCATCGTAACCCGATAATCAATATTCGAAAGCTTAAAAGACATTTCACATTTTCACCATAACTAACCCACACAATTTATCTTCCAGGGTATAGCCGGCACAGACGTGGCTAAAGAAGCATCAGACATTATCCTGACAGACGACAACTTCTCGTCCATAGTAAAGGCTGTAATGTGGGGCAGAAACGTGTATGATTCCATCGCTAAGTTCTTGCAGTTCCAGCTTACTGTCAATGTTGTTGCCGTTATCGTCGCGTTTATTGGTGCCTGTGCGATACAGGACAGTCCTTTGAAGGTAAATTTTATTCCATGTACAGTCACGAGCAATAATATGTACACATTGTCAAATTTTCTAAACTCTCTGCACGTTTATTTAGGCATTAGAATACCAAAATTATTTCGTAATTTAGAAGAGATTCTTTAGACAACTTTTTTATAAAATGTGAAAATGTTAACATATTATTGCTTGTGACTGTACCATTGATACATTCATGTTATTTTACTATTGTGTCTATTGCCGGGACAAGCAATCTGTTTGCCATGTCTTACTATTTATTACTTATTAGCTTATTACCAGCCCTAAAATGTCGCCCAAACAGAACGGAAATGCAGCCCTAAACGGATCGACTCTATAGTAAACTTTGACTATTATACCAATTCAAACATAGATAGTTTATTGGATAGCATAGGGTCTTGCTGCGAAATCATGGTTTCCCTAGACTGAGAGACGGAACACCGGGACTTAAGTAATGACCATGAGGATTTCCTCCAACAAAAAAAAAGTAAAGGTTCTTGTAGACTTTTCGACAACGTTCCCTATATTTAGTCCTCCACATACGTGATAAAACTAAACTAATTTAATTACACTTGCAGGCAGTACAAATGTTATGGGTGAACCTTATCATGGACACCCTGGCTTCCTTGGCACTGGCCACGGAGATGCCAACCCCGGACCTGCTGCAACGTAAGCCCTACGGAAGGACCAAGCCGCTCATCAGCCGCACCATGATGAAGAACATCCTGGGGCAGGCCATCTATCAGCTCTTTATTATTTTCTCTTTGCTCTTTGTTGGTTAGTAATTACTTACTTTATTTTTACTTATAGACATTAATGGAAACTGTTTTGATTCATATTTTTATTTCTTGTTGTAAGTTTAAAATATGTTTAATAATGCCTTTGATTTAGATTTTTTATTATGTTTGCCTGCAAAAATATTGTTTAAAAAATATTATAAAATTCGATGTTAAACTATACAATAAATTGTTATTGATAAACCAATCAATTTCCAAATTTAAATAGAACTAAACATCATTTTCTTTCAATTTACTGTAGCCTTTGATAGGGTCTATCGCAAAAAAATTATTAAATGTTTACATGACAACTTCAATCAGAAATTACGAACAACACCTTATTTAAACGAAAAAAGTTAAAATTAAAAATTATCATTTTAAAGTAGGTATGGGGTTTCCCAAGGAGCTACAATTGACCCCATGATTGTTTAGAGTACTAATTTCAAATTATTAACGTTAATGTCGCCCCACAGGCGACAGGATGCTAAACATCCCATCAGGCCGCGGACAGGTGCTGGTCTCCGAACCATCACAGCATTTCACCATTATATTCAACACCTTCGTCATGATGACACTGTTCAATGAAATCAACGCGCGAAAGATACACGGACAGAGAAATGTGTTCCAGGGACTGTTTACAAACCCGATATTCTATTCTATATGGATTGGGACGGCGCTTTCACAGGTAATGCTTATATAATTATATTAGTTTACTTACACTTGCTTTCAAAATGATTTTGAATTTATCTGGGGTCTTTAGGTCTAAATCCACTTATTCTTCTGGGGAGTTGAACGGCTCAACAGTATTATGGCATTATTGTGCGTAAAGATACATTATTTTGTCAAAAATGAATACTATTGTTCCATTTTAGCGATATTTTGTTGTTAGATATTATGGTGGCTTGCCATAAATGTGACAAGATTTTCAATCAATTATGGTATGATTTTTACCGTGTATTATTTATTTCATCGCTACACAGAGATCAAATCAAAATTATTGGACAATTTTAATTAGATATTTTATAACCATTTCCTAGTGTAAATTGCTCCCTTTCTTTCATTGATCTGGTATCCTGCATAAATAATAAATACCTACGCCCAAAATTTCAGGTTGTAATAATCCAGTTCGGCGGTATGGCGTTCAGCACAGCGGGATTGACGATAGACCAGTGGCTGTGGTGCCTGTTCTTCGGAGCAGGCACCTTGGTCTGGGGACAACTCGTCACCACCATGCCCACTAGAAAAATACCCAAGAGACTGTCGTGAGTATATCAGGAACTTATCATATTTACCAAAAGAAGTCCACAGCTGAACATTGGCCTCCTTCAAAGATCTACACGTTCCACTGTCTTGTAGCTTCCCCATCCATTGGTATTTGGTATCCCATAAAACAATTATAGGTAATTTTATGATATTGGCAAATTATGCTTTTACTGTTCCCTTTTGAACACAAACGTTTCTTTGTAGAGCCTTATTTTCTGTTAAACCAAATTATTACTTTAACAGAAAAATTATCTCTTAGAATGATTACATGTTTATCACAAATAAGATTATGATTTATGATTATGGGTCTCAGGCTTGAGTAGTCAAAACTTATTACTAAAATCTATTCCTCAAATAAATAACTGCAAGGTTAAACCTCTTGTATGCGGAAACGGTGCATGCAAGTATGAGCTGCAGTGCGGCAACATGGCGGCAACTGTTATAACAGTGGACTATGTCCAAACTTTCAGAAATATACAAAAATAAGTGTTTTGTGGTCATATAACAAATGATTTTAGTTGATAGGTGCATAAATTATGTACAGGGTTATTATACAATAAACCACCAAGTCCATAACATAACTATTTGATTTACAAGAAAACTTACCAAACTGCATTTGGCACACCTACTTTTGAAAACTCATAATTTCACAAATTCTTTAATTTTATGTTGTTTATATTGTTCTCACAGCACAGTTTAATAACTAAAATTTATAGAGATATATAAATAACACGTTTTTAGTTAAAATCCTAAAACAAAAATAAATTCACAAAAAAGTCGCGCGCCAAATTTTCGGCGCGCCCGTACAACGGCCAAATTCAAACTGGCAGTAGTCATGATTTTTCTATGGTCATTCAAATTTTAATACTCTATATTGTTCGTTCATTTATCGAAGTTCCAGTAAAACACAATTTAAACCTTAACATCATTTGTTTTAAGACCAAAATTAAATAAAGTTTGTCACAGGTGACCGGTTTATGACCGGCGCCCTGTACAGAGCTCCAGTAGATATACCCCCATTGTACTGTACAGTGCGCCAGCATACAAGAGGTAAAAGAAACCTTTAGGGTATTTACACAACGCTATCTAAAAAGCAGAGCTTTCACTATAGGCATTAGACATATACATCATAAGCGAACAGCCATGTTCATGCAAACAAATGTTTGTTTTGTGCGGGGAGCAAAACCGCGGCCTTCCGTATGTAGCAATGATTTACTACGCCACGAAGGTCGTCAAAGTAAAATACAATCAAAGTATTAGTTTTAAAATTTAGTAATAACAATATTCTTCAGAAAAAGACGTACTGCCGAAGTAAACACGGAACTTTTGACTCTACCTATAACTTATAGTGAGTCTATGAAACTTGAAGGGCATAGAAATAATGTGTAAGTTGCGTACAGATTTTATGTTATTGTAAATTTGTGAATATATTGACTATTATAGTAGGAAGTAAATAGGTACTTAGGTAGATGTAGTTAAAAGTTTGTAGAAAAATACATTTTAATAAATTGTAGAAGTGTACAATAATTATACAATAGAAATGTATTTTTTTAGTTTAAGATAGAACAAATTGTAGATTATTGTAATTGTATTTGTTCACTCTTTAAGTTTTAACTTATCAAAAAATCAAACTTGAAATTATCGCGGATTTTCGTCGTGTAAGTCGGAAAGTAATAATGATGATATACAATTAATCTTATTTAAACGGTAGGAAGGGAAATTAGAAATTTTCTACAAGTGTAATTTAGTTAGTATTTGAAAATAATCTCATTAAAAAAATGCATCAATTGTAATCAGTCTGGGCTTTAAATATTTCTGACTTTTCATAATAAGTCCGAGATTGTCAATCCAATAAAGTTTTGGAAGTAAGTAAGTATTAAAAAACTTTATCTAAATATCTCATTTAAACACCTTTTAAACCCAGATGGGGCCGAGGTCAGCCCGACCCAGAGACTATGCAGCCAGGGCCAGAATACGACAACGACCTGGACAAGAAGCCTCGCGCTGGCCAGATCCTCTGGATCCGTGGCCTTACGCGCTTGCAGACGCAGGTACGAACGAACACAAACACACACACGGGGAACGGGACACAGATACTGGTTGCGGGGCGGGGATGAGATGTGCTTTCTATCTACAATATAATTCTTATAAATATAAATAAATGTTTAAATACAAACATATAAAATAAATATAAATTTGTCATGCTTAAAATTGTCAATGTTGCTTAAAGGAACTATACAGTTTTAATTATAAAACTGTATAGTTCCTTTTGATTGAAGTCTGATTAGATTGAATTTGTGATAGCAATGAATAGGAGATAGATAGATAAAAATATTCAGTGTAATTAAAAAAACACTGCTTGTAATTAATAACTTTATTAATTTTATTAATCTTTAAAAAAAGCTTAGGAAGTACATCTCATTCGTCCTACTTATGTGTTGAGCATAAACTACATACTTTGTTGGGGCTTAATAATTTCATATGAAAATAGTTAAGACATATTTTTTCCTATTTTAATATGAACTTATTCTGGTTAATGATTTTACAAAATGGGTTATATGTTGAGGCAACTGTGGGGTCATCAGGGATATAGTGGGGGTCAACAGGAATAAAAAATATACATGGTCTATTGAAATTTACCCAAATCCGAATTAAGTTTCAGATGTGAGTAAATTTAATAATTGGAAATAATAGTCAGTTATTATTAATTTATAACAAGTAATAGCTATTAATTTATTATTAATAAAATAAATTTATTACATTAGACTATTATTTGCAGTTATAATTTTTTATAAACTGACGATTTTGTATACTAAAATAATTCTTATAAAAAAATTATTAAGTATATAGTCAGAAAATTGTCTGAAAATTATGTATTTTATAAAATCGTCAGCGTTTTTGGGTAGCATCATGAACAAATCGGCTGTGTTTTAAAGACTGAAAAATTTCTTAGATTAGACATGATGAAATCCAATCAAAAACGCTATAATTAAATGTTAAAATGCACGTGTCTACTAAAATATCGAAATAATTAGTAAGCACGTGCTCGAAAAGAAAAAAAAAGTACCAAATAAAAAATAAATAAACATAAAATACAAAATCACAATATAGGAAGTGGCAGTTCAAATTAATAAAAAGAGGGATAAGTTTTGAGTTTACAGCTATAATACAAACAAATATATAATTATAATAATTATATATACACCATAGTCAACAGGTCAACACTGCGGATACCTTGGGCATCCTAACGCTAAGTCTACGATATTATTGTCCTTATTATATATACTTTTACTATTTTTGCATACAAACGAATATATAACTACCATTTTTTGAATTATATGCATCCATACAATAGAGTATAATCGTCATAGAAACTATAGAGATTACGCTGAATCATTTTTGTATTACACTTTTTTGATTTGTTCGTACAGTTAGCCGGATTATCACCGTACGAGTCGAAATTGTAAATTTTAAATAATTTATCATTATAAAAAAAAAATACACAAAAATAATAAATCTTCGACAAAAAAATCGTATTTCAAAATAACTATGTTATACTTTATGTTTTTTTAATTTGTTTTATTTTTTCATTTTCTATTTTTATTTTTTCTTTCAATATCTCATATTATTTGTTTCATTATCCTATACTTCAGTTCTTTTTCGAAACATTTATTTTATACCTACACAGAGAAACACTTTACAAAGTAATAAAATGTAGTTTACGCTATTATTATTTTAGTCCATAATTAACGTAGATATTATATTATTAACACTTTGTTCGTTTACTAATGTATATTATTAAATATTTAATAACATTTATATAAACACACATACTTGATATAAACTAAAAATATTTAGTAACCGAACAAAATTGACATTAGATTTTTATTTATCCAAAAATCTATTTTTCATTTTACTTTTTAGTACTTACCTGGTTTCATGACATATATGTATTTGTAAGTTGTTATTATATAATATTATGTATTATAATTACATGCGCATATATACTTAACAATATTAAATATGTACCAGTTTGTTTGTATGAATCCTTATCTGTCATGAGACCGGGGCTGTCCTATTAGTATCACTAGGTAGTCGCGAGTTACCGCCATGCATGTACCGCAGTACCAAACAGTCTGACGCTTCCCCTTTTATTTATTTATTTCTGAGTACGTTTAACACCTGAGTTGACTGTCAGCCCCTCCCCACACCATTGGCATGCTCTCTTAGGCTGTGACAATGTTACTTATCCCTCGTATAGTTCAAACAGTTGCTATGACTAGGCACCTAGTCTACCCGTTACTTATATTATAATATTTACTCAACATAAACCACATCGCGGTATGAATATGACTATCTCTGTCTATCTATCTTTTATTTAACTCTAGTCATACTGACTGTTTGATTTGATTTTTATTTTTACTATTTTTTGTTTTATTTTTGTCTGTTTTTTATTTGATTTTTATTTAAGAATAGTATTTTTGCTTGTGAAACGCCAACCCGATACATCCTCGCTACTGATCCATAGCAACCCAGCTCTGTATATGAACGCCGTATAGAGTACCTGAGATAGCCAGGCCCGCACGGCGTACGACTAACATGCGTTACCGATATCAGTATTAGCAGTAACATAACTTGTTTTTTAATTAATAATTTGTCCACTTTTCATATATTATTTAAATATTATTTTAGTGCCAAGTTGTGTTTAGTTACTGCTGTTAAATGAACGTTCATTTATTTGAGTGTGGAGTGGATTTTTCTTGAGAATATAAATGAGTGAGAGACGTAGCGTGAGCATGCGGAGTGTGCTCGCCTCGCATACTAACACTTTATATAAATTTGACTTACTTAATACGGTCGAACCTCTCTTTCCTTTGCCGTTGTGTTGTTGTCAGTGTTTTATGTTTTGTTTTATTTTGTTTTGTGTTTTGTTTGGTTGTTTTGTTTTACTGTGAATGTTGTCCCCATAGTGGCGTGTTATGTCGGGGTGTGTTGTCAGTCAGGTGGGTACAAGCGTCACGCTGGCCGGCGAGGGCCGTCATCAGTAGTTGCATTGCCTTGCAAGTTGGAACAGTTGCCTTCATTGTGTTATTTTGCGTAAGTCGTGTTAGGCTTGATGTAGTGTCCATTATATTGTAACATGTATATAGTGATACTCTTTAAATGCAGCGACGTCGGTAAGTAAAGTATTTATGTAGAAAAGTATTTAAAAATAATATTTAAAAAAGATATATTAATGGAAAGAAAGAATCAGTGATTTTGTTCAGCTTTCTAACTTATTGGACAGAAAAAGATTGTGCAAATATCATTATTTTCATAATAGTTATATTATATACAAATATTTCTTTTACATACAGATATTTTCACAATAAATTAATGTCAAAATGTACTAAAAAAGAACCACAGTGTGCTCCTCCTTGGCTCCTAAATAGATGTTTAACAAAAGATTCACATTTAACAATGGCATGTTCGTAGAAGTAGTAATAAGTATTTGTCGTCACTTGTTTATTGCGGACTAGCGAGCCACCACCACAAGGCGCGAATGGAATTTGGTACAATTATCATAAATAGTATCCAGCATAATACGTATAAATATAAAAGTGATATTAAAGCAAATATAGCGTGTGTTAAGGTATAGTGCACCCTTCGTTCCTCCCTACCCAAGCATCGTAGGCGATCTCCCTGCGTTGTGTAGGTGTAGAGTAGCCGGCAGTCGATCTTCAGGGTAGCTAAGGCCTTCGATTCGATCCCCTCTTTTTAGTTCTCATTTCCAACTTCATTTTGTTTTTATTTTTTCTCCGTTTTTGGCACTATTCCGGGTCATATTCGTATCACGTGACACTGGCCATAAATGGCCCATACACGCATCAATATACACGATACACATAAATCCATTTCGTTTTATTTACCTCAATTATTATTTTGGTTTTATTAATGGGTCTTTTTATCCGTGTTGGCCTGATTACTGCATGGACAGATGTGGAACTTCAAAAACGATTAATGACATAAATATAAAATAAATTATACTTCATGACCCCACACACTATCTTTTTTAAACTAAATAGATTACAGAATTTGTAAATAATATTAATAATTAAATTTGCATTTTGTTTGAATTACCTATTTTAATAAAGCCTATATCCAGGCTTACAGAAAGTAATTTCCTTGTTTGATTTAACATAATAATACAGTATTATTTGTGAGTAGTAAATGTTAAGTCCCAGATCTGTCCGTGGTGAGTATACTGTAGGGATTGCGTACGAACGTAGGACGGTGTCGAATGGGGCGTCGAGCCGCGCGTCGTAGAGCGATGTTGTTGGCAGCCGCGGGCCGTGCTCGAGACCGAGGTGTAGTGGCGGCCGCGGCCCCCGCGCCACGCCCAGCGACCGCAGCTCACGGTACCGCACCCCCTAGTGCGTAGAGACACCCCACCCCACCCTCTCATACCCCCCCCAACACGTACCATCATATGTACCCCATCTGCCACAAAATCCGATGTCTTTTATGTTGTTGTATTTTAGTTTACGTTTGTTTAGACGGGTGTTTTTGTATAACCGATATATTGTAATTGAATTTATTTTTTATAAATATATTAGATTTACCTTTAAAAACTCTTTAAGTAAGAGTGGAGTGTCGTCTCGCCGGCAGTATTACAATAGTTATGTTTTCTCGTCTGTTATGCATCCACCCAAGTCTTTCTGGCTGTAGTTCTCGCCTTGTTCCTTACAAAGACAAGCAAACCGCGTTTGTTTGTTATTTGTTGGTATCGTTCCTTATCTGGCACCGTCTTGTCCGCCAACTGTCTCAGCACCCTGTCTTCGACGACCAGCCATCACCAGTACATGTATGGACACACCTCACTGTGGCCCCGAGCGCGATCCTATCGTCCCGCTTTGTGTTGTCATCTCTCTCTCTCTCTATCTCTTTCTCCGGAATGCGAGGAGGTCATGTAGACCACGTGTTTGTTTAGAAGTTTATCGCCAGCACCGTAGCTCTTTTGTTTTCTGTATTAGTTAGCTGTGCTAGCATGGCGTCCACCGCGATCCTAGCACCGGACCTGTCCTCTCGTCAGTCCCGTCCGGCACCGGGCACCTCGTACCCACTGTAGGCCGGGCCGGACGCGTGCATGCGGTAGACGCTCAACTCTGAATACAGACAACAATAGGGGGCAAGGACGCGACGAAAGAACATCCACACCACACTCTGTTCTCGGTGGCGTATATTGTCTGCGGAGAGGTAGCTATGGGTCGGTGTGTGGCGGGAAGGGCGGCGGCTGCACGTACTGTTGTTGCAGCTGCGCGTGGTGCGCGCGTTCAAGTCGACGCTGGAGGACCTGGAGGAGCGGCTGTCGGCGCACAGCGCGGCCGGCCTGCGCTCGCGGCTGCGTGCTCCGCCGCAGGACATCGCGTACATCGACGCGGACGACGTGCCCGCCGCCGACCGCTCTGAGACCACCATATTCTAATGCGACCACCGCACCCCGACCGACCACCGCACGCCACCCCCCCACACACGATACCTTCCGTTTTTATTGTATCGACTTTTTGGTTCGTTGGCGGCCACCGACCGTACTTAAACGGAACGCAATCTCCCGCGCCGCGCCGCGACGCGTCTGTCTCGAACGTCTAATACGCTTTGTACGTTAATCGACTCTTTAATTTTAGTACGTTAACGATTTTTATTAAGTGTTGAAATTTATTTTAGTACTAGGTAGTCGATAGAGCAATAAAACTAGTAGAGGATGTTAGCGGCCCGCTTAGGCTCCTAGACCGACTTGTGCCTGTGACGGCATGTCACGTACCTACCGTACATTATTGTAACCTGTTGATGTTTCCTAATGTTACACTTTCAATAGATAATGTTTCGATATTTTACTAGTTGACGATTGAGCATATCTTAGTGTCGGGACCCCCGTCTCGTATGCGTAGGTTATTACCGACTCTTTCATTATTATTATGTAAAAGGACACTGCTATTTTAGAGATGAACATATTTGTACATAAGTTAAAAATCTTTAAATTTTTTTTATTAGAGAGAATGAGCAGTGATATTTTGTATAGGTAGCTATATAAAACAAAATGGTGAAACTCCAAAAATTAAATTGTAAACTTTTTAATATCTTACACTTCGAAATTTTTAATATTAAAATGATTAAAATTAAAATAAAAAATTAATAAATTTTAAAAGTTTTAAACTTGTCTCTTTATTAGCTTTTTGTGTAAGTAGATTGTTACAAGAAATATTAATTATTAAAATTGTGAGATAATGAGGGTACTTGGCAGCTTGTGTGTTTTGTTTCATAGTAAATTTTGGGACCACTTCTAACCCTGCTTCTGATACTGAGAGATCTGTAAACTAATATGTTTTATATTATATATTACTTAAGTTGACCATTAAATCGAATATTATATTAACTTAACCTTACGTATACGCCTAAAGTTTAGTATGAATGAGACACTTCACGCTTAACGTAACGAATAAAAAAATAAAAAGTGCTCTAACATAAAACAAAGTGTATCTTTTTAATAAATAAAAACTTGGTTTTTGCAAAATGTTACGAGATAATATTTACATTGAAAAAATAAATTTTCAAGCAAATTCCATAGCATTTTCTTTCGCCATTAGTTTATTTTATGGTGGGGCCCGCCGATCTTTAGCCGAATCGCTCTATTTCAGATGTTGACGGTAAGTGTAGGTCTGACTCGCATAGGGAGAGTAACGTTGTAAGTATAGACAACGTAAATATACATTAAATATATATTATATAACGTAGGTACACGTTGATACATTGTTTAGAGCATGGATTACGTGGTGTCTGCACTTGGCTGCCCAGCGTCAAGGTTACTCCTGAGGGCTCTTGAATCATATCACACCTCCAAAGTAACACAACTATTGGCATTTACGCGCACCTTATTAAGTAACTAAGTCGTAAGCATTAAATAAATTAAATAAGTTTTTTTATTTATTTGACGAAAGTATTAAATATTATTTTGAATTAAAAATGCCAATAATTGATTTTTAAATCAGTTACTTTTATGTGAACAATGTGATATAATTCAATAAGCCACTATTACACGTACACCGATAAAGGTGAGAATGCGGGCGGCCATCTTGTTATTGTTATACGTACAAAATGGCCGCCCCAGTTAGATTATAAGTATTGAGCATATAATGGAGTAAATGTATATTTTTTGGTACAAAACATTGTTTCTTTGTTTTTAATTATTTTTGCTTAGCATTTACAGTGTGATCATGCTTATGTTACAGTGTTATGCATGTATACAGATATGTATGTGAGTATTGCACAATTGTATTTTTTTTTCTTTTTATTAATAAGTAGATATTTGTACGGAGTGTCTGATAATATAGTTTTAGAAATTTAATCGTGAATATATTATCAGATTCTCAATAAAAGTTTTATATCCGAATTTTTAATTTTTTTATTGTTGTAACAGTTAGTTAAAAAGATCTTTTATAGGCAACCACTATAACTTTACTTACAAAACTTTAACACTGTAGAGTATAAGCTAATAAAGTATTTTACATTAAATAACTAATCTAACGTATAAAATTAGCTCCGTTTTTTTTCACACAAAAATGAGTAAAACGTTATATTTTTAATTTTTAAATAATCCAAAACGGCTCTTACATTATTCACTTAATTTTTTTTTTATTATTATCATTAACTCGGTTGTGTATGTACTTATGTAATAAGTTGATTTTCGTAATCTTTATTTATTTTTGAGTTTTACTGTAACGATACGTTTTAATTGTTAAATAATACATACTTAACCGGCACTATAAAACATTATAGTAAACAAAACTCATTTTAATTAATAAAAGTATTTATTTGACAAGTTGATATTTTATTTGAGTCCTGATCACGAAGTATAACGCGAGGTATAATCTGTGCCTCGGTCACGTGTAGCTCACATACCGGATTATTTGTTATATCTATTTGAGTAGCAGTAGACACACACGGTATTTTAATATATTTCTTTATTATAATTTTGTTTATATATTTAGTATTTGCTACTGGATGCCCTCGACTCCCAGCTAGTGAATGCCCCTATCCTAGCTACAGTTAGGCACTTACTAACGAAACTGCTTTCTCAAATTTTATATAGTACCTACTTTCTATAGCTACAACTCTTCACTATTAGTAGTTGTGGTGTTCTAAATACAAATGAGCTGCATTCATCCTTATCTATGCTAAGAACCGTTTGATTTTGGAATGCCATAGGCAATCTTCCACGTAATGTTAGTTGTATTGGCCACAAAGCAGTTTGGTTACGCGGACGTTCGTCCAGTACCTACACGTACACGTGGGTGCAGGGACTCGGGAGCCGACATTGACACGTCCGTGATGTTGTTTTGCAGCAAAAGGCGGACATATTGGCCGGCCGCAGGATATTTGTCAATAATTATTTGGCGGAGCACCGAAGGATCAGCGTGCAATCTGGTGGCAGCTCCCTGCCCGCCCTCAGCCCAGTATCGCATCAGAGCGATGATTAAATGCCCCAAATTATTAAATTATATTAATTAACAAAAAACGTAACAAAATATTTAATAATAAATCTACTGCCATTTAAATCGATACAAATATAAAAAATCAAATATATTCTAAACTTTTTAACCACATTGGAGTTTTGGCTGACTTTCAAATTTTTGAAATTTCTTAAAAAATGTAAATGCAGTAGATAGTTAAGATTTGTTTAATAAATAAAATATTAGTCTATTCACAAAATAAAAATTATATTAGATTTATATGATAACTATGGTGCACCATTATTTAGATGGAGTATATTAGAATTTGAGCAAAAATTATTTTATGACCGGTATATGAGGTGAACAATTTTTCTTAAAATAACATAATATCTCTATGGTATAATAATCTTCGTTTTTTTCTGTAAATATCTAAATCTTTGAACACTATTTAATTTGTAATTAAAATATATCTAAAATTAACTGTTGTGTATTTAAAAATAAAAGAGTATATAATACAAAATAAAAAAATACATGTGCCATTTTTTATATAAATAAAAAATAACGAAACACAATTTGTGCTACTCAAGTGCTTTTATAAACGTTTTTAATGATAAGATGATATTTAAATTTGCTTGCTATTTATTTGTTTTTTATTTTTATGTTATTGGAAGAATGCGTTTTAGATGTGGATTTAATATCTTAGTGTTAGTTATTGATATGATGTCTTATTTGAATGAGATCGTTGTGTTTTGTAACTCATAACCAAGGATTTTTACTTTTTTAATACGTCACAGATAAACAAAACACAACCTCTACTTTCATATTTATAGTCTATAACATGGTATTAGAAATGTATGCGTTTTCTGTGTATGGCACAATAAAATAGTATTTCTGTTTTGCATGAAACTACAAGAGTTTTGACTGTTAATGTGTTGTCTTATATTTTCTATTTAAATGTATTTTGGTAATGATTTACGTTATGTGTCGTGTTACTTTATATATTATAATATTGTTAAATTGTTCTTATGTCATTACCATGGTACATAAACATCTGTCTATCACACTACACTATCCACTCTCTGGTCTTCCATGTACTATTGTTTTATTTTTTATTTGTATCCAAGGTATCTCAAGCAAATTTAATTATCACTAAAATGTTTTATGATAAATAAATTTTAATATGGTTTATATGTTAAGTATTATACTAAAATATTTAATAAATAATAACTTTTTGTGTATTTGATTTTGAAAGTTTAAATGCACCATTAGAGACTAAAACATTGCCTGCTATGTCAGTGTTAAGAATAGATATAGATTATATATGACAAATTATATTGATATATGAAACATTAATCGTGTCTTGGTGTACACCAAAAGTTAGATGTAAAGAATATTAAATATTACTTTTTTTCCAAAAATTAACTAATAACGCTTGTAGTAGATGCGTACACGCTATACGCAATAGTTAGTAAATCACGTTAAATAAATAAATGATAAATATATAAATTGAGAATACAATAACAAAGCATGATTTCTCGCTACACGTTCGTTAACAAAACGTTTATAATAAACTGGTACTGTTGTTTAATACGTTACACATAACGCTTGTTGTCTCTTTAAAAATTAGTAATAAAGTATCTATACTCCAAAGTAACTTTCATTTCACCCGCCACGTTGTGGAGAGCTGCAATAATAAGGTAAACTTGCAGTTATGGGAACATGTTGATGTCTCGATGTTGGTCCAATGTTTGTTGTTGGCGGCCCTTGGCCAACATGGGCCGTTGTATGTCGTACGGTCTAGATCGATGTTAGATGGCTTGGAGCTTACACGCTGTTCTACTGTATAGTTATTCGACCGCAGTACGTTAGCTCACGTATATAGAGCATGATCTATAGTATGTCACTGCGTATGTGGCCGACATATTGGCTGTATCACTCTTACTACATATCGTATTGCACGTGACTTGCAATATATATATGACACTCTATGTATGTACCATATATGCATTGACTGTAAATATATTTACTAGAATAACGCAGAGCTTCACATCTAAGCCACGCTAAGTTGAAAATAAATATGTAAATAGTACCACATTGAATCTTAAAATATATGTTTTATCACGACGACGACCGGTATCATTTAGTTAATCATTGATGTAATGCTTATGTATATATATATATATTATATATATACGTAGATGTAATGTAGCTTGAGCTAGTTATGTATAAAGACAGGTAGATATATATCTGGTATGTGAGCAACAACGTCGATACAAATATAATGTGTGTGCTTCACTAGTAATAGCTCGCATGAAGACAAACAATACATACAACACACACATACTCAAAACATTTGAACGAACATATACACAAATACATATTACAATACATCATTTATTTTTAAACATAGCGATCACGGAAACAGCAAGTAAATGATCGTTAGGTTAAGTGTTCAATGTTAAATGTTGTTTTTTAAATTTAATTTTGTATTATTTTATTTTTAATTTTGTATTTGCGTTTTAAAACAATCGATGTACCGGAGCCCTGGATGGAAAATGTATAAAACAAATATCAAGTATAGTTTTTAAGCGCACTCCCCATGAATGTGCTTCTTAAGGTACCTAATAGGATGTACCCTGCGTCTTATAATTTAGTTATATTTACTGTGTATCTATTTATATATACTTCTTCTGTATAATGTTCATTGCTTCGCGAGGCGCACTGCTTCGAACTCCCCTGATAATCTTCTGTACTTTCTGATATTACACTCTATTTAAAAATATCACTGCTAATGTGTCTAACGCGATTCTACAGTAACCAATAAATAAAATAAAAATGTATATATTTAGACCCCATTCTGTAAAAGACCCGTACGAGTATAGAACTTATGACCCCATGTTTGAAAAATACAGTGGGCGTTGAAGTAGAATCGTGTCAGACTCCCAGCACCGCAGTTCTACATCATATATATGTAATCCTTTCCGCGCGAAGCGCAGGTCTCTGTGTCGTTTAAACCTTTTACTTCATGTTCTCGTTTTTATTTTCTTTTCCATGAATACCCAATTGCACACGGAAGGTGATAGGTGGAGAGTTACAAGAACGATTGATACCCGTCCCCTACAGCAAGACGTCTACTGATCAAGCTGTAAGATTCGAATTTATGAAAGAAAAAGCCTTTTTCACTCACATTATTTGTTTATTTGACTATTTTTATGTTAACATTTTTATGTTTTGTTTTTTTCTATGTTCAAAATGTTTAATACTGTACTCTGTCTTCTATACCTACAACTTGTCCGTACTGTATATGTATCCCACTTGTTATTGTATGTTGTCGTAGCGTGGACTGTGTGCACTTCGAATCCCATTATGAATTACAAGATGTCCCTTTTATAAATACTGCTTCTGTCACGCGTATATAATTCTTCCTTGCTTTATACTATTTTAAACGCTTACAATCCCAATCCCTTTTAGCGTAAACTTGAATAAGTTATACGTATATATTGCCTTGGATTATGTTATGTATTTTCGAAGTGCACCGGTCAACGCCACCTGCATGTAATCACATCATCATTGCTGCATGTATCCTGACGCATGTGCTGTGTTTTTCATAAATATTGTTGTGAATAATATTCACGTTGGGTCTATTAGTGTAAATGCCGCCGCGCACAGTTTTTTAATATTCAATAAATTGTAAAATATCTGTGCGGTATATTTTGTACAGTACTATTACATTAAGGATATTTATAATATAATCTTATATCGATTGTTTTTTTACTAGAATTTTATTGTCTAAAGAAACTTTCAATTAATTTTTGTTAATTTAATATTCAGCTTAGATAAAATCTAAATGCAATTCTTATGGGCAAAAGTAGAGTACCCTTATTCTTCTAGTAATGTTTTATCTTGTTTATTTTGGCAACCATACTCCATGGCATAGATTTTTAGTTTATTATTTCTTTGCCTCACATTTTGCACTATTGCCTGGTCTACACACTGGACACTGGCGTTCATCTATAATTCAATTAAAATGTTTACACCTGATTATACGAGTGTGATTGAGCGATTAAACAAATGTCTTGTTGTGTGTAGTCGAGGCATTTTATTGGTCAATTCGTGGGGTCCTACGCAGGTACGGATAGAACCACAATACGCCAGGGATTCGTCATAAAAGCTTTAGATTGTTAAAATTAGAAGCATCCGTTCGACGTTCTTTTTGATATTTAAGAATTAGCTTTTAGAAATATAAACATTTTTACTAATTATCTCTAATAGGCTAGTTTACGCTTAAATTACGTATTATAATGTAATGGTAAAGGACATTGATAGCGAGGTATATTTGAGGGTATTTGTCAGCTTGCTTACAAATAACTTTCGGATATAGGACGTTGTTGGGTATAAGCGATGTGTTGCTTCGTAAACTGTGTAATGTATTGTGTACTTTAGGGCAAGGCATTAAGAATAGAGCTTGCGCGCGTAGCTCACGTAGAGATGTGTAAGTGCAGTCACAGATAGGTCTGACGAGGTCGGTACGTGCATGCACACGGACGGTAGGTACACTCACACCGCGGGCCGACGATGTCTGTATTCAGAGGCGTGAGGACGCGGCGCCGACGAGCGCTCACTGCATGGCATGCGGCGGAGCAGACCCGGCACACCCTACAATTCTGTGACTGGAATTTTGACTTACCTAACGCTTTCTTGCCTCTTTTTTATGGTTCGGTGTGCTTATATTCATGTTAACATTGTACATTTATAACCCGGTCTGGCCCTCCCGCATCTTCCGCTGATGTAGCGTGTGGGACTCGCGGGAGGGACTCGTTGCCTGGTTATCGGACATTCATGTAGCCCTGACAAATTATAAAATCACTTGGTGTTTCCACACGCAATTTTACACTATTTATTCTGGGAATGTTTCATAATCAAACAATCACTTGTCCTTGCATTTTTTGAATATAAATACACTCTGGTGTTTACGAACTCGATCTTAACGTTTTTTTGTCATTTTCATGTTGTATCATTATTAAATATTCATTGTGGTCATCGATCATAACTACTCAGAAATGTAGTCGAGTAAATAAGCACCAGGCTCAGCATGTCAGGGCATCATGAATGTCGCGGTCCACTCCGCTGCTGGAGGCGGAGTGTGACCGATGTGACAAGGGCCGGCACTAACCACCCCCCGCGGTGCGCAGATCCGCGTGGTGAACGCGTTCCGGCAGGGGCTGGACTCGCGCGGCTCGCTAGCGGACGCCGCGCTGGCGGAGGCGCTGCGCAAGCAGACGGCGCTGTCGAAGCGCTTCTCGCACTCGTCCAGCATCGACTACGCCGACGCGGCGCGGGACACGCTGGCGCCGCACGACATCGACGTGGAGCGGCTCAGCTCGCACAGCCACACCGAGACCGCGGTGTAACTACCGGCCGCCTCCCCCTCCCCCGCCGCCCCGCCCCGCCCTCCCCGCGTATAGATATAGTGTGCCCGCGCGCCGCAGCTCATCGATGCAATAATTTAGCGATTAATATCAGTATTATGGAGTACCGCCGCCCCGACCGCGAACGATTCGCGGTCGTTACTCGTTTGAGTTACGCTGCCATCGCTATTAAATATATTATTATACATATAATTATGTAATGATGTAACTGAAACGATTGTGTATAAAATCATATTTTTAAATGATAATGAGGTGATCGAGTTTGGTACATATATGATTTGTATCAGGCGATGTAGTAGAGAGGCGCGGGCGGCGGACCCCGTGCCCACGAGCCTGCACTAGTCTACTCGCAGCCACCGGTGTACTTGAGCATAAGTTATATTGTTAACTAGTGTGTTTAATTATTCGATTGTTTTGAAAATATTTTATTATTATACGCGCGCGTCGCATCGCGCGCGTCTGTTGAACAAATAAAAAAAATATTGTCTAATTATTAATTTTAGATTTAAGAACAAGAGTGAGCGAATGGAAGTGTGTTTTTTGAAAAAAAAAAAAAATTTTCGCATACCATCGTGTCATTCTCTTCACGGATTGAAATGTTTTTATATTGCTTTTGTCAAAGACATGTTGTGTAAGTGGAGGGGGGAGGGGGCGCGCAACGGCCTCGCCGACTCATCCTTTTGTATAAAGTTGTTTCATTTGTAGCGAGCATCATCGTTTGTATTTGTACGTACGCCGAGTGATATTAGCGGACCGTGTGCGCTGCCGTCGCCCCGCCCATTTACATGTTATATATATGTATACATACAAATATATATATATATATTATATATATACATACTTAACTAAATTATTGAAGTATTAGTTAAGGTGTTTGTTATAAATTTCAATAACTTTTTGTTTTTACGACCTTTTTCCCCTAAATCTAAGTATACATTTAAGTCATATCTCGAAGCGTAGACGCATTCAAATGTAAAGTTTGTACACAAGAACCGTAAGCGTACGCACACGTATACGCACCATTCTTGTGTAGAAACTGACGACGTAGTCCACTTTGAACATCTTCAAAATGTTTAAAATAGAAATAAACATTAAAATTGTATAGCTGAAGGTATTTATTTGTAATACTAGTCTCTTATGAACAAATACTAATTATTCAATTATTATAATGTACTTATTGATTATTGATAAATACTTCAAGTTTATTAAACAAGATATACCTAGTCTACGGTGTAACGAATTGATTTCGGAATTTTTTCTCTATGAGCAATAGCGTGGCGCTCGACTAATAGGCGACCTAGAATCGCAGCAGTGGCATTTTGAACGTTATAACGTAAGACATGTACTTATCATGACGCAGACCTGAGACGTCGCGTCACGACTAGTCGCACGACGGTCACTCTCTATCAGTCGCCGCGACTAGTCGCTTTTCGGGCAGCTACCATCGCTCGGCACGACTAGTCGCGGTACGGCCTGATCACTGTCGCGTCTAGTCGTGTCATAGCTAGCGGTAATCGCTCGGTACGACTAGTCGCACGATGACGGTTAGAGAAGACCGCTTGTCGCGACTAGTCGCATGACGGCCGGCGCCCATCGCTCGCCGCCCACTTGTTTTAATATAATATTACGTATAAATAATGAGACATCAAAACGATCTAGTGAATCGGCAATGTTCAATTTTGTATAGAACGTTTCATAGTAGAGGTATTTGAGAGTTGTTACGTTTTATTTGAGAGGTTCGTAGGCGCGTTCCGTTCACGACTCGCTCGCCGGTCACTCCGGTCATTCAGACAGTCACAGAGAGCGGACGGAGGAGTGGCGCGACAACTATTAAAACTATTAAACAATCTTGTAAGTAATTAAGTATTAGCTTGGAATCAATAAAGCCTTTTTAAAAAAAATTAGTTAAAAATGAAACTATTGAAACTTCACGATGTTTAAATAAAATAATATTAGTTATGATTTCAGTGATTAGAGATCATGGTATCGTTTTGTGTATTATATACTATTGTTTCGTTGATATTCGTTACCACGAGTTCCCCAATGAAAGACATAAATAATTAGGAGTCTACTGTAACGTAGGGCCGTGCTTGACGCGGCGCCCTTACCTAACAAACAATTGTTTTGACACGACAGTCTGCCACTAACCATTTTAGGTCATAAGTCCCATTGTTGTATTTTTCGTCTCACAATAAATGAAAATCTATTTTATTGTTTTTAACTTTGTGTTTTATTTTATAACCACTTCACTTCTAAATCGGCTACAGAACATAAAACCCCACATGGTAACAAAAGAAAATATTTACTTATAATAATATTTATTTCTATAATAATCCTATTTGACTTTGAGTCATGAGTAACCATGGAAGATGGCTCGCCTTGTGTAGTTCCATACCAGGTGTATGTAGAGACCAACGGAATATTTTTAATGAGTACATGGGTTACAGCTCATAACATTAAGCTGCTAATCGTATTTTATCACACGCATATGCGCACTGAACCCAAACTCACTTAGCATATCAGTATGTGTTTGATTCGAAATCACAATTGCAAGCACACATTTCTGAACAGTACTTAACACTTTCATATCGCTGTTGCTACGCTATTCGCAAAAAAATATAGTAGTATGTATTTATAGAAACAATGTTAATATAAAAAAATACGGGACACAGTCTTTGTCATACTTACCTACTGCAAAGAGTTTAATTCATATCACGATTTGAAAGAGCGTATAAAAAAGCGGTTTTATTTTTCAAACTATTTTGTCTAACTAGTTTGACCACGAGGAATTTTGACAATTCAACTAGAATACAAAAGACATAAAATCAAAAAGGATGAAGAAAACAAAAAACTAAGTAGTATTAATTTGTCAAAACCCTTTAGAGGAAATTTGTCAAATTTAGCACTATTGACCCCGTGGGGTCAATAGTGCTAAACTTGAAAAAGTTGCTATAAGGACTCCATGGGGTCAATAAAGTTATTTTCTAATTATTGGTAAACGTTAAGGCATCTACAGGACAGACTTGCCTAGTAAGTGTAAGAACTGTACTGGTTTTGGTTAACCCATTAAGGACTGAGTTTATTTTTTTTTAATTATTGTTTTTTTTTTCGATATAGGGTTTTACATGTATTTAAATGAATATAAGTCATAAATAAATAAAAAGTCGCTCAACTTTGAGTTTAGAGGTGTGACCATATGGTTACACTAGTCCAAAGCATAGTACAAAAGTTGCCCAAACCTATAAACTAACGAATAGGCTGAGTTACTACTATGAATAGATGTAAATTATTATAATTATGAAATAAATAGACGGGAACAGATATATAACGTTTATTGTTACGTAGGTCATCGCAAATTAGGAACTAGCAGTATAACAGCATCTGCGTGGTGGTAGGCCAACACCAAGTGGTCCGCCTGGGTAGCGACCACCGTATATTCGGGCGATAAACCCCCCAAATGGTTTGCGGTTGCTCACCGTGTTCGGGGATCAGCCGGTATACATCCAGCGCACGTGAGGATCTAGGCGCAGTATCCCAGATGACAGAGGTGAATGTTCGCTGTGTCACGGTTGAGAGAGAGCCTGGTTGACCGGCCGGCCAGTGAGACCCGTAGAAACGTGTCCGTATACTCAGCAGGACCCTACGTCTGATTCGAATGAAAACCTAAATTCCACGTAGGTTATAATTTGTACCTTCCGACTAGTGTAAAGAAATAATTTGTACCTTAACAGTTACACAGAAAATTAGAGTATATTTCCAGCAGGACCCTCCGTGGTTTGAAGGTATTTTGACCTGTGGAGTATGTCACTGGGTAGCGGCAAATTTGTACCTTTAGAAAATATAAGCTATGTTTAAAAAAAGTTATTAGTTTAGAAGAAATATAACCATAAAAATTTTATTCATCCAGCAGGACCCTTTTTTATTCTGGGTCTTTCAGTACAGACAAAGATACTTTCTAGTAGTATTGAATTTGTACCTTTCAATAAACTTATCACCTAATCCAAATAATGAGTAGAAGTAAGCAAATAAGTCGAAAGAAAGTATTGTAAAACCATAACATTACATCGATATCCCAAGTATCGAAGTAATGTAATGGACTTTATTTATTATTGTTTTATGACTTACTTACAAACAACGACAAATGAACGCAGAAATCACACGCACACACATATAACACACACGCACACAAAGCATACAAGACACATTAGTGCTGGTAGTTTAAGTAGTAATTAGTATAGGTAAGTCTTACTTACACACAAAGACACAATCCAATTAATCTATATCTATCTATACTAATATTATAAAGAGGTAAAGTTCGTGTGTTTGTACGCATTGTGTGTGTGTGTGCATGTGTGTTGGGTGTGTTGTGTGTATCAGTGTTTGTAAGCTAGACATAATACAAAGTTCTACGTAATCTACCAGCACTAATGTGTATTGTATGCTTTGTGTGCGTGTGTGTTATATGCATGTGTGTGTGCGTGTGATGTCTGCGTTTATTTGTCTTTGTTTGTAAGTAAGTCGTAAAACAATAATAAATAAAGTCCATTACAGTATGGGGACATTGATAATGTGATTGGCTTTTAAAGAAAGACAGCAAATCAATGAGTAAGAAAAGTACATCCGATTACCGAAAATAGCTGATTAAGTTTAGCATAAGTTTTGAAAATTATCACATTAAAATGTATCTTATGGCGTTCGGCATAAGGTTGAAATTATAAAAGATTGAATCCCTACTTACTTCTATTTGACATTGTATGTTTCTTCATGTCTTACTAAGTGACACTGGTGACGGAAACATTGCACTTCGATAAAAAGTCATTGCAGTGCAACAAAATATAGCACTTATTGTTAACGTTATAATATACAATTTCAAAATCATCAATAAATTATAATCTCACTTTCTCGCTTGCTCATTGTTGTCTGTCTTTCTTTAAAAACCAATCATATTATCAATGTCCTCATACTGTACATTACTTCGATACTTGGGGTATTGAAGTAATGTTATGGTTTTACAATACTTTCTTTCGACTTATTTGCTTACTTCTACTCATTATTTGGATCAGGTGATAAGTTTTTTGAAAGGTACAAATTCAATACTACTAGAAAGTATCTTTGCCTGGACTGAAAGACCCAGAATAAAAAAGGGTCCTGCTGGCTGAATAAAATTTTTATTGTTATATTTCTTCTAAGCTAATAACTTTTTTAAACATAGCTTATATTTTCTAAAGGTACAAATTTGCCGCTACCCAGTGACATACTCCTCAGGTCAAAATACCTTCAAACCACGGAGGGTCCTGCTGGAAATATACTCTAATTTTCTGTGTAACTGTTAAGGTACAAATTATTTCTTTACACTAGTCGGAAGGTACAAATTATTACCTACGTGGAATTTAGGTTTTCATTCGAATCAGACGTAGGGTCCTGCTGGGTATACGGACACCGTAGAAACGGTTTATCCGCTGGCCGCCCGCGGTATAGTACAGGGGCCCAATTGGAAGTAACTACTTCAAGAAGCTGCCCCATCATGCCGCGCATAATCTTGGGGTAGGTTGTCGTGCCGGGTAGTGTCCGGAAAGGGGTCCAGGCAGCTTATCCCGGGGGGGTACGGGGGCCCTTCCGTCCGACTGGTCAGCTCGTTATCTCTCTCCCAATAGGATTCACTTTATGGTCTGTGCAGGCTACTGTTACCACTGAGTTATACATCCAGGGAACCACAACAACATCACCTTGTGTTGCATACTCAAAAGTACCTCTAGCTCGTTTCTTCATAGTCTCTTCTACCTTTGCAATAGGACATTATTTCGGCAATCTATTTTGTCGTAGAGTCTCAGTGCCACCATATCCCATACTTTTTAAATAAATTAGAAGAGGAATCCCGGTAAACAAATGATCAAAATAAAATTCCAATTTTCAATCGGTCAGGTACTTCCCTTATCATAGCTAGCCTTGAAGCCGTTGCTTTCCCGTAATCTTTTCCATGTTGAAGGCTGGTTCCAGGTATACTTCCTTGATAAACTTCAAAGACAACTTGATAAACTTCGAAGATAAACTTCGACCAACATTTGTAACCAAATCGTATCAAAAATGATTATATAGATAAAATGTACAGTCAGCCCCAAAAGTCGCTGAACACATTTTAAATTCCAAAATTGCTGAACACTAAAAGTGCCATAAGTCAGTGTCGCGGGTATTTCAGAAGTATCGATGTTGCCAACTCGTGCAGTATACGGGAGCCGCGCATGACTGAACGGCAACGTCGCCCGCTGCGTCGCTCATCTGCGGTCGAGTTTCAGTGTAGTTGTAGTGAGTGATTTTGACAGTAGACAAAAGTCAAGCCAATTTCAAAGCGGAATACTACATTAACAATTTCATCAAAACAGTTGTCAACACGATAGCTTTGCTTGTATAGAGCTTGGGTGAAAAGAAAACAGCTCTGGTTCCATCCTGAGGAACGGATTACTTTTTGTGTTTTTTTATTTTTTCTTATTTTGTTTTCTACTATTATTATTCAATACAAGCTGTAACCCGCGACTTCGTTTACGAAAAAAATGTATATTCGACAATTAAATTAAATAATTTAATTAATTAATTAATTAAATGGCTTTATCACCTCTAGACTTAATTTTAGTTGCATGTCATAAAACTATTAAGTTCAATGTCGCACAACAGGGAGCGCTTCTTCTTACATAACATTTCAACTCATATCATCGAATCTCCGAAAATGTTTCTCATACAATTTAAAGTCATAATGATCATTCTTCATTAAATTTAAAAATTAAATAAAAATACTATTTAATTTTCAATTAAAAATTAAAAATAATATTTTAACTTTATTAAAATACCTGTGAACAGTGACGGTGAATTTAAGTTACTTGTTTTTTTTGAGATAAAATACAATAAATAAAAAATAAAAAACCAAAAAAAATACTTGGCACAACCCGGTTTCGAACGCGCGTCTACTTCATCAAAGTCGAGTGTTCTATACCCTAGGCTATCGAATCTTAGTGAATTGTCTTGAAATTATGTATCTATTCCAACGAGTAAACATAATAGACACTAGTGTTCAGCTACTTTTGGAACACTAGTGTTCAGCTACTTTTGAAATACCCGCGACACTGACTTATGGCACTTTTAGTGTTCAGCAGTTTTGGAATTTAAAATGTGTTCAGCGACTTTTGGGGCTGACTGTACCTAGAAATAGACTAGCGTAACCATATGGTCCATATGACTAAAGGATAAATTCTTTATAGTGGTATAGGTACATAACAACGACGACTAGCAAAATAGAAGCGAAGAAGTAAGTCAACCAGTTTATCGAACCAAGGACGGCTTGTGCCCCCGTGACGGTTTTCGTCGTACGGTGACGGGCGACCTAGCGCGGTTACGGGACCTGCCTCCCCGCGACGACGGCCGGCCGTCCGCGTGGCTATCCTCGATGGAGCACTTTTGTATGAAACCGCACCCGCTCCCGCGCAATGCCGTTTCAGCCTTTAATTTTATTAACTTAGTACTTTTAACGGGTGAGATCCAGAAGATCTTGGAAGTTGTGTGTAAAGTTTTTAAATTTCAAGTGTCCTTGAAATATAGAAACCACAATTTCTAAATACTTAAATGGACAAATTAATAGGCATCAATATACCTGTGAAATTCATTAATTCTGTTCGTTTTTGGGCGTATCTGATGTTGCCCGTGTTACTACTATTAGTCTTACTACTGGTAGTAACACCGGTAATTGAATTACCCTACTTACTACTAAAGTTGTTAGAACATCAATAAATAATTAACCCATAGTAACATCTAAAGTCCAACAAATCTAATAGGTACGGTATGACAGTTCTGACAAATTGAATAATAAGGTTGGAATAAAAAAATCGATTACTATAATATCCGAAATTTAAGAGATCGATTACGATAATATCCGATTTTTAAGACACTTTTATAATTAATTTCATTATTAGTAAAGGGTAGAACCTTTTGTAAAAAAACACCACATATTGCAAATTCTCTAATCTGCGAATAAAAAAAAATTCCAAACATTACTTTTATTTTAATTATAATTAATTAAATAAAAGTAATGTTTAGGATTTTTTTATTCACTACTAAGACCTTAATAAGTTGCCCCCCGTCACCTTCGACCACGTCGAGTAATAGTTTTAAGTAATAGTTAGTTACGTGTCTAACGATAATAACGATTTTTCGTATATGTAAACGATTTTTTTGCATACAAGACTTGTATGCAATTGTATATGTATATATGCAATTGTATGCTCTTCGGATACACTTAGTGTATCCGAAGAGTCGCAACACTACGAGCAGTAACCTAACTACGTGACTTTGCAATGAGGTCAAGAATAGAACTTTAAGATATTATTTACTATGTAAATATGTGTTATTTTGCTTTGTTTGAAAGTTTTCAATTTAATTTATATATTAAGAATTGTACATTTTTAGATACAATAATAAAATCTTTCTAAATTCATGGTTTTACGAAAAAGGTTTTCGAAACTGAATAATGTACGCATGAACAAAGTTGTTTCAGTTTGAAAAATATGAAACGTCATACTGTATCTTTTAGATTTGTTGAACTGTATGTACCTTTTAATTTTAATTAGAATATAAAAAAACATGAAATTTTTTGATTTCGGTTATGATTATTTACAATTTTTTACTAAATGTACGTTTAGGTTTTGTTGAAAACTAAGATAGGATCACTCAGTACAGATGGACAAAGTCAATTCACCTGTTGTGTAGTTCTCGAGATTAGAGGTTGTAAAACCACATTTACTGTTTTGTTTCAGTAGGTACTTTTACTCTAAACAGTTAAACTAAGTTGGTTGCATAGATGTTCTGTCTAAAGTGTAATCTAACTAAACGGATCTAGTTCATAATATCGACAGTCACTACATCGATGGTCGCTGTACCGCAAACGTTTCATCGACGGGCTAATATCGGCAGTAGCCTAAATCGACATACGCTACATCTACAGTACACTAAATCGACAATATTCTACATCGACAGTGCACCAAATCGAGAGTACGCTGCATCGACTACCCTTATCCAAGCCAGAATTAAACAAAAACACAAAAGGGTGAAAAACCACCCGAATTTTATTATTATCAAGTGTGTCTGTCGATATTATGAACTAGACCTAAACTAAACTGTACAATAATAAACGGACCCGTCTCCGGTCACTGCTACCCGGTCAAGCCATGGGAAAGGAAATAGAGGCAAAGTAAACATGACATTCTGCGCTTTAGAGGTTTTTTACGCCTTGGCGGTGCTGCTGCTGCGACTTCCCTGCGAATACCACTTGGATCGAGTCCGGACCCACAAAGAACTATTTAAAGACATTTTTTTTTCATTAAATTTTTTGCAAAGCTTTATTAAATAATATTAATATTTTATTATTAGAAAAAAAAAGAAGAAAAACTGAAAAAGAAGGAACACACAAAATTAAACCCTATACCAATCCGTTTGGCCAGCGTGGTAGTGTCCGTTACCTCAGCCAGATGTGGTCGAAAATGGTCATTTGAATCTTATAGATAATTAGTTTTGCGGCTTCTGTAATTGTTGCGCACATTTTTAAATTTGTTGCGCTTATAGTTTTTAATTATTTCACAAAAACATTTCCTGCTGAGGTAACGTTACCCCAGCCAGACCGTTTTCTTTCTAATGGGAATATTTAAATAAATACTAGCTATAAAATTAGTTGTCTAGATGAAGTAAATGTTGTGCCTTATTTTGTATTTGTTCTTTCTTCGGTTGCGAAGTTATTCGAGATTTTGCTGGGGTATCGTTTTTGGTTTTGCTAGATCTTTGAAACGGTTAAGCGGATTCTTATCATATTTTGTACAAGACTTCTTTATAATTAGTTTAAATTTGTTCTGCAATAAAAATACCAAAATAATACATAGCTTAAAGGTTATTTCATTAAATAGAAAAACACTTCAATTGGTCCCAGCACTCTCAATAAGAGGTCTAAAGACTTACTTTAAACATTATTTTGAAGCTTGTGACTGCCTTCAAATGTATGTAAAGTTTCATTAGTATCCTGTAAGTATTTAACAAGTTATGATGATATTCAGTTCTTCACGAGCACGGTCATGATGCGCGCGGTGTTATTTGGCAACTGATAAGCCTGTATATGGATGAACTGAATGTTATGTCAATTATTAGTTGTGTAGTTCAGTTGTATATTAGTAAAATTTCAACGTAGTACATTGGATAATTAATGAGATAATACGATTAAAGTCATTAGGAAGTGAATGACCGTGGTAACCCGACCAAGTTTAGGTGGTTACGAAAAAGCGAAAACGCAGAACATTATGCTACCTTCTAAAATATGTAGGATAGTGTTACAAATTTAGTACAGACATTTACACAAGTGTTAAAAAAACTACATGTTTATTAACGAATTTTTATTAACAGGTAAAATAATCATTTCAATTGAACTTTTAAAGTATTAATAAACTTATAAGTACTTAAAAACAATCACAGATTAAAATTACAGATAGTAATTTTGAAATTCAACTGGTCGAATATTTCGCCCGAATTCATGGGAATAAATGTGTTTGTTAATTATTTATACCAACTAATTATAGGTAGTTATAAAATTTTTACCTACTTTTATAAAATAAAATTATTTGAAAGTTTTTTAATTGTAAAGATAGATAACATAGTTTTATATCATAGTTTCAAGAAGAAGAATTCTTTATTAGTCTAATCAAGTCTCAAATTCCCGATTGGAATGTCTGCCATAATGGAAGGTTTTCCAGAGGTTGATATTCATGGTTGTTATTACCATTTTAATATTAGACTTCTTCTTTCTTTTATTTGGCAAACTATGCCGATGTCGACAATTCTGCCAGAGTCCGAAGTTACTTATGTCTCCTTTCTTCTATCTATCACTAAGGCATTCACTGAGGGACTCTTAATGCCGTGCTGTTACTATTGCTTTGTACGCGTCTGTACCGAAATTGTAAGGTGTATTATACTAAACATTTCAAAAGATAGCATAATGTTCTACGTTTTCGATTTTTCGTAACCATCTAAACTTGGTCGGGTTACCACGGTCATTTACTTCCTAATGACTTTAATCGTATTATCTCATTAATTATCCAATGTACTACGTTGAAATTTTACTGATATACAACTGAACTACACAACTAATAATTGACATAACATTCAGTTCATCCATATACAGGCTTATCAGTTGCCAAATAACACCGCGCGCATCATGACCGTGCTCGTAAAGAACTGAATATCATCATAACTTGTTAAATACTTACAGGATACTAATGAAACTTTACATACATTTGAAGGCAGTTACAAGCTTCAAAATAATGTTTAAAGTAAGTCTTTAGACCTCTTATTGAGAGTGCTGGGACCAATTGAAGTGTTTTTCTATTTAATGAAATAACCTTTAAGCTATGTATTATTTTGGTATTTTTATTGCAGAACAAATTTAAACTAATTCCAAAGAAGTCTTGTACAAATAATGATAAGAATCCGCTTAACCGTTTCAAAGATCTAGCAAAACCAAAAACGATACCCCAGCAAAATCTCGAATAACTTCGCAACCGAAGAAAGAACAAATACAAAATAAGGCACAACATTTACTTCATCTAGACAACTAATTTTATAGCTAGTATTTATTTAAATATTCCCATTAGAAAGAAAAAGGTCTGGCTGGGGTAACGTTACCTCAGCAGGAAATGTTTTTGTGAAATAATTAAAAAACTATAAGCGCAACAAATTTAAAAATGTGCGCAACAATTACAGAAGCCGCAAAACTAATTATCTATAAGATTCAAATGACCATTTTCGACCACATCTGGCTGAGGTAACGGACACAGCGTGGTATTAGTAGGCCAAATATCCCTCCGTCACGGGAGGAGGCCCGTCCTTGCAGTGGGACATTAATGGGCTGTTATGATGTTTAGAAACTTAAAAGAAAAGGCAGTAAAGTTTGTAAATACATCTTTGCAGTAAACTAGAGTTCATGACCTGTGTAGCTTTGGGGATAAACACATATCATAAACGGCTAAAGAATATTCAGACCCTTGACAGTAATATGTCGGTTGGTCCATCTATTGCTCCTAAAAATATTTCTTCTAGGAGCAATACATGTCCATGTATTTCTACTACGTTTATTCAAACATCCTTTGTTAGTTTGTACAGTCGCGTCGTCATTGCCTAACTGCGGTTATATACATCCTTCAAACACTTATTATAAGATATTAAAATTGCAATGGGGGAGTACGAGCCACAACCCAAAACACCATCCGAGGCACAATCTACCGCATCGTCGCAAAAGGGAAATCTTTGCTCTTTAAAGTATATGTACCTTTGATTGCGACTGTCAAAATGACATTCTAAAGAATGTTTGAATAACGTACAGTCACGAGCAATAATATGTACACATTTTCATATTTTGTAAAACAGATATCTGAAGTTCTGCCAATCCAAAATTGAATATTCAAAGATTAGTTCAGAACTGTACGTAACCTCTTTTAAATTACGAAATAATTTTGGTATTCTAATGTCTAGATTAACGTGCAGATAGTTTAGAAAATTTTACAATGTGTACATATTTTTGCTCGTGACTGTACATACGAGTATAGTAGAAATACATGAACACGTATTCCTTTGGGAAAGATTTTAGGAGCAACAGATAGACTAACCGTTATTTGTGAATCACACAATTAAAAGTTGTTCTCCGTGTGGTGACAGAGTAAGAATAAAGTGTGTCACCACCCCATCTCATCCGTGAATATTATCTTTTCGTAATAAAAAGAAGGAAAACTTGAAACAAAACCCTAAACCAATCCGTCTGGCCAGCGTGATAGTAGTAGGCCAACTATCCCTCCGTCCCGGGAGGAGTCCCGTCCCTGTAGTGGGCCATTAATGAGCTTTTATGATGATGATGATAACAATTAAAAGAAAAGACAATGATAGAAAAAAGATATTTTATTTACATTTGTTTAACATAACTTAACCTACAGTGAACTATTCATAATACTACATTGTACTTATTGGAACGATATGAGCCCTGGCGGCGGTTCTGGCGGCATGAAGTTGGGTAACGATGAACTTGGATCTGTAAACAATTATAATAATTAATAACAATAATTAAATCAATTAACGACTTTCGAGTTTATCCGTGTGGTGACGGAGTAAGAATACAATATGTCACCACCCCATCTCATCCCCTGGGTGTCGTAAAAACCCACTAAGGGACTATCTGTGAAAAAGGAAAACTTGAAATTTAACCCTATACCAATCCGTTTGGCTAGCGAGGTATTAGTAGGCCAAGTATCCCTTCGTCACTGGAAGAGGCCCGTCCCTGCAGTGGGACATTAATGGGCTGTTATGATTGTCTTTAAGCTGTTTTTCCTTCTTTCCTCAATTCATAAGGAAAGTCAAACTCTACACTGGAACATCTAATACCTATCTAAACTATAATATCATATATAGAGGAAATGTTTGATTTCGTGTTTGTTTGTTTAAATTGAATAGGCTCCAAAACTACTGAACAGATTTGAATAATTCTTTCACTGTTGGAAAGCTACATTTTTTCTGAGTGACATAGGCTATATTATTTTTCTTATTTTCAAAAAAGACAACTCCCGCACTAGGGTTCATGCCCTGTGTCGCGGGGACTTTTACAAACATCAATTAACGGACACAAACAACACCCAGACTCAGGACAATAATTTGTGGATCTCACAAATTATTGTCCTGCGTGGGGATCGAACCCACAACCTCATGCGAGGCAGCCGCTGGCTCTACCGGCGCGCCACCGAGGTCGTCAATTACATTTATAAAAAAAATGGGGATTCTTATCTATATCTTACTTAAATTACGATAAAGTGTTAAAATTAACAAATCTAAATGTAATGTTTAATGCCCGTGCGAAGCCGGGACGGGCCGCTAGTAAAACATAACAGACAAGTAACTTACTAACCCATTTTCTGTCCCATACCGAAAGGTGCTTGCATCATGGCGGGGTTAATCCCTTGTTGCTGCAACATCTGTTGCTGTTGTATCATTTGTTGCTGCTGTAACATGGGCGGGGGCTGTTGCATCATGGGGGGAGGCTGTTGCATCATCATGGCTGGTATTATCGGTGGTGGCTGCCCGAAGGGTGGGGGTGGTGATCCTGGAGGGGGCGGCGGAGGAGGTAAAGCATCCCAGAGGGGGACGTGGTCTGGATGGGTGGCAGGACAAGGCCAGGCGCAGCCGTTGCGGCGTGTCTTCTTTTTCTGGTTAGGAAAAAATATTATTACATTAACTTAGCTGTGTTGTTTGTACAATTCTATAAATAAACTTAATTCCTTACATATTTTTACGACGTCATATAGTCTCAAACAAAGCAGAACTTGAACTATTGATACTAGAGAAATCGTTGGCTCACTATTACAAGGTTCTATGTTAAAACTTTAGTATTGTGTTATGATTGGTATAAGGTTTTAAGTGTCATCAACTTAACTGTTACAAAAAATAAATAACTAGATAATATTTTGTAGTACACAATACTGCTGTCTATACTCGAGTTCACTTTAATAGGTGAAATTTGACAGTTGTAGTCTAGGGTTGGGTGTCTGAAATCTATTGGGAGATTTATCGATTCAGATGAAAAACGATTAATCGATTTAATATACATAGTATTGAATCAACTACAAATAAAAGTTACCCTTTTAGGTGGCTCTTCGACATCAGAGTCTTGTCCCGGCTTGTACCCATCCGCGAAACTTACTCTCTTGGAGTTACGGGCTTCTGATTTACTGCAAATATTAACATTCTTTTGATTAGAGAATAGTTACAAAAAAATCTCATCTTCTATAGTGTATTCAGGGAGACGAGTTAGTATAGCGCCTTCTTTATCGCACATTAATATTATCATACAAATGACAAGGACAAAAAATACTGTTCTAGGGTCGGTGGGCGTTAACAAATCCTTAGAAATGTAAATGTGCGTTCACACTGCGCTTCTTAAAAGATCGCTTAGTTTATTACTGCGGCTTCGTCTGTCGTATAAATTGAGAGACATTAATTTGATAGATTTTTTTATGGGTATCTGATGGATATGAAGGAAAGAAATAAATTCGAGGATTTAATTCGCAATGATACGGCAGCAGTCTCAATACAGTTTTGGTTTGTGATTTTGACATTTCGTCTATAATGCAAGCGTCGTATGGTCGGTCTATGATTTTTAACGATGTTTAATAATTCACGTTTTAACATTTCAGCGTTATAGCTAATATTTTTTTCTCGTAACCAATTACAATTATCCTGTTTTTTAAATTGGGCCGTTGGGATTCCCTCTATTTTTCTAGAGTGATAAGAAGCGTTATCCATGACTATCACAGAATTATCATCTAGCTTATTTAAAACTTCTCTAAACCAATTTTCAAATTCTTCGGCATTCATCTCCTTGTGATAATCGCCTTGTTTCTTCGACTCAAACATATTTAGACCACCTTCCATCCTCCATCCTCATCCTCACTCTCAACGAGAATATAAAAATGTAATAAAACACGTGTTTCAACAATGAGAATATAACAATAACTTAATGATAATAATAACAATGGATGTAGCGCACCAGTTTAATATACCAAAATTGGGAAATAGTATTTTACTATGGTAATGCTCATTTATGACAAAAGAACAATAAACGGGTCATTAGCACCTGCGATGCTTAAAATTTACCATGGACCATTTATTAAAAAAAAATGCACACCTGAAGGTGTTTTCAAGCCAGTCGTTAGTTCATTAATAAATTATAAAATCCAATACACCAGCCGGTTCACAAGTCGAGCATACAGTCACAAGTATGAGCACGTCTGCACAGAACGGGAAGTATGAGTAGACTAAAAAGTACTCGTACTGTGTACACCGCCTTAGCGTTTATCACTGACCAATCGCAATTAAAAAATTGTGTGAGTGAGATAGCGCTCTACTAACTCGTCTCCGTGAATACACTATAAGAGAAAGTTGGCAAATATTAATCTTTAACAAATGAAAGGAATATTGTCATAAAAACGCTATAGCAATCTATACTAATATTATAAAGAGGTAAAGTTTGTGTGTTTGTGACGTTGTAGGGGGTAATCTCTGAATCTACTGAACCGATTTTAAAAATTCTTTCTGTGTTGAATAGTCCATTTATCGAGGAGTGTCATATGCTATATAGTATCACGCTATGTCTTATAGGAGTGGAGCAGTAGTGAAATATGTTTAAAAAAGGAACTCGTTTTTTTCTCCGCCCAACGAAGTGTGCACGGGTCAGCTAGTCTATAAAAGGAAATGTCCAATCAAATGAAACTGAGAAAATTGGCTGATATGATGATGATGTATTCTTAATACTTTCTCACCACGAAAAGTAATAATAAATATAGCTATAATACTCACGTCATTAATATTCCCTTCTCCGGTCCATCTTTGTCTTGCTCTGCAGTTTGTTCCGTATTGGTTATATCACCGAGGACTGCAAACAATATTACATATTATCATTACAAACAGCGCCATCTTTTTTTTTTATGTAATGGGAGGCAAACGGGCCAGCAGGTCACCTGATGGTATGGCCGCCCATCCAACACCAGAGGAATCACATATGCTTTGCCGACCATTAAAAAAGGCAGTACGCTCGTTTCTTGAAGCTCCCCAAGTCGTAACGGTCCGGTTTTTTTAATATTCATCTATATCTTTACTAAGCAGAGCAAATCGAATTAACAGAATAACCAATGGGCGATATTTTAAGCTCGAGACAGGGATTGAACCTGGTTCTTCTAGGCACCTCAAACCCCTTGTCCGCTAGGCCACCCGAGTTGTTATTTGGTTTTTCAAATTTATCCATTACTTTGCATAAAATCAAGTTTTTTTATCGTATTTAAAATCTTCTTCTTCTTCGTGTCGATTGGCAAAAACTCAGACAGTGCCGGCCCAGAATTCGGCTACAGCAACTGCATTGTCTGTAGCAGCCCATAGGTGTAGCGGGACATCGAGGGCATTTCAAGAGTTGCGACATTGTCTGGGGGCGAAGCCACACTCGCACTGAGTTGCTGAATCATGTATTTAAAATAAAAAGACAACTCGGGCACTAGGGATACGCAGGGACTTCTACAAACATCAATTTAACGTACACAAAGAACATCCAGACTCAGGACAATAATTTGTGGATCACCCAATAAATTGTCCTGCGAGGGATTCAAACCCGCGACATCGTGGACGGCAGCCGCATATATATACTACCATAGCGCCACCTAGACAGTAGACCCTGTATTACTGGAAGACTAACTGCTCAATGGCAGTGGTATAATAAGCAGTCAATAAGATTAATTCGTGAATAATCTTTACGAAATAAAAAGAAGGAAAACTTGAAATTAAACCCTATACCAATCCGACTGGCCAGCGTGGTATTAGTAGGCCAAGTATTACTCCGTCACTGGAGTAGGCCCGTCCCTGCAGTGGGACATTAATGGGTTGTTACGAATGAAAAAATAAGATTAATATCTCACTGGTAGTCTTCAAAGCTCTGTTGATTCTCTCGTCGAGTGAGCTGGATGTCATCGTAGTTTTCTTATCTTCGATAGATGGCGCTGTGCCTTCAACTTCGACAGAGAAGCAGTCGCCATATTGTAGACGATCCGACGCGCCGTACATGTCTTCGTAGGCTTCATCGTAACTACTGCAAATAAGTAATAAAAAATAACTTATGGATTAAAGGGGAGCACCCAAATAAATGGCGTGACAAGTGGCGTTCTGTCGTCTCTGCCTACCCCGGACGGGATAAGGCGTGAGTTTATGTATGTATGTATGTACCCAAATAAATACTCCGTAGTATTTTATTATGAATTTCGTTATTCCACATCAAAGGTCCCAATTTCATAATTATAAAGTAAAAAATATGTTATCGAAAGTCGAAAATTCAATTTGTTAGGCCTATGCCCAGCAGTGAACGTCAATTGGCTGATATGATGATGATGTGAGACTTACCCAGTACTGTTATTCTCTCTATTATTAGCGAGGCTCTGTATCTGGTAAACAGGCTCCACGACGTTGGGTATTGGATACTGTTCGTTGTTGCCACCGGTTAATACTATGTTCACTTCTCCCGGTTTTAAACCTAAGATAATAAAAATAAATTAATAAAACAGTAATTACGATTATTAGCTTAGAATTGTATGACCATAAGACAAATTAATGCTAGAGATAAGAAACCTAACTTTAAAGTACGCGCAATCTAAGCTTACCGGCTTAAAGTTGTTGAAAATGTCTGCGCAATGTTATTTTTAAAACTAAATAGCAGGGTTTTCTTAGTTCCTTACATGCGCAAACTTTTCTGAAAGCTAACTTCAAGCCTGCCAAGTAAGATTGCGCACATAGTAACTTAAGCAAGTAATTAAGATGACAATATACAGACCCCATCGCGACGGTCGCTGTTGCGTATTCCCACTGGTGGTCAAATTATCGCCGGGTCGCCAGTCACACTTGATCTCCCCCAGTGAACGAGCACGGACCACGGTCTCGATACGCTGAGACACCCAGCGCTCCTCCCCAGTGCTGGGAGACGACTGAAATACACCCTGTTGTATATACATATATGACATAAGTATATAGCTCAATTAATACATACATACAATACACAATATAATATAATAATACTAATAAATTAGATAGATAAAATCTGTGTGGTGACGGAGTAAGAATACAATGTCACCACCTCATCCCATGGGTGTCGTAGAAACCGACTAAGGGACTATCCGTGAATATTATCTATACGAAATAAAAAGAAGGAAAACTTGAAATTAAACCCTATACCAATCCGTCTGGCCAGCGTGGTAGTAGGCCAAGTATCCCTCCGTCACGGAAGGAGGACTGTCCCTGCATTGGGACATTAAAGGGCTGTTATGAAAATTCCATTTATATAAAAAAACCAACTTACCTGTTTAGCCACATCACTTTGATAAGCCATAGCAAGTTGTTCATACATTTCATAATTGCCCTGCTCGTAATTTTCTTCATCATCCTTTTGGTAATTCTGGCTAGCGTTGATGACGTCATGGAAACTGTAGTTGGAATTCTGTGACGAGGGTCGAAGATGGCTGTCGTCTTTCTCGTAAGGATCCTTGCTTGTAGTGGAGTCTTGTGAAGAGCATTGCGATAGGTTGGATTCCTCTGGAAGAGGGGCGTCTGTTCTGTCTTGAGAGGTTAAACGACTGATTTCTGTCGGTTCCTGGGAATTAAATTTATAAGTTTTGGTGTTTGAAGTTTTTCATTATATCTACAATATTTAAAGGAGTTTTGAATCCCCGTTTCTTGCTATTTAGTAGTAAACCAAGCACGCGTTGATATTATATTACAAATAAGACAACTAGATAATATTTTTTTCTTTCTACATGTTTGTGCATATTGCCACTGTAAAATTTTCATACTATCAGTTGAAAAATATATATTTACCTATACAAACTGTCTCATAAGTGGCCTAGCTTTGTACAGGAGTATAATAATGTTACGATGTTTAAGTGGAAGGGTACACTAGCTAGTAGTTATAAATGTAGAAGAAGTTACCAACATATATTATGTTTAGGATAGTTTTGAGCCTTTTACCACTTATTATCAGGTGGGTCATTTGCTCATCTGACATATTAAAGCATTTAAAAAAAGTATTAACTAAAAAACAAATCTATAAGGACTTACTTTGAAATGTGAATCATCTTTAGGCACAGGAATATTTTCAAGTAGAATACCGTCAGAAATACATTCAGGCATAGGAATATTTTCCGTACTACTTTCAACTAAACTTTCTTTCACAATTTCCGGAATAATACTTTCTTCAATAACTTTAGGGATAGGCTTTTCTTTCTCGGCAATTAGTTTTTGTTCCAATGGTGGTACAGTTTCAGGGACCTTACTTTCAATTTCCGGTACCTTTTGTACCACAGTTTCTGTACAGAATTCCTTCTCTTCTGTATTTAAATCTTGAACGGATATAACTTCTTTCTCTTTCTCAATTACTTCCTTCTTTATCTGTACACTACCTACAAAATCATTTTGTAACTCTTTAACGTTAATTATCTCTCTAGGTTTCTGTTTTCTAGGTGAGAATTCTAATTTCTTTTCATCGTCTGTTAATCTTTCCGTTTTTATATTATTTAGTATGTTTACATCGAATAGTTCTTCGCTTTGTGAGGACTCGGAGGAAGAACGACTTCTAGTTTTTTGTTTGAGTTGGGACTTTTTCTTCTTTTTCTTTTTAATTTCGGTTTCAGAGTCTGTTGTTGTAGATTCTGTGCTTGAAGATGTTGATGATGAACTGCTAGACGATTTAACTTTAGCCTTCTTTTTCTGTGCTTTCTTTTTCTTTTGAAGTTTTTTCTTTTTGAGTTTCTTCTGTCTACGCTTTTCTTTCTCTTTTTCTGTAAAGGGTTAAAAGGTGATTTCTAGTTTATATTGGTGGACGATAATAACATAATTTCGGCTTGCTATTATATTCGGAGTTTGTTGTGGAGGTTGCTTAAAGGAGAATCAGTACAAAAGTATTGCTCAAAGAAATGAAGAACTTACCACCCATCCATGCAGTCGTAAAGGAGGTTGTACCTAACATGGATATGTTTACAGCCTGCTGCATATAAACAACAATTTATATTTCTGGATGAAGGGCGAAAAATACCTAATGTCATGGTAATTAAAAGCTGAGAACTTCTCTCATAGCTAAATTAAGAAAACAAGTAAAATTGCGCGACCTGTACCTTCATAAAAACTCAAACTCAAATTGTTTATTGCATTTTATAGGTAGGATTATAGGGGGAACATGTGTTGATTATAGGATACATACAGAGTACATTAAGTTCCGTATGGACCCTGTCGGGCACAAAAATATTGAAACGCTACATTTCATACAGGGTTACTGGTTAAGTCGACCTGGATCCTTTAAGGGGTTATAGTATCCACCATTTGTAACTAATTTGACTATGAAATACCATATCCCAAACTTAACCGTTATCAAGTTATTTGACTTTTAATATATAATATTAAAATTGCCGATTAGGATTCAAGTCGACTTAACCAGTAAGCCTGTACACCATTTGTTTGTAATAAAGATACTTTACCTTTCTCAGCATCTTCATCTTCAGAAGCTTGCTTTTTCTTTTTTCTTTGTTTTTCTTTTAGTTTCTTTAAATATTTCTTACTGATACGTCGACGTTTCGTAATTTTTGTTTTCACCTTTTTATTTGCCTGTCAGTAAACACAAAATTCTATTAATATAGTTCGTTGGACGTTGTATATATGCGGAATCGCTGTGCGAATCTTGATATCGCGATTCAGGAGTAGTGGCGACATCTGTTGATTGTGGGGGGTACTGACATAGTAGAGGTGTTCGCTTGAGTAAGTCGCTAGATGACGCTACAATATTATAACGCGAGAGTGTGTAACTATGGATGTTTGTTACTCTTTCACTTTAAAACTACTGAATGGATTTCATAGTGTCCCGTGACTTTTAACCCTAGCTCACTAACCTTATTTTCTAGTAACATTATCACTAACCTTAAGGCTCATAGCACATATAACGTAACGTAAACGGATCGGCATCGCCTCGCCTTTTTCTTCGGTGTCAAACGTCAAAAATTCGATTACGTTACGATTCCGATTAATGTGCGTTGCAGTAAGGTGTTTCATACAAAGAATACTGAACGGCTCGAGTTGATACGGTGACGATCCGTTTACGTTACATTATATGTGCTATGAGCCTTAGTCTCACAGAGTACGAAATCATACCCAGATATTAATTGAAATCAGGCTTTTTTAATATTTTATGCTAACTTTATCGACAGTCTTAGGTATACATTAATAAAAATCCATACTAATATTATAGTTTATATCGTCCTGTATGGATCGGAAAGCTGGCCCGTAAAAGTAACGGACGAAAGACGACTGCACGTAGTCGAGATGCGAATGTTGAGATGGATGAGTGGTGTGAAAAGGACAGATAAGATTAGAAATGAGTACATTAGAGAAAGTTTGAAAGTTGCACCAGTTACTGAAAAGCTACGAGGAAATCGTTTGTCCTGGTTCGGACATGTAATGCGTAGGGATGAAAGTAATATAGTAAGGAAGGCATTGGCTATGGAAGTGGACGGGTACAAGGGGAGGGGTAGACCGAAGAAGAGATGGATGGATTGTGTGAGGGATGATATGGCTAGGAAAGAAGTGAATGTTGAGATGACGGGAAACAGAGATGAATGGAAAAAGCATACATGTTGCGCCGACCCCAAATAAAAATGGGATAAAGGCAGGAGGATGATGACTAATATTATAGTTTATCTTTCTTTCACGGCAAAATGGAGCGACGAATTGACGTGATTTTTTAAGTGAAGATAGTTGAAGGGATGGAGAGTTGTTCACAGGCTTATTAATAATACAAATAATAATTATTTTTATTTATTACTTTTAGTAAGATGTTGGTATTATCCTATATTTCCTAAATAACATAAATTATTTTAACAATATCCCCCTTACTCATAAACGCCTCTTAAATTTTAGTCAAGGTTTACGAGGAATTCCCTAGGGAATATATTCCCGGTCTTCCCGGAATTCCCTTGGAAACCTTTTGACAGTTTTTTTTTTTTTTTTTAAGTATTTTTCATTTTAAAAATTATTTTTAGAATGTTTGTCTGGTATACAATGCCACCGTTACGGATCGGACAGGGTTTTTTTTACACACGTATAAGTGCAAATGGTAAAAGTATCGCTGAATAAATCTTATAACGAGTTTTCGTATACTTAAGCTGCAGTATTTCGAAATATCATTGGTCAACTTGGCATCGTTGGAGAGACTGCAACACTACATTACCAGTAGGTAAATAATGGCATCTACAGTACGCGCTATCTTATTTGACTGACCTGAAGTTGTTGCAACTGACTTACTAGATGTCATTTTTGGAACAAAATGGCGGGGAGTGGTTGTTTTTTCTTTGTCTACTTGTGCAAACGTTTCTGAAAGCTTACTTCATGCCAGCCTAGTAAGAGTTTGCTTTCTGTAGAAGGACCGCCGGAAATAACTTCTAACGTGTCTGCTATTTGTTCTGCGCTACGCTTACAATGGTGGTAGAGGATGTTGGGTCAAAGGCTCGGAACCGGTTTAAAAAATACCGCTTGATACCGGTTTATTTCGGTTTTCCTCCGAACTTTTCTTATGAACGTAAACGTTTTAAGAACTATATTTTTACCTAAATAAACCGGTTTATTTGACGAACGGCATGTCGTTAAACGCGTTGCAACTTGTCGCACAGCGCGCGGCATTTCTTTAGGTATAGTGTGTCCGTATTAACCGGTTTTTATTGCTCTAAACCGTTTAATTCGATAAAACCTTTATTTAAATACTGTTCTAAATATCGGTTTAAATAAAACGGTTTAGCGAACGAAACCGAATGTAAAGGTTTTGCGGTCAAGTACATAATAACGGTTTGAAAATTTAACCGGTATCCGAGCCCTGGTTGGGTCAAAGTAGGCACTACTTTTAAATCTCTTTAGTAGTAGTTATTACAAGACTAATAAGATAAGACATAGTTTAATTCTTATTTTAAATTATTAAAAACACTATAACAGTTTCCCTGCACGAGATACGGAGTTGTGTCGATACAATAAAGCATAGCACTCACTGAGATCTTTCAAATGATATAGGTAAATAAGTCTTTCCCACCATTCTCCTTTGAAAAAATGACAAAAACCTTTGACCTTTTTGAACTCTGTAAGAATCACTTTTTTGTCACAGTTACCCATTATAAGGTTTAGTCGCATAACGTCCATTTCTCAAAATCTCCCACGATAAAAACTCGTCCTATTCGCAAAACGTCCCATGGTTTAAGTCAACTTTAGTAGGTAAACAAAATAACAAGACAATGCTGTCCTACCTTTTTCTTATTAGATTTCTTTCGTTTCTTATCGCTGTCACTGTCTGATATAGATGAAGACAGTTTCCTTTTGCGAACCTTATCAGCTTTCTTCTCTGCCTTATGTATCTTTTCTATTTTCTTACTGTTGAATAAGAATACTAAATTAGTCTACCCCTTACTTAAAAATGCCTCTTAAATTTTAGTCAATTGATTAGATTAGATTAAATTCTTACGGTTTTGTTTGGCATAAGGTTGGTTTTGCTAATAAAAATCTCGCTAAACAGTGACTAAATTTAAGAGGCGTTTATGAGTAAGGGGGTTTACCGACAAGGTATGATTCTTTTGAAACTATTAAACTAAATATTTGGTGAATTTAGATACCAAAGTCGCGGGTTTGAAAATTCAAGATAATCATTTGTGTTTTTGAATTCATCAGAATGTTTTGAAAAATGACAAACAATTCGGTAAGTATGTAAAGTAAAACTTTATCTATGTCGAATACAAAACCATTTATAGATTTTAGATCGGTAAGAATATTCCTTATTATTACTTAGTATTAGCGCAAAAAACCGCAAGATTGTGTTTATTTTACCAATTATACATAAATTACTCTGTCTTTCATTTGACCTCTAAATGATGTCATGCTTCTGGCTGAACAGAAGTTTGTTTCTGCTTTCATTACTCAAGTAATTCCGTCGTACTGCTGTCATCACAAGTAAAACTTAAAATATTTATTAACTAGCTGACCCGTACCCACTTCGTTGGGCGGCGAAAAAGACGCGTCAGTTTTTTTAAGCATATTTCATTACTGCTCATCTCCTATTAGTAATAGCGTTATACTATATAGCCTATGACACTCCCCGATAAATGGACTATTCGACACAGAATGAATTTTTAAAATCGGTTCAGTAGATTCAGAGATTACCCCCTACAACGTGACAAACACACAAACTTTACCTCTTTATAATATTAGTATAGATAATAAAGTACAGGTAGGAAACCTAAAATACTCAAATTAGTTGTTTATAATTAATAAACCTTTATCATTAGATTACTAACCGTTTCTCCTCCTCCTCATCGACATCAGACTCCTGGCTCCACCCCTCGCTGCTAAGCTTCAACTTCTTAGACTTCTTCTTGTCTTCTGAATGTTCCTCAGCTTTCTTCTTGCGAGCTTCTTGCTTGACCGGTGTTGTGCTGCGAGGTGTACCGGACTTCGCTTCCGATACCTCCGGCCATACTGCTTCCATGAATCTTTGTAAATAGTAGATATGTATTAGGCAAAAATTTTAAAAAAAATCTCCGTGTGGCGACAGAGTAAAAATACAATATGTCACCACCCCATCTCATCCCATGGGTGTCGTAAAAACCTACTAAGGGACTATTCGTGAATATTATCTTTACGAAGTGAAAAGAAGGAAAACTTGAAAGTAAACCCTACACTTACCAATCCGTTTGGCCAGCGTGGTATTAGTAGTCTAAGTATCCCTCCGTCACGGGAGGAGGCCCGTCCCTGCAGTGGAACATTAATGGGCTGTTATGATTAGGCCAAAATGGTCCCAAAACATGGCTTAAGAAGGTCCGATGCTTTGGTGGGAAAGTGTAAGTAAGTATTTACAGAGCACGAGGTCGCGAGTTCGAATGTCACGTAAGATATGACGACCTCTGTGGCGTAGTGGTTATATTACATGGCTGCAATGCCGAGGTCTTGGGTTCAATTCCTGCTCAATGCAAATATTTGTGTGCATGAACATCATTATTTGCATTGGTCTGAGTGTTTCTATGTATAATATGTGTATTTATAAAAAAAAGTATATAAGTATTAATATCCGTTGTTCTGTTACCCATAACACAAGCAGGTTAAGCCTAGCTTACTTTAGGAACAGATGGCGCTGTGTAGAGTGAGATGTCCGTGTTTTTTATTTTTTTTATTTTGACTTTCTAATTCAATTAAATATTTGTTTACTGCTTACTAATACATACACAAACCTCTGATACTCCCTATCAAGATAAACCTCTTCATTCTTAATAGGAGTAGTGGATCTATTACTCTTGTAGCTTCCCTTGTCCTTAACAACGGGTGTCTCTGTCTGGCTATCGTCGGCTTCCCACTCGGTGGACGTGGATACTACTGTGTTGGTCTCCGCCAAGCAGTGGGCAAAGCGAGGGTACCACGCACGGAGCTTTGGAGATTCGGTTTCTGGTATCCTGTGTATAACAGATTTAGTTAATAATATACCACTAAATTCACCATTGTACAACAATAGACCCTAATACAATACAATAAAATACAAAATAGCTGAACTCACTGATCACATCCGTACACCCTGTCGACGAGGTTCATCTTACAGGCCTCCAACTCTTCGTACACGATGGCGCGGTCCTTCACACACGAGCACAGCTTGGGGTTCTCCGTGTACCATATCTTGGGTAAAGTGCGGGACTCTCTGGAATAAATGTATTATGGAGTAAAATATGGAACTACCTTAAAAGGAAATATAGGTGATTTACAATTTGTATTCCTTGTGGGGACTGTGTAAGAATGCTCGGTGTGGTTTCCTAAACATCGCGTTTATTTAATCAGATATTCTTTTTATGAACCTACGGTATTATCATAACAGCCCATTAATGTCCCACTGCAGAAACGGGCCTTCTCCCAGGACGGAGGGATACTTGGCCTACTAATACCACGCTAGCCAGACGGATTGGTATAGGGTTTAATTTCAAGTTTTCCTTCTTTTTATTTCGTAAAGATAATATTCACGGATAGTCCCTTAGTCGGTTTTTACGACACCCATGGGATGAGATGGGGTGGTGATACACTGTATTCTTACTCTGTCACTACTCCCTTTACTCGCTTGGTATTAATAGGGAAAGTTTACCTATGTCACTGAAGGCGTTATGTCCCAGGAGTAGGAAATGAATCATTATAATGAAAATAATTACACCTACCTATAACACTTATTCCTATCATGTCTAAACAGCAACGGCTGACATATCTTGAGCACAAAACTCCACGTCTCCAACGAAACAACGGTGGACTTAAGCATTCTGCTATCCATATCATTTTCAACCGACATCCTATAACTATCAGATCTATTATCCGACTTGTACGAAGTATTAGATTTGTATCCACTCTCCGTAGACTTATATCCACTTTCTGTGGACCTATATCCGTCAGAATAGTCACTTCTGCTAGACTGTAAGTCTCTCATTTTATCATCCAGCTCTGGTGTAACAGAAATTCTATCGCCTTTAGGACTATAGCTATCTCTAGACGGAGAATCATACTCTACTAGGCCTTTATCATTGCTTTGATCATCATCTGTCATTTCTTCTTGTTTTATCTCATTGATAACAGATTCTAAGAATGTATCTTCAGTTACAGCATCCATAGATGCGTCTTTACTTGTTTGATCTAATTCATCAAATATTTTGTTATACGGTGAATCGTAATCTTCTTTCTTATGTGTAACTCTGTTATATCTCTCTATGTCTGAATTTTCGTCGAATATATCTATAACTTCGTCGTCATTTGAATCGATTTCATATTTGAACGAGTCCATTACTGGTTGTAATTTTTCTATCTTCCTAACTGGTGTGGTCTTGGGACTTTCTAAAACTATTTCTATAGGTTTTGGAGTTACCGCTACTGGAGGTTCAACAGATTTTTCTTTAACATCTGATGGAGTGTTCTTATTGTCTGCTTGCGCTGGTTCTGTTGGTTTAGGACTAGAACTGTTAGTTTTCTCTTCATTATCCAAAGACCAGCTGTCACATACAAGATAATCACTCAAGTTGACGTCTGTTTCTTTCTCGGCAGATTTCTGCCATTCACCCTTATTGTATCTAGCTCTTTCATTTTCAGGTTTCCTTCTATTTCTATCATCTTTCCTATGAAAGTTATGCCGCCTCGAATCTCTATCAAACCGTTCGCCACGATCGAATCTATTACCTTTCATGGCAGCCATTCTTTTATCTTTTTCAATCTTTTTATAATGTTCTTGATCTTTCTTTACCTCTTCGACATCTTCTTTTTTACGTTGAAATGGGTTGTCGTAGGCTGGTAGTAGCTTTTGATAGTCGAATTTGAATTCTTTACCTTCTGCTTTAGCCTTCTTAGCTTCGGAAATAATTTCGTCTAGCTTAGCCGGGTCTGGAAATATTTAGAGACAGTTGATATTAGTTATGTTACTAGTTAGGGTCATTCTTGTAATACTATTTTTACATTACTTCTAACTTATACTATCTAAATTAAAACAGTAAATCTTAAGGTAGATAACATAAATAGATAAAATAAGATACTATTTAGTTATTACATTAACAGTACTGCTCAAATCCTGATAACGCTAACAATAATTATTGTTGTTTACATCTTTTGAACATAAAAATTGCCACCAGAAAAAAAGTCTACACTTTTAATGAGTAGATACTATTATTTTAATTTTCTGGAGTAAATTGTAGATACTTCTAACTAAAATAATCTAAATTACACTAAGTTAATACAATAAAGGTTCTATTCTTATATATTTTCAAACGCACTACCAAACATTACATAAATCTACTTAACAATTAATATGTACCAAGTATCTGTGTGCCATCTAACAAAACAACATCGGCTCAATCCCAAAAATGTTTACTTTATCATCAAAAAGAGTTTAAAACAAGCTTAAAAATGTTTTATATCAGATCCGTATATCATCCCGAATAACGGATATCTGATATTCAGAGTACAATCCAAAAAGAAGAAAGAAAAAAAAATGATACTCGAAGCGGGACTCAAACCCCCGTTTCTGGACTATACGCGTCCAGCGCCATGACTAACTAGGCCACCCTAGGTATTCAGAGTACAATTTAGGAAAAATTAATTCAGTCGATAAAGCTTTTATTACTTACATGTTTATTTGATTCAAGATTCTGAATCAAACGCTATGGACAAGCAAAGGGCGTCTCAAATGAAATTAAGTAGGACGATATCGCCCAAAAATTATCAAAATCAAGTTTGTATTACAAGCGATTCGCTTTAAGAACATAATGTTTTAAGGCTCTGACGAAATATGTACCTACTATAACTATACCAATTTATGTTTTATATTGGATAGAATTGAAAATTATAAGTATATTTATTTAAAGTATTTTTTTTATATATTTTTGTCAAGATAGTACTTATATAAAAGTAACTAATTTCATAATGAAAATACTATGCGTACTGTCATTATGAAATTTGAATCCGCTATTATAAAGTTAAAAGGCACATCACTACAAATTATTGTAAAACAGACGTTATACAAACAGTTAGTGTTGGGACACCCCACGCAGGTGCAAATGTGTTTCTTACAGAGCTCAGGCGATAAGGCGTATCCAACCAGGCACGCGCATTTACCTAGTGCAACATGCATATAAGCTAAGCGTGAATGAGAAGGCAAACGTAGAATTCGATTAGCAACAAAAAAACATAGTAGGTTTCAAAGGCAAATAAAGAATTCGGTAAGCAACAAAAATAAAACATTGTAGACCATACAGGGTGTCCCAAAACTCGACGTTAACCCGAAACCAGGTGATAAGGCAAGTCACGCTGGTTATCAGAAAAATATAAAAAAAATTCCAAGTTGTGTTGTAAAGTTATAGGCATTTGAAAAAAACGCAAAAATCCACACCCTGTGACAGTCTTTTCACTCCTGTTGTCACAAATTTTAACTTTTTCCAACAATTTTTTTTGCTGTGTTATCCTGAATAATGCCTCTTTAAACTCTAATAAACATTTTAAAACCAGCTGGTCCAGTTTTCATATCAATAGAACTTATACTTATAATGAAAAAATGCCCAGTTTTAACTGCCTGTAGTAAAAAAAAAATTTACTACGCGAGTTTGGCAAGTTATGCCAAAAGTTGCCGCATTTAGTAAGGATTCTAAAATGGTATAATACTTGGTAAATTGTTGCTGGTATTATGGACAAAAAAATTCTGTTTAGTAAAATTTTGGAGCCGACTCTAATGCCGAATAAGTTAAACGGCTAAGTAGTTGAGCCGGAAAGAGTCACCATATCAAGTGAAAAGTAGTAGAAATTTTAGTATAAGTTAAAAGTGCCAAAAAATACAGCCTACTGCAATTTTAAAAAGCCACGAATTACACTCATTACACTACTGCAATTTTAAAAAGCCACGAATTACACTCATTACATGCATGCAAATTATGCATGTTCATGTTGTTGTCCTTTTTACATGTTAAATCACAAACCTAAACTTTTTTTTAAAAAGTTAGTCATCTCAGTACCTCTTCAATATCTTATTTGAAAAATTTACTCGATGTTGGTAGTCCCCGGATACTAACGTTTGTAAACTAGCTCTACTAACGTGGTACGGGTGTAATTCGTGTCTTTTTAAAATACGATGGGCTGTATTTTTTGGCACTTTTTAACTAATACTACAGTTTCTACTACTTTTCACTTGATATAGTGACTCTTTCCGGCTCAACTACTTAGCCGTTTAACTTATTCAGCATTGGAATCTACTCCAAAATTTTACTAAACAGAATTTTTTTGTCCATGATAGCAGCAACAATTTACCAAGTATTATACCATTTTGGAATCCTTACTATATGCGCCAACTTTTGGCATAACTTGCCAAACTAGCGTAGTACATTTTATTTTCACTACAGGCAGTTAAAACTGGGCATGTTTTTCACTATAAATTTTATTCTAAGAAATAAGTCCTATTGATATGAAAACTGGACCAGCTGGTTTTAAAATGTTTATTAGAATTTAAAGAGGCATTATTCAGGGTAACACAGCAAAAAAAAGTTGGAAAACGTTAAGATTTGTGACAACAGGAGTGATGATAGGTATAAGGTCGATGTTTGTTTGGCAGATTTTACTTGAATTAAAATACGTGCTTACTTTATGACTGTTTAATTGCGACTAAATAATATACGAACCAATACATTATTATATGTGATAACTAACGATACAACATGCCGCCCACCAAAAGACGGCGTTCTTTTATTACAAAATAGTAACAAAATTCATATTATGATTATAACAAAATCTAATACATAGGTATGCATAATAAAGTATAATAGAATAGGTACATACTATAACGATACGATACTACAACGATACGATACTACAACTACAAGATAATATATTATTTCTCTTATGCAACATGTGATTATAATGACATTATTTAGTAGACAGTTATACTTAAACATTTACATTTACAACTACAGTTTAATCATTATTGATAGGTAAAGGACACAATTTTGAAACACATCGCTTAACTATATTATTTCCACTTTTAACACTATACACTCTGGTAACGTTGTCTCCACCAGGATGTTTGTATACAATACGACCCATAAGGAATTTACCAGGTGGCAGTCCGTCTGTTTTTATCGAAACAATATCGCCTATCTCAAATTCCTCTGTTTTCTTTAGCCATTTGGGGCGTTGTTGTAGTCGGGTTAAGTACTCTTGATGCCAACGTTTCCAAAAATCGCCTAGCAGTTTCTGCGTATGTTGCCAACGAGACAAGCAATTTATTTTGGTGTCTTTGAAGTCGGGTGAAGGTACGACAACCGGAGCTTCGCCTATTAAGAAATGTCCAGGTGTTAGTACTTCAAAGCAGTCTGGATCCTTGTCATCAATGGGACACAATGGCCTCGAGTTAAGGCAAGCCTCTATTTGGCATAGAACAGTTGTCATCTCCTCATACGTTAGGTTGGAAGTGAGAACTCGCTTTAGATGGTGTTTAACTGACTTTACACCTGCCTCCCATAGACCTCCAAAATTTGGTGAGTATGCTGGTATAAAGTGCCACTGAGTACCTTCCAGTGCTAATGTGTTAGATATGTTGCCTTCAAAGATGAGATTAGCCTCTTTCCATGCAGCTATTAGTTCTTTATTGGCACCTACAAAGTTTCGACCTTGGTCGCTCCAGATGTCACTGCATTTTCCTCTTCTCGCCGTAAAACGTTTAAATGCAGCTATAAACGCCTCGGAAGATAGGTCGCTGACTAATTCGAGGTGCATAGCTTTTGTAGACATGCATATACAAACGCATATGTATGCCTTTTGTGTTCTAATGCCTCTTCCTTTGGACATACTGATATGGAATGGGCCTGCAAAATCAACACCGGCGTGTAAAAAGGCTCGAGCAGGAGTTACCCTTACTTTCGGGAGGTCTCCCATGATTTGGGTCCTGGATAACGTCCTTAGTCTGGCACACACAAAACACCTATGTATGCACGATTTTACTATCGCCTTACTTCGAATGATCCAGTATTTTGAGCTTAGGTAGCTTAACATGAGCTGAACGCCACCGTGTAATGTATTAGAATGCGCGTCATTGACAATTAATGGAATTAAATCGTTATTATTACCCAGAATAATAGGATGTTTGACTTGCTGGTCTAGCTTAGCGTTACGAAGTCGGCCGCCCACCCTGAGGATACCATCTTCATCAAGGTAAGGATTTAACATTTTAATTTTACTTTCTCTTCTTACAGTCTTTTTTAATTTTAATCTTTCTATGTCATGTGTAAACTCTTCTTGCTGTACTAATTTAATGCATTTTAATAATGAGCTTTCTAATTCTTGAGTTGTAAAAGTAGCTTCTATGTTTTCTGTACTTTTGTATTTTAAAAATCTTCGAGTGTATGTAATTACTTTTATTAGTTCCTTCAAACTGCTAAATTCTTTAAATTGTGATGTTATGCTTTCTTCAATGTTTACTTTTAAATTCGTTTGTATTTTATCTTTTTTCTTTTCTAAATCTGTAGATACATTTACTTGTTTTAATTTTATTTCTGTTTCAGAGAGCCAAGCTGGGCCCTTCCACCACAAAGAACATTCTTTTAGATCTGATAGTAACATGCCCCGAGACGCGATGTCTGCAGGATTATCTTCAGAGGAGACATGAAACCACCGGTTGTTGTTCACGTTTTCGATTGTTTCTACAACTCGGTTTGCTATAAACGTTTTCCATCTGTGGGGTTCGCCTGACAGCCAAGCGAGGACAATGTTTGAGTCTGTCCACGCATAAATCTTGGATCGATGAATTCGCATGGCTACTTCTATTTGTTTTAATAGCTTCGACAACAATAATGAACCACAAAGCTCTAAGCGTGGTAAGTAAATGGTCCGTAGAGGTGCCACTCTTGTCCTAGCAGCTAGTAGCTTCGTAGATATCGTGCCATCTTCCATCTTTACTCTCATGTAAGCGACAGCTGCGTATGCTCGCATGGAGGCGTCGCTGAAGCCGTGAACTTCGACACTACCTGTGTTACTACTTAATGTACCAAGCCATCGATCAATATGTATTTCTTTTACTAACTCTGTATCTTGACGTATAGTTCTCCATTCATCTTCTACCTCTTTGCTTATTCTGTCATCCCAGCCAACATTCTCTTGCCATAATCTTTGTAACAGCATCTTGACTAATATGAGACTTGGAGCGACCCATCCTAGTGGATCGAATAGCTTTTGAATGTCTGATAAGATACTTCGCTTGGTGATGTTGTCTGAAATCACTGGTAAGTTTACTTTGTACTGAAATTGGTCTGTTCCTAGATTCCAGATTAACCCTAAAGCTTGTACTGTACCGTCTAGTTTGATATCTAAGTGAGCTCTAGTTGTTCTTTGAGTTGGTTCTATCGATTGCATAAACTCAGGTGAATTGGAAGACCATTTTGAAAGTGTGAATCCGCCCTTATGCAATACTTTAGCTACTTCTTGAGCTGTGTGGATAGCCATTTCTGATGTGTCATTTCCTGACATAAGATCGTCAACGTAAAAGTCGTTCTTGATGATGCGCGCAGCGTCAGAATGACCTTTGTCTTCATCGTCAGCCACTTGATGGAGCGTTCGTACAGCTAGGTAAGGTGCTGATGCTGTACCGAATATGACACGTAGCATACGGTATTCTTGAATTGGATCTGTCTCCTTCTCTCTCCACAGAAGGCGCTGGTAGGAGTCGGCATCTTCTTTAAAAAGAAGTACTTGTAAGTACATGGCTTTGATATCACTCGCATAGCAGACACGATACAATCTTGATCTCATTACAATGTCTCTAAGGTCATTTTGTAATTGAGGACCTACCAGGAGTTCTTCGTTAAGAGAGACATTATTTGAGCCCTTGGCTGAAGCATCAAATACGACGCGTGTTTTCGTGGATTCCTTGTCGGAGCGGACAACAGCGTGATGGGGTAAGTATACTGCTTTCTTATTCTTTTCTTCTTGTTCTGTTATTTTTTCCATAAAATTTGCTTGTATATAGTCTTGCATGACCTTTTGGTATTCTTCTTGTAGTTTAGGTGATTTTCTAAATTTTCTTTCTAGTTGTAATAATCTTTGTCTTGCTATTTCTTTCGTATTTCCGTAGGGGGAAAGGGGTTTGTCGGTTTTAAAGGGTAACTTTACTATATATCTTCCTTCTTCTGTTCTTGTATGAGTATTTTCATAGATAGTTTCACAAAAGTTTTCTTCTCTTGTTAATTTTCTTTTATTTTCAGTGTCAATCTCCCAAAGAGATTTTAACATAATATCCATGTCTACTTGATGATGAAGGACCAGAAAAGATTCATCTTGTGATTTGGTAGTAATTTCTCCAAACAGGATCCATCCCAGGTTTGTTTCTTGAGCACATGGGGAACCGGGGACGCCCTTGATAAGTTGTTGTTGCACTATCTGTGCGTACTCTTTGACACCTAAAAGTAGATCGATTGGACCTGGTAGATGATAGTTTGGATCTGCCAGGTTGAGTCCTTCTAAGTGTGGCCAATGTGATACAGTTACAGCTTTGGAGGGGATTTTGGTTGTTAAACTTTTAGACATAACGTATGCTTGTATAGTGATCTCGAAGCTCGTGTTCCAACGAGAAGCGATTCTTAGCTGTACCACGTGATCAATATTGGTTCTTGTAGATCCCACCCCAATGATACTTCCCTTTGCTGCCTGTTTGTTTAGTTTGAGTAGTTGTGTCGCCTTCTCGCTAATGAAGGAGGCCTGCGAACCTTGATCTATTAGCGCCCGTAAAACGACAGTGTGGTTGTATTCATTCTTTGCTAAAACTGTCGCTGTCGCTAATAGTGCTGTACTTGAGTGTTGCTTAGTACTGTGGTGCGACGCGATCGTTGTGGTGACTACTTTTTCTATGTCTTCTACACTGTGATGTGATGTCTTCGGTTGGTTTACGTTCTCAGATTGACCCGAAAAATCCCTGTTGCGGTGTAGAAGAGTGTGATGACGTCGCTGACATATACGACAAGACATTTGCAGTTTACATTGGTGTGCAGAATGTCCTGGTACTAAACAATTGAAACATAATTTCTTTGACTTCACGTATTCACTTCTTTCAGTAGGTTGCAGGTTGGTAAAATTCTTGCAATGACATAAAGTATGATTTTCTGTACATAGCACGCATGATTTATCTGCCGCCGACGATGATGACGTAGTTGATGTGGCAGTAACTATATTGGATCGTTGTCTTGTTGGTTTGTCACGGGAGCCCGATGTAGACATGACAAGTTCTAACGTACGGTATCTTGATTGCAGAAAATCCTTTAACTCATCCCATGTAGGTAATTTGTCTTCATCCTTTGTGTAAGCCATTTGTTCCCATTCCTTATGCGACTCAGGGTCCAACTTCTGTATTACAAGAAATATTATTATAGGATCCCATGAGGCGGTGAGTATGTTTAAGTTATTTAAGTTGCTTAAACAATTAGTCGTGGTGTCTACTAATAGTTTTAATTGACTTGCAGATAGCGAAACAACTCTTTTTTGGTTAAATAACTTAGTTAAAATTGAGTTAAGGGTAAGTCTTTTGTTTCCGTACGTAGATTTAAGTATACTCCAAGCTTGTGAGTAATTACTCTGAGTTATTTGTATTGGTTTCAGCAATGTAGCAGCTTCTCCTGTGACACTACTTTTCAAATAATGTAACTTTTGAACGTCACTAATCGTCGTGTTTTTGTGTACTAATGAGAGAAATAAATCTTGATATGTAGGCCAGTCTTCGTAATTACCGCTAAAATTAGGTAATTGTATCCTCGGCAGCCTGACGAGTTGATCACCTTTAACCGTGCTTGTAAACGAGCTGTCGCGCGACGAAGGTTCGGACGACGTCGCCGCCGCCATACTTGATAATAGATCTTGTAAATCAGCCGATAACACTAGGTATAAATCTTCTAACGCGTAATAATCTTCGTTTACAAAGTATTGTAGGCTTTTTCTTTGTTCTTTAGGTGTAATTTTTACTAATTGTTGGTGAGTGTCCTTAAAAATAGCCCAATACTCATCTATACACTTTATCCGCGCTTCGATGTATCCTTTAGTCAGTCTAGCTTTAGGACATTTCTTTAGATTTACTTGACTTTTATGTAATAATGCAGCTGTGTCTTCTAAAACATTAATTAACTCGGTTGTAGTAGTCATCGTCGATCTTTATAATCCGCTGAGGAATGCTATTGTTCTCGTAGGCCGGCCGGTAGCTTCGATAACTTGTTTTTTGCACTTCAAATATCCGGCTCGAAGGACCACTATGATGATAGGTATAAGGTCGATGTTTGTTTGGCAGATTTTACTTGAATTAAAATACGTGCTTACTTTATGACTGTTTAATTGCGACTAAATAATATACGAACCAATACATTATTATATGTGATAACTAACGATACAACAAGGAGTGAAAAGACTGTCACAGGGTGTGGATTTTTGCGTTTTTTTTTCAAATGCCTATAACTTTACAACCATGCAACTTAATTTTTATTTATATTTTTTTCTGAAACCAGCATAACTTGCCTTATCACCTGGTTTCGAGTTAACGTCAGGTTTTGGGACACCCTGTATATTTATTTTATTATTTAGAAAATGTCCTTTAATTCGGTATTTAAAGATTTTTATTAGTATTTTTTTTTTCAATTTTATTTTAAAGGTTTATTAATTATAGGCAACTAATTTGAGTATTTTTGGTTTCCTGCTTCTAATTCATTTTAATAAACCTTTTAAGTTTTACTATATAACTTTGTTTTGCTAAATTGTGCTAAATTACTTGAGCAATGAAGGCAGAGACAAATTTCTGTTCAGGTCAAATGAAAGACAAAGTAAGTCATGTATAATTGTAAAAATGAACACAATCTTGCGGTTTTTTTGCGCTAAAATACGATTTTATTCCTTGCCTATATATAATCTCTAAATGGTTTTGGAATCGACAAAGGTAAACTTTTACCTTACATACTGAATTAATTATGCGCAATCTGAGTTGGCTGGCTTGAAGTTGATGCAAATGACTGCGCAGATGTCATTTATGGAACTATTATGTAGGAGTTGTCATTCTAATAAGAAAGGCTATTGTCAGTGTGGCAAAGAACTAGACAACTGAAAGTTAAACTGTCACTAGACAGTCAATAAAAAAAAGAAAAAAAAAACAATTGAAAAAGAAAAGAAACAAAGATGGCATATTAAGAATTTTTGGATTCCTGTTGGGATGGGAGTGATACATTTTATATTTTGATACATTTTATATTTAAATGTGCCATAGTGTGGTAGGCAGCGAGGAATGCATAAAAGATTCCTGTAAGAGATGATGCACAGCTAAAAATAATTTAATTTAGGGTTGATTCAATTCCAATCCATCTTTTTTATGCTTTGCTTATGTTATTGGAACTTAAAAAAAAGGACATACACATAAATATTAGCATAGTAGCAAAGCAAAAGAAGCATTGTGCCTATTGCTTTAACGCATGTATTTACGCACACACAAAATCCAGAAATGCACACATTGCACACACATTTAAAATGACACCACTTAAGATTAACAATTAGTAAAAAAGTACAGAATTTATCACTTTAAACTATTGCTTAGCATTCTTACAAATATAAGCATAAAATGATAGAAGCTCAATATAAACTGTAATTAAAATTTTTGTTTGACACTTCGTAATGGACTAGTTATCAAAAAAATCAAAGAATTATCCCTTGAACTGGCAGAGGTGATTATATTGCTACCTAATTAGCAACTCTAAAAACCTTGTAATAAAGGTCAAAACCAATGAAAAAACGAAGTTAAAGAGTTACATTGCATGTTTGTGTTGATAGGAAAGTAGATATTTTTATTTTTTATTTTATTTGGGAAACAAACAGATATTTACAGTATAAATAGTAATTACACATAGTTAAATCTAAATCCATAGAACAATTTCCAATTTCCCAGTCCCATATTGATATACGGGACTATTAGACTATAGAGAATATTTTTATATTATAGGTACACGCAACATACAGGTATGTTTACTGGCGGGACAGAAAAACCTATTAATAAGCAATGTTACAAAAGGCCTTCACCGAAGCCTTTACATCAGGCGGAATGGGGGTCAATTGGCATAAATACAGACAAATAAAAATATTCTTTGTCTCTTTTTGGTTCTTTTTTTTTATTATTTTTCATTTAGGTATCCTTTTTTTTAGGTTTTTCTTTCTTTTAGGCCTGTTTCTATCATGTTTTTAAATACAATATAGTTCATGTATATTATAATTATTTACTTACCCAATAAAGATTTGATGGGCGGCATAGCTTTCGTGGGCATAGCTTTATCACTGGTGGAAGTAGGACATATCAAACCCAATGGTATACCAAGTTCTACTAGTTCCATTTTGCGCTTCATATCTTCTATCTCAGATAATCTACGCTTTTGTAATTCTGTGTAACCTGTAAAGTGTTGTTGAGACAATTAGATATCTTGTTAAAGACTGTAACACGCACTCAAACATATATTATTTGAGGATACTAAATTCTAAAACCAGATGTTTTGGTAAACAAGAATTGGTAAGCCACTTATGACAATTTGTTTTTAAAATTAATATTAAGACTAACCGAGGCTTAGCTCAGACAATTTTATCTGAACCTACAACAGTAGCAATCATATAGATTTGTTGCATTATGATGTTGGCTCTCTAAATGTGTAGATATAATGGTTTTAATATTCCTAATTAATAAATTTTATATTGTTTAGTTTAATTAATCCGTTTGGCCAGCATGGTATGAGTAGGCCAAGTATCCCTCCGTCACGGGAGGAGGCCCATTCCTGCAGTGGGACATTAATGGGCTGTTATGGTGGTATATTTAGTATTCAATCAATATTGTATATTTTCTTACAGAAATAATTGATTTATTTCATAGGTAAAAACCTCACAAAAAAAGTATATTTCAAACAATGTAAATTATGATCTTACTTTCCATAGTTTTCTTGGACTGTCCAGGCTTAGGTGGTTTGGGTGGGAGTTTCTTTGGCTCTGCATCTTCAGTTTTTGGTGTTGTCTTTACACCACTTAACTTACCAATAAATATGGTACTACCTGAAAGATACAATTCTATTTAAAACATTATCTCAGTATTGGACATTGCCATTGTGGCTCAGAATGTCGACTTTGCCAATTGTCTCCTGGTTCCAAAATGTCAACTTCCCACAATGTCCCTGTCATTGCCTTTACCAAAAAAGGGACCCAAATTTATTGCTGCTTTGTATGACTAAATTAAATAATTAGATCTATACCAGATTAGTCTATACAAATCACATTAGTTACATTTTAATGTTTTATTAGAATAGGTACATTCTAATAAAACATTAAAATGTAACTAAATTTGTAAGAAATAAAAAGCGAAATGCAAATTTCAGTCAGATACATACAATTATGATAATTTTAATCAAATCATGTTTTTGTTTAATAACTAGTATAAACTAATATTATAAAGTTTGTGTGTTTGTGATGTTGTAGTGGGTAATATCTGGATCTACTGAACCGATATAAAAAATTCTTTCTGTTTTGAATAGTCAATTTATCGGGGAGTGTCATAGTCTAAGTATCATGCTATGACTAATAGGAGTACAGCAGTAATGAAACATGTTTAAAAAAGGGACGCGTTTTTTTCGCCGCCCAACGAAGTGCGTACGGGTCAGCTAGTGTTATATAAAAAGAGATCAAATTTGACTAGCCTTACACGGGAATAAAATTAAGAGAATATTTCTTTCCGAGCATATAGTAAGAGCTTTGTAAGGGATAATGTGACCTATCCATATAAATCCAAAATGTGGCACAAGATGTTGCCATGGAGTAGTTAGTTGCATCAATGTTTGTTAAAGTTAAGTTTGTTACACCATTTCTTCTATACTAGAGCTTTCAAACTGGTAATAATATTTTCTTAACTTTAAAATGTATTTACACTTAGGTTAAGTAGTATTAGTTAATGTCAATAAGCTATAACAATGTTTTACTTAATTGAAAAGAAGAATACATAAGTATACTAAATTGAATTAAAGAATTTTTGACTTTGACTTTAAATGTTTACTTGACCCAGTTTTGTTGCATCTTGAAGCTCTGCCTATGCATTCAGGTAATGGGTGTGGAGTTATGTATATATGTATGTAATATATAAAACCTATCAACTTACTACCAGTGCCAGCAACTGCAGATTTAGTAATAACAACAGGAGTGACTGGTGTCTTCTTCTGTATAGAGAAGGCACGCAATCTCTTCTTTGCATTCTCTACTCCTTTAGATGATGGTTTCAACTTGAATCCGATTGTTGTAGGAGTATCTGGGGTACCAATATTCTTGGCTGGTAACTGAAATTATAGTTTATGTTTTTAAATATTTTATCTTTTTGTCGTCAAGATTGCCTACTATCAACAGATGCTCTAATCACATCATCTAAAAAATATTTTCTCCTTATTTAGCTGATCTTCTGCCTCCATCATTAATCGATTTTTCGGCGCCCAAGCAGGTTGTCCACAAACGTCTTATTTAAATTATTGCATTCTACATAATTAATACATGTCATATTATATTCATTTAACTTTTCACTATGATACACAACGAAATAAGTAAATAAAAAAGACTAGGTTCAGGCCTAATTGTTTACAAACTTTTCAGAACAAAATACAACCACGAGTTTAGATACAACTCTGTAGAGCGTGAAAACTTAAGCACTCAATACATTATTTACTACTTTAATTGTTAAACATGACTTATTTGTTATTACCTTTGAATCTCCATTAGAACCAGGGTCATTAGAATCTTGGGAATTCGAGTCCGGCTTCGGACTATCAGTATCCATCTTATTATTGTTACTTTACAATATTTCTACAAATGTACTTGTATGTTTTGAATTCATGCTGATATCAATATATAAATAAGTATTGGTACAAATGTGCCAACACCGGGTGAGAATAATTAAACCTTGCAAAAATTAGCACGAAAATAAAAAGTTGTTGTAACCTTTTTGACACATTTGACAATTAACAATAGGGAACATTGTTTTTTTTACATTCATAACCTAGCTACATGACTTTTGAGCATGTGCGCATGTGTACACTCGCGCTTGAAAGTACTAGGCTAAAAGAAAGGATTTCTTAGAAAGTTCAGTATGCATGAATCGGACTGCAAGTTTATAACGGACTAGGATAAAAAACCCACAAAAAAACTACACAGTTATGCAGTTTAAACTTCTTGGCAACATAAAAAGAGTATTATATCTTACTTAATTTTTCTTGATACATATTAGCTTTACAGAGTGAATGTACACCCAAAATAAATATTCTATTCTACCTTATACTTGTAAAATCAAAATTGAGATTTAATTTTATGTCAAATATTTAAGAGGTTTATTTACTTGACTTGACTAATGTTGAACCTTCCCCTCGCCAATAGATCTAATGATTATTTTTTAAAATAATATTGTTAAAACAATTATTTATTTATTAGGTTAGCTTGGTATAAAATTTATCGAATCACTTTTTTTTTAAATAATTTCTTAGCACGATCCCTTTTGGAGCAGCTGACATTCGGAGCTGTTGTGTTAGGGAAAACCTATTATTGGTAAGATTTTAAAATCGGTAGGTAGCGCCGCTGTAGTGTAGCGCGTCGCTAAACTACAGCTACCTCCCGTAATTTAATTATGTAAGTGGGTACAGTCAGCATCATATATTGCAGCTGTTAAAATCCTCAAAAAATATCTATCCTCGAAATAAATCTTATTGTTGAGATTTTAAAATCTTATATTTGAGATTTTTTTGAGGATTTTAACAGCTGCAATCTATAACATGCTGACTGTACCAGGCATTAATAAAATACTTATTTTACTTAAATTATCAATTTAATAAAAATCTATTTATTACACAGTGTAAATAGACGATTTCTTTCCGACATGGATCTAAATCATATAGGACCTACCTACATAATTGATTTGGTAAATAGTTTCCATAAAAAACATTGGGTATATTTAGTACTCGAATTACGAAGAGTAATACAAACGCCTTTATAAAGTCCCGAAATTATGCTGAGCAGGTTCAAGTTTTTTTTGTTTTTTTTTAAAGACAACTCCTGCACTACGGTTCAATTTAACAGACACAAAGAACACCCAAGCTCACGACAATAATATGTGGATCGTACAAATTATTGTCAATCGAGAATTATATCTTCGTCAATTGGGAATTTAGCCCGCGACCTTGTGCACGGCAATCGCTTGCGATACCGTTGCGCCACCGACGCAGCCAATATCAGTTTAAGTTTTTAATACTGTAGGTACTGTTACTATTCTTCTTTAAATGCTTCAGTTAAGGGTGTTAACATAAAATCCACTTCAGATAGATTCAGATCAGTTATTGGCTGTTCTACTACGGGAACTGAAACAAAAAAGACACAATCAATTATCATACAAAGAAAGGCTTGTAATATTGTAAATAGTTAGTCTAGTTTTGATATGTTTCCTGCTCATGTCGGAAATTTGACAACTGTATTTAATCTACTTTTAGAATAACCTAGATCTATCATAATCCCTTTATCTAGGCCCCTAGGACTTTAAGTATTTCTAGTTATTTGAGTTTTGGAGGTATAATTTTTTTTTAAATTACGGTATATAAAATTTAAGTTATTATTTGACAGCCTCTGTGGCATAGTTGTTATATAACATGACTGCTACGCAGAGGTCTCGGGTTCGATTCCCGCTCAATACAAATATTTGTGTGCATGAATATGATTATTTGCATTGGTCTGAGTGTTTCCATGTATAATATGTATGTATTTACAAAAAAAAAATAGTATATAAGTATTTCATGCGTTGTTCTGTTACCCATTACACAAGCAGGTTAAGCCTAGCTTACTTTGGGAACAGATGGCGCTGTGTAGAAATGTCTGTTAATATTTATTGTGTGTTAAAAGTGGCTTTGTAAAAGCACTGGAATACCACTCCTTTTTAATAATCGTGTAGATTAAATATATTTTGTAAAAAAAAAAACTTCATACATACTTTCATGGGGGTGCGCGTCCAGTATAGGTATTTCGTCTTTAACAACTAGCACTGGTTGTCTATCAGCTATATTATCAACATCATCAAAGAGAACTTCTGGTATAAGATTCTTCAGTATCTCCGCATTACCACTTTTATTATCTGTGTGAACTTCTTTCTTCGTATCAACATCTACAAATACAAGTTCCCGTGAAAGATCTGGCATTACCGCAGTAGCACTATTTTGATCTTGAGTCTCTACTTTCTTTTTTTTACTTGATTCTTTACAGTTTGTTTTCTTCTTCCTCTTTCCAGCCACACAATGTCTTATACTTAATACTCTGGTTACTTCATCACGAATTTTACTTTTAACTTCTTCGGACAAGTCTAATCCTTTGTCGTATTGTTTGACATATTCTGTTATTGGCATGTCATCATCGCTGCTCACTTCTAATTTTGTTGTGTTTTTTTTTGTTTTGGCTAATTGTTGCCATTTCTTTATAAAATCAGCAGCTTCTTTCTGAAAGAATACAAAGTCAAACTATAATCAGTTTTGTTTCTGTTTATTAAATTCTGTTAAACTGTAATCTCAAGTTTTAATTTAATATCTTTAACACATTTCCGGATGGGCACACTATAGCATTAGTTTTGGACATTGAATTTGGAATTGTTCTGATTATTAAAGTTTCTGGTACAGTCTCAACTACAAGTTTATGAACGCATCTAAAATTATAAGGGCACTTTATTTTCGTTTTCAGTGATTTATGAAAAACTGTTGTTCAGTGTTGTTATTAAAAATTAATAATGATAAGACTATTTTCTCTTCTTATCACAACACTTGAAATAGCTTTTAGCAGTGAGATGTTATTTAATATAAGATGAGTTAATCAACTTTTGTATTTGACTGTACCTGTAATATTATTTAAGAGACTAAAATAACTTGATTTATACTTACATATCTGACAGGTTTGGGTATTCTTAATAGAAAATGTTTTGAATGTGCTTCAAACATTTCACACTTAGAACAGAGATCGTAATCACTACAAGTTACGCATTTGTAGCGGAAACCATGTATGATGTTGTTACAACTATTACAGACTACGTCATTATGAGTTACAGACTCCTCATCATCTTCTGAAATTTGTATAAATAACTTAATTATATTCTATAATAAAAATTAATCTCTATGTGGTGACGGAGTAAGAATACAATATGTCACCACTCCAACTCATCCCATGGGTGTTGTAAAAACCGACTAAGGGACTATCCGTGAATATAATCTTTACAAAATAAAAAAGGAAAGCTTGAAATTAAACCCTATACCAATCCGTCTGGCCAGCGTGGTATTAACAGGCCAGGTACGTCACAGGAGGAGGCCCGTCCCTGCAGTGGGACATTGATGGGCTGATATGATGATGATGATGTAAATTAAAATCATTTACGAATAGCGCATCTGAATCCAGACAGATAAATAAGAGAATATTCTCATTGTATACCAAAGTACCAACCTTCTTCTAAGTCATTACTAGGCAGATATAATGTAGGTACAGCATCGGCGCACAAATGTTTATTTTTTATGCTCGCTGGACTAAAATGACGTGAGCAAACACGGTACGATAATGACTTTGGGTTTTTCTCTAATAAATCCTCTCTACCAATAGCACAAAGCCATTCCCTCAGTCTGTAAAAAAAGTACGATTTAGATTTAAAAAGAGGCTTTTATCTTTAATGACTGTTCTAAGGTTTGTGATAAATAATCTTATAACTTACCGAGGCATATCTTTAGGCAAACCATAATAAAACAAATGTTTATTAGTTTTACTATTGCGACCACATCCTTCCACGTAACAGTAATTTACCATTTTGATAATTGCCTAATGATTTCGAATGTGTTTTGTATACGAAAACGTTCATTTATTTAAGTTTCGAATGTATATTGTGTATTAATGAGTCTCAAAACAGTTGAAATTGAATATAAACAAAAACAAATAACAATTGACAAGCAAATGTTTTGACATCTCATTTGACATTGACACTTGGCAGATAAAGTCTTCTGCACTCCTTTGAGTATAAATGTTCTGTGCTTCTGCGTGCGGCGAGCGAATCTGCCGGTAGCGTGTAGATAATTTATAGCTGTACAGGTTTTGTGACCATTTGAATAAACAGTTTTGAATATTGTTTGGTATTCTTTATACCATGTTAGTATAAACAGGCATACGGTCCGCCTGATGATAAGTAGTCACCTACTCTATGGACGCCTGCAACACCAGAGGATTTGCACATGAAGGCAATAATTTTAAAATCATAATCAACTGCCTGGAAATATTTGCGCACCAAGCCAGAACATTTATAACGGTGCTTGCTCACGGATTGACGAGCATGTAAACTTTAACTTCAACCTTTTTATGGTTGTGTTGTGAGATCGGTCTTTGTTGATTTGCGCTAACTCTTTTTGTTGATGATAGAATATCCTCATAGAGTTCCTTCGCTCCGGGGAGAGTGGAGGGATCTTTAAGACTTATACGGACAGAAACCCTTCGGTGTTCCATCCATCTCTTAGATAGGTTAGGCTTACCCTTAGCCAATATTTACTTTCTCCTCCTACAAATAAAAAAAGTAATCAATGTACACACAGCAACTAATCAAGCTAGACACTCATGTACCTTAATACCTTGAAATAAGACACAATTTCAAATGAACATGTTTAACTTGATGTGTTGCTGTGTGTACAGTACCCGGTCGTTTATATTACACAACGACCTGTGGAAAGAGACAATCGGCCAATACATGTAAATATTATTTGTACGTTCCCCAAAGTTATTTGGGCAATTTTAGCGTGCACGTTCCAACAACAATATTTTGGGCTCTGTCCACTAGCAAGTTCGTGTCTGTGGAATGGGTACCCTTAACCTGTTGCTAATAGATATCAGACTCTTTGTATTTCGTGCGACAGAGATGATGCTCTACGAAGCCGAAATCTCCGATTGTCTCTTTCCACAGGTCGATCTGTAATGTTTTATACGGCCGGGTACTGTAACTATGTGTCTTTACTTACCAGTCCAAATAATAAAACAAATAATTTCTAAATATTGGTATATTTTCAAAAATATTGTATTACATGGCTTATCTATTTACAAAAAAAAATAAAATAAAAACAAAATTAAAAGTACCATACTCAGTTACAACCGCCAATGCTTACATTTCTACAATTAAATAAAAAAGTCGACTTAGTTATTGTTAACTGGTACAGAGGGCGCTTATTACTTAAACATTATATTTACAAAATAAAATAAACATTCACAATTTTATTGCCCATACATAATTATGCAAATTATACATTATTTAAAAATAAATTTTGATTAGCATACAATAATATACATTTTTGTTTCAACATGCTAAACATTACCGTCATAGGAAAATATATAATTTTGAGTCACAATTAGGTTTTGTAAAGTAATATAAATTGTTTTTTTTTTGTCATTTTATAGCCTAAGGGTAAAATTACTACGAGGCAAATGTTCAAATTATAGAGCAGGACCGATTGTTTATTGATTGATATAATTGATTAGTTAGCGAAACATTATAAAGCGTTCATCCGAAATTTTCATCTAGGTTACATTTCAAACCGAAAATGAACTCTCATTAATCAAAAGCCTCTTGTTCCCACAAACGAAAAAGGCTTTATGTCCGACAGACCCATTAAATAATTCTTAGGTCAAGAACAGCCTGAGGGTTTCCAAATCAGTTGTTTTCTATATTGAACAAAATGCCTCGTTATTCACTTAAAAAAGCGCTTTATAACATTAATCAAAAGCGACAAGAGCTTGTATTCGTCCACCACAAAGTAAGGGTATGATCGAAGTTGGGGTAATTTTATATCTACGGTGTAGTTTCAATTATGATATGGCATAATTATTACATTGTAGTGAGAGCGACAATAAGCAGATGGCTGAATATTTATATAATATGTGTAATCGTAAGACATAGCAAAACTTGTTTGTGTGTGTGGTCAAAAATCGACCTTACTACTTGAAACATAATATTCATTTTCGTTAGTTAATCTTATCTCTTTCTTTCTAAATGTGACTGCATATTACGATTGACATATTAAAACAGTAATTAATACAAAAAAAATCAATCGCTCTGATTAACGTCTAGCCTACATTACTAAATTGTTTTTATAAAAAAAAAGTCATCAATAACACATCCCTACGAAGTTTTTTTATTCACTTATACTGTATGTATATAAAAAAGCTAAAAACACACGTGTTCAGTCGCGCCCAGGGCTTGCTCGTATTCCAAAATGTCGGAAACTTAAATATTATTGAACACAAGACAAAAAGAGATCATTAGAAAGAGGTGGAGGTCACGCGTGGAAAGACATTTTTAGAGAATTTAAATAAATATATAAAAAAGTGTAATTACACACCCTTACATGGAGGACCGACGACTTGGTTAGGACGGCGGGAAGCCGATGGATGGGGGAGGCACAAGACCGCGCAGGGTGGATACATTTGGAGGAGGTCTATGTCCAGCAGTGGACGTCCATTGGCTGATATGGAATTACACATAATTCTGAAGGTTTTTAATCATCATTATTATTATAACATAAGTGTAAAAAAATATATTGGCGGGCAAAGTCAACATAATAATAATATAAGGAAGCATGTCATTGAAAAACTGTGATTCTTAATACTTTAAAGTCAGACTTGGTTTCTCAAATTAAAATTACATATTTTATAAAGTATAAGGCCCTGCGCAGACGACAGACTATCCGTGACGCACTTTTTAGTCTGTGAAAATAAAACCTATGAAATTATAAGCAGTAACGCACAGGACGCGCAAAAAGTCCGGCGCACAAAAGACTCATGCCATGTATGGCAGACTTTTTGTGCGCCGTAGACTCGATCGCACAAAAAGTGTGCCGTCTGCGCAGGGCCTTACGTAGATATCTGGCAGTGTAGGTAGGGTTTGCAAACAAATACTGATTAATATTGATACTTTTACTATTAACGGTTTTTTCGACAACTGATTTAGATTTCAATCATTGAGGCTTAAATTATGTGTTGAAAGAGTCAGTCAGGGTTGAAGGTGGGGTTCTAAACAGGCAATTAACGAATTTATAGTCATCCACGCGTTTTTGTTTATATCATAGCCATTTATAAAATCTATATAAAGTCCGAATAATTATATACAATTTGGAATACATTACAAGCCCACATAAATACAATACTATAATGAATACAGTTCGCTATATACAAAATTCTGTCACCACATTTGCAAACATACAAATATCAAAATTTTGCAGTATTTTTTTTTTAAATAAATAAGGTATCTAAACCTGCTTCTTGATTATTTATAAAACATATTAAAACAAGATTCATAGATATTGTTATTATATTTAGCAAAATTTCGTTTTTAATTACATGATTTAATTAATTCGACATTATGTTGTGGTGATTGCCTTTTGGATAACTGACATTGAGAAAACAGTTACCCCCTCACTCATAAACGCCTCTTAAATTTAGTCATTGTTTACCGAGATTTTCATTAAAAGACCAAACTTATACCAAACGAAACCGTAAGAATTTAAGCTAATCAGTTGACTAAAATTTAAGAGGCTTTTATGAGTAAGGGGGTTAGTGACAGCAGGCTATTAAAGAATAGATGACAATTTAATACATAGCGAACCGTATCCTTCTTATCTCAGTCATCCGAGTTGTGATCGGCATTATCATACTTACATCACATTCTATTGATATCAGTGGATATTGTATTCAACTGTGATGTTCATACATACTTTGCATATCATAGTTACAATAAAATAACGTTTTTTCGAAAGAAAAGTTATAAATAAATTCAGTTTAAAGTTAATGATTTTAGAAATAGGTACAATCAGCAAAGAAAAATACTGTGTTACAAAGGTTTTTATATAAATGTGAGAAAATAGAGTAGTATCTACATCGGTGCGAGAAGAGTAATGACCAATACGTTGGCCAATATTATTTATATAAATATATTTCAATATTTCTTCGTGTGGTGACGTAGTAAGAATACCATATGTCACCACCCCTTCTCATCCCATGGGTGTCGTAAAAACCGACTAAGGGACTGTCCGTGAATATTATCTTTACGAAATAAAAAGAAGGAAAACTCGAAATTAAACCCTATACCAATCCGTCTGGCCAGCGTGGTATTAGTAGGCCAAGTATCCCTCCGTTACAGGTGGAGGCCCGTCCCTGCAGTGGGACATTAACGGGCTGTTATGACGATTTATATAAAATTTGTAATACTTGGACTGTTTTCTACTTAACTAACTAACTTGAGGAATGTTTCTACGACATTTATTGAGTTTACTTTTTCACAACTATGCCCTCTGTACAACACAGAGTTAACAGAAAGAGTTCGCAAAAAAACTTAGATCTATTTCATTTGCAGACTGTACAGGCAACAAAAAAAAAATCAAAATAAAAATGAACATCACAATTGAACTACTATTATATTACAATCACACTTAACATCAACATTATATTTGTATATTTTATTTAGCTCATACAAAATCTAATTATACACCTTATTTCTAGTTACAATAAGTTCGACAGTCAAACGTCGCTAATATACGGCGAACACGGTACATACAAAGTAATAATAAAATGAAAGGCTTTTTATAGTAAATACATCGAAAATGTTATATGAGCTGTGACGTAGAAGTTTGTTGCGTTTATTATGTAAAAAGTAGAGTTAAAATAATTACAAATACAGATAAAAAATATTTTTTTCACACGCAACATCTTGTGGAGCTTTAAATTCCAACAGATTATGAGGAATGAGCTAAAGAAATATTATGTGTGAGATAAAATTATAATGATAATTTATTAAAATTTTAATAAAATATAACAAATTTTATATTTTTTTATCTGCCTGACCTTTTATTTGTCATCGGTACTTGCGATATAATTATGTGACAGTCTATAAATTCATTGCAAAATAAAACAAGCGTCAAAACGCTTTACTCGTGACCAGGACCTTAAATATATCGCTAATTAAATTTTTCGGACATTGAAATAATACTCATGTACGGTTTACAAGTAAACGCAACAAAACTTGACAAATAAACGCATCACTTTTACATTAAACATAATATAAAGAGTATGTATATATACAATTGTATTTATTTGTACGTCACTTTAAGAGCTCATATACCTACAAAATTTAATCAAAAATTTGTGCTTAATTGGGGGTATTCTCCTGTTACATTTGGCCTTAATATTATCAAAGATTTTTTCAAAACCTTTTAACATACTATAGTTACACAAAAAAATCTGAGATGATATACAAATAGATAACATAAAACCGTTAAAATGCAGATAAAATATGGCCTCTTTTTATTACAAAATAAATACGTACAATTTATTTATTACGCCATGATATTTTCTTTTCTTTTTTTGTTAATTCTTAAACTCCTACCTCTCTTTGGACACGATTTCAATTTGGTATCTTTTTACCAAATTATAATTAGATAATAATAATAACTATAGTTAAATATAATGTGTTTATTATAAAGACAGATCTATAACTAGAGGCTGTGTAAAAATGTTTTAATAGCAAATGTATAAGTTTTATGAAATATTTTCTGACTATAATTATTACATAATATAGGTTGGTTTTCAGTTGCCTTTAATAGTGTATGTCTGTATCCAAATGTGGACATATTTTGGTTGATATGATGTGTATTAGGAGTGGTGTATTTTTGTAGCATTATGAGACTATCTTGGAGATTTCTCCAAGATTGTCTTTACTAGGCTAATAGTTATTACTAGGTTGGATTTCAATAATCCTACTTTAAAGCCAAAAATAAAGTACTTGGAAATTGTTTCTACATGCAAGAGAATTAGTTTATATTGTATAGAACATTGTTTATATTCATTAAGGGGAGTTCCCTAGTCGTAAGTAAGTTCGAGGACGGTAATAAGTTTATGTGGGTATAACACATTCATTTAATATCATATTGTATTGTTCTTTACACATACACACAACGCCATTAATCCCAAAACAGAGCTTGTCTTATGAGTAGTAAAAAACTGATATCCATACATTTAAATACACACATATCTTACGTAGAAAACAACCAGCCCAGTGCAAACAATCATGTTTATACATAAAGATGTTCATTGAGCGGGTATCAAACCTGAGTCCTTTGGCGACACCTAAGAGACAGTTGTAAAGTAACCTACGGAATAGCATGATCATAAGAAATGTAAAAAAAGTGTACGACTAACATCAATGTCGCATAATACATAACCAATAATTATTATTATTATCACTAATATTTACAGTCAAAAAATATTTTACAAACTTAACAAATGCAAAGAGTTCTTACAACAAATGTAAATTTATAACCAACCATAGAGGTTTATACACCTTTTTTTTTAAATTTCTTTTTCAAGGAGAAAAAAGTCAAGCAGAAGCTGTTTATATTATACCTATCTACTAAGGGGTATTTAAAAATTAAATATTGAGATACAAATTTTGTTATTTTTTGTACATACATTTTAATAATAACTAGCGTAAAAATTAAATTATAAACGAATATAAACAATATTCTTTTTATTAGCATAGAAATTATAATTAAATAAAAAGTAATTTTCAATATTAATATCAATATTTTTTTCAATATTAATTTTGAGCTTTTAGTAGGGGTCAATAAGGTCATTTCTTGTAAGATCAAGAGGTATATGTTTAGTTAAGTTTGGCTAACTAACTAAACTAGGAGGTACATTATTTTAACATTCAAAAAAAGTAGGGGAAAAGCCAATTTTCTAAGATCTCATAAATTTATTCATTCTTTCTTCTCATACTTCCTTGAATATTTTTTCTATTAACTTATATTTGGCATTTATTATTTTAAGACATCGTAAATAGTAATGTCTCAATTTAAAAGTCAAAATTTTTATTACAACCACGATTACTAAATTTATAAAAACGTTGAAAATTTACTTGTAAGTAAGTATATTTTTGCTAGCGATACAAATTTACACAATAATGTAATTAATACAATGTTTTTTTTTTAAATTTTGTCTTTATCTAATGGACCTCATTGTAAAAATTTACGTTCGTGTCTTTTTTTATAATTTCTATGCTTATAAAAGATAAATAAAAATGGTAAATTCGTAAGCAAGATATAAAAATTGTCCAAAATGTATAAAAGCACCTACAGTGAGCAGTAGGAATAAGTTTACAACTATAAAATACCTAAAAAAAAAACTTTATTCCTAGGTATTACATTTAGGCTGATTGTCATTATAAATATTGATTGATGGCGAAATGTCATTTTCTGACATTATCTAACAGATATCTGACAGATAGTTATATAAAAAATGTTACACCAAATATACAAAACGTATACTTATACATTACATTTAATAGTAATACAGATTCGTACTGTATATTAGATATATTATAAGTTAAGTAGGCCTATAAAACCATGGTATTGTGTTGTGGACATGCGGCCTAAACATCTCACTGTCTGAAACAAATTGTCAAATATCCCTTTGGATATCTCGTTCCCGCGATGATTAATTGGGATATACTATAATATTTCGAGCTGGCCGTTTATTAAAACAGTTCTTTGAGTACAAAGATTTCAAGAAATGGTTGAATTCCGAGCTCAAACTGTTGGTTGAAATATTACATAATATTATAAACTTGTAATATTGACATAACCTTTTGAAGATACGCTAGTTTCCAACAGTAGTGTATCTGTTTAACTGTCTTCAAGTAGATTGTGTAGCTCAGCATAGTTCAATATGGCACGATACAGGAATTCGTATTGTAACTGTAAAATAAATTACATAATTATATTAAATTATAAATATCGCGTTATCGTCCGAGTATTAGGGCCGTATCTTATACATCCGTGGTGACGGAGTAAGAATACAATATGTCATCTCCCCATCTCATCCCATGAGTGTCGTAAAACCGACTCAGGGACTATCCGTGAATATTATCTTTACGAAATGAAAAGAAGGAAAGCTTGAAATAAAACCCTATACCAATCCGTCTGGCTAGCGTGGCACTAGTAGGCCAAGTATCCCTCCGTTACGGGAGGAGGCCCGTCCCTGCAGTGGGACATTAATGGGCTGTTATGATGATAGTGTGGTATACTCACGAAGGTATCCACAGTGCGCGCTCGCTGCAGCCTCACGGCGCGTGCCACGGCGCTCACGTCCACGCGGCGCTCAGTACGTAGCGCGCGGATCAGTGTACACAGCGACACGAACAGCGGGGAGCGCTCCGTGCCGAACCTACGTACACACGTTACATTATATTAGCTCTCTATGCTTCGTATTTCACTATACACCTGTGTGTATGCCAAGCCTATCATCTATATAGAAAGCACTTATTTTTTAAATATTTTAGATTCTTATTTTGCATAACAACGAATGACATAAAATTCATTTAGCAGAAAATTGTTTGGCAGCCCTACTCTCATTTAGCATACATTTTATATCAGGTATTTAATTTCACAAAATGCCGCGCCAGCGGGCGTGGAGCGCTAAACAATTATGATGGTTCAACCACCTAAAATAATGCGGTATGAAAATATGCCAAATGATGATTCTGACGGTTAAGTTTCTACAATATAATGTTTTTGCGTTCCAGTTTTAAATAAGCTTTAGGCCCATGGGCCTAGCATAAACACCTTGAGTGACTGAAACTGAAAGCCTTCAAAATGTGTGTGTGTTACTCACTGGCAGTGCACAAGCATGGTGCCCTGGTGCGTGTAGGGCGGGCTGGCGGCGGCGTCGGCCAGCTCGGCCAGCCCGCGCGTCACCTCGGGCACGTGGCCCCGCGCGGTGGGCCAGCCCTGGTACTGCAGCTGCCGCACCACGGACACTGACCCGCTCTGTACGTACAAAACAATATGTATTAGCAAACACTCATGTTTGAGGAAAATGAAACCTTCATGACCTTCATGAAAATTAAACTGAAATAACATTCAAGATTTTAATTAAGTTGCATATAATATTCAAACGACATCATCTAGACCTAAAATAAGCAAACCTTGTACTATGAATACTACAAAGCGAGTTCAAAAAATAATATAGGTATGTCGTGATTTTTTTTAAGAGATAAAATATATTTTCCCTCATTACCTAAACTAACTAAGGTTGCCTTTTTGGCAAGTAGAGACAATTATGAAACAATATGAATGTATCATATATAACACAAAGGATAATGTAAAAGGGTTAAGCTAGTTAATATACTATAGCAGGAAAAAAAATAGTTAAACATACCTTATCATTAGTAACTCTGAATTGTCGCCTCGTATAGTAAGGACAGGACTCGCTCTCCTCATACTGTACTGAAATATGATCGTATACCACGGTACCGTCGTCCCAGTACCTCGGACATTTACCGTCACCCAGCTAAAAATAAAATAATACGGTAAATAATATTTAAGAGAAGGACTAAGAATGAAAAATGTCGCCACCTAATGTGGTCGAGTGTGTCATTAAAGCAAACTAAATAATAAGAATAAAGATTTATTCATTTCTACGAAAAAAGAAAGTTATCTTAACACAGCCTTGTACCAATCTATCTGTCCAGCGCTGAGCAAGAGTGAAACTGGGTATGTTAGAAATATATAAAAATACAAAATGGTTTCGGGGCGCTAAATTGAGTTGTTCGACAAGCTATGTGCCCCGAGGTGTAGTTAAATTTTCAAATGTGTATTATTTTTAAGCAGTCGAGTTTTTGTTTTATAATAGTAAATTAATTTATTTGCTCACCTCACTTAACATGACTATTGTTGTAACATTATGTTCGGAAACCATTCTCCAGAAGTCAACTATCGTATTTGGCAGTGGATCTTGAGTGATTATGAAACTTTCCGTGTTGTCATACGCTAAAAATTTCATACAAAAAGTTGTTAATAAAATAAAATAACCTTTATTTAAATAGTAGACAGTTAAATTTTAAAAAAATATATAGATTGATTTATTTTTTAATTTAATTGCGTTCAAATAGATGTTTGGACTAAATGATTTTAAAAAATTTTGCACAGAGTGGTGCCCGGTATCAGCAAATTGGACTTACTAGGCTACGTAAGAAGTGGAGAGATGAGCTAGCCAGGGCACAGAAACACTGGCCTTTATTGGCTATGGACCGACATGTGTGGTAGTCCAGGGAAGAGGATTTTTCCGAGCATTGGTATTATAAAGGGTAACACAAACTATATTTATACAGCAACTAGCTGACCCGTGTCCACTTCGTTGAGCGGCGAAAAAAACGCGTCCCTTTTTTAAATATATTTCATTACTGATCCTCTCCTATTAGTCATAGCGTGATACTATATAGTATATGACACTCCCGGATATGGACTATTCAACAAAAAAAGATTTTTTTTAAATCGGTTCATTAGATCCAGAGATTTCCCCCTACAATGTCACAAACACACAAACTTTACCTCTTTATAACATTAGTATAGATTAAAAGTACTTTTTGACAATTACCTTCAATAAACGAAGCATTAATATAGGTAGAGAAGTCCCTCCCAGGTATAGGAGTGAGTATGACTCGGTTACGATCGAACGGTAGGAACTCCGGGTTGCGGTTCCGTGATCTCAACTCTTCGGCCGCGCCGGCACCCGTCGACTTCACTGTCTCGGGTATAGGATTGTTTATCATTTTCTGTAACAATTAATACAAATAATCTTGAATGATCATTAGAACATACTTATTTCATTACAGTAACTCATTATGATTATAAACTGATATTATAAAGGCTAAACTAAAATTAACCATTTTAGATAAGAATCAGACTATTTGGAAGAAAATGCGATTAAAGATTCGATTCAAATTTTTGATTTTAAAAAAAATCAAATCATGTACTTGTGTACAAGTCTTGTGTTGACCTTTCTGAAGATAGCATACACATAAGTAAATCTCTAGGCCCCCATCATATGTGGATCGCACAATTAATTGTTTTGCTTGTAAATCGAAACCCCCGACCTTATAAACGATCGGTTTGGAATCAAAACAGTTCATACTACTTAACAAAATTATAAGTTGGCCGGTTTGAAGTTGCGGGAAAGGGCTGCGCAGATGCTATTTTTGGAAGTAAATATAGGGCAGTGGGAGTATTATTTGTTCCTGTCTATCCGCGAGGATCACTGACTGATAACTTCGGGCAGGTCAAGTAAGGTTGCGCGAGCTTTATGTGTGTTCCTGAATAATTAAGTAGCTATACTAACCTCGAACTCATACTCCATGAGACACTTGTCGGCCCCGTCGGGCGTGCTGCGCAGTCTGTCGACGGCCGGCTTGAGTCGCGCCGCGCTGATCTCTGTGTCGCCGTGGTGCGCCACCTCTACCAGCGCGCGGTACACGAACACATATTGTTTCTGTGCACAAAAAAAGATTTTATTTATATTTGTATTAGTAGTAGTAGTTATATTACACGCATTATCATCTGAGTCTTAGGGCTATTTCGTTTCTCTATACTTCTCTCGCTTGTACTTACGGCTCTTCTATTCTTATGTATATTTTTTTTATTGGCCTGCCAGAATGACTCTATGGTACCTGATGTTAAGCATCCAATAGAGTCCAAGAATGGCGAGCACCATGCCAGCTACCACTATGGCGGCTTCAGAAGATGCTTTTTCACGCCTCATATCTTCTATCTCTTTAACTTTTATGACCTGACGGCTCATATGATAACACGCGTACATAGTATTTAGGTTGTCCAGTGTAACAATAAGTTTTACATCAGATTTGATTGATTATTTACAATCAATACACGCCACGAATGTCAGGCATATTTGTGACTAGTCGTGCCTAAGTCAATCGAGGAAGCTTTAGTCTTAATACTATACTATAGCTAGCTATTTACATTTTAAAACTACTGAGGGTGTTCCACAGGGATGTATAATTGGTCCGCAATCTGTTTTATGAAATGTTATTTTTAACGTACCTACTAAGGGTGTTCTACAGATGTTTATGAACAAACATCTGTAGAACACCCTCACCCTCACTTTTACTCCCTATAAATAAATTCGTTTATTTTTTCTCATCACAATAGGTCTTATAATTATGTTAAGTAGCTGAGACATCCTTTTAAAAATAGTACCTATGTGAGAGACTGGTGCCTGATGTAGGTTAAGTAAAAAACCTGTGTTACAGGTCACCAAGGGCCTCGATTACAATTTAAGTAGTAACTTAACAAACCAGAGATTTATAAAGGAGAGAAAAGAAAATTACAATCTAATACAAACAAATCAAACGATGGGCTTAAGGGGAAACAATTCAATCGCAATTCCATACAAACAAAGAAAGTTAATTCCTCCTTCATTAGATAATAAATACTCAAAACTATAGATGATATCGTTTTGTCTCGTTATTATCTAGTCTTATTGATTAATAAAACAGTAAAAAAAATATTCATTTACAAGTTATGAGGCTTCAAAGTTCATAATTCTATGCACATTTTATGACAACTTTTAGCGTAATAAAATAGGATTAAACGTTTATTAAGTATATTTTTTAATAAAATAGTTTATAATAGTTTAGTAAATATATTTTGGGAATAGGAATAGATAATTTATTCGAAAATTCAAATAATTTTATATTGACTAGAAACATTCTAAAGTTTGTACGCAATTACCTTTTTACCAAAACCATTTTAGGAAATTCGCCTCCACTTTCTGCACCCCTCGGGTCGGCGGAGGGGAGGTACGACAGCGAGCCGACCGTCGTCGAATGTTAACTAATTTTTTTTTTTAACTTCAATAAACTTTAATTTATGTCATTTATGACAATTACGTATCGCTTGCCAGTAAGAAGTTTCGTAATTTCTTTTATCAAAGAGATCCAATTATTATCAGATGCATATCCAGTTAGATAAAATACCTACATCAGTGACATTCTTGACTAAAATCAACTGTCAAAATTCACCGTGAATGTGTAATAATATTATATTTGTACCTACATCAATTTAATAATGCTCTTACGATGTAAATACTTAGCATAAGGACAAACCTCAGTGGTTTATTTGTGCTTTTCAAACCTTATTGTTATGTTTTTTAATTGAAATAAAAATTTAAAAAAAACCTATTATTACAATAGTCAATAGAGCATAGCTAACCCCCGGTTTCTGAAACGCATGTCAAATCATTGTTTATATAACACGTAGGTCAATATACCAGCTCTGTCAAATCAAATCGAGTTTATGTAACGTTTGTCAGAGATAAATTAAGTAATCTTGGATCATTTACAGCTGTCATAGATTTTTATTCTGTGTATGGACACATTGTACAGAGCGGCTCTCTAATCATTCAATGATTCGTTCTCAAGTGTCAAAAATCCTGTCGTTTCTAAGCAACTAATTGTAGTTTACGTTACATAATAATATATTAAATTGAATAATTTTAATAAGATAAAAGATTATTATAATTGGAGAATATGACTGGAAGCTATGGCGAAAGGCTGAAATGTCATTTATATATTCTACAAATTGATTTTAGAAGATTTTGTGATGCAGAAGAGATGCGGTTAAGTTCGTCGTCATTAGATACTTAAATATGATGAAATATGCAAGTGATTGATGACTGGTGGCGAGGTCACACTGATTCTGCCTCGTGAAGTTCTTCTGGACGAAAATAAAAAGTGAAGCATCGACTTTTTAATGTTGTTTCTTTATATGTGTAAACTTGCGTATGAACATAGTTCATGAAGCCATTATATATAAGTATTATAAGATTCATTGTACTACCACCTTACCCATTGCTCTTGTGTTGTTGAATAAAAAAAAAGATTTGTGATAGTATTACTAGTGAAAGATGCAAGTGCTCAAAACAATTTATAAGAAAATAACTTTACTGAAACAAATGTATAAAATAATTTAAAACATGACACTGTGTGATGAATATCTGCTGCTATACTGCTTTTGTGTTATGATAATAAATATAAATAAATACATCTACGGAGACTCTCGCTTGACAGTTCGATCATAGGTCTGATGCAGAAGGCAGTACTGCTTGACACGGCACGTATTGTGAGGAGGTTCCTATCTCTGGAGCCCTAACCACCAGTAGCTTAGTCCCTGTACCCGATGCTGGTGGGTCTACCTTTTTTTATATTTTTAAATGTGTTTATTTTTATATCTATATTTAAAAATGTAATGAATTTTGAAAAATGTAATTATAGAGAATAATAATAAATAAGTCATTTTCTTTCTCTTCACAATAGGTCTTACAATAGTTTAACATCAGATACTACAGAAGTAGATACAACCTATGTGAGAGACTGGTGTCTGATGTAGATTTTCTTCTTTTAAAAATTATTCTCCATACTCCTGGTCAGGTTATTGTATACTTTTCATCACGCTACGATCAATAGGAGCAGAGCAGTGAAGGAAAATGTTGGTAAAACGGGAGAAATTAGCGTTTTTAAGTTTAAGGTAGCTATTTAGCTAGGACGTCTAACGTAAGTTATTTTGTTAGGTAGGTTACTTAATAGAAATCAAGAAAGAAAAATCATCGTTTGAAAGCCCTGAAAAAAATTATTGACAAAAAAATGGTTTACCCCTTATGAAATTTATATACCTAGATAGAATTATAAACATTGCAATGAACATTGATATTAAAATTGCATCAGGCGTTTTTGTATTCCGTAGGCGTTAGAAATTTAAAAAATGTTAACGATTTTTTCAGAGCTTTGAAGCGTCTTCTGTTAGGTAAAACGTCTGGTAGGTAAATCAACACACGTGTTTGAGAGTATCGATTACTGATTTTTAACGATCTTTATGTTATCTATTCTATATATACATAATAAATCTGTAGAGAAGTCAATTCTGTACAAGAAATATTTTTCAAAATAACTAAGTATATATATTCGTGTGGTGACGGAATAAGAATATAATAATATGTCACCACCCCATCACATCCCATGGGTGTCGTTAAAACCGACTAAGGGACTATTCGTGAATATTACCTTTACGTAATAAAAAGAAGGAAAACTTGAAATTAAACCCTATATCAATCCGTCTGGCCAGAGTGGTATTAGTAGGCCAAGTATCCCTCTGTCACGGGAGGAGGCCCGTCCTTGCAGTGGGACATTAATGGGTTGTTATGATGATACAAGACGACCTCTAATGACAAGTTCCAAAGAATTATTTCGAATAAACCTATACCTACTACTATACATATCCTCTCTTTACCCTATAGTGCCTTTTTACAGCAGAAATTGTCTCATCATAACACTTAATTTGAGGATATACACCGATTACTTGACAAACGATTTGACATGCGCATAATCAATGATCATGTCGTAATCTGCATTTCGGAAACCCAAAATGGAGTTTAACCTACGAATGTTACTGATTTGATAGTTGCCCTGGCAACTAACATGCTGATCAAATCAAAGTAGATAATCGAAGTTTCGGCAACTCAAATTATAGTTGACAAGAGTTTTGGCATTTAATTATTTGATTTTTTATTTGACATGCGTTTCAGAAACCGGGGGCTGTCACATTGCACAAACTGTATTTTTTTGTTATTCATTTTGTATTTTTTTTAAATATTTACGTGACTCACCCCCGCCCCGGTATCTGAATGACTGATCAAGTATCATTTATTTCTTGTCAATTATCATTTCCAGATTTTATGATTATTATTTATTTTATGATTTTTCTTCCTTTTTTTAAATCCAGCTAAAATTAACTTCATGTACTGTATGTGAAGTAAGATATTATTGTGTACTGTATGGAACCCCTATTAACGATGCACGGTCTAAAAAACTGCATCAAGAATAAACAGCTTAACTTAAAAAAAAAATTAAAAATTATAATGTTTTACGGTGTCATACCTACACCACTTACAAGATAAATTGATGTCTCGCTTGGTGTGTCTTCCGTAACAAAACTTACAATAAAATATTTTTTAAAAACCCATTTTAGTTATCTTTATTTACTCCTGATTTATTACTTTTTAGGTATCTACCTACAGCTAGTATTAGTGTCAACCCTAACAATCAAGAAGAACAATATTTATATTTTGAACGACATTTTGATTTGTAATAAATACAATCGAGCGCGTGTGCGTGTGCATGTTTCTGACTGCTTTTCTATGAGTTTTTCTCTTTCTCACGCAACGTTTGGTGAAACAACAATCTTTTAGGCTCCGGTGACAGATGAGTTGGTCTTGACGTCTTGAGTCCTCTTAATTGGTAAATTCGTTATACAGAATATATCTATAACACACTTACTAAAGACTGCACAAGGAAGTTCCTCTGTCGTCTCAGTTCGGCCACAGTGTTGAACACAGAGACCTGTCCAGTAGCTCGCAGCTGTTCTAACAAACAGTCCAGTGCGACTAGAGTGCCTGTACGTCCCACGCCGGCTGAGCAGTGGACCACGACTGGTCTGCCCACCATGTTTGTCCACGCTTCGTTTACCCTCTGCAAAAATTAATTAATATTTATTAGTATTCTTGCTCGCTAAAAAGAGAAGACTATAGCTAAAGGACAGAGTTCTTCTGACCATAACTTTTACAGTTCTGCTTTCGGTGTGGTTCAACTAAACTTTACTATAACCCAAGCGACTTGGTCATCACACTAACCCCCTTACTCATAAACGCCTCTTAACTGTGTAGTTACATGTCCAACTATTATTTCTACAATAGATAATAATATATCTTTAAAATAATTATAAATTAATAACATATTACTGTAACTATAACTAACACTTTAAACCTTTCGCGTTACATTTTAAGCTAGTCGGCTCGTGACCATGGCTGGTGTAACCTTGCCGACCGGTTCCAGGTAAATAATTAAAGTGCTTACGATAACCTGTTCGCGTTAATACCCGTGAATATGCTATTCTCTCTGATTGTTAGATTGACTTTCCTAAATTATTTTAAACTAAAAAACTAAATCCTTTCTGTCAACGTGGATGCTTGTTATTGGCATATTTTAAACTAATTTTAAGTACTATGTATTTGTATTATAGCTGTAAGATTCACAAATAAAATAAAATATATTAATAACAGTTATTACCTTAATAAACTTAAGTATGGAATGCGGATTCTCCGGGGCAGCGAAGTCTTTCCACATAAGGAAATGGTACTGACGCACCACACGACTGTCTCCAGCATCTTTAGTTTCACGCGGGGATGTGGGAGCGCTTGCGTCTGACCCTTCTTTTACATCTAGAACAAGGATATACATTTTAATTATTAAGTGAAATGATAAAGTGAGATAAATGCTGTTTTGTTAATATTTTTAGAGCATCTGATCAATTAAGTTTTCCCTCTTCTTGTATTGTAATGTAACGATAAGACGTTTAAATAAATAAATTCCTCACACATTCACACAACGCCATCTAGTCCCCCAAACTAAGCAAAGCTTGTACTATGGGGTACTAGACAATGAATAAACATACTTAAATACTTTTTTTTATGTAAATACATACATATTATATATAGAAAACACTCAGACCAATGCAAACAATCATGTTCATGCACACGAAGATTTGCATTGAGCGGGAATCGAACCCGAGACCTCCGCGTAGCAGTCATGTTATATAACCACTACGCCACAGAGGTCATCAACTTTATTAGTGATTATGCAGAATTTAAGTAATTCATGCTTTTAATAAAATCATTATGTAATGATATTAAATATTATAAAGTAGCTAAGTTACAAGTACAAGGTTACTAAATCAATTCTTATTATTTCTTAATATATTTATTATTATGTCGCACAGCAATATTGTCCATAGCATACATTAATTGTAAAATTATCGTAATTAATTGATACATACCTCCGTTCCTCTTAGCAACACCATTGTTCTCAACAATAGGTTGTCCGTCAGCATTGAGAGGCTGTTTCGTTATTTTCAGTTCTCGTACTATGTAATCTGAATACCTGTAAAAGTTATAATTATAATTAAAATAATCTGTCTAAGTCAAAAATACTAGATTATCAAACGAAACTTTCTGAAGTGGATTATTATGTAATTCAAAAACCTCTATAACTTAAAAAAATAATATGTTCCCTTCCCTTCAGAGCCCAAAACCTCTATAACTCAAAATTCGCAACCTCGATAAGTCAAATAAGTAATCTCTGTATTGGCCCTCAGTAACTAAAATAAATGTTTCCACAACCTCTATAACATAAAATTGTTTATCAATGAGTCATTTTGAATGAGTGTGCAAAACAAACGTTTTCGGTATTGCTCGTGTGCGGCTTGCACGTGTTCACTACATAATTAAATTGATAACGTAAACAATACATATGTCACCTATTGTTTGCTTCTTCGAAATTCTTTAAAGTTTTGCGGTGGCGGAAAATAGGAACAAGGGGTCATACATACACATGTACATACCTAACTCTATACATATTAACCTAAACCCTTGGTAACTAAAAAACTCGATAACTAAAAACCTCGATAACTCAAAATATTTTGTGTTTCCCTTGGACTTTTACTTATCGAGGTTCTACTGTAATTCCTATTTATACTAATAACTTACCGCTTCTCTCCCATATGATGTACAGTAATATTTCCAAAAGCCCTCGTCCCTCGTTCCTCTGGCCAGTACTTCGAGCATTTGACCTTCGAGTACTCTTCAAGGTTGGTCAGCATCACAATCAATTCAAGACCATGTTCCCATATCATTCGCCAGAAATCATTTACTGTGGTGTCTGTGGGTCCTTGAGCGCATATGAATTGTTTTCGATCCTAGAAGAAAATGTATACAAGTTTATAAACAAACTAAAAATTAAATTTATTATTAAAGTTTACAGGGAAATGTAACAAATATTAATAATAATAGCCGTTGGGGCAGAAAGGTTCTGGCATGGCGACCGCGTACCGGAAAACGCAGGGTGGGGAGACCCCTTACACGGTGGACCGACGACCTGGTTAGGACGGCGGGAAGCCGATGGATGAGGGAGGCACAGGAGCGCACAAGGTGGTGGTGGTGGTGTCCAGCAGTGGGCGTCATTTGGCTGATATGATGGTGAAAATGATAAAAAATAAAGTGGAAGGTATTTTATTCTTGGTAATCTCTGCCTCCCCACATAGTTATAAGATGTGGATTGTATACAAACGAATGTATGGTACTCTTAATTGTTTTTTCTCATGATACTGTTTGACTTTATTACTCTCTAAATAATTTACTTATTCGGCTGGAATAATTACCATTCAATTAAATTTAAAATAACGCTCAACGCATAGGTTATTTATATAATATTTACGACAAACATTTAAACTTAAAAAGAGGCACAATAACTTTAGATAAACAATAAAATTATGCAAACACAAACCATGCAAGGCACATTAAAAAACCTAGTAAAACGTTTTGCAATTATCCCCCTTACTCATAAAAGCCTCTTAAATTTTAGTCAATTGATTAGCTTTAATTCTTACGTTTTCGTTTGGTATAAGGTTGTTTTTACTAATAAAAATCTCCCTAAACAGTGATTAAATTAAATTTAAGAGGCGTTTATGAGTAAGGGGGAAGGAAGTTAAAAAAAACTGCGCAAATTAATATACAGCTTAACAAATCTAAAAGATACAGTATGACGTTTCATATTTTTCAAACTGAAACAACTTTGTTCATGCGTACATTATTCAGTTTCGAAAACCTTTTTCGTAAAACCATGAATTTAGAAAGATTTTATTATTGTATCTAAAAATGTACAATTCATAATATATAAATTTAATTGAAAACTTTCAAACAAAGCAAAATAACACATATTTACATAGTAAATAATATCTTAAAGTTCTATTCTTGACCTCATTGCAAAGTCACGTAGTTAGGTTACTGCTCGTAGTGTTGCGACTCTTCGGATACACTAGTATGCAAAAAAATCGTTTACATATACGAAAAATCGTTATTATCGTTAGACACGTAACTAACTATGTATGACTCGCTTAATGAATGTGGACGAGGCCGAATCTGTTTGCCAGGATCGTGACAAGTGGCTTTCTGTCGTCTCTGCCTACCCCGGCCGGGATAAGGCGTGAGTTTATGTATGTATGTACGTAACTAACTATTACTCGACGTGGTCGAAGGTGGCGGGAGGCAACTTATTAAGGTCTTAGTAGTGAATAAAAAAATCCTAAACATTACTTTTATTTAATTAATTATAATTAAAATAAAAGTAATGTTTTGAATTTTTTTTTATTCGCAGATTAGAGAATTTGCAATATGTGGTGTTTTTTTACAAAAGGTTCTACCCTTTACTAATAATGAAATTAATTATTAAAGTGTCTTAAAAATTGGATATTATCGTAATCGATCTCTTAAATTTCGGATATTATAGTAATCGATTTTTTTATCCCAACCTTATTATTCAATTTGTCAGAACTGTCATACCGTACCTATTAGATTTGTTGGACTTTAGTAATCCTTATAGTGGAGTTCAAAACATGCTTTTTTCTTTTCTCATCATTATGAAACCACTACAAGAAAAACCCATTTAAATTATACATGGAAAGACACTGAGAATGTTGTAGAACATAGCAGATTCCATATTACATTTCGATATAAAAGTAATTTAAGTAATATTCTTGTACATAGAAGCCGTACAATCACGACTATAAAAGTCGTTCAATAAAGCACGTCCTTCCTATCAAATGAGGTATATTCCTCAATTTCGTACTTTTTGGAACATAAAAGCACACAAAGGTCGAGATGAGAACTGTTACACATTGATATATTATGGCAAACTGTATTAAGTGTTTTATTATGCAAGCCAACAAACGAGCATATAATGCTGAATTAGCTATCATTAAAATAATTACTAAAAAAAAACTATATTTAAATAATTTATTTTTACAATGGAATCTGCCATGTTAAAATATATTGTGGTCCCAGTACCTGATTAGGCTCCGAAGGGTCCTTTAGTAAGCAGAAGACAGAAGACGAACACTTTAGAATGTTAGACAAGTCACAACAAGAGGTTGACATCAAACAACTAACTAGAAAGGGGCTTCAGCCATTAATATTTTGTTTATCTAAGTGAACATTTTAAGGAAGAAAAGGTTTCATGCAATTCAGACAAAAACAATGCAATTTTGTGTGTATTAAAAGTCAGTGAAAGTTGCTAGTTACAGTACCCGGCCGTTTATATTACACTTTGACCTGTGGAAAGAGACAATCGGTCAATTTCGGCTTCGTAGAGCATCATCTCTGTCGCACACTATCAAATCATAATTTGTTTTAAGGGTACGCATGCCAGTCGCAACTCCATACAAACGGAGAAAGTTAATAGCTCCTTTATTTGATAATTTTTTATCAAATAGTATTTATTTATTTGTTAATATTTTTTATACGTAATACCCTTTCCCCAAAGTTATTTTGGACAATTTTAGTGTGCACGTTTCCGATAACAATCTTTAAGGCTCTGGCCAGTAGCAACTTCGTGTCTGTAGAATGCGTACTCTTAACAGTTGCTAATAGATACCAGACTGTTTGTATTTCGTGCGACAGAGATAACGGTCTACGAAGCTGAAATTTTCCGATTGTCTCTTTCCAAAGGTCGACCTGCAATACTTATAGGCCGGTACTGTAAATGCTTATATACCCAAATGTTTCTATTGTGGTGATGGTATGTTAAAGAATTTATTTATATGACTTCGTTAGTATTCATAAGAGGGAGATATTTTAGTTGTAAAGGTAGCAAGCGACCCATATTTTATTAAATGGTAACCGCTGCTCATGAATTTCGGTAGTGGCAGAGGACAGCTAAGGTTACCCTGGGATACAAGCTGTTATGTCTAATAGCCCTGTAAATTATTTGGATACTGTACCCTTCCATCTTAACACAGTGAAAGAAGGCAGTAGTAACATATTAAAGTACTATTTGGAGGTGGATTAAGAAAGTTACTGTTGACTGTATATGTTACTAAATAGGAGTTAAGAATAAAAATTATTTGTCAAGTGGTTGTTTTATGTATTTTTTTAAGGTGTTCTAGGTCCAGTTGAGCAAATTTAGCATTAGATCATCACGCCCAAAGCATTACATTGCATCTAAAAATATTTCAAACTAACCTGATATCCCATAACATAATTAGCATTGATATAATCGGATCCAGTGATGCTGTCAATCTGTTGTAGTTTGACCCTCGTCTGATCATAAGCCTTTATGTCAGGGTATCTGTTCTTGGGCTGATTCTCTCTGGCTTCCGAAGCGTGTGTGGTGCGATCGGGGAAGCATTCAGGCAGCATCTGCAACAACTTCGATGTGGGTGGTGGGTTTTAGAACGAACATACATTAACGACACAAATGTAATACAACATAAATGAATGGTACAACATAAATGAATGGTACAACATAAATGAATGGTACAACATAAATTAATGGTACAACATAATAATAATGGCGACCCCGTATCGGAAAACCCAGGGTGAGGAGCCCCATCACAAGGTGGACCGATGGCATAGTTAGGACAGGGTTCAATCCATGGATGTGGGAGGCACAGGACCGCACAAGATGGAGTATTGGGATGAGGCCCAGTTCACCATAGGAAGTTCGATGCCTGATATAACGATCATGAATTAAGGATTTCGATGAAATAAAGATCATGAAAATATACGATGTAGAGTGTTAAATAAATAAGATTTAAAAACAAAAGATCTTGAAAATGACTAGAGATCATAATTACATTTTCCACAGAATGGACCACGTCGAAATGTATTTTACAATTTGCTACAGAGAATTGAGCCTAAAAATTAACTTTCATTCTTCCTTGAAACTTTTACTGGTGACCAAACACACACTAGGCAGTAGTTCCAAGACTGTCAATTCCATGCAAAAATGAAACTTAGAGACTGTTTAAAAGGCTCAATTTCCTTTGGCTCATTGTGAAATGCTCTCCGAATGGCTTCACACCAACAAATCATAGTAACTTACTTCGAATTCTTTCTGGAAGCCGTAGTCAGAGTCTACTTGCCGCTGTACGTAGGCATGAAGTAATCCATCTTTAGGTATCGGCGGTATGTCTGGTGGGATCTGGGCTACTAATGGACGGTGACCGCGGATGCTGTCCCAATACCTGTAATAAACAAGTACAAAAATATTTTTTGAAAATTATTAGGACCAAGAATTGTACCTTGAGGTACTCTTTTAATTACTTACGTACGTACAGTGGAGGACCTAAATTACCTTCAATTATAAGTATTTGAATGACACACTAATTCGACGGTGTTACAACTTTATGGACTAGCAGCGACCGTGGAAGTCTCTTTAAAACATATTCGGTAAAGTGATGAGAACTGAGATATACTAAATTTAACTAGAAACTACACTCTACTACAAGGTGAACTATACTCCGTTGCTTTAATTTCCGGATTGCATTCACGCTTTCGATCAGGTTCGATATCGTCCAATTGCTGTGTATTAAGGTGAAAACTACATTAAAGAAATAAATATTCCTCACACATTTACACAACGCCATCTAGTCCCAAATCAAGCAAAGCTTGTACTATGAGTACTAGACAAAGGATAAACATACTTACATACTTTTTTCTTTATATAAAACTAAAAAAAACATTACTTACTAAATGGTAATAAAATTTCAAAGGGACTAACTTGCACAAAAAAATGTTTCTTTTAATTTATCGAATTGGGTGCCCTCTGTAGCTGTCATTCTCATCTTGGTATATGAAAGATTTGCAGTTTCTTTGTCTGATTGTATATATATCGGAATTATAAGATTGAGAACTTATAATATGGCAGAAGGGGGGATGGGTATGGCAGAAGAAGCATGAAAGTAGAATTAATGCGGTAGAAATGCGTTCACTGAGAAGTATATGTGGATTAAGACTGATAGATAGAGTAAGGAATGATGAGATAAGAATACGTTGCGGCATGAAAGATGATATAGTGACCAAAATCGAGAAAGGAATGTTGCGTTGGTTTGGTCACATTGAGAGAATGAATGATGAGCGTTTGACGAAACAAGTATACAAGGCTAGTGTGAAAGGGCGAGTCGGTGCCGGTAGGCCACGGAAAACATATGGTGACCAGATAGGTTGCATATTGGAAAAGGGCCAAATAAAGAGCACTCGTAACCGACGCGCATGTATGACTCGCTTAATGAATGTGGACGAGGCCGAATCTGTTTGCCAGGATCGTGACAAGTGGCGTTCTGTCGTCTCTGCCTACCCCGGCCGGGATAAGGCGTGAGTTTATGTATGTATGTATGTAGAACTTATAATGCCGATTACTTACTTAACGCCAAATCTGTTTGCCAGGATCGTGACAAGTGCGTTCTGTCGTCTCTGCCTACCCCGGACGGGATAGGGCGTGAATTTATGTATGTAACTTATACATAGTAGAGTGAGTTACCTCATGGCAGCGGAGAGCGGGTTGTTAAGTTCGATGTGCGCGTGTGGCGGCAGCTTGCGAGTGCGACGCGACTGCAGCACGCAGAACGCGACCATCAGCACTAGCACCAGACCTGCCACGCCGCATGTCACCTGTAAAAAACACACACTTGTTACTTTCATTCCTATTGTAGCGTCATCTAGCGACTTACTCAAGCGAACACCTACACTATCTCAGTACTCCCCACCATCAAAAGATGTCAGATACATCCTGAATCGCGATATCAAGATTCGCACATACGCTAATTAAAGACTGTAGAGTTCACAAATACATATAATTATTATAAATACATTTACGTTATATTAGCCTTTTGGCCCCAGTTTGATGTTGGCAAGCAATTAATACACTATTCTCTTAAGTTACATAGATCTCTTTCAGAAGAATCATCATTGTTTAATCGCCCTTGACAAAATCTAATATTATACTAATACGCAAATAATGTACTAAAACAATTGTTACCTGTAATGCTATTTCTAATGCACTAGATGATGCAGACACTGCTGGATTTGGTGCAGGCATTAATACAGATGTATAGTCACTATATATTGACTCTTGGTCCTCTATCTCAGCTGTAAACAATTAAAAATAGTTTTAATATAATAAACTAGCTGACCCGTGCCCACTTCGTTTGGCGGCGAAAAAAATGCGTCCGTTTTTTAAACATATTTCATTACTGCTCCACTCCTATTAGTCGTAGCGTGATATTATATGGCATATGACACTCCCCGATAAATGAACTATTCAACACAGAAAGAATTATAAAATCGGTTTAGTAGATCCAGAGATTACTCCCTACATCGTCACAAACACAAACTTTACTTCTTTATAATATTATAGTACAGATCCATTAAAAAGCCACTATAATGGCACTTCGCATCTCATTAATTTAGTAAAATATAAAAAAACAAAATAGTAAAAAATACTTACTAATAAGCTCGACAAACAGAGTATAGTTTGCATTGGAATCCAGTTGTCCATCATTAACATTAATTAAATCATCTTGGCGTTTATCACTGAAAGAATAAATCATTAATTAATCTTTTGAATGCTACAGACGCATATGGACGTTAAACTTAAAACAAAATGTAGCACTTGTTATTTCCAATATATATGTTCTTCCTACTATTATTCCATGTCAAACATTTAAAAAAAAATTTAATGCGATTTTTACCATTTACATATTATGTTGCATATTTTATACATTCATAATAATATATTTAATACAATCAGCTAAAATATGTAGAAATTCATATTACAAACGGACACTTGAAAATCATATGATAGAAATCGAAATTTTAACAAACCTCTCAGAAATGGAGCGCCTTCTCCTACTAGGAGTCTCAGGAGTTTCTTCGCTCGGATCCTCAGTAGCCAAATCTTCATCCTCACCCAATGAATCATCATATAAAGTGGTAGTAGTCATAGTAGTCATAACGGTAGGCGGAACAGGTGGTTGTGTAGGCTCATGGTGAATTCTCTGAGGTTTCTTTAGGCAACGGCCACATTTATCACTGTTCAGGACCTCTTCTGTGCGGTCAAATGTTGACTTATTGTCGCCTAGTACTAGTTCAAAGCCGGAGGGGAAATTGTTGCTGTAATAGATTTTTAAATAAGTATGGTTTTCCTTTTGAATACTTATGATGAAGTTTTTACAGATATGGATCAATAAGGATTTTATTATTAATATAGAGAAGGAAAACTTGAAATTAAACCCTATACTAATCCGTCTGGCCAGTTGGTATTAGGAGGCCAAGTACCCCTCCTTAAGGGGAGGAGGCCCGTCCCTACAGTGGGACATTCATGGGCTGTTATGATGATCATAATATTAGAGATCATGAAATATGTCCATAGAGAAAAATATTTATTTATATCAACATTACACTTTGCAGTCAGAATGCCAAGAAACTGGACGGAAATTTATCCTTAATAGACTAACCCCCGGTTTCCGAGGAAAAAAAAACTATATTGAACAATAATCACCCACCATGTCTTAAAAAGCCACTTACTTAGAGAATATATCAGTGATATAGGCTGTTGCTAGCTCAAGCGGTTCCTTATGTGCCTCTTCATAGTCTTGCACTGTGATGTCTCTAGGAGAAGGTAAAGTCTTCCAGTCCATGTGTAATGGTAATTTTACCATGTAAACTCTGAAATGTAAGGATGGAAATATTAAAATAGTTAATATAACACCATGTTTTCCAAACCCATTTCAGGCACCAGTCCTTCACATATTACATAGTAACCTCATCAAATAATGTATTAGTTATAGTCAAAATTGTGAAGCAAAATAAACAAATTATTTTACATTTATTTATTTTGTTATGACAGAAGGTTGTATGCTTATTACAAAATAGGGGAAAAGTTCCGTAGTTTAAATTTAAGCAGGAATATTGTTTGGGTAATTGAATGGCAATTTGTGTGAGGTTTAAATAGGGATTATGTCTGGATGTACTTTGTGGACATTTATTTTACGTCTGTCAAAGGGTTGACCCCTAGTGAGGTAACTGGGCTTGACCACTAGTGAGGAAGGTATCTATTTAGAAGGAAAAATGTATTACCATGCCTTTATCGAGGAAAGCTTGAAGCTAAAATTAGTAGTATTCATATAAATAAACTTACCGGTAACAGCAAAGAGGACCGTTTCTCTCTGATATTCTTGGTAGGTACATCTTGAACATGTATGTATCGTTCTCGTAAATCTAAAAAAAAACATTACAAATTAACATACATGATAAATTTAAAAATCTACCTAATAATGCGGGTAGAGCTTCTGCAGTAAACCACTGAGTGGTCACCCATCTATCGAATAACCTCGCCGAAATTGCTTAACCAACGTTATCGTTTATGAAACAGTGATTGCAACTGGCTGTGAGACCCTTCCAATGGTGTGGTCATACATTCTTAATCACCGCACATATGTATTTATGTCTCCATATAAAAGTTTGTCAGAATGAATGGATGTTTGTTAGGTACTCAGTCACGCCTAAACGGCTGGACCGATTTCGATGAAATTTCGTATAGAGGTAGCTTGTACCGTGAATCAACATATAGGCTACTTTCTATCCAGAAAAAGATTATTGAGTCGCGAAACAAATACTAGTAATGTATAGTACGTGCCAACTAACTCGTTTTATAACTAAATGGCGGGAGTGTAGGGAATGTGTTTTACTTTGTTCCTATACCTGCGCGAAATTCTTTCATAATTAACTTCAGGCCGTCCGTGTTAGGTAATGTATATATTAGTTTCCTCACCTTCCCCCAAACGTGGCTTAGGTGGTGCGTCAGGCACGTCAGGTAAAGTCCTGCACTGTTCCACAGCTTCCTCGCCACGTCTGCGTGTGCGAGTCATAGCACTGACGCGGACTGTGTAGAACGTGTTAAGTGATAGGTAATGTATATGTTAGTTTCCTCACCTTCCCCCAAACGTGGCTTAGGTGGTGCGTCAGGCACGTCAGGTAAAGTCCTGCACTGTTCCACAGCTTCCTCGCCACGTCTGCGTGTGCGAGTCATAGCACTGACGCGGACTGTGTAGAACGTGTTAAGTGATAGGTAATGTATATGTTAGTTTCCTCACCTTCCTCCAACGTGGCTTAGGTGGTGCGTCAGGCATGTCAGGTAAAGTCCTGCACTGTTCCACAGCTTCCTCGTCACGTCTGCGTGTGCGAGTCATAGCACTGACGCGGACTGTGTAGAACGTGTTAAGTGATAGGTAATGTATATGTTAGTTTCCTCACCTTCCTCCAACGTGGCTTAGGTGGTGCGTCAGGCACGTCAGGTAAAGTCCTGCACTGTTCCACAGCTTCCTCGCCACGTCTGCGTGTGCGAGTCATAGCACTGACGCGGACTGTGTAGAATGTATTGGGTGATAGCTCGTTGACTCTGAAATTAAGGAAAAACATTTTGTTATGCTGATGGACTTTTATACAAACGTAACGTACCGTAGTGTCGGACGCCCCCCAGCTAGGTGGACCGACGACATCATAAAGGTCTCTGGATCGGACCATTATTTTCGGATCACGTAAAGAATAATAATGGGCTTGCGTGGAAATCATGCACAGCTGTGTAGCTTCTAGTGGCGAAGTGTCCATATAACTCGATTCCTACCGGCTTACCTTTGCAAAAACCGCTTAGCATTGTCTATTAATCAATTATAAATCAATGACGCAACATCCACTCAATACAAAATAATATAAGTAAAATAAAAAAGTATTCTCTTACGTAAATCGCAATAATAATACATAATTATAGTATTAGTAATTTTCTATATAATTATTAACGTACTCATAACGCCATCTAGTAATTAAAGGTTGTCAACTAACAATTTGTTATGGCTCAGTCAGAGAGTAAAGCGCGCATGCGCGGGGCGGCGGTAAGCCGGTAGCGAAATTAGGAATCCAGTACAACAGAATGTATGGAAATCGTACGGTCACGTGCAAAACGTTGACACTTTGTCTTCGTCGATCTAAGGTACCTTATAAGCCGGTGGCCACCGGCTTATTGACAAGGATAAAAGATACAACTACAACATTGCGAGAGCGAGAAAGCACTATTGCATTTGCAACCAGTGGACCGACCAATTGAAACGAAGTTTCATTTCACGTTACTTAATTTGCCATTGACATTCCTTTTTATTTTTATCAATTACCTATTTAAATCTAATAGAAATCAGATTTTCTTCTGAATTTTCAGCTTTTAATTAAATTTATTTGTTTTTATTTTATTTATTCTCTCCATCTTGACTTTGGCAGAATCATCGGTAAACGATAGGACCATTAGAAGAAAAAACAGAATTATTTATTTTCTGCAAATAGGTTATATTGAAATTCGCTTTCTTGTTTTTAAAGTAGTAAAAATTAGTATGTTTAATTATTTATGTTTGTGTATTAAATGTTGTGCATTGGTTGGCTTTATTTTTGTCGTAGTGCATTGGGTTGGGATCCTATGGAATATTTTTGTAAGTACTTGTTTGTATTATTTATCAGCAGATTTAATAGTTTGTTGTTTTATGGGACACGTTAATAGTGTTAGATAATTGTCTTCCCTATTATGTGTTGTGTGATAAAACATCATTCTCGAAATTAAATTATGAATATAAGAAACGCGCGCTGGTTGGATTTATTGGCGCACTTTGGGGCGCGCCGGCGTATTTACGAATCATTTTAATACAATTATCTCATTTCGATACGTATAAGTAAGTGGCTTACAGGCACTAACAGTATTATTGGCAGTATTCTCAGATTCTAAAATTAAGTATGTAGATTGATTTAGGATATAGCAATATAAACAATTAATCTATTTGATCAAAGAAATTTTCCAAACAGAGAAACATTTTCGTATTTGTTTTGTATAACTTTTCACATGAGTTCGGGACAACTAAAATCGAAACATTTTCTCACGAATACCTATGAACTACAGAATATAAAGTAGAACAAAAGTCCACGGAACTTCGGCTTGCCTTTTATAAAAATCCACCCTTCCCCACTGGTAGCTACCCTGACTACTTTATAAAACCTATCTTTTTGTGAGGATGAAAATTAATAAATTTCTTTCTTACTATTATTAAAATGTACAAATAAGTTATACAGTACAATAGTACCTGACAGTAGTAGGAACATTTTTGGTGAACTTGGACAATGGACCCCAAGTCGCCTCTTTGTCATTCCCATAACGGTCTTTGAATGTAGCCTTGCCTGTTATTTCCACCTGTAAAGAAAAATATTATTGCTAATCTGTACCATTTAGACAAGTATTTTCTTAAGAGTTAATTCCCATTCTGTGGATCATGTGTGAAGTCCATAAATAAATAAATAAATATTTCTAACACATTCACACAACGCCATCTAGTTCCAAATTGAGCAAAGCTTGTACTATGACTACTAGACAACGGATAAACATACTTAAATACTTTTTTGTTTTGTAAAAAAAAAACTTAGTAAAGAGATAATCGACACAGAGGTCATCCAATTTCATGATAATCATTTGTAGAACTTAGAAATAATTGTGTTACGTGGTATTTGAAACCCCGTTGATGTGCTGGTGGCTGACCAGCAAGTGGCAGACTTAGAAAGAAAGAAAGAAAAAAACATTTATTGGCCATAAAGCACACATATAACATAAAAATACATAGCAACAAAAAAAAACAAAGTCTAAATGGCCAATAGGACTCTGCCTCAGCTGTTATGCTGGTACGGCATAGTTTTATGTCGCACCAGCGCTGGTATTCTGGCAGAGCCCTACTTATATACTGCCTACGTGGTGCAGCGGATAATCACAATAGATTATCCAATATAATTAAACTAGCTGGAATAACATATTGTTGTGGCTCAGAATGTCAACTTCCCAAAATGTCCCATTCCCAGATTGTCCCCCATTCTTACGCTTAAACGTTATAAATAAAAAACAATATAATGCATATTTCGAGTGAACCACCCCTTTACTCCGATATGCAATAAATATAATATTTAACTTCATACTCACAGTATATCCTTTAATCTCAGCATTAGGATTGACGGGTGGGTTCCACGTCAAGTTCAGATAATCGACTCCACAGAACGGAGGGAACAGAACTGGCTTTCCCGGTATACCGTCCAGGGTAGCTGCTTCCATTTCTTCGGAGACAGGACCACATGTCTTTGTAAAGTCGGAACATGCTTGCACCTTGAATGAAGAATTAAGTTTTAATAATGTAGAAGATCAAAGTCTGATGATAGAGTAAGAATATTCAGTGTCGCTATCATGACATAAGCGCCGATCTAGTCTCCTACATCATGTAGGAGACTACTACATCATGTAGGAGACTACATGATGAAGGACGGTCGGGACTCGCCAATCTCCGATATGTAGTGTCCTAACAGCCTAAATGTGATTACATTAGACATGTAGTCTTCCTACATCATGTAGTATTCCTAGCTTAGATTACAAGGCGCAACTTAGCTCACCTAATAGATCACATAGACACGAATATAATTCATACCTATACACAGAGACGCAGACGTAAAAGCAGCCTGTCTGTAGTTAACTACCCATATCCTACTCAACTATCCGTGTAGTGACGGAGTAAGAATACAATATGTCACCACCCCATCTCATACCATGGGTGTCGTAGAAACCGACTAAGGGAATAACCGTAACTACTATCTTTACGAAATAAAAAGAAGGAAAACTTAAAATTAAACCCTATACCAATCCGTCTGGCCAGCATGGTATTAGTAGGCCAAGTAACCCTCCGTCACGGGAGGAGGCCCGTCCCTGCAGTGAGACATTAATGGGCTGTTATGATGATCCTACTCAACCACAACAAGAAACTTATTTTCATTGTTTGGTAGTTAAAACAAACTTAAGTAGTCACACAAGTATTGTCAGTTCACCTTCTGTTCATCAATCTTCTAAACGATAGTGCAAGAGCAAAGCAAGTAATTTAATTAATCGCAGCAATCTAAAAACTAACTTATTGTAAAATAACTTAAGACTTAAAATGATAGGTTACCTGAAAAACATAAGTGCTATGCGGCTGCAAGTTACCAAACATATACGGTAGATTCCTGCTATCCCTTGAATGACATGTCTTGAATGTGTTGTTCGTATCTCCCTTCTTCCTAGCCGTCAGCTCATAGTAATGTATCAAATCTGCAATATCTTCGGGCGGAGGGGCCCAACCAATAGTCACAGAAGTGGCCGAAAAACCATTGATAGATATATTCGGTACAAAAATCGGTTCCTTTGACAAAGTAGTGACATTTTTGGAAAAATCATTACTATCACCGTAAGAAGTTTTCACTTCTAACTTCAATTTATATGTTGTGTTACTTTTAAGTTCGTTTATAACGAAGGAAGTGTTATCTGTAGGTATATGCCCTCTTATGTACTGTCCAAGATCTTTCCCAACTTCGAAATACATGAGGTTGTATCTTAATATTGGTAGATTAAAGGAGTGTACCGTCCAGTTGAGATAGAGTTGTGTTGTATTAATTGGTATAACTTTATCGATTAGAACTTGAGGTGCAGCTAGTATTTTTAAATCTATATAACCAGTAAGGTTTTTCCCCGTGACTGTATCTTCTGTCTCACAAACGTATGTACCGTTGTCCCCTTTGTCGTTGATAGGAAGTATGTATGTGCTCTTCATTTGTTTCACGCTTATCAATGATGGTTTTGTATCTGTGTATAATTGTTGGTCTTTATCTGAGGTTTTGCCTTTCTTCCACCATGTTACTTCTCCAGGCTTGTATACTAGAAATAGAAATTAAGCATTAATGTTAACTATTTTTATATTTAAATGAGGACTAGTCTATGAGTGATACAATAACTCGCTAATTCAATTTTTGCAAAAGTATAATTAAATTTTTTTTTTTATTATAAATTATGTTTGGCCTACTCATTGTGGGCATGTACACACAGCAACACATCAAGTTAAACATTTTCAATTGAAATTGTGTCTTATTTCAAGGTATTAAGGTACATGAGTGTCTAGCTTGATTAGTTGCTGTGTGTACTTGAATAACCAGAAAATTAACAGAAACCAAAATATATCTATGATTGTAGGTATTAATAATAGTAAAACTAACCTTCAAAAATACACATCATGGTAACATTCCGATGATCCGTAATATTTTCAACGATAGGACTCTCAGTTGTACCAACGAGTCTACCAGCAAATGTCATATTCAACAGTTTGGTACTAGTGTCCATTTTGTCACCAAGTTTCCCCACACAGGTGTAATTACCGGCATCTTCTGACGTAACGTTGGATATTATGATAGTTGATATATTCGTCTTCTGTTTGTTGCCATCACGATCGATAGTTTTGAGAAATCCGGAAGATATTGTTATGTTTATCCTAGAAGAGAAACAAGATAATAAATGTTTTTATATATATATAAATGTATTTATTTATACATAAGATCTGGAATGGCAACCGCGTACCGGAAAGCGCAGGGTGGGGAGATCCCTCACACGGTGGAACGACGACCTAGTTAGGACGGCGGGAAGTCGATGTTTGAGGGAGGCACAATACTGCGCAGGGTGCAAATGTTTGGAGGAGGTCTATGTCCAGCAATGGACTGGATATGTAAATTGAAATAAACTAAGGCTTGTATTCACAGAACCTTACTTATACTCCAGCACTGTTGAAAATTAGTTTCGATACGAGTTTTGGTCTGTGTTTATTGGCTACATTCTTCACAGACCTCGGCAGTAAGCCTAGATAGATGACGTTTGATGTTTATGACGATGAGTTTGGTAGACATTTTCTTTTATAGAAGGCGGCCTGAGACTTAGCCGATTTACACATCGACAAGCACAGTAGCAAGTTAAGTTGATTTGAATAGATATCCATCCTATTTTTGGCGAGTTGAGAACGAAGTAGTTCCCCTCTCTCGTGTCTCGCCAACTTAACTCGCCAAAAAATAGGATGAAGGTCTATTTAAATCAACTTAATCAACAACTGACTACTTAACTCGCTACTGTACTTGCCGATGTGTAAATCGGGCTTAAGAGTATTACCAAAAAAAATTCTATTACTCACTTTTTATTAACTTCAAGGAGTTTTCCCTCGAGACGCCATTCGATCGTGACATTTTCTGGTACAACTTCACATACCAATTTAGATTTAGCACCTAAATCACCTTTGTATAGTGTTAAGTTGCTTATTAGTCTTGACGAGTCTTGAGCTGGAACAACGGTAAATATTTATAAGTTACGAGTAAATAGATGGGTCTCTTTAGCAAAAGGTCATCTCAGTTGGTGACCACTTAATTTACCTCCTCGCAATGGTATGAAAATATGTACGTAACAGTGTTTTTTAGGAAGAAGCCATCTTAGTTGGTTTCGCCTCTATGCCCGCTTAATCAGCCTCCAAGCAATAGTACGCAAAGATGTAGGCAAGTGTATTTAGCTGGAAAGGTACAGTAGCTATTGAGATTCAAAGCACTGGTATTATTGATGAGCGCACTGCAGAAACAATAAGAGCTTTATATTTTTAAAGCACTGACTTCTGTGTTTGAGTTACTTGATCGTCTTGTCAAACTGGAGATAGCCTAAATTGGGCTATAATAATGTAATAAACATAAAAACACGCTCAGCAACCGAGAATACACGCTTTTGTATCGGTGCTCTTCATACGCGCAAAAACGAGGAGAAGATGAGACTCTTCCGGCGAAAAACATAGCCTAAAACAAGCTGGTGGTAAACAGCCTAAATTGTTTTCATAGTCACATTTAGTGATTATATAGCTATATGACCCACTAACAAATAGATACATACATTATTATCTTTAAATTTCATTCAGTATCAACAATGAATGGATTCAAGCAAAGATAATTCAACTAAAAATACTAAATTATATCAGAATATCTCAGATAATATAGAATGATATAAACGTCCATTGATAAAGTTTTGTTATTGATGTGTTTGTAACTGATAAGATAACAATGATAAACACACAACATAAAAACAAACAAATGTTTTTATTTAAATCGAGATCTGGAATACTAATAGCCTTGATTCGTGTTTACTGTTATATAATACATACTTTGCACTTATACAATGCCATCTAGTCCTTAACTATGCCAAGCTTAAACAATGCATACTTTACAAAAAACAGTATATAAAACTAAATAACTAGAAAAGTAAATAACTAGTTATAAAAGGATCACAGATTTTCATTATTCACGCGAAACGCGTTTCCTTAATTATCTCGGAAACATACATTTGTGCTCTAGATCACTATGGTTCTGGTATTCCCAACTCATCACTAGCGATTAGCCCTGTGTCGTGAGAACCTTTACAAACATAGACAGGTCAGGTCAACAACACGTGGGTCAGACAAATAATTGCACTGTAGGAATTAGATTTGGGAGTTTGTAAATCAGATGCTAGGACCGTTATAGATTATCCGACAAGAAGTCTTTAAAAGGTTGCTGTGTTTTAAATAAAGTTAACTAAGGAAATAGTCACATAATATGCTGATGTAAAGGAAATACTAGGGTTCAGCTACTTTTGTAATAACCGTGTTCAGCGTGTTATGGTCGTTTCGTATGTAAAGCTTATTCTGTACTCTTGTTGCGACACTGACTTATGACATTTTTAGTGTTCAGCAGTTTTGGAATTTAAAATGTGTTCAGCGACTTTTGGGGCTGACTGTACATCATAATACTGTCAAAATGTATTATCTATACTAATATTATAAAGAGGTAAAGTTTGTGTATTTGTGTGTTAGTGACGTTGTAGGGAATAATCTCTGGATCTACTGAACGGATTTTTATTTTTTTTTCTGTGTTGAATAGTCCATTTATCGGGGAGTGTATATAGGCTATATTAGTATCACGCTATGACTAATAGGAGTGGAGCAGTAATGAAATATGATTAAAAAAGGGACGCGTTTTTTTCGCCGTCCACCGAAGTGGGCACGGGTCAGGTAGTCAGCAATATTTTTAGTGGAGTTGAAGATTTTTCAACCGCCATGAAATCTACTTTCAAAAAACATTAATAACAACGTAAAGTTTCATGTGTTCATGTACAAACTAAAAAAGCTAAATGTAGCTTTTGATGCGACGTATTCTTGTTAAGTTTATCATAATAATCACAAACGGTACAAGCCCACAAACATCCCACTATCCGCGCCATAATCGAGTTAGGAAGTCGATGCAATGCGTTTTTACTCGACTGACTCGAGTGCTTAAATGTAATCTGATAAGATGCTATAAGAATAATAGGCAATTTCACTATCAACATAGAATGCTCGCGAGCGGAGGATCACCTTACTGTTTTTATTTTTAGTTAGCTCCATGATAAGTCACTATAAGCATTATACGAAGGTAAAGTAAGTAATGGTAAGAAAATTCTAGACTAAGACTTTCTTGATTTTGCCTGAACAGTATAAAAATAGGCGATTAGCTACTTTTAAAATCCGATATAAAGGTCAACACGAATGCAGTTTGGGAATTTCAATCGATAGATACAAGACCTAATGTAAAAGGAGGCCTTTGGCTGAAATTATATTGTGTACATTTATTGCGTTATCAATTCATTTTATTGTATGTTTTTCTTGTGTGCAACAAAATAAAAAAAATTCTTTCTTTTTTTCAAATCATAGAAACAAAGAGCAGCGTATACATTTGCATGTCTATTTCAAAATGTAGATAATATATCTTTTCTAAAATGATGAACTGAAAAAGTCTTAACTCTTACACTATCGTGATTGATGATTATAAATATTACGTATAAACAGGAGAATAACTCCGTGTGGTGACGGAGTAAGAATACAATATGTCACCACCCAATCTCCTCCCATGGGTCTCGTAATAACCGACTAAAGGACTATCCGTGAATATTATCTTTACAAAATAAAAACGACCTCGGTGGCGCGCCGGTAAAGCCAGCGGCTGCCGCGCATGAGGTTGTGGGTTCGATCCCCACGCAGGACAATAATTTGTGAGATCCACAAATTATTGTCCTGAGTCTGGGTGTTATATGTGTCCGTTAATTGATGTTTGTAAAAGTCCCCGCGACACAGGGCATGATCCCTAGTGCGGGAGTTGGCTTTTTAAAAAAAAAAAAAAAAAAAGAAGGAAAACTTGAAATTAAACCCTATACCAATACGTCTGCCCAGCGTGGTATTAGTAGGCCAAGTATCCATTCGTCACGGGAAGAGGCCAGTCCCTGCAGTGGGACATTAATGGGCTGTTATGCTGAGGAGATTAATGTACGATTTCCACCAAACGGATGACGGCGAAGCGCGTCGGAGAGCATTTCACAATGTGCTAAAGGAAACCGAATCATCAGTATACTTTTCTATTGCTTGACGTTTCGGCACAGGTTACATCAGCCGTGGTCTAAAACTGACTGAGAGCTTGATACCGTCCGTCTCAAGTTTACATGTATTATAGTCTAAAGTCTGATTAACATCAATCAGCAACTTGCGTATAACAAACTTCTGTACTCATTTGTTTGTGTACAACAAAAAGTACGAGATCAACAGGTCGTTCTGTTATCGATAAGCGCTATGCTTAACCATAATTTTCTACACATTTCCGGTTGTTATACATAACATTTGTAAACAAGTACGTTTGGCACCAGTCGTGATTTTTTTTTTAAGTTGGTAAGTCCAAACTGCTACAAAAAGTTATGACCTACAAAAGCTGTAATATTAAAGTCTCCCCTAAAAAGAGGTTGGAAATTTGAAAAAAAAATTTTGATTGAATTAACCTTTTTTAAGTACATAAAATATGTAATCAATTTCTAGACTAAAGCCCGATTTACACATCGACAAGTACAGTAGCGAGTTAAGTAGTAAGTTGTTGATTAAGTTGAAATAGATCTCCATCCTATTTTTTGGCGAGCTAAGTACGAAGTAGTCCCCTCTCTCGCGTCTCACCAACTTAACTCGCCAAAAAATAGGATGGAGATCTATTTAAATTAACTTATACAAAAACTTACTACTTAACTCGCTACTGTACTTGTCGATGTGTAAATCGGCCATAACGGCTCTTTCAATTTAGCCGTCTCGTGCCCTACGGCAGCCTTTTTGAACGGCAAAAGCAACGTTCGTTTGTTTTCATACAAATCTTGCCGTACGGCTGCCGATTCGTGCCGTACGCCAGTATTTATAGTGTCGAGCGTTCGCCGCACGGCGAGATTTGTATGAAAACAAACGAACGTGAGTTTGCCGTTCGAAAAACGCACGGCAGCCGTACGGCACGAAACGGCTAAATTGAAAGGACTAGAACTACTACATAACAGAGGTTGTCTTAAAGATGGGAAACTTGATATTGAACCCTGTATCACTCCACCTCACCAGTAAATCATTAGTAGAATAACTTAACCAGTGTCCCTAAAGAATACCCTTCCCGGATAATGAAAGGTTGTGGCCTCTTAGGGTTGATAAAAATCTAATGGACTTCAAAATACATAAATAACAATATAAATACATCCTTAAAATTAATAAATTACATAAAAGCTTTGTATTGTTTAACATGATATATAAATAAACATTTATGAGTGTTATTTATTTATTTCAAAACATCATCATTGCATTAATTTTCCTGGATGTTGTTTCCTTGTTATCATCTAAAAACAGACATTGTTAAAAGTATAACATTGTCATTCTCATTTTCTAATATGTCTCTTTGGTACTATAGATATCACATTATCATCTGAGTCTTAGGTCCATGTCATTTCTCTATATCTATCTCGCTTGCACTTATGGGTCTTCTATTCTTATATTATATCTTCTATCTCTTTTTGGAGTACTCAGATGATAATGTGCATACTATAACTAATATTGCTGCGCAGATGTCATCTTTGGAAGTATATAGTGGGGGGAGTGGGTGTGGGTTATTAGTTCCTGTACATACATGAACATCTCTAAGGGCAAACTTCTAGCAGGCCAAGTAAGAATGCACAAACAAAAGTCAGCCTGATGACTGACACAAAATGTCAAGACTCTTTTTCATTCAGTGAATGTAATAAAATATTTTAAATGCAAAAAGGATAATTACGAGCATAGTATAACTCAGAAGTAAACTTCATCATAACAGCCCATTAATGTCCCACTGCAGGCCTCCTCCCATGACGGAGGGATACTTGGCCTACTAATACTACGCTGGCCAGATGGATTGGTATAGGGTTTAATTTCAAGTTTTCCTTTTTATTTCCTATAGATACATGGGTAATGGGCTGGGTTATACTCTTGTTCCTAATGACTTTGTTCAGACAGTCAGCCCTTGTCGAAAATTAAAATAGTTTATTGTAAACTGACTCAGTTAATCCTTAACTATTTTAACCCCCGGTTTCTGAATATTTGATCAAGTAAAAATCAACTAATCAAGTGTTGAAACTCTTGTCAACTATCATTTTCAGGAACTAAAATTTGACACTTGACTAGTTGATTTTTACTTGATCAGTCATTCGGAAACCGGGGGTAAGTCAGTTGATTAGGCTGATCAAACATGTTAATTTCAAGTCCATGTAACACCCTGCAACGCAGATCGTGTTCCCTAGTACGGAAGTTGTCATTTAATAAAATAAATTATTCTCAGGCCTTAAAAGGAGAGAAATAATTTTAGTGTAAATACAACTAATTATATTACAAGGATTATACTCTCTAAAATATTGCCTAATATATTGCCCTATGACATATGAACAAAAGAATTTAACTATGACATATTTAGAGTACTTAATGAAAATTATTAAAATACTTTGGATTTTTAGAAACAATAGATTTATGGGAACAAAGGAGATAACTGTTAATTTATTAAATTACAATTAAATATGAAACATCATAAAGATATTTATCACATAAGTATTTACTAATGCTTATTGCTTATTTATTTATGCTTATTTCTTCTGTCATCTCTGCCTACCCCGGACATGATAAGTTGTGAGTTTATGTATGTATGTATAGTAATTCCTTTGCCAATTTCTTTACTTGGTTTTTTATTATTCTTAGTTAAAAGTTTACTATCAAATCTAGGGGCTAATTGTAAATTTATAAGAACTCAAATAATTTCTGACACAAGTGAGAAGTATACTACAAAAATATAGACAAACATAACATGTTGTAGTAAAAAAATTATTTAAGGTGCCTTAGGAATGTAGTATGATAAGTTTCTGATAAACACACTGGTACCCTTCTTTCTTGATGGCTACTTATTGTATTCTAGCTAATTTTATAAAAAAAAAAAGTTAGTAATTATTATAGGATTCATTCATAACATTTATGCAGTATTACAAAAATAACAAACTTATCAGCTCCTTACACATCTTGTATTATCAACAAACTCATTACCATACTCGTTTAAATGAATGGGCTCATTGTAAACATGATTACTAACAGTCAAATATTAAAACTACATCCATTACTATGATAAGTAGCATCCGCTAACAGCATATTTTAAGGAAACACATCAACTGAAAAAAATGCGCGTATAGCGACAAAAAAATATTGTGATCTACATGTTTCAATACGTTGATAAATGAATGAGTAATGTTTACATACAACTTCAACATTAAAAACTAACTAAATTTGTTTGTTACTTACCTAAAATTGGATGCCATAATCCCAAATACATAAAATATAGAACAAGTGCAGCGGGATACTTCCCGACAGAGCAATCCATTGTCATGGCGGAAGCACCTGAATTTTACATACACTACGCGCAATAACGCGATATGAAAGTCATCGCACGAATGCTAAACCATTTTTAATTATATTAAACAACAAAAGCACTGAATATTTCTTCAATTATCACACAAAATTACAAAGCGGCTGACACCCAAAGCCGAACAAACAATTCTAGATCCACAGAACACTCTTGATCTTACCCGAATGTTACCAGCGACAATAAGATCATAACATAGTATCTTTTTTATTTTATTTCGCTTTTCGTAACAAAAATACCCAAACAGATTAGGGTTTTTTCAATTTTACACTTTATTAATATGTGTACATGTTATGTAACCGAAGAGTCCTATAATATGACTTTTAAATCATTATAAATTTTAATCTAATTCTTTATTTAAAATGGCAACACTTTTTTAACTAAAATCTCGTTCTCTATTGTCTTCATGTATTGCAAGTATAAAATAAAATGTTTTCTCAGTAGTATTGTACATTTACTGCCTTCATTTAACCCCAAAGATTTGTATTGAGCGGAAATCAAACCCGAGACCTCTGCGTAACAGCCATGTAATATAAATATAAATAAATAATCCTCACACATTCGCACATCGCCATCTAGTCCGAAACTAAGCAAAGCTTGTACTATGAGTACTAGACAACGGATAAACATACCTACTTAAATACTTTTTTTTTAAATACATACATATTATACACAGAAAACACTCAGGCCAATCAATCATGTTCATGCACACAAAGATTTGCAGTGAGCGGGAATCGAGCCCGAGACCTCTGCGTAGCATCCACGTAATACTATACCGACTGCACCACAGAGGTCGTCAAAATATTATTGTTTTGTTTATAAGGAAATGTACGCTGTTATGTTCAGGATGAAGTGCCTCTCTACATTTACAAAATATTTGAAAGCCAAGAAGTAGGTAGGTGCTGATAGACAATTATGAAAACAGCAAAGCGAGATACACATATGTTTATATTAAGGCGAAGTTAACTTATAAAGGAGAATAATACACTTTTTGTGAGGTGAGTGCAACCCCCGTGGTTTCTCATGTATGCGGACGAAATCGCACTGGCGGATGCGGACAGAAGGAGACTGGTGAGACGAGCAAGTGTATGGAAGGAGACGCTTGAGAACGGCGATTTGTTCTTTTTACTGTTATAATATCGTTACCTTAAAACTTAAATTAGAAAGTCGTAAATCGATAATTATGTTCACGAAACGGTGTGCATAAAAGTCATGTATAGTAAGTATAGTTATATCATCAGGTGAGCTTTCTAAGCTTAACAAATTAAGCGTATTCAGATTAATTAAATAAGCAAATTATGGCAAGGGTACGATTTGCCTTCTTGAGTGAGGTAACATTATTTGTTTATTGACATGACGAATGACAGACGGCGGGGTCTTGTTCGATGGCAGCTTGATTGATACAATTTAGGCGAATTAAATGACTCGCTAACGTGATTATTTCCGCTCTTATCCGTTAAAGAAGTGAAAATGTGTTTTATAAATACTGTTTAAGTTATATTCCGCGCGTGACTTGCGTGCCGTTGTTTTAGTAAGATGTATGTTCATTACACGTTAGGAGCCATTTTTATTGTATTTATTTTGTGCGTTCATTGTGATATTGTAGTCAACGACAACGAAATCAAGGACATTGACGGTGAGTCTGTTGTTATATTTGTTATTATTACACAAAAAAGTATTGTTTCTTTCATTTTGAGGCTTTACTTCATCACGCCTATCGCCGTCAAACCGCTAGTAATTGCATAGTGTCGCCTCGTACTGAATCATTTCGGATGAGATAATTATCGTTCAAACAATCTTTACAAGGCCCATTGTGGATCACGTAAACTATCTTTTGAGTAATAGAGTAATCACTTGAGTAGTAAAGCACTCTTTTAAATTTTTGCAATATTATTTTATGCAAGGATTCATAGTCAGTATGTGTCAGTGCCATTGTTCCCATGTTCAGTGCTTTGGTATGCTGAAGCTCAAAATTTTCCAAAAATGCCTAAATACTGATAAGTGCTCATGTCACCTTACAAAAAAGACTTAATTTTGGTCTCATTGTTTTAACAGATTATTTTTTATTATGATGTATTTAACTATTAAAAATATACAAACAATATTCACACAGTATTATGCTTTGATGTTTTTAAACCATTAAATTATTAAATCTCTTATTGTTGATTTGATTTGATTGTATTTGATTTGATTTGTTGCCTTAAATAACTTCAATGTTGTTTTATTGTGTTATTCGATGATAGTTTACTGGATTATTTGTTATAAAGTAAAGTAATTTTTAATATAAAGTTATTGTTTACTTTTCTGAACAGCTGCTGTTAATTTAATTAGATAGTGTTAGCATTCATCATCCCAATGCAATAGGCAAACTGGACCTAACCCTCTTTCCCTGATCATGATCCCTAGTGTGGGAAGAATAAAAACTTCCATAGGTCTTTGTCTAGGGCCACCTACTATTATAATTTGAAAATAATTTAATTATAATACCACTAAAGAATCATGTGTTATTGTATTACATAAAATAAATCATATCGTATCGTTTCAGCCCTTATCATCCCACTGCTGGGCAAAGGCCCTTTGATTTCCACAGCTGTCAGTCCTTGGCCAATGAAGGCCTGTGTTTTTGTGCCCTATCTATCTCGCCACCTTACGTGGTCTGCCGCAACGCCGATTTGATAAATCTGGCATAAATGACTGATAAATATGAATCCAGTTCTGCCTATTTTCAGTTTATTTGACTCTGAAACAGTAAATAGTGCATTAAAAGGCAAACATTTTCATCATAATAAAAATATGTACTATTATCTCATTTATGGAAAAAAAAGACCTGCTTTTAGTATCAAACCTGTCTAAGTATTGTTTTAGGGCTTATACCTTTTAAAACTAGGTAGTTATAAAAGGTATAGGTAGGTACAGTCGGGGTATTTGCCGCTCGACCACCCTTAGGCGAGAATCGCTTGGCACGCGGCGCATGCGATACGTGGCACGCTCACGTATCGCATGCGCCGCGTGCCAAAAAACGCAAATTTGTGACCTTTGACCTCGAATAAAAAAAAACGCACAAGCGGGATCGATGGGGACTTTTGACATATCATTTGTAATGACGTATTCAAGGCCTGCACAAAAATCCAGCTTGTTGGGAATTAATGCAAACTGGATATCTATTTTGACTGGACTATTATCTTGGAGTCAGTATGAGAGAACACATGAACATATATTTAGAAGTTAATTTATTTGATTAGATTTTAATTTTTCTTTTTGTTACCTTGTCTTCTTAGAACTAAGTTCATAGCAATCAATAAAATTATTTAAAATGTTATAATATTAAAACCATAAACCAACATGGACTGCCGCTACCGGGTAAAAATACCACACTAACATTAATAAATAAAAAATGGTTGTTATTTTTTAGATATTTAAATAAAACCAATTTATATGTTATTATTTGTTATATTTTTAATTAAACAAGACAGGCCTCCCGCCGAGTTAATAATATTACTTCATTCCTCTACCATAACAGATCATTCCTTTCATACAAAACATTAGGCATGTACAGGTACATAATATATTATGAAATAAATCATAACTTTAAAAATGAAAATTGGTGTACTTATTCATTATAAAGTTATGTAGGCGTGTATGTATATAAAGTGAGTAGGTGCTTTTATATCAATACACAGGGGTGTTGGGTGATATTTTTCAGTATTGGAGAATAGCGCCTACATGCTGTGCTTGCTTTATAAATCCGTATATATGTATAATAATATCTAAATACGTATTGTGATTACGATTTTTTTTAATAGTACAGCAAAATCCGAAAAGAAGAAAGAAAATGGAAAAATTTGGTACTCGAGGCGGAACTCGAAACCGCGTCTTTGGACTATACGCGTCCAGCGCCATGACTATCTCGCCATGTCTCGACTACCAAATTTTCAACCATTGTTTTATGCGGCGCCAAAGTTGTAACTTAAAACTCAACTGTACAACGCCATCTAGGCGCGACATCCGTAATTTAAATACTTTTCGGATTTTTCTAGTTACACCTAAGCTAATATAAATTTTTACCTTGTAGTAGAGCAAAACTAAGGAAAATCGAAGATGAACACTATCTTTATTATAATTATTCTTTGAAGACAACTCACGCCCTATTATTTGAGCCCTATGTCGCGGGGACTTTTACGTTTGTAAAATTATCGGTAAAAAAAAATCAAATCAAGATAAATTCTAATTTACCATACCACTACCATACCATATTCCCCTTTTAGTACAGTCAAATAAGGCTTAAATAGGGGCAAACCTCGGAACGGAAGCGAATAAGCTGTAAATTCGTATAATCCTTTGTTTTGATGTTCTGATGACTGGTGAAAAAGTCTCATATGATCACGTGTCTGCGTCATAAGTTATTCAAGGTCAAAGGTCACGAAAGTTAGTTTTTTCCCATTATCTCGTTTTCTATGGGCAATACGCATTTAACGTCATTATAAATATTGTAGATCATAAAATTGTCTACAAAAAATATCTGAACACTTTTCTCCTAAAAAGCATCGCTTTCGAGATATCGTGACTTTAGAGCGCAGGAAAGTCGTATTTTCGACTATATGCACACACTAGCTTTTTCCCGTGATTTCGCTCGCGTTTATAAATATTATGAAAAATAAGGATTATTTCAATACATAGTAGCATATGCATGCTTGGTCTCAGCCTAATCGGTATGTCAGTCAGCTTTGAGTTTTATATAAATAGAAGATTTCCGCACCACCTCTGAGGTAGATAAGGCCAATCTTGCACCAACATTAAATCAAACACAACAGTACATTGAATCAGGCTCAAAAAAAGCTCGGCGGTTTTTATTAACGTGGTTTCTCCAGTAGGAATACTCCTACCACATAGTGATCTATCAACGCACAGCCCAAACCACTGGACAGATCTAGCTGAATTTTGGCATGCAGGTAGATGATATAACGTAGGCACCCGCTAAGAAAGGATTTTGATAAATTCTACCCCTAAAGGGATAAGATAGGGGATGGAAGTTTGTATGTAACCTTGTCAATTTCAAACCGATTAGGCTGAGACCAAGCATGCATATGCTACTATATATTGAAATAATCCTTATTTTTCATAATATTTATAAAATCACGGGAAAAAGCTAGTGTGTGCATATAGTCGAAAATACGACTTTCCTGCGCTCTAAAGTCACGATATCTCGAAAGCGATGCTTTTTAGGAGAAAAGTGTTCAGATATTTTTTGTAGACAATTTTATGATCTACAATATTTATAATGACGTTAAATGCGTATTTCCCATAGAAAACGAGATAATGGGAAAAAACTGATTTTCGTGACCTTTGACCTTGAATAACTTATGACGCAGACACGTGATCATATGAGACTTTTCTACCAGTCATTAGTACACCAAAACAAAGGTTTATGCAAATTTACAGCTTATTCGCTTCCATTCCGAGGTTGAATGCTTATTTTACTGGAGTATTTACTTCTCACGAAGGCGAAGTATGAGTACAAGTTGCTGCGAGGATTTTTAAAACCTAGCGTCGATCTTTATTAATTAGTGAATCATACTAATAATAGGCTGTTACCATGAACGCCGCTCCAACACTTTGACGACCTCTGTGGCGTAGTGTTTACTATATAACATGACTGCTATGCAGAGGTCTCGGGTTCGATTCCCGCTCAATGCGAATATTTGTGTGCATATAAACATGACTGTTTGCATTGGTCTGGGTGTTTTCTATGTATGTATAATATGTAAGAATTTACAAAAAAAAAATAGAATTTAAGTATGTTTATCCGTTGTCTAGTACTCATAGTACAAGCTCTGCTTAGTTTGGGACTAGATGGCGTTGTGGGAAAGTGTGAGGTTAAAAATAAACAAAAAAAACACGTAACTGTCTGGAGAAGTTGTAGACGTCATGTTGTGTGCTTTTCTTATCACTGCTTCCTGATAAATGGTAGTTTAATTTAAGAACAATAAAACCGTTGTTTCTTCTAGTTCATGTTGTTCTAAGTGTTAACGATTTATGTTTATTGACACATCCGTGAACTTTACAGAGTATCAATACTTTGTAATAATATCTATTGAGAATTGTTCTCCCAGCAGCCGGGCTTGAAGGAAGACTAACTTTTATAGAAACATTGTAACTAGTACCCTAGTATCGCCCTCATCATAACAGCCCATTAATGTCCCACTGCAGGGACGGGCCTCCTCCCGTGACGGAGGGATACTTGGCCTACTAATAGAGACGGATTGGTATAGGGTTTAATTTCAAGCTTTTTTCTTTTTATTTCGTAAATATAATATTCACTTAATAAAAATCGACTACGGGACGGATAGTCCCACCCATGGGATGAGATCGAATGGAATCGCAAGACACTTATATTTATGTGATCCAGAAACGATTGCCTAAAGTTTGCACGACCTCTTTGTGTCCGTTAATATCGAGCTATGCAGTGGTGACGGAGTAAGAATACAATATGTCACCACCCCATCTCATCCCATGGGTGTCGTAAAAACCGACTAAGGGACTATTCGTGAATATTATCTTTACGAAATAAAAAGAAGGAAAACTTGAAATTAAACTCTATACCAATCCTTCTGGCCAGCGTGGTATTAGTAGGCCAAGTATCCCTCCGTCACGGGAGGAGGCCCGTCCCTGCAGTGGGACATTAATGGGCTGTATGATATATAGTTACCGAAAGCTTCGACCATTCAAGCTGGTTATACCGACAGTTTATACATAGACGGCCTTATTACAAAATACGGTCTAACTATAAACCACGTTTTATTACGTCACAAAACCACTGTTTTTGAAATTTGTTATTGCAAAATCCGTCTTAATGCTAAAATGTTAAAACTGATTTTGTATTAACAAATTTATGATTTAGTATTTGTTAATACAAAATCAGTTTTAACACTTTAGCGTTAAGACTGATTTTGCAATAACAAATTTCAAAAACAGTGGTTTTGTGACGTAATAAATCGTGGTTTAAATTTAGACCGTATTTTGTAATAAGGCCGTTAGTGTACAGTTATAATGATAGCTTATTGCTTTCGTTTCTCTCGTCCAGTTAATGCAGTAGATATGATTCATCTAACAGTGTAGATAGTTTACCGCTTTCGATATACGATGGTGTCTTTTAAAATGTTTCCATTCTTGTTTAATGTCTACACGTTTTTAAGTTATCAGCTTTTTTTGTCAAAACATAAATATGTTGTAAATGGGAATTGGTTTTACGTCGCCAGTAATTATTTGTTTATTGGGTGTACATTTGTCATTAAGTGTTAAAGTTACTTCCTGCCATAAGACCATGGTATATATACTATTGTACTTGGGGTCTAGAGACAATCTTTTGAAGTTAGTAAGTAACCCATAAGACTTCCTTCGTAGCGACCACTCGAGCCAAAAGTGCCGCAAACTGTCTGCAATTGGATATCGTATTTAGTGATCAGCCTGTGTACAGCCATAGAGCACAAGTGTAGTCAGTTCAGCAAACAAAAATAATCGTTTTTTTTTTCGTATTTTACATCCATATTGGAAGCATTAAATGATTTCCTAAATTACTTATCTGTAACCCCAATTCCCAATTAAGATCTGTTACCATTACCCTGCTGGACTGTATTAGCACTTCACGTTTCATAAAGAAATATTGCGGTGGCTTAAAATACATAAAGCTAGTCTGAACGAGGCTAGCGTGAAATGTATTTTTAAGAAAAAAGTTACACAAGGCTGTAAACATTCATGTATTCTTAAAGGAAATTACCTGAAGCGCTCTAATCCCGCTCGACGAAAGAAAAGGTAACGAAATTACATCTTGTATTTCTAAGTATTTCAGAACGTTTACATTATGAATTTCTTTATAAAATCTAAGTACCTACCTATGTTTGTTGGAATGATACTACTATAGGCCGACTGTTTAACTCAGACCCCGCCTGCGGTAATATAGGTGCGCGGGGGGCGAGGACAAAGGAGAGAGCTATCTCTTGATTTTTTGCCAAAACGGCGCCATCTCAGATACTGTGACCCGAACTACATTACATCACAACACACCTCTAATTTTTAGCTAGCTTATTTTTATGAAATAAAAAGAAGGAAAAATTAAAATTATACCCTAAAGCAATCGAAATACCTGAAGAGGTTGTTTTATTTTTCTGGTCAGGCTTTAAATTGTGTAATAATTTAGATTGCATAATTTTTTCTAAGAAAGTACTAGTTTTAGAGCCAAGATGACGCCACCATCTTTGACATTTGTAAATTGTATAGAAGACGGACTAGCATACTGCACTAGTGTCATACTGACATACTGACTAAGTGTCCGTTATGGTAGCGTGTAAAAATAAAAAAAGCTCTTATTATTGTTCTTATTATCTGTAAATATTTTCTAAGATTGATTCTTACAAATTAATATGTTTAAATCATACCTGTTTTAATGTAAACTGTGATTATTGTAATGTGATTATACTGTGATTTAATATATATAATTAATGATTGTACAATTGTTATTATTTGTAAATATTTTCTAAGACTTTAGTTATAATTATATTTATAGTTTAAATCAGCCATTCGTATAATAACAAATATATTTATTAAAGACAAAGATGTATTGCAAAACTGTGTATATCAGGTGTTAGTGTATGAATACATTATTCTCAACAGTCTATCCACATCGGATATGCAAATTATAGCAATATAATATCTTAAAACTACACAAATTAAACAAAAACTTATTTAAGTAACTAAATGAAATGTTATTTTTTTCAAAACATTCTTATTCAAAATATTTGTAGATTCTTTAAAAAATAATCAAATTATTACAAATTATGTAATATTATTGTTATTTTTGGAGTCGGTGCCAGCCAACGAAATACGATAATACATAAGCTAATGGAATGGCGGCCATGAATTACAGATTATATTATTATATGACTTCGACATTAACCCCCTTACTTATAAAAATCTCTAAAATTTAATCACTGTTTAGCGAGTTTTTTGTTAGCAAAACCAACCTTAAGCCAAACAAAACCGTAAAAATTTAAGCTTATCAATTGACTAAAATTTAAGTTGCGTTTATGAGTCCGGGGTTTGACATAAAGTTGTTGATTGTTTATGGATTGGTTTAAAAATTAAACAAATATTAAATAACTATTTTTATCATATTTAAATAAATATATTTTAAAATACCTGTGTCACGTTCAAACGTTTTAATATACCTATTTAGTAACTGATTAAAGCTTTCCATAACTTATGGGCGTTTATGGGGCTAACCAGCACCGTCAATTGAAAAAAATCGTAATTCGTGAATAGGATCAATAATGCAAAATGTTGTCTACAAAGTCGTTAGAAAAGGCAATAGAGTTTTGTCTAACACATTCTGATCACTTTAAATAGTTTTTAATTTGATAAATATTTTATTTAAAACAAACATGGCCGTTTCATTTTCGCATGAGAATTTTAAGTAATTGTCTTCATATTCATATTCTTTATTCAATAACAATTTTTACTTTTCACTACAATTGCTTACATGCACAAAAATACATACAATTAAAAACATATAACATACAATTAACAAGATACAATTAAAATTAAAAACATACACAATTTCTGTCAATTTTATCAAGTCAAATTATTTAGTTGATCAATAACTAGTGTATTTTATACATTATATATTTTATTATACATTATATTTATAATTTATTATTCTATATAATCTTTATAAATTCAACATAATATTGGGAGTGTCATATTATCTAATTTATGCATGTAAATCTTCAATAGAGTAAAAACAACTTTCTAGTAGAAATATTTTTAATTTAGATTTAAACTCATGTTTGTATACAGCAATTTTAATGTCAATAGGCAGTTTATTAAATAGTTTGATTGAGTTGTAATGCCAGCTATGTTTAGTTACATTTAGTTTTGGGATAATGCTGCTCTGAAAGTCTTTCCTACGCGTATTTTCCTTTTTTTGTTTGTCTTCCGCAGTTTCGAACAAGTGTATATTTCTCGCAAAATTAATTAGTGTTATGAAAATGTATAAACTTGGTACTGTCAGTATTTTAAGTTTTTTAAAAAATGGTTTGCAAGACACATCTTGCTTTATGCCAACCATGGTTCTAATTGCTCTTTTTTGTAAAATGAATGCTTTTTGAACATTATATTGATAGCTACCCCCCCAGAACAGTATGCTGTACCTTAGTTTTGACTCTATTAAAGCAAAATATACTATTTTTAGATGTTGTAAGCTGACTTCATTGCGGAGACTCCTAATAACATAACAAGCTGAGCTTATACTATTTTCTAGGTGGGTAAGTTCATGTTTCCAGTTTAGCAGCTCGTCTAAGTGTACTCCAAGAAACTTAACTGTCTCTACACCAACTACTTTCTCTCCATTTACAGCACAGTTTAGCTTGTCCGTGTTTTTAGCGGTTGATCTGAATAACACTACATTGGTTTTTGTCGGATTCATTTTCAAAGAGTTAATTGTGAACCAATTTTGGAAAATTTCTAATGCATCATTTATTTTGGAGTTAAGACTACTTGTGTTTTCTGCTGAAATGATGGCATTTGTGTCATCGGCAAACATGACTAACTGAGTGTCTTTTGTTAAAATCTTTTCAGTATAGGGTAACAGATCATTTATAAATATGATGAAAAACGTCGGACCAAGTACTGAGCCTTGTGGAACTCCAGTGTTTATGTCAACCAGTCTAGATTTGATCGGTTCTTCAATGAGTATGCCCCTGTCACTACATAATTTCTCAACTTTAATTTCTACAAACATTTTCCGGTTTTCTAGGTATGATTTAAGCAAATCTAATTCCCTACCTCTGATACCGTAGTGTTCTAGTTTTTTTTTGATTCGTAGTACTTATTTCTCATCTTAGTCTTTAGTCAGTGTATAACACGACATCATATTTCTTTAAATTTATAGTCAGGAATAAAATATAGAATATAACTATCGTGGCTGTCACATTACTCCAAAAATAACAATAATATTACATTATTTGATTATATTTTAAAGAATCTTCAAATAAATATATTTGTAGACTCTTCAAGAAATATCCTTAACAATACTTTTTACAATAATTAAAAGAACCTATTCTTTAGATTATAATTAAGTAAAAAGAATGTCTGATTTAATGTTGTAAAACCAAAATACAACTAATTATTTTTTACTTTTTAGTGCAATTTTTGTCTTTGAAATCGGTTTTTTTTTATTGTAAAAACTTATTTTATTTGGCATAGTAAACAACTCGATATAGCTCTTGTGTACGCTACCATAACGGACACCGCTACCCCGCTCCCTCGTCCCTTTCATACCGCAGGCGGGGACTGAGATAAGCGGTCGGTCTATAGGAAATATGATGGAAAAATAACTTTTCGCCTACATGAAATTAAAGAAACATTTTGTTTGTAGCTGATAAATTTAAAATCATCCTATCAAAGATCGTCTTAGATGGACAATAGTCCCTATGGAACGTGAGGTGCTAAAACAGTCAAGGAATAATGGTAATGTACCTTAATTGGCCTTTACAGATAAGTAATTTAGGAAATCATTATCTTAACCCAAGGCTTTAAGTTCAAACTGATTCCTGTTTTCAAATCCTTGAAAAAGGTGGTCGTAGAAAAGGTCGATCCAATTTTTTCTACTTCCATAACTTTTGTACAGGATCGTGGGTGTATAATTGATTTTTCTAAAAATATACGTTTAGCTACATGGTTCTACCTGACAGTTTCTATTTTAGCTAATTATTGTCATTGAATATTATTTTCGGTAAAGCCGAAATAGCATGGTATTTTAGTTAAAGCCGAAACTAGGTATGGGATAATCACAGATATCACTTTTATTTACATTTCTGTGGGGATAATCTCTGGTTTTAGAGAAGACCTTTTAATTAGAAAGTTATAATGAATTCTTAAAGTCTTCGCAGTCTGCTTCGAGGACGATAGCGATCTTTAGGTCACTTTAGCCTATCTGTTCAAAAGCATCATAGGTACATGAATGACCTTCCCTTTTTAGTTTCTATTTTGTAACCTAAGTCGTCGGTAATAAATCTTATACAATGTAGTACATATTTATACGTAGTAAGTACCTATATATCATTTTTTTTAAATGCTTTATTTCATAAAATTTATCACAAATTGTTTGAAATCGTCGTTTACAATTTACTTAAAATTGAAGCTACAGTTAAAATTATAGATCGACACAGACAAACGCCACAGCACTAAAAAAACCGCGTTGTATTGTCCAATGTAAATTAGAGGAGAAAAATAAGACCGATCTACTACTCAAATCTACTTGTCCACTCATCTTAAAAAGTGCTCCTTTTGCGAAGTGCACCAATTGAGAAGTGCACCAGTTGCGAAGTGCACCAGTTGAGAAGTGAACCAATTGCGAAGTGCACCATTTGAGCATGGTGTACAAGTTGCGAAGTGCACCAACTGCGTCTAACCCGTCTGTCTGTGTTGATCCATAAATTCCAGTTTCCAAATGCATAGAGCCAATAAGAAGAAACCTGGCAAAGAAACTCTAAATATACATTGTTCTATTTCTAAAGACAATCTTCTAACTACACGAAAAAGATTTCGTGTAGTTAGAAGAGTTCCCAGGTAGATAGTAGATACTACTCGTGTATAAAGTTTATTAATATATGATTATTATAATCATATACCACCCACGCCACGGGATTATAGGGCGGTGCTAGATTATATTTAGAATCAAGAAATTGTACGTAACTACTCTAAATCTAGGTGTGTTAAGATTAGTATGACGATCTCTTTGGCGTAGTAGTTACAGTAAAGGTTGTTTTTTTTTATGACAGGAATGCTACCATTCGTCTGGGTGTTTTCTATGCATGTTTAATATGCAAGTATTGGCTTTTCGATTAAATGGCCCATCGACCAAATGATGATTGGCGTCGTAGAAATGGCTTTCGCAAGAATGTCTTTCGAAGATCAGTACGTTACCCGACACAGAAGACGAATCATGCAGAAGCTATGCCCATGATACGCCTGGCTAACATAGTATTAATTGTCCAAGTTTCTTCCCAAACTAGAAGAGGCATAATAAACTACTGCTGTAACAGTGTAAACAAATGTTGGCAACTCTTAATAATAAATAAATAATTATCGGTCTAGTTAGTATATTAATTATATGTATAGATCATAAACGGCAATTCTCGGTAATGGGTAATTACTACTTCGAATGGCATTAAAAAAGTACTGTAACAGGGTGATAGGGAGGCATCAAGTCTACACCTTTGTGTGGGCTGAACTCTTCTTTGTAAAAATGTTGAGTTTACTCAGCGTAGGTACTTCGGTCGTCAACCGGTATCAAAGGGAAAGAGGCTCTAGTTATTTTTAACTGGTATTTTGCTGTTTTTAGACTGTTTCGGCGGCAAGTTTATTTTGTTTTGACTTGGGTATTATACATAAAAAATGCAAGCAATCATATTCATGCACACAAAGATTTGCATTAAGCGGGAATCAAACTCGAGACCTCTGCGTAACAGAGCCATTTAATGTACCGACTACGCCACACGTTATCCAATACGTGTAAAGGTGTAAAAAATACTATAAAATTAATACAAAATGATATTCTGTAGTGAATGAATAATTCCCGTACGGAGTTGTTAGTTGATGTGAGTCACCCAGTTTAATAGATATGACCTTCCGCTCGTATGTGCTAAGGGGCCGATGCAACTCGTCCGAGAATACTTACAATTATTGCTTTAAAACGTATTACTTTTGTTAAAATAAATAAATAATATTATAGCGAATTAATTATTGCAAGGTGGCAATATTTGGGGGAGGCCTATGTTCAGCAGTGGATGTCAATTGGCTGATATGATGATGATGAGTCAGGCTTAACTTTAAGAAAGTTATTGATTCGATTCCCGCTCAGTGCAAATCTCATGAGAAGACTCCTGATTTGGTCTCATTATACTTTTATTATGTAAGAATAATAAAGGTATACTCGTATAACTCGTCGCGATCGATTCATAAATAAGGAGATCCACAAAATAACCAAAGTTACCAAAGCTAAGGGGTAAGGATTGACCGTTTAAAGTGCCGATGGGCAAAATACATAGCACGCAAAACCGATACCTGATGGAACAGAAAGTTTCTTGAATGACGACTGAAGACCCCTCACGCGATGGACCGGTGCGGTCAACACAGAATCGGGCACAATAGAAAGGCTTTTAGAGGAAGCCTATGCCTACTAGTGGACGTCATTCGACTGATTTGATGATGATGAGCATGACATATTTTCATATTTAATTACTACAAGGAACTACTAAGTAGTACTTAGTTTAATGTATTGCTGTTTGTACTTATGCATCGATCTCTTAATGTATGCTAAGCATTTTGATAAGTTTCTCAGTACCGTATATTATATGTCTCGCTCAGTGTTTCTTGATAAAGTAAACGTAATAATATAACGTTTGACGCTACGAGTTGCCCGCGGCAGTAAGATGTTCTCATATGTCATCAGCAAATAGTTGTTCCACTATAGGGGTATCTTCTCCATCTATTCCCCTTCTAACTTCTCTAATCTCTTTGGCAACTCTGGCCATTCTTCTTTTTTTCAAAAGATGAATCTTGTATGAGGTGTAACGCCCTATTTCGCAGAAATTTGATCAATTTTAAGAATCAAAAGACTTCCAGGCTCGGCATAATCTTATTGATCGTATAAACAGTTGCGTGGGATCCGAAACCGCGACTTCAGGCATGCCAAAGCAGTTAATAATATTACTAGCATATTAAAATAAGCTCCCAATTTTACGACAGCTATGTTTTAACACGAGAAGCGTGTCTTTAAGGTGGGGTCGGATTAGTATAGGAATATTTTTCCTTGTTTGTGGTTCGCTTGATTGAGAACCGTATGACACACATAACGTTTGTGAATAAATTATTTTGAATTTTATACTCTCGTGTGTATAAAATATTCTATTCTCTTAAGATTACATAGATATGTTTTGTTTACTGAAATTTTCGTTGTATTTGCATGCGTGGGTCGACAATTTTGTATTACGTTGTAGGGTATTTTATTAAAATTTTGGTAAACATTTCTGATTATTTATATAATGATGTTAGTTACAATACATGGAGTCTCTACTCACTACCCCGTTTCTATGGTATAAGGCGACCAAAAAAGTATTGTATTTTTTTTGTTACCTATGTAGCAGTGTCCAGTGTCCATGTCTTTCGCTAATTTTGGTTAATAACTGATAAAAACAATGGAATCGAACTTGACATCACACGCCAATACATCTTCCCATAGGTATTAGTAGGTCCGTCCTTGCAGTGGTATATTAATGAGCTGACATTATAAATAGCTTTTGATATGTCAATGTTAAAGCGAAAAAATCTTTGTGAAGCGAAACATATTGTATTTTTGAATTTGCAGAGGCGTGTTTGTATAGGTAATAAGGCGTTAACGCCTCGTCGAAATGTTTCCCCCGCTTTTATCATGTCGATGTACTATCGGGTGAGATATCTGCCCACACTTCGTTTTCCGGCCCACGGTCATCATTTTGGAACCTTGCTACCCTTTCTACCCTACCGGCTATATGTTCTGCGTGCTATTTGCCGCCAATTGCCGCTATTATCAGGCAACTAACTATGTCCGGTAATGGCCGTCTTTTGACTGATACGTTGATGACAATGAAAGCGTATAAATATATTTATATGTCGGATTAAGGCTCTTTTATTTTAATATATTGCTATTTGATACTTAACTTACTAATTTAAAGTAGAAAAAATCCATGAGTCAAACCAAAGAGTTTAAAGAAGTGAAGTTATTTGGCAACAAAAAATAGCAGTCTCAACTTACGGCAATAAAAACTTTTTGTTTTTTTTACTTTCGTTTGAGATGGGTTAGTCATACCAAACGTTTTGTAACAATACAGTTGGTCGAACGATATTAAATTATGTGTCGTTGTACTGGTCGGCGATTTGTTAATTAAATGGCGTGAAATGCCACTTTTACCCTTGTTTTATTTGGACCACCTATTTACAAGTTTTGTAGGGTAGGTAAAGTGAATTAAACGTTGGCAGTGGTATAGCCTAGTGTGTGTGCGTAAACTGTGTTGTTGTGCATCATATTACAGAACGCTACAAGGACAGGATTCTTCCATTGCTGGAGAATAACTTGGCCTATCGATAGTCTGTTACCTAGTTAGATTATAGGGTTTTTAAAAAAAACTATATAATACGTATCCCTTCGTTACAGGAGGAGGCCCGTCCTTGCAGTGGGACATTAATGGGCTTTTATGATATAATACTTATCTCTATAGATGACGAGCTCTGTGCAGACACTTTGCGATTTATATAGCAAGGATTTTTTCTGCCTCTGGTATGAATCCGAATAATTGGTGCTTGAGCTTGACATCTTTCGTGGCTGGTAAATGTCTCTAAATGTCGGATCTCTTTGAATTAATGATGAATCCCTTGCGGTCTGTTATGACTGATTCCTATATTGTACTGATCTCATAATGAACTTATATTTAAATCACTTTACCCTAAAATGACCGATTTATGTTTTAAAATGTCGGAATGTCTATCATGGATTCTTTTTAAAAATACCCTTATGTTATTTAATTCCATTACCTCTATTTTAGTTGGTATGTGTGTTGGAAATAATTATCAATTATTCTAATAAATGATAACTATTTTCTATAGACACATACCAATCTTCTCGCTTAAGACAAAAGATGGTATGCATTCATTTAGTCAACAAATCCATTCTTATCTCTGCATTTCTGTACTTTTGTCTTCGGTCCATTTATCGAGAAAAGTTATTGCCTGTGTAATATCCCGCTGTGATCAATAATACCTAGAGTCCACCATCCAATATGTTTCAAATATTGATAAAAAAAATTCTGGTTCAAAATAGTCCCATTTCGTCCACATAGTTTGTCGAGGAAGGTCAGTATTTATTCTTTTTCAGCTACTGCTCGTATACCAAATGATTATGTACTGGATAAGTCTTACGGTAATGGAGATTCTTACCTAAACGCGAGAGAGGGTGCTACCTCGTACTTAACTCGCCAAAAAATAGGATGGAGATCTATTCAAATCAACTTAATCAACAACTTACTACTTAACTCGCTACTGTACTTGTCGATGTGTAAATCGGGCTTAAGAGACATAAGGTTTCCTGCCTTTTATTGAAAACTAAATTACAGTGTATACAGCATACAGATGAAATCGATGAAAGCTATAACATAAAACTTAATAGTCGACATACTAGAGGAAAAAGTGAATATTTTTCAGCGTGAAGAACTCTTAAAAGTTAATAATACTGTGTCAGACCTAGGTCAACATTTCTCCTACTTAAGCACTTGTTAAAACTATAACTATGTCACAGCTACGTTCCGACAATATTGAATGTGCTAAACTGGTTCTGGTGTAGCTTTATTCAAAAGATGAATTAAACAGTATTCTTTATGGAATATATTTTATAGTCTATACTAATATTATAAAGAGGTAAAGTTTGTGTGTTCGTTTGTGAGTTAATGACGTTGTAGGAGGTAATCTCTAGATCTAATGAACTGATTTTAAAAATTCTTTCTGTGTTGAATAGTCTATTTATCGGGGAGTGTCATAGGCTATGTAGTATCACGCTATGTGTAATAGGAGTGGAGCAGTAATGAAATATGTTTAAAAAACGGACGCGTTTTTTTCGCCGTCCAACTAAGAGGGCACGGGTCAGCTAGTCTTGTATAAATAAGGACTTAATTGGTAACAAGATTATAGACTCTCATACTGATTTGATTTTCGAATTAATGAACCTAGAATAACTCTACCACGAAAATATGCAACCGCGAATAATTTAATCTCCAAAATAACTTAATTACTTTATTGAATTTTAATAGAAAGATTATCGAAAGCTGACGGATTTTAATGTTTAATCATTATTAATATTTAAATGAATATGACGTAGTAAATTAGTAAGAATACGTAATGCCACCGCTTGAGGGTATTGTGAAAGTTGTCTAAGAGACTAGCACTACTTAAGCCTTTTCTCTTCAAGACTTTCCACAAACCCAATAATATGGTACACCCATTCAGGGTTGCTGAAAACCATGGTCCGAACCTATCCAAATTGTGAATAAGGAAGGCAAATAATTGGAAGCTGCTCCTGTCTTTTTGACTCATAATGATGATGATTTGTTTTTACCCCATCACACTATTAGCCATTCTTCGTGTGGTGACGGAGTAAGAATAATTTAAGTCACCACCCCATCACATCCCATAGGTGTAGTAAAAACCGACTAAGGGACTATCCGTGAATATTATCTTTACGAAATAAAAAGAAGGAAAACTTGAAATTAAACCCTATACCAATCCGTCTGGCCAGCGTAGTATTAGTAGGCCAAGTATCCCTCCGTCATGGGAGGAGACCCGTCCCTGCAGTGGGACATTAATGGGCTGTTATGATGACTATTAGGTAACTTTAAAGTCGGTCAAACAGTTTAGACCAAACGAAGTAACAATGGATACCACACACACATTTACATACCCTATACGGGGAAAATCGTTACTCTTCATATTCTCTGTCAGTCGAGTACCAGATTCGTACCCTCAGGCAACAAACTAATAGCAGGGCGTGAGCTATCACAATGAACTATTTTGCAGTCAGAGACGTTCACAGTTAAAAATTGCCCTAAGGGATATCTATACAAATTATGACTGATAGAATACAAGTATCAAGATTGTTTTGTATTTGACTACGCAGAGGTTTTGAGTACAATTCTAGCTTCTTCGCGTAGAATATTTATTATGGCATAGGTTTACATACGCGATTCCTTAAAGACTTACCCCCTTACTCACGACTTACGAGATTTTTATTAGCAAAACCAACTTTATACCAAACAAAATCGTAAGAATTTAAGCTAATCAATTGACTAATATTTAAGAGGGGTTTATGAGTAGAGGGTTAATCAATATTAGAGCTGGAAGAGGCAATATTCTGTCTGAACAAATATCTGTATAATAAATCTCGCTGCAACTTCTCTGATCATATATTTGTTGGCAATTTTGCAATCCAGGACATCTGGTTTTTGAGTTTCAGGGAAACGAAAGTACTTTTGTTTTTTTGACGTTGGTAACCAGGCGAAGAAGTCTCTCGCCAGATGGTATAAGCTTCACGTTTGTATCAGACGGATACCAGATACAAAAGAAGGAGAAATGTTTAAGTGAAGAAATGTTTGGATCTTATCTCTTTAATTTCAGTAACTAATGTGCCCTTACCAAAGCACAGTAACGTTTGCATACTACTACTTGGATATGGATTAAGCGGAAATAGCGGTTTTACCAACGGCCTCTAACTTAAACGGAGTAGCATTTGCTTGAAACTGTTTGTGAATGGGTATAGCGGACACAACGCTTGTGCCCATGATCTGGTACAGATCTATACCGTCTCATGCTGAAGAAATCTATCAGTATTGATCAATTAATTAATAATTAAATCGTAACATTTTCCGTAACATTTTCCAACGAAGATTGTAAGAACTTCCGACATCTGAAGGTGCAAAATTAGTAATATCCTACGAATCAAATGATGCGTGAAATTTGTTATCAATATGTACAACTGCCTTCGTGGTAAAACGGTCGTGCTTGCGACTGTCTTCACCGGTTCAAATCTCAACATTTATAAATAAACGATATAGAGCAATCCGTGTGGTGACGGAGTTAGAATACAATATGTCACCACCTCATCTCATCCCATGGGTGTCGTAAAATCCAACTAAGGGACTATCCGTGAATATTATCTTTACGAAATAAAAAGAAGGAAAACTTGAAATTAAACTCTGTACCAATACGTCTGGCCAGCGTGGTATTAGTAGGCCAAATATCTCTGCGTCACCGGAGGGGTCCCGGTCCTGGAGTGGGACATTAATAGGCTGTTATGTTGTAGAGAATACAATTTGTATATACAGTTTTCTTGTACGGTAGAGACATCTACACATACTTTATTCATTATGAAAGTTATAACCACATTGTAATCGTCTTTCGCATAGTAATTACCACTTTACCACCTGTCGCCTTCTATTATTAGAATTATAATATATAAGACTTTATATTTATAACTAGCTGCTGTGCCCGCGACTTCGTTCGCGTGGCGGATGTTACTTACTTCGCAATTCGATTTAATACTGAAAAACGTTTTTTAAACCTTATAACAAACAGATATACCTACCCACGAATTGTAAAATTAACGAACGAACCAAAACCTTTTCAAAAACAGATCTTTACAAAGACAGATCTATGAAGACTGTGTCTAAACTTATACTGAAAGACATGAGCGAACGTCATTCTTTCAAGTAAAATCTTAATACCGCGATACTGAAAATGACGTCACAGGCACAATGCCATCTGTTGTCAAATTTGTAAGTTAAAATAAATGACATCGCTTTTTTCATCATAACAGCCCATTAATGTCCCACTGCAAGGACGCGCCTCCTCCCGTGACGGAGGGATACTTGGCCTACTAATACCACGTTCGCCAGTCGGATTGGTATAGGGTTTAATTTCAAGTTTTCCTTCATTTTTATTTCGTAAAGATAATATTCACCGATAGTCCCTTAGTCGGTTTTACGCCACCCATGGGATGAGATGGGGAGGTGACATATTGTATTCTTGCTCCGTCACCACACGGATAATCGCTAATTAATTATGAATGAATACATTTGCACGCCACGTTATCGTGCGGCAGAATTACCTGCCTCGGTGGCGCGGCGGTCGCATTACATGGCTGGCGTGCATGAGGTCGCGGGTTCGATTCCCATGGAGGACAATTGTGATACACAAACTATTGTCCTTAGTCTGGATGTTCTTTGTGTCCGTTAAATTGATATTTTTAAAGGCTAGTGTAAAGACTTATAATAATTGATATTACACATACGATTCATGGTTAATTTTATTAACATTTAAAAGGAATAACTTATTAATAGCACTTAATAATAAAATAGTTATATATTATTTAAAAACTCATTTATTTTATGATTACTACTGGTAACGCCATCTCGTGAACAAAAGAAACGAAATTTAAATTCATTCAACATTGAACCAAATCCATTTTTCATGACCCCTGATTTGTATTGGACTGTTCTAATAAAGAGATCTAGCGAAATCTCGAGTATTACTTATCCGATTCCGATTGTTTTATTATAGTATAGATAGATACCTACTTTAAACTTAATACCTAAATACTACGTATCTATGTATTTTAATATCTAAAGCGCGCTTATTCCGAGAAGAGTCAATAAGAACCACGTCCGTTCGCATTAAGAGTCAATGTGAATGAAATTATATAGATGCACCGGTTGGCCGTTTCGGACGTTAAACAAAAATCAACCGTACTGCCGTACTCATACTGGCGCGGCGACATTTGGAAATTTTCTTTCATCTAAATCTTGTGTGTTTATAAACCGATTTCTATATTTTTTTTTTTATGAATGAGGTATTAAAGTGTACTTTTGAAATATGGGAGTTTGAAAAAGATATGTCTATGCAAATTACAATATATTTATGTATTTAATACACTTTGAAGAAAACCCTAACGATTAAACAGGTTATTGTGACTAATATATAAAAGATAGATATATACTATTCAGGACTTTTTTGTTCATCGTTTGAAGACCATTATTTTTGTAATACATATTTTTGGCGTATGATCAACGTATGCGATGATAAGAGCTCGAACGCGCTTTCTTTCAACCGACTTGCTTCAAATTTTTTGCCACTGCTCAGCTCCTATGTGTTTTAGCGTTATGTTATACAGCCTATAACCTGCCCGGGAGTATGGACTACAATTGTACCAAGTTTGGTTAAAATGCCTTCAGTAGTTTTTGACCCATGCGTGCACATACAGACAGACAGACAGACAGACAGACAGACAGACAAAAAAAATATTGATTGCATTTTTGGCATTAGTATCGACCACCATTCATCCTCCAATATTAATTTTTAACATATATTCAATGTACAGAATTGATCTCTGTACAGTTTTATTATAAGTATAGATGATAGTAAAAATTCATGGTAATATACCTCACACAACACTGCCTAGTCCCAAACTAATCAGAGCTTGTTCTATAGGTGCAAGGTAATGAATATAATTTCATTTGAACTACATAATATTTTTTGCCATAATCGTCCTCAGTCATAATATTTATTTGTCATAATAAAATTATGGTTAAAACCCCGTGTTAGAGCAATTCGACTAGGATAGGTTAGGTTAGGTTTATTCTCTGAACCACGTAGCCGCTCTGTCGAGCTTATTTATGTACGTTTGCCCAGCACGGCCCCTCAGAATTTGCATTTATGGTGTACACCATTGCAATGTACTCGCCTCTAGCAGTATATGTACCGATTTCTTTTTCAATGTAACTCTATACTTTTGAAGAAATATGCAAAAAAAGGTGGCCGTGCCAGCCAAACGCTTTCAGCACGGCCCCCCATGTAACTTGAATAATACATACCGTATTAACAAATGTCTATAACTCAAGAAATGTACTCTATTAATACGTTATATGTGCCGCAACAGTTATTGTGAATTCATAATAACAAATAATATATAGATGTGGATAAGGGGCCGTGCTGGAAAAAAATATTTTAAGAAATATCTAAAAAAGACAAAACATACTAAGCCAAAAACTATTAAAAAATAATTGATGTTTAGCAAGTAACATATGTACCGCATTGATTTCTCATACAACTTGTTATATTGTGAAAAATAAATCTATTTTAGTTCATTCAGCACGGCCCTCTATAGTTGCCTATATCTTTTTAAATAAGCCGTGTATGTTTACAAAATTCGACTTCCTGAATAATATATAGGAGTACATTCCTTTCAACTAAAATGCAATTCTGCTGTATCAATACTTTAGAAGATAAATTCAATCTAAAATATACATACATTAAAACTGATGGGGTGACCATGATTCTACATGAAAATAGGATAAAAAATACTGCTTAAATTGAGTAAATCTTTATTAAAATAAACAAATCAACAATATGGTAAACTATATAAACGATAACTAGGTACTTATACATAATAGGTCGATAATCGTACAAGTGTCAAGTTAGTGTCGCTAAGACTACATAGCTCAAAGTCTTAAAAATCATACATTACAATAAAATCACAGATTCATTACATTTCACAGATTAGTTCGTTTACATGGAATAACAACCTATGTCTCAATAACACTACAGAGCTTAAAAATCTTAAAAAATCACAGATACGCGTTCAATAAATCATATTGATTGAACCTTACATTACCTACACTAATATTAATTTGCATGAATCGCTTCAATTATTTGGTATAATCACAGGCAATTAATTAAATCCACGTAATCACAGATGTTTTTCAACGACTATAACAATTAGAATATTGTTCGTTTATGTTACTATACCCCTTCCAGCGTAAGTTTGGTTTTTTGACAGTTCACGTCCATGAAGTTTCGTAATACTTCTGCTTATTTTTCGAACAAAAAATATTGTATTTCATGGGCGTACCCATGTTTTTTTTCAGTTACCATGGTTACTTAGTGATGGACACTCATAACGATTACCACCATTATGAAACAAATTACAAATAATCGGTAGAAATAAATGCTATGAATTCTGAACTCTTCATAATACGTTTATAAAATGTAATAATATGATATTTTAGATTAGCTATAACCCGCAAATGTGTCACGATAAATTATGTTTAAAGTATTTTAAGCTATAGCATAGATATATATATTTCAGCTAATTCTCTTAACATAGATAAAGAAAGAAACAATAATAAAATGATAATGTAAGTTGATGTAAGGATCCAAATATGAAAAATTAAGTAATTTGAAAAATCGAAAAATCGCGAAATCGCTTACCATCGAATGGCATTACATTCGAGATACTGCTGAACGTTACTAACGTCAAGCTGTCAAATGTTGTTAAATATAGTGGAAAGGGTATAATATTATGTTACCTATGGAATAATCATAGAAAAACTAGTACATAAATTAACTTATTAAAAGTAATCACAGATGACATTACAACAGTATTGACTTCTTATTAAACAGTTCACAGTTTCATATGCATATTTTTAGCAACTAGTCTTTACCAGATTCTTAAATAGTGTAAAATTAACTTTAAATTATTACAAAATACATGTATTTAAAAACCATGGCTCAAAAACATATTCTGGTTTCACTGTAATTACCAGAGCCGTCACTCATAGGATCATATTCAGCAAACCCTGAGCTCCGCTCCGACGTGAAAGCGGAATATTCGTAAAAGTTATTATTTTTAGTTGTATTAAATATCACATATCACTCACTAAAACGTAAGTAAGAGTGTGTAAAAATATCGACTCCACTGTACTGTTGTTAATTTTCAAGGCCAAATCATCAATCAATTTTTAAATTTATTTTTATTTCATGCTTTTTAAACTTAAATTACCTAATAGGGACCACTAGATACTAGAAAACCTATGATCTCATCATCTTCCTGCCCTTGTCTCGTGTTACTTGGAAGGAAAAACGGAAGGTGTGCTGTATGTAAGTAAGGAGTTGGATATCCTGTAGATTTCAGGACATGCTTCAGCATCAGGTTAAGGTTACTGATCTAATTATAATCTGATCATTGAAACCATTCTTGTGAGTCCAAACACGATACCTCTGCTGTAACTTCGTGAGGAGTTGGGTATTCCGCAGACCTCAGGTTATGCTACTGCATCAGGTCAATATAACCATGTTCTTGCAATGTCATTAAAGTAACAGAATATCAAATTTCGCATCGATTAGACTCGTGAATGCTGGTTAAATGCCTTCATCAACTAGAAAAGAGCTGGTAATCTTCAAACGGCTGAATCGATTTTGATAAATCTGGTCTAAGAACCACCGCTGGAAAACCTGCTTTCAAATAAAAAAAACCACATCCAAATCGGTTCACCCGTTTAAGAGCTACGGTGCCACAGACAGACGCACGTCAAACTTATAACACCCCTCTTTTTTGGCCGGGGTTTAAAAATGAATAATTGTTACCTGAAACTGAAGACTGACTTTATTAATTTTCTTATAAAAAATCTTATTTTAATGATTCAGAAACTAATTGTGTTGTGAAATAGCTAAAGATTGGCCTGTATTTGGGCTTCAGTCCTTTTATTTATTTTTTTGTGACTTTGAAATTTATTTTATTTGATTGTGAATAAAAACTGTTTGTGTTTTATAATAAAAATAAACATTAAGAATATGGATCACTGGTTTATTATTTTGTCTATTTAATGCAATATCCATAACTATTATTATCCTTCTTCTTGGACCTTGAACCAGCCTGGTAAAGCTGTTAAATATTTTTGAGTTTTTCACTTAATGCCAGTCAGCATAATCAATCTACTACTCATGCAAAGATTTGTAAAAAAAGAAAATTTGCAAAGATTTGTGTCGTAAGCAGGTGCTTCATACATTTTGGTATTTTTAAATAACATTAAATAAATCTAGCATACTGATTTAATGTGCTTTGCATTATCTTATGTGCATACAACGTGTAACTTTAATATTTACGCAATCTTCTTTAGGGTCAAGTTCAATTCCTACATGCACTTACCTACTTACATCAAATCTATTTTTTAAATACAAATAAATTATATTATAACTTAAAACTTACTTACCCGTTTATTTTAACAATCCATTTTCGTCCTTGAAATAGAATTCACTGCACAAACACACGACCCATGAATATTCATATTATTTGAGCAGTATTTATATTTACTACTGTCTGTTATGCGCGTAGAGATGTGACTGTCAATAAACACTCAAGCGCAACATGAAGTAACCGCGACACCAGCGCCACATTAAAAATTACGGTAGCGTCAGTGAACTAATAGCGATCGCACACGACAAAATTAACTGATAATATATTATTATACTTAATGATTATTTTTTAAGATGTAATGAATAAACACATAATTATTTAAATAAATTACCCAATAGCGGACAAATTTTAAACTTTGAGAAACATTGAATATTTTGTTTTTTTTAGCATTTCTCATTCTGAATAACATTTATTTAAACATATTATAAGTTGTGTTTTTTCTAGGGGAAGGTTATAAGCACGCTTTATATATTTTTTATTTCTACCACGCGAGCCGAACCGTAAGTTAAAGCTAGTCCACTTAGAAATTCGTTTATTTAATATATTATCCCACTAGATAGGCTTTGAGGAAAAGAAAACGATTAATTACTTGACGCCAAGAATCAGTTATTTTTATTTTTAATGTTTTTGATGGGTACCTATACCTACCCTGTGTCATTCTCACAATTAAGACGAATATAACGACATCTCTCAAGTTGAAATTAATAAAGCCGTTTAGACTACAAAGCGTGCCAAAGAAATGAAGGTTGCTACATATCTACATTCATTCACTCGAAAAACCTTACCGTCCTTCTGGTACAGTCGGGTAAAAAGAATGTTTATTTCAATGTAGTCACATAATTTAATTAATATAAGTACATAAATATAGAACATTTATGTACCTACCTACCAAATATATGAAATCATGGTCACCCCATCAGTTTTAATGTATGTATATTTTAGATTGAATTTATCTTCTAAAGTATTGATACAGCAGAATTGCAATTTAGTTGAAAGGAATGTACTCCTATATATTATTCAGGAAGTCGAATTTTGTAAACATACACGGCTTATTTAAAAAGATATAGGCAACTATAGAGGGCCGTGCTGAATGAACTAAAATAGATTTATTTTTCACAATATAACAAGTTGTATGAGATATCAATGCGGTACATATGTTACTTGCTAAACATCAATTATTTTTTAATAGTTTTTGGCTTAGTATGTTTTGTCTTTTTTAGATATTTCTTAAAATGATTTTTTCCAGCACGGCCCCTTATCCACATCTATTTATTATTTGTTATTATGAATTCACAATAACTGTTGCGGCACATATAACGTATTAATAGAGTACATTTCTTGAGTTATAGACATTTGTTAATACGGTATGTATTATTCAAGTTACATGGGGGGCCGTGCTGAAAGCGTTTGGCTGGCACGGCCACCTTTTTTTGCATATTTCTTCAAAAGTATAGAGTTACATTGAAAAAGAAATCGGTACATATACTGCTAGAGGCGAGTACATTGCAATGGTGTAGGTACACCATAAATGCAAATTCTGAGGGGCCGTGCTGGGCAAACGTACATGCTTATTTGGCGTTATATCTAATGAAATCATGGCAAATATCAGTATGGCATTTATGAAATTATGGAATTTAAAATTATGGTAAACATTAGTAAACCAATGATTATACATACTTACATAAATAAAGCATTATGTGAGAATCACAGCCATGACCTATAACCAATTGAAATTGTGTTGATATTATAAATATTTTGTTCTAAATAAAGTGAAAACAAAAGACAATGGGCGGTCGTGCAGTACTTCATGGTTCATTTGACGGTGATAAACTTCTTCAAAGGTGCTAAAGTTGACTTTACGATATTGTTTACGAAAGCATTGATTTATAAATGAATGAGCTTCTAACTCTCCGCTTAGTCATAGTACAAATATATACAGTATTTCGACTTCATAGAAACTGACGAAACGCGAGTTATACCTACACGCTCACGATAGCGGTGGCTTTGCGAAGTGAACAGTCGCGACTGTGCCGCAGTAACGAGCGGGAAAGTAGGTAAATGTAATTAAAAAGCTGGAGGTGGGCAGCCCTATCGCATGTTTACGTACCGCGCAGCCGCCGCGGCCGTAGGCATTTATAATAAATATTCGGCCGAGATAGACTACTGGTTGTACTGTGGCTTAGTTGTCTATGTCAAAAAAAAATCTTATTATTGTGGTATAAATTTTACGATACCTTGAGTTTTTAGGATACCCTGTGAATTTTATTTGCTTGTTCCTTGACCTATATAGCAATAGTTTTAGTAGCATTTTTCATTCGTCCTTTGCACCTAAACGTAAATATATAAAAGCCAAACAATAAAGTAAATAAAAGACGTTAAGGAATTTAATAGGCATAGGAATTCAATACACCTGTAAGCTATAATGGTGTAGATCTGTTAGAGCATGTCTTGCTGATAAGGAATATTAGTGGACGTCCATCAGCTGATATTCAAATCAATCAATAAATGAACTAGCCTATCACAGTCCACTGTTGGACGTAGGCGTCTCCCAATACGCGCCACACACACGATCCTGCGCCTTCCGCATTCGATTCCTTTAGCTGATTTTGTGATGACAATAATAAAGATACATCAAATCGTTTCGTTACCAGTAAATACTAAATACTTGGCCTACTAATACCACGCTGACCGGACGGATTGGTATAGGGTTTAATTTCAAGTTTTCCTTATTTTAACGGTTAAATAATGTTCACGGATAGTCCCTTAGTCGGTTTCTACGACACCCATGGGATGAGATGGGGTGGTGAAATATTATTCTATTCTTACTCCGTCACCACACGGATTTAAAAACACTTGATATAAACAATAAATCGTTTATGTGCTCAATGAGTTTACCAACTTGTCATTATGTATTTTCTCTTTGCAATCATTTATACTCTGCACATGTTTATACTGTATACTATAATAGAATAGCTTCTCATAAAGGAAATTACATACTATAATTTATTTATTCATTCTTATATGGATACTTAATGTATTAATTAAGTAAATGTATTTGTCAAAACGACCTGTTATCATGATAACTTAGCTGAACGTATTTTGCTATATCTCACGCAGGAAACCTATTTGTGTGATATCTATCCCTGGCGTTCTGTCGTCTCTGCCTACTCCGGACGGGATGAGGCGTGAGTTTATGTACAAATGATTCTTCTCAGTCTAGTTTGAGTGGAGTTGTTTCGGTCGTAAGTCCTTATGAAAATCGTCGAATGAAAATCGTGAATTGTCGGCTATGGTTAGGCTGGTAAGAATGCGTCGTATCAACCATACTAAAACTCTTTCATATCCCAGTTGACCTGCTTTAATTATAAGAAGAGACCTTGGGCTACTAATACCATACTGGCAAGAGGGGGTTAGTTTAAGGTTATATAACTCAAACTCAAAAACTCAAACTCAAACGTTTATTTTTGCTGCTAAGTGTTACAATGATCTTATAAGCTAAAAGGTACAGGACTTAGCGCCTTTTTCAGGCGTTGCAAAAATTGTTTACATAATCTTATATGACTACCTATAATTAAATATAAACCTAAAATTCAAATTAAATTACATATACTAATACTAACTGCTACTAATTAAATATACAAATAACTAACAACTAAATAACTAACTAGCGGATTATAACAATAATAAAAAGTAAAATATATAAATGTTTTTTATAACTTGACTACTTAATTACTATAATATTCTTCTAATGAGTAAAAGCATTTTTGGATTAAATAATATTTTAATTTTTTGGTAAATTCTTTAATGTTTGTTTCATTTTTAATGTTTTTTGGTAATTTATTAAATATTTTAACTGCCATATAGTATGGGCTTTCGTGAAGCATTTTTATCCTGGACGGTGGAAGGTATAATCTATCTTTATGTCGTGTATTAATGTTATGTGTGTCCCGTACTTTTGTAAAGTGTTCTATGTTTTTGAATGTGAATAAACTAATGTCGTATATATATATCGATGGCAAGGTCAGCAGATTATACTTTATAAAAAAAGGTCTACAACTATCCAAATTATCTATTTGTACAATAATTCTGACACATTTTTTCTGCAAAATGAATAATTCTTGGGTGTTTACGCTGTTTCCCCATAGCATGATACCGTACCGGAACCTCGAATATGCATATGCATAGTATGCAGAGAGCGCTGTTTTTGTGTCTGTACTACATTTTAACTGAAAAAGGGCGTATATAAATTTTGAAATTTTTGATTTGGTGTGTTCAATGTGGGCTTTCCAATTAATATGTGTGTCTTGTGTCTTGTGTGTTTTTGTTTTATAATAGTTTATTTCTAAATTATGGTCACGGAGCCAATCAGTTACTTTTTGTAAAGTTTCTTGCAGTATGGTGTTTGATGTGTTGGAGTTTTCATAATTTATTAGTATGGATAAGTCATCTGCAAACAAAATTGGTAAGGTTATGTCTTTGTTTAGTATTTTTGGTAAGTCGTTTATATATATTAGAAACAAGATACATCCTAATACGCTACCTTGTGGGATTGAGCATGTCATATCTCTTTCCTGTGATCTAACTACGGTTATTTGGTTAGTGCTTTGGTTGTGATTTTCTATTTGTGTAATCTGCTTCCTGTTTTCTAAATAGGATTTAAACCTTGAGTAGGCTGGACCTCGGATCCCGGAACCGTGGAGTTTATTAAGTAGGATGTCGTATAGTACTCTGTCGTAAGCTTTTGTCATGTCAAGCAATACACCTAATACATGTTTTTGGTTGTTTAGGTGTTGTAGTGCCATTTGTACATATTTGTATACAGCTAGTGTGGTAGATCTAGATTTTCGGAAACCATTTTGACAGTCATCTAATATATTATATTTTTCCAAGAAACTATATAATCTATTACACATATAATGTAATAGATTATTACATTATATGTGTAAATATAATGTAATAATCTATTACATTATAATATTCCATAATATTCCATAATACTTCCTTTACAGAGATATATTTCTCACACATTGCCACCTAGTCCAAAACTAAGCAAAGCTTGTATTATGGGTACTAGACAACGGATAAACATACTTAATAAATTTTTGTTTTTGTAAATACCTACATATACATAGAAAACACTCAGACAATGCAAACAATCATGTTCATGCACGCAAAGATTTGCATTGAGCGGGAATCAAAACCGAGACCTCTGCGTAGCAGACATGTAATATGCGCCACAGAGGTTGTCAATATAGTTCTGATATATGAAGGTATAGATTTTAGATAAGTTTTTGCGACACCTTGGACGTGAGATAAACCTGTAATAATTTGTATACGTGTAATGGACTAACATAACCACAAATATCTCTCTACGACTTAAACATAAAATAAAGAAAGTATAATATTAAAGAAAGTGATAACTCATGCATTAATACGACGCTATTTGTAGTAAAAAAGCGCTTAGTTGTAACCGCGTACTCTAATAAGCACGTTAAACTCAATGTTAAAGTAATATTATACAATGAGACAGTGACCCCCATACAGCTATTGTTTAGTGCTATGATTAAACAACTCCATTGTCGCCCTTAATAACTGCGTTTTCATTTAATTTTTCTCTTTCATTAAAACTACATTTCAAACAAAAACTAACCTTATCTCACACGTATAGAGTTAAATTTCGATTAAACTCTACTTTTAGATTGAGTTCAGTAACGCTTTGTTTAGTTTCAAGTTTTATTTTATTGTGTTTAAAGTTTAAATTCGTATGAACTTTGAAATTGTTAGATTGTCTAACGTTGTTAGCGCTTGCTGAATGATGTTTGCCTTTGTAATTAAAGGATGGGGTATCTTTGCGAGGCGATTGACTTTTCGATAATCATTATTGATTACGGTTTTGTATTAGCCATGTGGTTGTTAAATTTAATAGAATAAGGGATTAGTTTGCTTTCCATATAATAGATTAGTCGGACCCAAACCACAGCTTGGACTCGCAATTATTATGGGAATAAGATTATTATAAAGTGTTTGGAAATTCGTAATGGTTTGATCGTTGTTTTGTTGCTGTAAATATGTGATGAAAATGACTGTTAGCTCTATTGTAGCATTTTCTTAAATCTAAAACCATAACAAACATTTAATACAAATTCAATGGTTTAAACCATTGAATTAGTATTGATACCACTAGTTTGCTACCACATTGGGTACTAAATTATAAATTTTCATTTGTATTTGAAATCATTACTTTGATAAAGTCAAGACAGTGTTCAAAATCTTTTTTCGGCTTGAAAAACTAACAAGCTCCGTTCAGTGAAATCGTATTTAAGAGTACTGGTTTTCTGTGAAAAACAGGCCTACATAGTGAGTTTTATTTCCATCGTTAAGGTTTTATTTTTTGGGTACGCTCGGGTAAAATGCCTACCCGTCTCCTATCGTGCGTCGGGGGACGGGAGGGGTATGTGGGGTTCCCAGGGGTAACCCCTCAGTGCAACCACTAAAAGTCCCAGCGGCACTCTTTCTTCGCCTACTTGGAGGGGGCCTGGGGAAGCGGCAGAGCCTTTGCGTCCAGTCCCCCTCCGGCGAAAACCCAACAAAAAAAATTTACATTTCATAATCAAAGAATTTAATAATATATCCATTAGTCTTCTTGATGTTAAACACATTTTCACACGTCCCAATCACGTGATATAAAGATGAACTGGCGAAGGCGATTCCATCAATTATATTAGAATGGGATCATTGTCTCGCAGGATGCGGGACTATCGGGATACGTCAGCTAGCAAATAGTGCTTCGTTTCAGAACTTATATCGTATGTGTCATGTAAGAGGCGCCCTACTAATACATTGTTGCTTTTATTGATAAGTATCTGTTTATAGACGTGAAGCGTTTTATTGTTTTACTAGCCGACCCGTGCCCACTTCGTTGGACGGCGATAATAACGCGTCCGATTTTTAAACATATTTCATTACTGCTCCACTCCTATTTGTCATAGCGTGATACTATATAGCCTATGACACTCCTCGATAAATGGACTATTCTACACAGAAAGAATTTTTAAAATCGGTTCAGTAGATCCAGAGATTACCCCCTACAACGTCACAAACACACAAACAAACACACAAACTACAAACACACAAACTTTACGTCTTTATAATATTATATATTACTCGTAGTATAGATATGTTTACAGATTACATTTATAAAATAGAGCCCCATCATACCTTATTTTGGTAGTTTCGAAATCCTGCCTTAAAAAAGAACTGAAAATGTAAAATCCATACGGGGCTTTTTAGAAGTGGAAAGGTTTTCATCATCATCATAACAGCCCATTAATGTCCCACTGCAGGGATAGATCTCCTCCCGTGACGGATACATACATACAGATATATTACATACGGATACATTATATACAGATATATTCATCAATATGTTTATAAAGATTTTTCGTAACTTTGTAATGTCGTTATATTAATTTTTAAAAGTACTGAACTATCTGTAACTTAATCTATCAGGCATTAACAGGCTAAAAAGGTCTAGTTTGAATATCACATAAGTTACTGCATTTGGGAACAAAAGATTTTTTATTTTACGGCTCGCGAGGTCGTCTGACAAATTGACCCTATTAAAACCTTTTCTGTCCATGCGGTGACGGAGTAAGAATACAATATGACACCACCCTATCTCATCATGAGGTGACATAGGGTGTCGTAAAAACCGACTAAGGGGCTAACCGTAAATATTATCTTTACGAAGTAAAGAGAAGGAAACTTGAAATTTAACCCTATACCAATCCGTCTGGCCAGCGTGGTATTAGTAGGCCATGTATCCCTCCGTCACGGGAGGAGACTCGTCCCTGTAGTGAGACATTAATGGGCTGTTATGATGATGATGAAAACCTTTTCACTTCTAAAAAGCCCCGTATGGATTTAATATTTTCAGTTCTTTTTTAAGGCAGGATTTCGAAACTACCAAAATACGGTATGATGGGGCTCTATTTTATGAATGTAATTGGTATAAAAGAAGTAATAAATCATACGATTAATTATTCGCTTCCCAGTATCGTCTTCCTATTGTAATTTATTGTTGTAGATTTTGGTAGAGAAATCAATATTCAGTGTTGGTATTTCCCGTCAAAATAATTTCGTACCTTTATGTACGATAATAATAATAATTACTCGAGAAAAGATTATTTGGTAGGAATCAGAAGAAAAAACAAATTGATATGATATTATACGTTAGTCTTATTCAAGTGGATCAAATATAATTTAATCATTAATTATTTTTATTTGTTTCTATGCCACATATTGAATTATTAGCAAAATAATCTTAATTTCGATATATTTTTAGTTGAAAGTATATTATAATCGACAATTAATTAACCTATTATTTTCTTTTGTATTCCAGTTCCGTCCGCTCCACAATCGTTAACAGCTACGAACATAAGCGCTGAAGAAGTCCACCTGTCGTGGGCCCCGCCATTGACCACGCTCCCCTACACGGACCCGAACAAGGGCACAACCAAACCTGACCCTGATGTCCCGTCACACAAGAAACAAGAACCACAAGGTGATGAGCCCATCATAAAGCCAGAACCTGAACCTATAAGACGAGAGAAAAATAAAGACTATTATAACTCATACGATTGGAACGATAAACCAAAATACAACGATGAATTTTCGTCCCATATACTACTCGATGATAACAGAAACAAAAGAGATATCCGTTCACATAGGCATAGGAAAAGAAGGCAAGACAATTCGACACACGAGAAAACTTTAGAAGAGTTCGAGACGCATCAAGCTTTAGAGCTCCCAAAAGAGGTTGTGAAGAAATCTTTTGTCCAAAATAAGCACAAAGATACTACTCAAATTGCGTATGTACTATACTACGAGCAAGGTGTGCCTAGATCTGACGTGTACACCGTCAATGGAGTACAGAAATCTGCTGATGTCAAGGAAAAGAATGTCTTCCCAAGTGATTTGGGCATTGAAGATTACAAAGGGGTCACCAAGAATCTGACTCTATTGAATACGTCCGGGAAGGTGACGAAAGTCGTCGGGTTCCGCTTGAGAAATTTAAGTGAGTAGTAATGTTTTGAATTGTTTTTTTTTTGAATAATGGAATGAGTATTGAAGTCACGGGGACATTTCCGAATTTTCGTAACCAATTGGACGACCTCTGTGACGTAGTGGTTATATAACATGACTGCTACGCAGAGGTCTCGGGTTCGATTCCCGTTCAATGCAAATCTTTGAGTGTATGAACATTATTGTTTGCATTGGTCTCAGTGTTTTTTATGTATAATATGTATGTCTTTACAAAAAAAGAATTAAGTATGTTAATCCGTTGTCTAGTACCCATAGTACGAGCTTTGCTTAGTTTGGGACTAGATGGCGTTGTGTGAATGTGTGAGGAATAAAAAAAATCCTTAATGAACAAATCAGTTGACTTTGTTGTTTGTGTGTCTGTGTTGTGTATATGAACCTGGATGTTTAATTATGTTTGGTTGTTTCTAGGTTAAATATTATTATTTACAACAACAAAAACGTACTTATACGAGATTTATTACAAAAAATTGTGTAAAGTTCTAAAGGTCAAACTAGTAGGTGTAAAGGTCACACTCAGTAGATCTACTATATAAGTTCGTCCCTTTATACATTTTTGAAGTGAGATGGTTTGTATGTGCTAAATTGTTCCTTGTAAAAAGGCCTCGAGATAAAAGCGTGTCTCTTATTAAGTGAGTTCAAATAAGTAGAGTAAATAAAAATTCTTCCGTGTGGTGACGGAGTAAGAATACAATATGTCACCACCCCATCTCATCCCATGGGTGTCGTACAAACCGACTAAGGGGCTATCCGTGAATATTATCTTTACGAAATAAAAAGAAGGGAAACTTGAAATTAAACCCTATACCAATCCGTCTGGCCAGCGTGGTATTAGTAGGCCAAGTATCCCTCCGTCACTGGAGGAGACTCGTCCCTGCAGTGGGACATTAGTGGGCTGTTATGATGATGAAATAATAATTAAATTTCATGTAAAGGTTCGGGAAATCCTTATGCCGAACCATTAAGTTGTGGAATAAACTCCCGGCTCATTCATGTATTTCCTCCATCGTATGATATTGGGTCCTTCAAAACGTAGTGTGAAGATTTACGTATTTGGCCAGATCTACAAGGTCATGCATGACGGAGTGAAGTTATTCTTAGAATACCATTCGTTGGCTTCATTTCTGGACTGTATTTTGAGCTTTTCTTCTGTTTCAATATGGTCATATTTTCGAGTCTTTATATAAAACCGTACCCACTTCGTTGGGCGGCGAAAAATCCGCGTCCCTTTTTTTTAAACATATTTCATTACTGGTCCACTCCTATTAGGTACTCATAGCGTGATACTGTATAGCCTATGACACTCCCCGATAAACGGACTATTCAACACAGAAAGAATTTTTTAAATCGGTTCATTAGATCCAGAGATTACCTCCTACAACGTCACAAACCCACAAACTTTACCTCTTTATAACATTAGTATAGATAAGAAAATTTCATGACATTTCGCCTTCTATGAAAATAAATGTATACGCATTTACTTTTTTACTTTCTTGGGTATTCAATTCAAAATTCTTTCCTATAATGCATATTTCTTATTTATTCACATAAAATTTTATCATCCAAAGAAATATTCTTATATAGACATGAAGGTAGATTAATTGCTGCCATTGTCATCCCAGTCATTTATAACGTTCGTCATGTAAGTATTTGTCTTCGAGCGATGATCTAATTATGGGATTGAATGTCTTCAGACAGACTTAATTGTCTTCATTGCTAATAGCTGTTTCACATTCTTGTTATAAATTAGATGTTAGCACCTATCGTAGCCGGTATTCTCTTGTTTTCCATAATTTCATTTGTAGTACTAATTTTGTTTGCCATAATGTTCCTTGGTCATATTATTTACTTCATCATCATCATCATCATATCAGCCAATCGACGTCCACTGCTGGACTTAGGCCTCCTCCAAGTATTGCCACCTTGTGCGATCCTGTGCCTCCCTCGTCCTCTCATATTATTTACTTGCCGTAGTATAATAATTATGACTTAGCGTAATTCGACTTGGACAGGTTAGTTTGGGTTTATTCTTCACACCATCCAGAAGTAGAGAGAGAGACCCGGTCGAGCTTATTTGGCTTATATGTCTAATGAAATTATGGCAAATATTAGTATGGCATTTAAAATTAGAGCATACATTATATAGTAAACCATGGTAGTTAGGGAGGCGGATATTATTTTTGCCGTGTTCTAGTGGTCTAAGATGAGAAAATGCTTACACTCCTTCTCTTGACTAAGTATTTTAGAAGAAATATACCGTCAATAACTGCTCTTCTGTTATAACGTATAATCATTTTAAAGGTGGTTAACTATAGTCTAAAGGGGTGAATAGCAAGGCAGAGGATGAATGGAAATAAAATAGTTGTTATAATTTTTACAATGTTTAATCTAAAAAACGACGCTGGCTAATTTGTCTATGATTGCAATGCCATATCTGTAAATATTATAGAATATTGTATATCTTTTAAATAACTATTGTGTTTCCATTCATCCCGCAGGTTGCTATTCACCCAGTCGTAACTGTTAACCAAATTTTAAATGTATACGTATTATAATGACATCAGATTTTGTTTATCAAATATTAAAACAATGCATGTGACAGATTATATAATTAATACTCGTGATGTCAAGTGCTTGTATTGTCAAAATATTTACAATTGTAGTTTTTATCATAAACTACCTGGTGCCCACGAATTTATCTGTATGTTTTAGCAAATTCACACTATATCTTAATAAATTCTTATTATATATTGTCTAATCCGTGTGGTGACGGAGTAAGAATACAATATGTCACCACCCCATCTCATCCTATGGGTGTCGTAGAAAACGACTAATGGGCTATCTTTGAATATTACCTTTACATAGAAAGAAGGAAAACTTGAAATTAAACCCTATACCAATCCGTCTGGCCTGCGTGGTATTAGTAGGCCAAATATCCCTCCGTCATGAGATGAGACCCGTCCCTGCATTGGGACATTAACGGGCTGTTATGATATTTTGTCTTATTCTGATGAAGGTTTTGTTTGCCAATTATTTTTAAAGTCATCTAGTTCATCCCGCCATCTCCTTCTGGGCGCCTCCTGTTGCTTGGACCACTCTGTGGTTATTATATTGATTGTATGTATTGTAAAAAAGGAGTGCCTATTGGTCATAGCGTGATACTATATAGCCTATGACACTCCCCGATAAATGGACTATTCAACACAAAGATTTTTTTTGAATCGGTTCTCTAGATCCAGAGATTACCCCCTACGTCACAAACACACTAACTTTACCTCTTTATAATATTAGTATAGATGATCTTCTATCTCTTTTTGGAGTACTCTGATGGTAACGCGCGTACTATAGTACTTTGTGTCTAGTACTCTCTGCCTACCTCATTGGAATAAGTCGTGAATTTATATATGTATATTGAGTAGTAACCTCTAACACATTGCGAAGGTAGTCACGCTCCGTGTGATCTCTATAATAGGACACGTTACTACATAATGTACTACAGGTATATACCTGTAGTCTGTAGTACATTGAATGATAGGCATACGATGACTGACGTCATGTTTCAAGGACATGGCATGACATGATTCCTGTATAACATCATTTATCTTTTATGTAATAAGTCTTTGTGTCGAGTTTTCCATCTCTGCTAGACGGCATGTCTAAAGGGTAGATGTACTTTACGTTCAACATTATTCATTTATCTTAACCAAATCTGTGGTTTAATGTTTTTTATCCATTGAAACTACGCAGAGATTTTGGCTTTGATTCCCGCTTAATGCAAATGTTTGTGAGCAAACATGAATGTTTGAAATTATTTTGTTTTTTACTAAGTATGTCTGATTTGTATGTATTTATAGGAAAAAAGTAATTATTTAAGTATGTTTACTCGTTGCCCGTATTACAAGATCTGTTTAATTTAAGACTAGATTGCATTAGGTACAGCATCACTTCAGACAATTCTTTGTACAAGCACAGCTTAGTTTTTCATTGACGTTGTGCGAATGTGGGATAAGAGTTATATAATACTACTAGCTGACCTGTGCCCACTTCGTTAGGCGGCGAAAAAATCGCGTCACTTTTTTACATATTTCATTACTGCTCCACTCCTATTCTCGATAAATGGACTATTCAACTCAGAGAGAATTTTTAAAATCGGTTTAGTAGATCCAGAGATTACTCCCTACAACGTCACAAACACACAAACTTTACCTCTTTATAATATTAGTATAGATTAAACTCTTTTATTAACACCGACAAGACACCTATATGTTATCTATAACTTTTTTTTATACCTGTGGTTAAGAAATAACAGCTATTTCTATATTAACCATATCCTTTTGCATCACTAAACTTTAGTCACTATTTTTAAAGCTAATACTCATTGCACACAATTAAATTTTCAGAGTCATTTACACCCTACAAGATATGGGTCCGTGCGTTCTACAACTTCTCGTTGGACAGGGTCAAGTCTTCAGACTTATTGGCTCGTCTTGGACCTCAGTCGGAGCCTTTGTACGTACTCACCGATGTACGACCACCTTCGGCACCTATCATACTTAATATCACATGTGATCAACCGAAACGTGAGTAAATATTCATTGTAATATTAGTATGAAATTGCCGTGCGGTTCCCGGTTAGAATAGGACTGCCCCATATCCTCCCGTGGCTGTCGTAAGAGGCGACTAAGGGATACCACGACCCGGTGCATACCATCTAGCACCTCGGGTCAACCTCCTAGTGGGGAGTAAACCACCACCAACAACAGCATTCCCAAGGAGGGTTGGCGTCAGGCAAGCGGCCGGCCGTAAAATATAGCCAAAACTTTTAGCACCATGTGGAAGAAGAAGACATGCTGCGCCGACCCCAAAAGACAGAAAAAAAATTGGGATAAGGGCAGGGGAATGATATGATATTATACCCCTTCCAGCGTAAGTTTAGCTTTTTGACAGTTCACGTCCATGAAGTTTCGTAATACTTCTGCTTATTTTTCAAACAAATAATATTGTATTTCATGGACGTACCCATTATTTTTTCAGTTACCATGGTTACTTAGTGATGGACACTCATAACGATTACCACCATTATGAAACAAATTACAAATAATCGGTAGAAATAAATGCTATGAATAAACCTGAACTCTTCATAATACGTTTATAAAATATAATATGATATTTTAGATTAGCTATAACCCGCGAATGTGTCACGATAAATTATGTATTTTAAATAATACCTAAGTTACCTATAATTTTATCATTTTAAGCTATAGGCTAATTCTCTTAACATAGATAAAGAAAGAAACAATAATAAAATAATAATTTAAGTTGATGTAAGGATCCAAATGTGTAAGATAAAGTAATTTGAAACATCGAAAAATCGCTTACAATCGAATGGCTTTACATTCGAGATACTGCTTAACGTCACTAACGTCAACCTGTCAAATGTCGTTAAATATAGTGGAAAGGGTATAGTATGAAAAGATTTATCTTAGGACTACTCAATCAATCAATCAACTAGCCTATCGCAGTCCACTGCTAGTTAATGGCTCTCTCAACACGCACCACTGACTAGTATTACGATTGTGATATTTTTGTGTGTATATTTTATTTAATATCGCTTTTAAATTATATATAAACCTATAATCAGTCTTCAACAACTTTAGTAATAGATTACTTCTTACAACAATGTACAAGAATATGTAAAATGTATATTTTTTGGTGTCAATAATTATTTTTTTATTATAGCTTTTCTTATCAAAAAAATAAAGAAAGAAAGCAAAAAATAATTTTACTTGAAACTTAATTTAAAATTGCGTTTTTGGTGAAGCAGTTTTTGTATATTACGTAAACTATCCTTTTGAGGTAAAATAAATATTAACCAGATTGTCAGGCATTTTTTTTTCTGAATGACGTAGTTTTATGTACAGCATATCAATCTTGAAACAAAAATTATTCTTTTTTATTCTAATATCTCAACAATAATTTTTACATTTCCAGGAAGAATATACTTACAATGGCGGCAACCGCTGGAATACAACAACTCATTAGATCAGTACATGGTGTTATTACGTAAAATACCTGAAATACAGCCGCGCACTAAAGTATTGTTACCTACTAGCAAGAATGATATTGAGACTACCATCAGTGTGGTAAGTATCTAAATTGTATAATCATCATAACATCCCATCAATGTCCCTCTGCAGGGACGGGCCTCCTACCGTGACGGAGGCATATTTTGCCTCCTAATACCACGCTGGCCAGACGGATTGGTATAGGGTTTAATTTTCAAGTTCATCATTTCGTTAAGATGATAGTCCCTTAGTCGGTTTTTACGACAGCCATGGTATAAGATGGGGTGGTGACATATTGTATTCTTCTTCCATCACCACACGGACCTACTGGAGAAGGTTTCAGTGCAATAAGATATTAAGGGACTATCATAAATATATTAAATGTTATGTTTTTCTTTACAGGAAGCGGAACTGTATAATAGTAGCCGATACGAAGTCAAAATATATGCGGTTACAGAGTCTGTTGCGAAGGAAAAATTATTGATCAACGGAGCCGTATCGCCTCCTGAGGTATTATTACTTTTATTATATTAATACTAGCTGACCCGTGCCCACTTCGTTAGGCGGCGAAAAAAACGTTATTAAGCGTCCCTTTTTTAAACATATTTCATTACTGTTCCACTCCTATTAGTCATAGCGTTATATTATATAGCCTATGACACTCCCCGATAAATGGACTGTTTAATTTAACACAGAAAGATTTTTAAAATCGGTTTAGTAGATCCAGAGATTAACCCCCACAACACAGGCCACATTAATCCAAATAATAATAATTTTCATTTATTATCTTTTGTTAGATGTTGGTTATATCGTATATTTCATAAATAATATAAAACATTTAGATAGGCTAAAGACTGCGCAGAAATAAAACGGCAATTTCATAGGGAAAGACCTATTATAATATCTTCTCAATCTTTGTGTACTTACTCGTATTATAACGCGCGTACTATAATGATATGTTTGTGTACGCAGGAGATAGAGAGTTCGTCCTGCTCGGTGCAGTGGGCGGCCATGTCCCCGGCGGCGCCTGCGCGCGGCCTGAGCGCGGCGCTGCTGGCGCTGTGTCCGCTGGCGCTGCTGGCCGCCGTGGCGCTCGCACTCGCCTACTGGAGGTACTACATATTATATTTTTATGTGCCCCAGGGAAATAAGATTTTAGAGAATTTGTAAAACAAAATAAAATATGTTAAATATTCTCTGAAAACGAACAGAAAAGCTAGTAAATGATGATAAGGGTACACTGCAACGCACATAAGCAATTGCAAGAAAAACAACACTGTTTTTAATGTCAAAACTTTCACAATGTTTTTTTTTAAGAAGATACAGTAACTAGAATATTTGCAATTTCCGTAGTCAAAGATGAAAATACACACGCACATGAATGTATAAATACACGAATATGTATAATAAAGATAAAAATAAATTTCACAAATAAAAAAAAACACTTAACTTGCCTTTTGGCCCTGATCAAGTATCATGATGATGAAGTAAAAATCAACTAATCAAGTATCAAAATTGTCAATTTAGTTCCTGAAAATGATAGTTTTAACACTTGATTAGTTGATTTTTACTTGATTGTCATTCGGAAACCGGGGGTTAGTTAATAAATAAAGAAATATTTCACACACATTCACTCAACGCCATCTAGTCCCAAACAAAGTTGTTTTTGGAATCTCCATATAGCTTATTTTTTATTTTGCAGATGTCGTTCTCGACTAAGCAAATGCATCAGCGCTGCATACAATTATCTGGAAGAGGGAGGCGAGAGAGCCGCTCGGGCACCTCTCAATTCATACAAGAAACCTGGTAAGAATGTTATTTGGTTTATCCATTAGGTCTAGGCAAAAGTATTCACAGATTTTTTATACAAACAAAAATAATACGTATATTTTTTTGTAATATGTAATGGCCGTTTGATGATTTGATGCTATCTTTTAGGTATTATGCTACAAAAAAAATTAATTGTTTTATTTTAAACATATGAAACACTGTGTTCTTTTGAGGCTTTTTAGTTCTATAGTGAAGAAATAAGTGACAATCTGATGAAGTAACAACAACAAAATAATGCACAATCTGATATATTTATGTTTTGTGATGAATTAGGAAAATCAATGGGACAGTCACTAAGATCATACTTAGAACAAAATGTAACTAATTATTGTATGCCAGGGTTAACATATAGTTCCATTATAGAAAAAGTTAAGGATCACAATTTAAACAGTAACAGTACTCTTATAATTTTAGTAGGAGACAGAGGAAATGCAAACAGAAATATACTTATAAATTGTTTTGAATCATTGAGTTTATTAAATGTTAAAAATATAATATTATTCACACTTCCTTATAGCCGTAGTTTGTCACAGGTAGAAAACAATATAAGATATACGCTCAATCAAACATTACATACATTAACATTTAATAATTCAAATAAGTTCCATTTGATTGACATAAACTTTTACTTAGAAAGTAAATTATTATTGATGAAAGATAAATTCTATTTGAATAGATTTTTTAAGAGACAGATAGCATCTTCGCTATCATATTGTATTAGACAGTCAGCCAAGAACTTGGCTAACCAACCTGCTTTTATTGAGCAAAATCTTAGTTTAGCGACTTTGGAATCTGTTCCAAATCATCATTTAAATTTAAGTGTAGGACAATAGGGGAAAACTCTAGCGACTTAGTTTTAGGGACACAGAAGAACTCTTTGTTCTTGAATAATATACAACAAAATATTGTAGGATTTTTTGGCAAAGAATTAAATTTATCTTTAAATGAGATGCATATTCATAGAGATATTAAGAAGCTAGAGTTTCACTCTAGTTTAGAAAAAACGCATACTTTTCATAACTGTAAGAAAAATGCCAATTATATCAACTTGGTGCACCAGAATATTCAGTGTTTAAGAAATAAAGAGCTAGAAATAGAACTTTTTTTGAATAGTTGTAATATTAGTATTTTATGTTTAACTGAACATTGGTTAAAAAGTTTTGAATTCATGTTTAATTTCAGTGGCCACCAGGTTGGTAGTTCATTCACCAGGTTAAATTCAATACATGGAGGTTCATTAATAATAATTAATAAACAATTTAAATTTAAGGAGCGTAAGGACATAGTAAATCTATCTGTTGAACGAACAATTGAATTGGCATCATTGGAAACAGGACAATTCATAGTAGTGTCAGTATATAGACCACCATTGGGTTCCTTTGATATTTTTGAAGTAATAATGGAAGAGGTTTTATTCAAACTGTCAAAATCTAACAAGAAACTTATTATATGTGGAGACTTTAATGTTAATATTTTAGAATGTAGCAAATTGAGTCTTAGATTGATAAATCTATTTAAATCATACAACTTACTTAATATGTTTATGGAACCTACTAGAATAACGTCAACTAGTGCAACATGTATAGATAATATTTTTACAAATATAATTCCTATTCAGAAATGTGTTATTAACAAATTAAATTCAGATCATAGTGGACAATTAATCCAATTCCATAATGTTAATAAAATAATATCAAAGAAGTATATTACTTGTGTACCGGTAACTGCAAACCGTTTGAACAATTTGAAAACAAAGTTACTTAGTATTGATTATTCATTTTTATTAAATATATCACATCCAAATGAAATGTATAACTCTTTTTTTACTTCATTTCATAAATTATTTAGTGAGATTTTTACCTCTAAAACATTTGCAGTTACTAATACATTGGTATTTAATGACTGGGCAACAGCAGAGTTACACAAAGATAGGCAATTATTATATAACTTATATGCAGAAAAATCAATTAACACTAGTGATGAGTTCAAAGAGTATGTAAAAGAATTTTCAAAAATATTTAAAATCAACTGTAAAAATACCAAAGCACAATTTATAACTTCTAAGATAAGAAACAGTAATAATAAAATTAAGACTACTTGGAATATAATAAATGAGGAAACAGGTCGGAAAAATCAACAACACAAAGACCTAAAATTAAAAATTGAAGATAAAATTATTGATTCTAATTTAGATATAGCGAATACATTTGAAAGATATTTTACAAACATTTCTATAGATATTACTAAATCTTTGAACTCCTCATCCAATGCAGCTATCACTCTCTTAGCAGAAAATGTACCAGAATGTAACAAAACTCTTAAATTTAGCCATGTTAGTCCACTTGAGATTATTAAAATCTTTAATTCAATAAGTGTTAAGAAAACAGCTGATCTATGGGGAATCTCTGTTAGCATTTTAAAAACAGTGATAGATGTTATTGCACCAGAGTTAGCTGTCATCTTTAATAATAGTGTAGACTTAGGTATATTCCCTGATCTTATGAAACCTAGTAAAATAACACCTCTGTTCAAATCAGGTAGTACTCTAGATCCTACAAACTTTAGACCAATATCTGTGTTGCCTACGTTTAGTAAGATATTTGAAAAACTAATTCTTAATCAATTAATTAGTCATTTTAATGAGAATAAATTACTTCACGATAAGCAATTCGGATTTACACGTGGTCGTTCAACTACCGATGCCGGAGCTAATTTAGTAGAACATATATTTGAGGCCTGGGAAGAATCACAAGATGCTTTTGGCGTTTTTTGCGATTTATCTAAGGCATTTGACTGTGTCGAACACGAGACATTACTGGGAAAACTAGGTCACTATGGTGTTAGGGATTATGCTTTAGGTATTATTAGATCATATTTAAGCGATAGAGTACAAAAAGTAGATGTAAATGGTAAGCGTTCGCCTGGATCGGTTGTTAAAATGGGGGTACCCCAAGGCTCAGTACTAGGACCATTTCTATTTCTCATATATATAAACGATTTGCCATATTTAGTTAAAAAGAACCCCGAGATAATTTTGTTTGCCGATGATACATCCTTTATTTTTAAGATTAATAGACGACAACCTGCGGTAGACTACATAAATAATTCTCTTTTGGAAATAGTGTATTGGTTCAATTCAAATAATTTGTTATTAAATAAAACCAAGACAAAATGCGTAAAATTTACCTTGCCAAACGTACTTAATATAAATCCAATTGTTAAGATTAGTGATGAGGAATTAGAAATCGTTAACACTACAGTATTCCTAGGTATTACTTTAGATAGTAAATTACAATGGGGCCCCCATATTGAAAACTTGTCAGGTAGGCTTTCTTCAGCAGCATACGCAGTGAAAAAAATACGTCAGTTAACAGACATAGAAACAGCTAGGCTAGTTTATTTTAGCTACTTTCATAGTGTTATGTCGTATGGTATTCTGTTGTGGGGTAGTGCGGCTGATATCAACACAATATTTGTATTGCAAAAAAGAGCGGTACGTTGTATATATAATATGGGCCCAAGAGAGTCTCTTAGAGACAAATTTAAAGTGATTAAGATTATGACTGTGCATTGCCAGTATATATTCGAAAATCTAATGTATGTACACAAAAATATAAACAAATATAAAAAAATGAGTGATATACACAATGTTAATACAAGAAATAAAAATAAACTTGCTGTTCTCCACACTAGGCTTCATAAAATAAGTAATTCTTTCGCTGGTAATGGTATTCGTTTTCATAATAAGCTCCCTATGGAAGTTAAAGAATTGTCAATTAATAAATTTAAATCTTTCATTAAACATAAGTTAATATTGAAATCATATTACAGTGTAAAGGATTACTTAAACGATAAAAATGCCTGGATCTGAATTGTCCTGTTTTCTTAATAAAATATTTGTGAAGTGATCACCTAAAAGAGCGATAGGAACCCAGCAGAGTTTCTTGTGGGTGTCTTCTCTGTCATGGTAGTGTTCCGAACCCTCAGTAAACTTAGCCGTTAAGTTAGACGTGCTGTGATCACTATAAAAACTCCGACGTTCATAAGTGTCATTGATTTGACTTATATGAAATAAAATATTTTTTCATTTTCATTTTCATTTTCGTAATATCAGTGCTATACGCTAGATGCATCAACACATCACAGCATTTCATTTTTGGTTGAGTGGCTATAAATGAGTGGGAGTGCGGTCTTGCGCATTATTAAACGCTTACCCCCTTACTCATAAACGCCTCTTAAATTTTAGGCAATTGATTAGCTTAAATTCTTATGGTTTTGTTTGGCATAAGGTTGATTTTAGTAATAAAAATCTCCCTAAACAGTGATTAAATTTAAGGGGCGTTTATTAGTAAGGGGGTTAATGTTTATTCATTTATTTACTCTATGTTTATTTCTACATTGACTCATGTCTATATATTATTACGAGGTAAAACAAAGCCTCTATTGGAATAAGAAGTGAGTTTATGTATGTCTCATATTCTGTAGGGCCATCAACTACGTACACCTGTAATTTTTAATCAATTTGTTTGTCGTCGTAGTAGTGAACTGTTCCCCGCTGGTGTCATGCGCGAGCGGTTGCGCGGCGGGTGAGGCGGGCGCGGCGGCGGGAGCGGAAGCGGAAGCGGAGGCGGGTGGACGACCTCCGCGCATGGCGGGGCAAGCACAGCCCGCTGTACGTGCGCTGCAGTTCCCGGCGCATGTAGCTGCGTTACATGCTGATGGAGATATTGGCTTCAGGTTAGACTTACAACTAATTTTATAACAATTTGATTTGGAGATACATAATAATATTATTGTTAATCATACATTTGAAAAAAACTTATATATTTTAAAAGTTACTTGTTAGCCATCAGCGCAAGTGCCGAAACCAAATCACTTGACACGGCTGTTTAAATCATCTTTCATAGATGTTAAAGGTCACTAATAATGATGATGATGATATCTATAACAGTTGGTAATATAGTTTCTAAAGGTGACAAACGTAGACACTAAACTCTTACACTAAAATTTAATTTAAAACATTCAATTCAAATTCTAAGTTTAATTTTTAGAAGGGAAAGAAAATTTGAAATTCAGCCCTAAGCTAAACCTTTCAAACATCATGGCACTTGTAGCGGTTGTTTGCTTTTAAGGGACCGTGGTCCCTTTTTTTTATGCGTCGCGTCGGGCAGCATGCAAGAGGTTAAGGGTCGTAGCACATACAACGTAACGGATCGACACCACCTCGTCTTTTTTCTCGGTGTCAAACGCCAAAAATTGCATTAAGGAGTTTCATACAAATAATACTGAACGGCTCGAGTTGATACGGTGCCGATCCGTTTACGTTAGGTACGTTATATCTGCTACGACCCTAAAGAGGAATATTTAATAGTCTACATATAGACTAATACTTTTTGTTGTATAAATTTTAATAAATAAAATGATGATTTCAGCAAGGAATACGAAATTGTGGTGGCCAAGTCTGCCGCTTTAGGACATACGAGTCATCACAGCCACAGACCAGAGAACAGACTCAAGAATCGATACCTCAATATTACTGCATGTAAGCATAATAATGTTTGAATATGTGACACTTTTCGATTGATTTATTGTAAGGCTAAACAATTATTAATTTGCACTTTAATTAGCACTTTTGACGATCTCTGTGGCGTATTCGTTCTGTTCGGTTAAAATACACTTGCTGGTTGCATAGCACCGTAGCTAGGGAAAAAAACAGCTGTGTAAGGAAGATTTTACGGATCAAATGGGTCTAACAGTACGCGCAATCTAAGTAGACCTGCTTGAAGTTGTTACAAATGGCTGTAACCATTTCATTTTTGGAGTACATGACGGAAAGCGGGGTTTTCTTTGTTACTATACATGCGCAAACTTATCTGACAGCTTACTTCAAGCCGGTCGCGTAAGATTGCGCGAGTTGTATCTACTATTTGTGTTAGTAGTTTCAGAAAGCATTTTATCTGATAGAGTAGTAACAATGTCCGTTGTGGTGTGTACAGACGATCACTCGCGCGTGTGCGTGTCGGGCGGGGAGGGCGCGGGGCGGGGCGGCGCGTGCGACTACGTCAACGCGAACTTCATCGACGGGCTCGTGCCCGCGCTACTGCCGCACCACGCCAACAGGATACGACGCAAGCTCGACAGGAGGAATAGACCCCATAGGTAATGTGTACTACAGTTACTATTTAAACAAACATGGCGTCGTTTAAACCACAGACTAAAGATGAAAAATGTACTACGAATCATATACAATCTATTAAATGTCAAATGGTCAAGTTAATTTTTAATCTGCATGTCAATTTTCGTTCCTCTATATAGTTAAAAATTCAATTACGTTAACTTTAGATGTCAAATTGTCTTACCTATTGAAAGAAAGAAATAAAATAATCTTTATTGTGTGACAATTTAACAACTAAAGTTAACTTAACCGAATTTTTAACGATTTTAAGGTACGAAAATTGACATGCTGTGTAATTTTATGTCGTCAAAAATATTTTAATTTATGATAGTTTGTGATTAAATGTCAAAGTAACTTACTTGAATGCTAATTTCGCACGGAAAGCAGTTATTTGTGTGATCCACAAGTTATTGTCCTGAGTCTGGATGTTGTTTTCATAACAGCTCATTAATGTCCCACTGCAGGGACGGACCTCCACCCGAGATGGAGGGATACTTGGCCTTCTAATACCACGCTGGCCAGACGGATTGGTATAGGGTTAAATTTCAAGTTTTCCTTCTTTTTATTTCGTAAAGATAATATTCTCGGATAGTCCCTTAGTCGGTTTCTACTTCACCCATAGGATGAGATGGGGTGGTGACATATATTGTATTCTTACTCCGTCACCACACGGATGTTTTTTGTGTACGTTAAATTGATGTTCGTAAAAGTCTGAGCGACACAGGGCACATCCAACGTGCGCGAGTTGTCTTTTTGTAATGAAGATAATGAACTCGTAATTTATTAAATTTGCAGACAATCATCAGTGAAACCATCAAAGCCGCCACCCAATCTAGCGGAGGGCATAGAGTCAGCGTTCCTGAACATAGAATTCTCTGGTATAGTTGAATCTGACGAACAGAATTCAGATTCTGACAGCGACAGGAGCGATGACGACTCGGAATTGGATGACGTTTATGTCGATATTGGTAAGTTAGTCTCCTAAGGCCTCATTTACGGAGACGCGGGGCGTCAGGCGTTGCGTGTGGCGTGACTTTTCGCGGGGCGTCGGACGTTTTTTCTGTTTACTTAGGCGCGGCGCGTGAAGCGGCACGCATCATCGCACGCGTAAACACAAACTTATAGCAATATATGACGTTGTTCATAGAGAAGCGAGACGGGAAACGTGGCGCACGCTCGTCTAGATCAACTCAACTAGTTTTATGTTGACCTCGGGCATAGCTTTATCGAGAATTGTCGCTGCGTGCGCCGCTGCGTGGGACGCGTCGGTGCCATCCGCGGACTCCGCCGCAAAAAAAGCTATATTTCAAACAAATATGTCAAAAATCGCTTCTCCGTAAACGCACTTATACAGCGCCGTATATTTGAATTCAGTGCGGGCCGCCCCGCTCCACGCAACGCCCGACGCCCTGCGTCTCCGTAAACGAGGCCTAAGTCTTGTAGTTTAAAAAGTGGGAAAGATGTGCAGAATTTTGTTGTTTGATTTGTTACATTTAGCGTACTGCTGTCCACTGTTGTGGCCCATTCACCCCTTAAAGATAGTTGTTACCATCCACCCAACAATCAAAAATATTAAGTAAATTAGTATTAAGCTTTTTTAAGCTAAATTGGCTAGGCCAACATTTTGTTTTATAAAACATTATCAATTTCGTCAGTTAAGGGAATACCTCACTAAAGTTATATTGATGAACCTATTAAATGATGCTGTATCCCAAATTATATATCGGAATAGAATGTCAAACAAATATAACTATGGGAATCGACGTTCTGTTATGCGGAAGCCGTCAATCGTCTTTTAAAAAAAACACTTTTTATTCACCACAACAACAGTTTATTCTATAAGAATTTACAGGATCAAGAACCTCACTTTTCTTCTACGATTTTTCTAAGGACGCGGGAACGCGGTATGAAATTAGCCAAGCAACTGCGCGTTGTCACATGGCAGTTAATGCTTTTATAGAAAAATAAAAGATTATTTCAGCATTATTTACTAAGTAAATCTGGATATAACAGTTCGTTGCTTTATGTCACTTTTTCTACTTCCCAGACGGCGTATCAACCCGCGTTAAGTTAGAATGGCTAGTATGGCGACGAAGATACATCGCGACGCAGGGTCCCACACCGGCAACACTGGACGCGTTCTGGAGAATGATCTGGCAACACCGTGTGCATACCATCGTTATGATCACCAATCTTGTGGAGAGGGGAAGGGTAAGTTATTAATATCTTTAGCAAAAAAATTAAACCATATATCAGTCCGTCTTGCCAGCGTGGTATTAGTAGGCCAAGTATCCCTCCGTCACCGGAGAAGCCCCTTCCCTGCAGTAGGACATTAATGGGCTGTTATGATGATGAAGATTTAAGCACATATCCAGTAACAATTTATTTCTATTGCTTTCAATGCAGATACTTAGTTGATGAAAAATATTTTTCTTGAAAAAATTCAATAATATGTCTCTATGTCTAGAACTAACTTGACGATTGTTTGTGAGTTCAACCCTTACACTAATAAATTTTCATTGTCAGCGATAAAATGTAAGTAAATTTTTATCAAAACTGAAGACGTGTCAGTTTAAGAGCAACTGTCTTGCCAGTGACTCATCGTACGTCAAATTATGACGAGTGACATTTCAAAGACAGCTGCCAAACGTCAATGCTGTGCTGCCACCTATTTCCATTTATTATTGAGCAGCCTTTATTGAGATACTTTCTCTCTCATCTGCCTACCCTTGTCGCATTTACTTGGGGTCGACGCAAATGGTTTTTCCTTTCCACACTTTCTTGTCAGCCTCTTTTAGGCATTCCATACATCTTCATCTAGAGATAATTATTAAGATAAGAAGTAATAGATTTTAAATTATCGCGATTTGTATACATAATACTATTTTTACGGGTCTTACTCGCGGTATTACTATTAAAGATAAGAAGACCTAATGTTAGCATTCCATGGATTCTCCGTGCGGGTGCCGGGTCCATCGCGTGATAGAGGACGGAACACTGGCGTAACAGCGTCTGGGACTTACGAGGTATATTAATGTGCATGTGTTGTTGCAGCGCAAGTGCGACATGTACTGGCCGGCGGGCGGCGCGGGCAGCGCGGCGCAGTTCGGCGGCGTGCGCGTCACGCTGCTGCACGAGGACGTGCGCGCCGCCTACACTGTGCGGCACATGCGCGTGTGTGCGCTGCAGACTGACGGACACGGGGTGAGACTAGCACTAGCTAAGGTGGACGGCTTGAAGCTGTTGCTACTACGTGACGCAACTCACATATTGCGACGCGCTGTGAGTGAGGGATCGCGACGCTCTATGAGAGATGTATCCCTGCGACACACTATGAGAATTGCGTTGCGACGCGCTATGTGAGTTGCGTAGCGACACACTACCTTAAAAGCGTCGCGACAATCACTACACGTTCAATTTAGTGATATAAAAAAATCTGTAACCTAATAAAATAGAGCAACAGTGACATTAATACGTTCCCCCACAGCCGAGTCCCGACACTGGACGTACCGTGGTGCAGTACCACTACACGGTGTGGCCGGACCACGGCACGCCACGACACCCGCTCGCCGTGCTACCCTTCGTGAAGGCGGCTGCCAAGAACCCTGCCACCGTGCTCGTGCATTGCAGGTAACATTTTATAAAGAATATTTTAGTATCAAAGTGAAAAATGACTTTAATTTTATTTATATGTAGTCATTATGACCCGTCAATAATAATTGCCAAAGTAATGCTAAAGTAATGTTGGTACATACCAACAAGCCTTGCTATTAACTTGTATAAATCTTCCCTTAAAGTGTGATACAGATGAATTGTGCTTTATACATAATAGTAGTTTATAGGTTCAGAGGTTCCTGTATTATGAAGTTATTTATTATTTTGTACGCTTTATAGCTACTGTAGCTGTCATAGCTGCTACAGATTAATTCAATAGAAATAAGGAATAGCTCTGAAAAGAACTGTTTTGTATATGACTTATATCACGGCAGCTACAGTAGCTATATGACGTACAAAAAAGTAACTCAAAGAAATCTCTTTCTAAAGTTATGAGTGTAATTAACAAAATACATCTTTACTTACAGCGCTGGCGTAGGCAGAACAGGCACATACATAGTACTAGACGCCCAACTGAACCAATTAAAACTAACCGGTACACTATCCCCACTCGGCTTTCTATGTCGAGCGCGAACACAACGCAACCATCTCGTACAGACCGAAGAACAATACGTCTTCGTTCACGACGCTCTGCTAGAACATGTACGCTCTGGAGATACAGAAGTAGAGTTCCCTAAAGCAAGAGAATACTTAGCCAAACTATTAGAACCGATCTCAGAAGAAGAACTAGCCGTTTTGGACCTTAATTCCGTTAAAAATAGAAGCGTAATTGACTTGACAAACGGCATGGAGAACGGTGAAACTTCGAGTATTAAGTCTAGTGTTCAAGCTAGTGATAAGGAGGTTTTGGAGAATGGTAGTCAAGCGTCTATAAAGACTGATGATTTGAATAGTGAGCAGAGTAAGTCGGTGAAGGATTCTGAGGGCCCGGAGGATAGTAAAGATGGTATGGTGAATGGGGAAGAGTCGGAGGGTGTTTATGACTTGGCGCCTAGATCTACGGATACGTATAGTAAAAAGATGCAGGCGTATAACAATATGAGTGAACAGGAGAAAGAAGAGATGAGAAGGTGGGTATTGTTGTATTCTTCTCAGTTCGATTTTCGCTAAACTTACTACTGCGAACAACTGTTTTGTGGAACAAGCTCGCTGCGACGGTATTTCCGGACCGTTATGACTTGGGGAGCTTCAAGAAACGAGCGTACTGCCTTTTAAAAGGTCGGCAACGCATCAGTGATTCCTCTGGTGTTGCGGGTGTCCATGGGCGGCGGTGATCACTTACCATCAGGTGACCTGCAGGCTCGTTTGCCTCCTATTACATACAAAAAAAGTTAAAAAGTTGTCCACGGCTGGGCATAGGCCTCCTTCAAGCTTCACTGTCATACTGTGCTTCCCTCTTCCATTAGTAACAATCTGTATTTTTTTAATCTATCATTACGAAAATGTATAAAGTTCTATTTTAGTTTTTTCTAAACTATACTGTCTCTTTGCTAAGCAAAAGCGAATAAATGTTAGCTTAATGTAATTTACAGTTATTTAGAAACATATATTTATTATAATAAATAAATATATTTTTTACAGAGCAAACCGCGTGGAGAACTATGCGCTATTAGAACGCATGAGATCTCTAGCTAACAGGCATCATACGTATCAGGGTCCACCGCCTGTGAACCTATTGGAGAAGCAGTTCTTGGTGAGTTATTACTACTATATCAACTAAAATTATGGTAAAACATTAGTAACATATATTGAACTGTATGGTCATATACTTAAGATTTTTTTTTCAGTTACTTATTGAAGCAACGTAGTGCAATACGAGCGTGCACCGGCCAAAAATTATAATGTAGCAGTACGATACCGGAAATATGAATTAACGTAAAGGACATTTTTTATAATACTCGATAATAATACGTATGTAATTACATCATACGATATAATATCCATTTTCAACAAAATGTCCTTTACATTAATTCATATTTCGGGTATCGAGTAGATAAATAAATAATAAATAATCCTCACACATTCACACATTGCCACCTAGTCCCAAACTAAGCAAAGCTTGTACTATGGATACTAGACAGCGGATAAACATATTTAAATACTTTTTTTTGTAAATACATACATATTATACATAGAAAACACTCGGGTTTGATACTGAATCTCAAAAATCATAATATCTACAATTAAAACATCAACACCGTAAAACCAACAGTTCAAAATCTCAACACTTCAGAATGTCAACAGTTTAGTATGTCAATAGTTTACAAGATCTAACTTTAAAATCTCAACATGGAAAAATTTTGGTTAAGTACTACTTATTGCAAGTGATACAGATACCTAAACGTACATATTATTTACAATAAAAAAATAAATAAAATTCATGTAATTAGTTATCTAATAACTTCTCTAATAACTACATCGCGGTGTAAGTACGAAATAAACAGTTAGTAAATCTATTATTACAGTTTCGATATTAAAATACTTGTTTAAAAAATCTTCAGGAAACATTAATCATTTATGAATTATTATATTGAGATGAAAGAATAGATAAAAAAATTGTAATATTTCTTTATGTAGGTACTTGTTACAAATTGTGGATAGTGTTAGTGCTTTTTTATAGTGTAGGTAGGTTGTACTGCGGAAGCATTTTATTATTTTAAAATTGAGGGTAAAGGTATATTTAAATGATAATTATCAGAATAAATATTACATGTTACTTATTGCGGTAGTAAAAAAGTGATTTTTGATTTGGTGTCTACGAATCACCTACTTATACCTAATTTTTTTAGCTGACTTGGTAGACATTAGGTATGCAATCAAATAAATCTTACAAGAACGTGATTTAAATCGCTATGTTATACTTAAATTATGTTTTTTTTTCTATCTACGAGTATCTTTGTTAAGTTTGTTATAATAAATATCAATAGTCCTATTTAATTAAAGAAATTTCATTTAAGTACATTTTTTATTTCTATATTTATAAATGCGTAACTTTGTACCTATGTCTGGCTGGATGTTTGTTAATCAATCACGCTCAAACGGCTGAACCGTACTTACATCGCGATCTAGCCTATTATTAGATAAATAATATGTAAGTTTAGGTATATGTATCACTTGCAACCTCCGTGTGAAGACGGAGTAAGAATACAGTGTGTCACCACACCACCCCATAAAAACCGACTAAGGGACTATCCGTGAATATTATCTTTACGTAATAAAAAGTAGGAAAAATTGAAATTAAAGCCTATACCAATCCGTTTGGCCAGAGTGGTATTAGTAGGCCAAGTATCCCTCCGTCACAGAAGGAGGCCCGTCCCTGCAGTGGGACATTAATGGACTGTTATGATAATCATTTGCAATATGTAGTAACCAAAATTCTCCATGTTGAGATTTTAAAGTTTGATCTTGTAAACTATTGACATACTAAGCTGTTGACTTTTTGAAGTGTTGAGATTTTGAACTGTTGGTCTTATGGTGTAGATGTTTTAATTGTAGATATTATGATTGTTGAGATTCAGTACCAAACCCAAAACACTCAGACCAATGCAAACAATCATGTTCATGCACACAAAGATTTGCATTGAGCGGGAATCGAACCTCATACTATTTCATTCATTCGATTCAATAAGTTGAATCATTATTATTTGATTGAATCATTATAATTGAATCATTATAGTACTACCCTTAGGTAGTACCAGACTGTTTGTACTTCGTGCGACAGAGATGATGCTCTACGAAGCTGAAATTGGCCGATTGTCTCTTTATCAAAGTCGATGTGTAATTTATACGGCCTCGTACTGTATTGTATTTGTATAAGTGAAAAGAGGACTAAAGTGACCGAAGTGATCCTATCCCAGCATAGTCCTATTAATCATTTTTATTTATTCCTTCTTAATTATATTAATAATAAATATATGTTTAAATTCCCCAGCTAATAACCCGTTCGTGTGTGGAAGCGAGCGTATGTGCCCGGGCGGCTCACAACGCAGACAAGAACCGCGTGGGAGGCATCCTACCCTCAGACTCCGCCAGGGTCATGCTCGTACCTAAACCTGGGGTTGAAGGTACGTTTGTATTACTTTTTTATCCTTTTTTTTTCTTTTTTTTAAAGACAACTCCCGCACTAGGGATCATGCCCTGTGTCGCGGGGACCTTTTTACAAACATCAATTAACGGACACAAAGAACACCCAGACCAGGAAAATAATTTGTGGATCTCATAAATTATTGTCCTGCGTGGGGATCGAACCCACAACCTCTTGCACGGCAGCCGCTTGCGCTACCGTCGCGCCACCGAGGTCGTTATCCCTGTTTAGTAATTCATATCTTTATTGCATTCCATAGTTTACATAGATGTTATGTTATATAATTGTTCAGTATGGACCCTGTCGGGCACAGCAACATAGAAAATAGGAGTAGATGGCTTATATCTAGCCTTAATAATATCTTAAAACATCTTAAAACTAAAGCATTTAAATCTATAAAACAACCATTTTATTGAGCTAGGAAAGGGGAAAAAGAAAATTGGTACTTCTAGCTTCCGTGAAAAACTTCTTGACATTGACTTGTTCTAGATTACTTATCAATCTAAAAATAAACCCATGTTAACTATACTCTTCAGCATGCGACATGCCAGTTTGATAAGTATTGATACATTTATAAAAGAAAGTAAATGTGATTTTTATGACTTTTGAAAATGTACTGTTGTTAAGTTTTATTTCTTTAAGCTGACTTCTTGAAGAAAGCAGACGTCTTATGTGAGGATCTATTGTAAATGAAAATGTTATTACGAGAATATACCCTCTTGTTTATTAACAAACAGATTTTTTAAAGGAGAATGGGCGGTTTCGTCCCATGTGTTGTAACATTTTGTGACCTATTTCATTTAAAAGATCACAGTGAGTGAGTGCTATGTTTTATTGTATGGGCATAACTCCGTATCTCGTATATAAAAATGCCCATTCTCCTTTGCCTTGATGTTTCATTAGATGTTCATATGTGGTGGTGTGGTGTTCATACAGGTAGTGAATACGTGAACGCCTCGTGGGTGTGTGGTCGGCGCCGCGTGCGCGAGTACGCGGTGGCGCAGCACCCGGGCGACGGCGCCGCCGACCTGTGGCGACTGTTGTGGGACCATACTGCGCAGCTTGTACTCACGCTCAGCGACCCGGACGACCCGGTAATGTGGCACTCTATCATACATACTACTCGTGACATTCTATCAATTAACTAGCCTATCACAGTCCATTGTTGGACATAGGCCTCTCCGACCCAGAGACATTTTTGAGGTCGTTGGTCGGTAGGGGAAGTCTTACACTACGTTTGCCAAATCGCGGTGTCCACTCTGGGACACGTTTGTTATAACGGCCATCGGCCTACTATCAATCTAAAGTTTCTATTTTATTGCATTAACAATATTTGATTGAAATGGGTCCTAAAAACACGATTGTGCCACCCTCTCATAGCATTTTTTCAAAAATTTTATTATTGAATAAAATTGCAGTGCTGATTTTTTGTTCTTTTCATTCATAATCTATGTTTATTTCATTACAGGATTGCGAAATATTCTGGCCAACGGAAGAAGAGAAAGAACTATTCGTCGCCAACTTTAGAGCTAGTTTTGTTTCGAAAGACATATACGTTGCTCACCGAAAAATAGACAGAAAGAGCCCTGTACATTCCCCTGTTGAACCAGAGATGAACGGCTACAGGAGGCAAGAGAGCAGCGATTGTGCTGACGATGAAAGACTTATTCCAGAGAACAGTTCCCCCGTTGCTGATTCAGAACCCGCCTACCGCTTTGACAGAACCGAGTTAAGACTCGAACGATTAAGCACAGGCAACAGAGATTTATCAGCACGAAAATCCATAGCGAACGGTGATCTATTCTCCTCATTTTCCGAAAAGAAAAATGGACCAAAATCACCGAGAAGTCCTTCAAAGATGTCATTAAAAAATTTCAAATTAAGTTCGCCTACGAAGTTCAAATTTCCGGAGTGGGGTTCGAGAACGGCAGGGTCACCTCCTGACGTCGCGCCGCCCCCTCCTCCCGTGGCACCGGCACTGACCGTCGAGGAAGAAGCTGAACTCAGACGGCCCTGCTACGTCTTTGAGAAAGTAGACTCTGTACCTGAAGATATCCCTTCAGATCGTGTTATTGAAGTGACGAACGTTAGCGTGCATTCATTACAAGACGATTATCAGTTATCAGTGAAGTTTATTAAGTGTAATAAGTGGTTAGATGGTGAAACTACATTCTATAATCCGGGTAAACCGGACGACAATGAGTTTGTGAAAGCGGTGAGACAGGCTACAAGTGAGAGTGAGAAAGAAGAGGCTTTAGACAGGCTTACAGAGCCTTATAGAGATTCGTTTGCGCTCGTCGAGTATGTTGCTGGATGTCAGATGGAGTACAAGAATGGACCTGTTGTTGTAGTTGACAAGTAAGTTTTTTTGTGTAAAAATATGGAAATATTAGTAGTATTATATTTAAGTATTCCTTTTAAATCCTCGGATGAGGACATTTTACTCCCAAGCCTATTTTTGGCTGAGAGACCAAGGTCAGAGCACACAGAGCAACTAGGCTTCTTTGACGTGCACTCTTTAGCTTTGTGTCCTGGATCCCTACAGACAAATCAAGGACATGCACAAAGACACCGGAAATATTGAAGCGGGCTTGGTGGCAGTGCTTCGACCCTAGCTGGTATCTATCCCACTCCTATAATTTCGCCATTTCTTCACTTCTGGAATGTGTCGAGTGGGCAACGGGCTCAAGGTGTCATAATGCACCAAACTAGATTTTCCAGACTTTTATGTCCGCCACAGAGCTTCTCCACATACTTTGACTATGGCTGCTGTAACTTGAAAAGGTTGATGGAATGGCCGGTTGCGTAATCGCAGCGCTTCAATACCGCAGTCTGATAATTTTATCCTTTTATTCGCGGTTGTTATGATTTCTCTCAAAGTAGTTTTTAAACATAGAGGTAAAATAATAGCAAGTTGATTCATCCTGCTGGTATCGCTTTTATGCGGAATTCCCTGCTCTTTAGAAGCCTTTTTAGACGTGGTAGTTTTTTTATTACAATTTATTGTGACTTTAGTTGGCTTGGGACTGCGGCATTTCCTATGGGCGTTCGTTTAAGGTTCGTCAAGACCACCGATTCAATCATTATTCTTCGCTCTAAGTTTGCGAGCTGTGAACGGAGCTCTTGGTTTTCCTGTTCCCGTTTTTCTGAAGCTAAGCTTCTAAAGTAGATAATTCTGTTGTAATTACTGCCAATCTTAGGGCTCAAACATAATCCTTATGGAGGTTTTTTCAGCTGTTGACTACCAATCTCACTAAAGACATGGACACCCCTGAAATTGGGACCCCTTGTCGGTCGCTGAGTCTGCTCTGAGTTTTGTCGCCATGTCTTCTAAACTGGGTAGTTGAACTTTGCATTGTGTCACCGGTAATGCTTTAAGGCTTAGGACCGTTTACGATAGGGTTCCATCTGCTGAGATTAGTAGGTAGTAATGCATGGTGTGCGTGCAGGTTCGGCGGTTGGAAAGCGATGAACTTCTGCAGCATGTCGGCGGCGTGCGGCGGCGCGCGGGCGGCGGGCGCGCACGACCCCGGCGAGCAGTTCGCGGCCGCGGACGACGCGCGCGCCTCACTCTACGCGTGGCAGGCGCTGGGGGCGCACGCGCGCTGTGCCGCGCCCGCCGCGCCCGCGCGAGCACACTCGCCGCGCGCGCTGCTGGCCGCCTACTGCGCGCTCGCTCAGTACGGACAGCTGCTGCATAGAGACGCCACCGCGCACAACAACAGGTATGTAACACCTCATCTTAGCATTCCATGGATTCTCCGTGCGGGTCCATCGCGTGATAAAGGACGGAACGCATGCATAACGACGTCTAGGACTTACGACCTAGATGTAGGTTTAAGGCCCCCGTACAACACGTTATTGGTCACCTTCACTGTCTGCTATGCAGATAGAAACGTAAAATATTTCTAATTAAATGAGCGCAAATTTACCCCTACATGCAAGGACGTGAGCGTTTAGGGTACACATTAACTTATGGCACGATATCCAAAGACTCGAACGCTCTGAGAACATTTACATATAGCACGATAGGTAGAAACGCGGACGCTCAATAATATAAGCTAAACCAATTCTTTTCTTTCCACAGATCATCAACAAGATTTTCGGATACGCCAGATCAAGAATCCCGGTAATGTACCTGTAACACGAGATGTTATAAATACTCATTGCGTTGTGCCAGCCCTGGCGTGATTACTCGACGATATCCTCCAGTCTCATAGTAACGATCTTAAGATTAACTCTAATGTGAGCTGGTCTGGAGATGGTGAGCTAGTTCGGAGCCATTTGTAAAGATTCTTTTTCGTAGTCAACTGCTGGACATAGGCTTCCCCAACGCACGCCACAGACCACGGTTTTTCCGCATACAGTCAGACCCAGCGACCTTTTTGAAGTCGTCGGTTCACCTAGTTGGGTTCTCCAATCTAGGACACACTTTGTCAGATTACAGAAATAGTTTTGTGTACTACTCCGGAATGATATGAATCCCTCCGGAGCAGTACATTATACTCGCTCACAAGCATATTCGCAAAACATCATATTCTCATCACATGATAATCGTAAAATATCATTATTGTAAAAGACCATATTCGCAAAACACTACTAGTTAAAAACATCATATTTGAAAAAGTACACTGGGATCCATAAATAATGCCAGTACAAATGGTAGTCCTATTTTGTAGGTAAGTTAGGTAGGTGATTTTTACCTCCTTTGTTGACTGGCCAGCTACATTATTCTTCTTATTTATATGAATGACATAATAATAATGGTGATAGTGACATTTATCCTTTTCAATTATAAAGTGCATTTGTCTTGTGAATAGAGGAGAATTGAAAATGAATAAGGAGGAAAAAAATAGTAGAAAAGAATAAGAAAATATCAGGCATAGTCAATGATTATGTGAGGAACATTTTTTTAGTTCAGGAGTGCCTTAAGCGATTAAATGCAGTGAGATACGATTAAATTTTTCATATTTTTTTTCGATTTACTTAGAGAATAATAATTTCATTTATGTATAGCGTAATTGTGTTTTGTTTGCTATGTAGGTAATTAATTAAATAAGTTCTTCTGTTATTAATTAAATATGATTTTCATTTCAAGAAAAAAATGTGTCGTTGACTGTACATTGAATTATTTACGAATAGCATGTTCTGTGATTATCATATTTTTCGACTATCATACTGTAGGAATATCATGACGCGATAATATCATAACACGAGAATATGATGTTTTGCGAATATGCTTGTGAGCGAGTATAATGTACTGCTCCGGAGGGATATGAATGGATAGAGAAAAATAGGCTTTTGACAACGGTGTTTAGCAAAACAGCCGTAAATTGTTCACAAATGAATATGCAATAGAGATAACTATTGCTTGACATAGTCTTAGGTTTTCTTTTTAATTGAAAATACATCACATCTGTGGCCAGTATATATTAATTGTAAGAAATAAATTAATTTTACTTGTAGATAGAAATATAAATTTTAATAAACCACTTCGAGCCGGCCATCTCCAACGTTTATTCTCAAAAGAAAGCGGATGTGGAACGTCAAATAGAAACACGTTTGTACGATAAGTCTACATATAGAAAGTACAGTCAATAGAAGTAACTATTTGTAGATAGCACATTTAATCGAAAATATGTTTCTATGAAATGTACTGTCTACAAATAGTGAATTCTATAAGCCGTACTTTCTTGACGTTCCATACATATAGAAAGCAGTAGTTCAACTCGACACAAACTAAAATTGTACACTATTAAAGAAAAAATAACCAAAAAATTTAAATTAAATAGCTAGTGTAGATAAAATATACTCATTAGATATTATACTCGAAATTTTGTGACGTTTAGGAAATAAGTTTTGTCTGTATTTGGACTACTGTTTATGACTTAAATACTCTAGTGTACTAGATTATATTAGTGTCGTTATGCTCAAATTGTAACAACAATAATGATGAAATCTACTAAGCCATAATTTTATTAGTGGTTTGTTAATGTTGCCAGAACTAAATTTGAAAAACTACCAAATAAAATTATTTATATTGAATTTGGTACAACTGGATATTAGGATTATTGGACTATATTTCACTAGATTGTGTATATGTTTTATTCTTTAATTAGTCATATTAATATATTAGGCATGGGCAATATTAATTTTATGTTTTTGAAACACTCTTTGTATAGAAATATAATAAATTCTTTGTTCATGTGTATACCAATCTTTCAATTTGTTTTTGGACAAAAGAAAAATGAAGTTATCAATTTTTTTTTACACTTTGGTTTGGTAGAAATTTTAACATTATGTTCTGGCAACATTGTACCGACTCGTATAAAAAAACAATATTATGTGGTTGTGTTATGAGATATTTACAATGAAATATTCGAATTGTTCTAGTGATTTTATTATACGGCCATGCTTTGATATGCATTGCTTACAATAAATAATGTTTTACTAAGAAAATTTACTTTTTTTGCTACCTAATTAGCAACTAATAACCTTGCAATAAAGGTCAAAATAATGAAACACGAAGTTACTTGTACCAGTTAAAGGGTTCTACTGAATGGACGGGCTGTCATAGGCTATATAGGCCCACTGCAACTCACTGTAACTCAGAATGCATAAAAAACCTATATTCATTGTCATCAAATAAAATTAATTCAAACTTTACTGTATAAGTAATTCCAAATTGTGTTAATATTTTAAGTTATATACTATAATTGAATATACATAAAGTAAATTTCTTAGTAAAGCATTTATTAAAATATTGTACATAGGTACAGTTAGTAAAGAAATGAAAATCAAGAATTGTTCATAATATGTTTTTTTTCTATAAATTATTCTTGCCATGGTATAAATATAGGAGGATGACAAACCTTATTAATTATTAAATATAATACAATAAAATTTGGATTTTGATGGATATGCATGTTGTAATATCCAAAAAATATAATAATATGAACAATTGTTGATATTCAACTAATTTTCAATTAGCAAACAATAAATAATAATATTATTTATTGTTTATACGTTTATCATATTTTTCGTTTATACATATTATGTATAAACGAAAAATATAGACACCGTGCAATAGAAGCGTTACGCATTTATTAAATATAAAACTTATAAATATATTTTTTTTATTTCGTAGCCAAGTATTAATCGTCTATGGAGATATTTTGTCGATGTATAATGTTTTTATTTTTAAATTTAAAATTATACATAAATGTATTTGTGTATAGTTGTAGTCGGGACAGCGAGTGTGCATGCAAAAATATTTTTTCTGCTGACTATACTTTATTCTAAACGCAATAAAGTCATTTTTCAATTGAAATCTATGAATTACATAGTTCGTTTAGTAAACTATTTCTTTGAAATACGTTAACAAGTAAAATAGGCCTTTGTGTTATATAAATAAAGTATGAAATCGCGTATTGTCCACTGGCTTTCCCGTCAATTGTAATTCCTATTAAATCAAGTTATGGTCCAGTATTTTTTATTATAGTAATTGTAATCTAGTTATCTATATTATAATTGTGAAGACTGCTTATTAGTGGTTCGTCAATTAAGATGTAATAGGTTCAGTTTGGATTCTGTGTACTTGGACAAAATTCTCAAAAAAAAAAAAAAGAAAAGTTTGTTATAATAACGGTCAGGTATATAACTTTTTGTATAGTTGTTGTATGTTTAATGTATGACTGTATGTTTAATATATCTGATTTTTATTTTAACAAGCTTTTTTTTTCTGTCTGTACTTTACAGATGAGATTTTTTTTGCTGTTTGTACACGGTCTAGTATAATATGGGCATCGGCTATGTGTTTATAAAAATGTCTTATTGAATGTTGTGAAGTGATAAAGTGCCGCGGTAAAATGTATAATGCTCGTAATTTTAAAGGGTGTCGAACACTAGAAATAAAAAAAATATTAATTTAGTTCCATAGTTAGTATTGCCATAGAACAAAATTATACGACTGATATGCATGTATTTTTAATTTTATAGATGGGTTGGCTTACATTGATGTAAAGATAGCTTTTGCATTTAAACTGCACTTGCACATCAAAATGCAGTTCAGAACTATAACTGAAACATATAAGCAGTTCAACTGAACTGTAGCAGTGCAGTTTGAATACAAATAGCTCTATTACCAGATTCAATAGACTGTAAATCGTATGATTTTTCCCTAATTTAACTAAATAAATAGCGTATGCATCACACCGTATAAACGGCAATACAGTATGTACTAACATTGATATAAGGTTCATTTTTGAATAGCTTGATCCGTCGCAGTGAGGTAACATCACAAAAATGTATGTATGACAGAACGGGGCAACGAAATGATATGTATAGAGTATAAAATAACTGTATTTTGTATTATTATTATATTCAAGAATATATTTACACATATATTAGGTAAATACTTAATTATTTATTACTTTGAGACGTTTGACGTTTCGGCCAGGTTTCAACAAACATGACTTTGTATGTCTCGTGACCATGGCTGGTGTAATCTGGCCGAAACTTGACCATATAAGTCAGCTAACAGGTGTTACCTGCCTGAAACGTCAACCATATCCCGGTAAATAATTAAATATTTACTAAATAATCGTGTTAATATATAATATAATAATAATATTTAATGAAACGCGAAAGTTTTAAAGTTAAAACTGCATATTGAATGATTGGCGGGTTATGTTTGTGCGATAAGTTCCCGTGCGTGCCATTTTAGGCTTAGTTAATTACTATAGATAGCTCCAATTATATTTGCACATAATAAATATATATTATAAGTAGTTATGCTATATTTTATATACTTAAATAAATTTTTTTTTTTTTATTAATTCAATGTGAAACAATTTCTTATATTAATTGCTTTTCAAGAACTTAGTGAAGTTGCTTTGAGTAAGTGAAATAGGAATCACCAAATGATAAAATTTGATTTGATTTTGTATGCTGACCGTACTATAGAACGCACTTTTGGTACACTTTTTACTCAGACTTAACGATTTATAGTAGACTTCATTCAAAAACCTACCTTAATGACACAAAAGTCTCTTTAAAGTAATTTTACTATTAAAAACAAATAATAAAGCCGACCTAATCCTTAGGATAGGCTTTAAAAAATAAATAGATTAAAAAAACATGATTTTTAATTATGTTTGGTGATTTCTATGATAGAATTTAAATCAAGATAGTAGGTTGAAACAGTATAGTATACTTATTGGTATGCTTGACGTGGTATAGAGAACCGTAGAGATGTTCGAGTAACATTCGTTGTTTTATTTATATTTAGTTTGGCAACACAATTGTAATCACAATTTTTGATTGATATGTATTTTTGCTATATTTTCTTTTTGGTTTAAAATAACTCTCTTAAAGGGTCAATTTTAATTCTTCGTTTACGAGTCATGCACTGTGTCGCAGGCACTTTAGAAATATCTATTTACGCATGCACAAAAAAAACTAAGTTTGGGACAACAAATAAATTGTGCTATCTGGAATTCGTATCTTGTATCTTGTGCACACAATATTCTTCACAAATTGTCACAAAATCAGTCAGTAACGAACTTAGCAAGTTATTTTTTTTTAATTATACAAAAATTATATATACTTAGTGAAAATACATACCAAAATTATATAAACATAATATATTGCGACAAACACAAATACACATAATTGCCTATAATATTAGTAGTTAATTTGCGATTCGAACAATTTGTTTAATAAATATAACCGCGCAAACAGCCCGCCTTACGGTTAACCAAAGATGTATGAGTATGTATAGTAATGGATAAGAAACGGTAGATGTTTTGTAGGCAGCTGAGCGAGCAGCTAATTAGTAAAGTAATTAGTATAAGATAAATTATGTAATTATTGTTATATTTATACCATAAAAAACTAATTTTGGATGTTTTTTTCCATTGTTGTAAATGTAGTAATCATTATTAATTACGTTTAGCAGGGCAGTCAGTCTCAAAAGTCGCTGAACACATTTTAAATTCCAAAACTGCTGAACACTCAAAATTTCATAAGTCAGTGTCGCAACAAGAGTACCGTATAAGCTTTACATACAAAACGACCATAACACGCTGAACACGGTTATTCCAAAAGTAGCTGAGCCCTAGTATTTTTAAAAGTAACTGAACACTAGTATTCCAAGAGTGGTGTCTTTTCGGATTTTCCAATCAATAATTACTACATTTATAATTTAAAGAGCATCCAAAATAAATAAACATTAATTGACATAATATCGTTTAGACCTAATCTTCGGCTCAACTTTTAAGCAACACATTTACGTTTAACATAATAGTTATTTAATATAATATGACATTTGCACAATTTATCACATGCGCATATACGACATAATATACCAGGGTATTGTCATGCAATCATGGAAAGTCATTTCATTAAATTGATGTGTTTTTTTAGCAAATGAAAAATGTGTCTAGACATTTATAAGTCTATGTATCATATGTAATACATGTATTACATATGATTCATCAAGTATAACGAAGGATCGAGCCATGTCTTGTGTATGAGACGTATCAAATTATGGGGCACAAATAACTATCAGACTCAGGGTAGTCATTGGTGGGTCACAAAAGGGTCTTGTGTCGGATTACAAGCCTGATACTCGTACCCCAGTGGCTAAATAAGCGATCACTGGACCACTGAGACGGTCAGTAATAGCTTAACTTGATAGTTGAAAATAAATGTTGTGACACATTTTTCAATTGTTAATAACACAAGATCAATATTTAACAAATAAATTAATTTATAACGTGCCTGTAACGTGCAAGTTTTTGAAATATTTGCTTTTTTATATTATATACTAAAGAGTAGGTTATACAAGCCCGTATTTCTAACGTCGATAACCAACATAATATTTATGTTGATGTGTTGGCATTCGCATGTGTACGTGGCTTTATATTTCATTACGACTATGTATGTACTGTGTGAGTGTAGTATGTAAATTTTTTGTCACTCATATTGTGTAGACTAAGCCCTATTACACTTTAAAGAAATGTACTTATTATATTTGACTATAACGAAGTATATACTTTAAAAAAATAAATAAATTTGAAAAGCTTTTATTGCTGACCCTACTTCGTTATTACGTCAAATGTAAGGTAACATTTAAAAAATTCAAGAATGCTAGACTTAAAAAATACCTGTTTCAATTGAATGTGCAATTTCGAAAAGGGCACATATCTGAATATTTAAACTTTCCAGGAAATGAAAAAAACTAATTATTTTTTAATTGAATCTAATATTTAGCAAAAATGTTTTTGGGTTACATTTTAGGGCATATTATCTCTCGAAAGTTACAGAAATATTTAGATGTTGACGTTATTATATATGTATATTTCGATATACAAAATTTATAAGATGTGCCCTTTTCGAAATTTACGACGTTGAGTACTCATAAGTTACAGAAAAAAACCATATAAATTTGGCGAAACTTTTATTTTAGTAATTTAAAATTAAATATAATACTGAAACAAAAGCAATAATGTTGTCTTTTGTTTAAAAATCCTCTTCTGGAAGCTCAGAGTTGTGACCTTTTCGAAATTATTTCTGTGCGCGCCATAACATTTACCATAGAACGAATGTCGGAGATATGCCTTTTTCGATCATAATAGGTGCATACAAGTATTTAGAACGCCATGACATGAAAAAAGTGTTTTACAAAATATTCAGATATGTGCCCTTTTCGAAATTGCATATTCATTATTGTACTTAAGTTATTTAGAAATGTGAAACATCGTGCTATCTCTCTTTGTGTTTGTTGTAAGTAGAAAGAGACGGCACGATGTCATCTAGATAGCTTTGATACTAAAATGAAACAGGCTGTAATTGTTCCATGTTGTGTGTACGCCCGAAAGTGTTGCTCTAGCTTTTAAGATAATAATAATGTAAAAATGTTGCGACCGATTTTTAAAATGATGATGATTAAGATTAATTATTATTATTATCTTATAATAACCGCCTTCTTGAGAACTGTATTGTGCCAATTTTTTAAATAACTCTTTCCACCTCCAAAAACTTCCCTCTAACTTAAAAGGACGCATTCCATGATTTTTTTATGTTCAATATTGTACCGTCTACAAAAAAATATTTATTATTTTTTAAACATTTTGCAATATTTTTAATTTTAAGTAAGTACCTTATAATTTTGTTACAATAGTTTGACAGTTGGAAATTTAATGATGGCGATACTGTTACAGCTGTACCTAAAAAAAAGATTGCCTTGACTTGTCAATAATAATATCACATTTTTAATTTTTAATGTGCGAGCTAGTGAAATTACAGAGCTATGGGACATTACAATTTTTTTCCCAGTAAAGCTTTGCTCTAGAAAATTTGACAGTTTGTAAAAATTTTTTGACATTTCTTGACAGCATGTCACAACTTTTCTTTTTCATGAAAGAAGAATGGGCAGTTTTATATGGGATGCGTCCCATGTGTTGTAACACTTTGTGACCTATATCATTTGAAAGATCTCAGCGAGTGCTATGTTTTATTGTATGGGCATAACTCCGTATCTCGTGCAGGGAAACTGTTATAGGGTTTTAAAAAAATAAAAAAATAATTAAAAATGTCTTAACTAATTGGTCTTTTAATAACTACTACTACAGAGATTTAAAGGTAGAGCCTACTTTGACCCAACACCCTCTCTGGCACCATTGTAAGCGCAACGTTGAGAAGATTGCGGACATGTAAAATGTGATTTACGGCGGTCCTTCTGGGTAGAAGAGTTCTCAAGCTTTCAGAAACGTTTGCGCAATTACATGGACAAAGAAAAAACAGCTCCCTATGCTCCCCGCCATTTTGTTCCAAATATGACATCTGCTCTTTGCGTCCCAACCTTTGTAACATGTTGCGACTAGCATAAACATGTTCACCTAGATTTTTTTCTATAAATATATATTTCTTTCATTAAAATTGTGTGCAGGTCAAAAGTACTAAGCTGTTAATGATAAAATAATTTTTGCATCAAATAAGGCTTTAATCGTACTTTTTTACATTTTGTGACACGAAAACACATTATACTTATTCCACTTATAATAACTGTAGACAATTTACAGACAGTAATCGTTACGTTAGTTTAGACCGTTACTAATAAGTAAACAGTTAAAAATATATAAGTATAAATGGTAAAGTTATTGCTAAATAAATCTCTTACGTAAATGTATAATGTAAAATAAAAATCCTCATCGCATTTTTCTCTACATAGCTGTTGATGTTGATAAGGTTGTCATAATTATAATGACAGTATAAATATACAACTCCTTTAAATATATCTGTTTTATTCACATATATATTTCAAAATATATTGAAAACACGAAAGTACAGCTCAGTAACAACACTACACCATGCTTCCAGCCCTCAGCCAATAGGCGTCCATTGCTGGAGATGGGCCTCCTACAAATATCTTTACTTTGCCGATCCTGTGACTACCTTATCACTTGGCGCCACTCCGATATCACGCGATATACGCGGTCGCTTTTTGAAAACCTTTCTGCCTCATCGTTATTTGTAAGTTCTTCGTGCTATGTCGCCCCTTTAACGGGCAATCCTGAGTGCTCTATCGGTCACTTTAGTACTCCTGCGGATTATCTCACTTCTGATTCAATTACGCAGGTCAACTCCCAATAAAGCTCTCTCTATTCCCCTGTAGATGACCAAAAGCCTTGTGATTTGACGAGTGAACCCCGTCTCGAAGTTGGACTTATCTGGTCTGATTGTCCCAGGTAAATATATTCGTGGACAACTTTGAGTGTAGCGCCTCCAACCGTGATTGAAGTGGGTGCAACATGAACATTTGTCATGATCTTGGTCTTGTCCGTGTCCATTTTAAGACCCACTTATTGAGAGATACTATTAGGGTCATCGAGTATTATATTGAGGTCCTCCTTGGTCTATGACATGACACCATTTTCGTTAGCAAATGAAGGTGCGTGCGTGATATACTCGCCGTAATATATTGGTGCCATTTCCGTTCCAGTCTAAGAGCCTAAAAGCATCTTCCAGTGCAGCGGTAAACAGTTTCGGAGATATTTAATCACCTTGTCTTATAACTCGCTGCAAATTCATAGTTCTTGATAATCCACCCTCGAGACAAACCAACTTAAGGGTGTTTCCGTATACTTAAGCACTGCAGTATTATGAAATATCGTTAGTGTACTTGGCATCGTTGGAAAGACTGCAACACTACACCAGTAAGTTAATAATGGCATCTACACTAAGCGCAAACCTATTTGACCGACCTGAAGTTGTTGCAACTGACTGAGCAGATATCATATTTGGAACAAAATGGCGGGAAGTATAGGGAGCTGTTTTTTCTTTATCTATTTAATTGCGCAAACGTTTCTGAAAGTACCTAAATTAAATGCTGTAAGCATAAAAATAAATGTAGGTACGAGAATTCACTAAAACGTGAAAAACATGCCGTTCAATTCAAATCGATAAAAAAGTTAATTTCTCAGAAAATGTCAATTAGGTGTTATTGGCACTTTAACGTCGATAAGTAATGGTGGGAAGCATAGGGAGCTGTTTTTTCTTTATCTATTTAATTGCGCAAACGTTTCTGAAAGCTTGAGAACTCTTCTACCCAGAAGGACCGCCGTAAATCACATTTTACATGTCTGCAATCTTCTCAACGCTGCGCTTGCAATGGTGGCAGAGAGGGTGTTGGGTCAAAGTAGGCTCTACCTTTAAATCTCTGTAGTAGTAGTTATTAAAAGACCAATTAGTTAAGACATTTTTAATTATTTTTTTATTTTTTTAAAACCCTATAACAGTTTCCCTGCACGAGATACGGAGTTATGCCCATACAATAAAACATAGCACTCGCTGAGATCTTTCAAATGATATAGGTCACAAAGTGTTACAACATATGGGACGAAACCGCCCATTCTCCTTTGCTGTACATTAAGTATACGCTCAATTTGTACAGTCGTATACGTCATACTCGTAAAAATTCTTTTCATTAGCTTTCTTCGAAAATATTTCCAATTATATGACTAACACAAAACATTATCATTAATTTTGTATTTAGTTTGTAAGTAAAAAGAATGATACCATTTATGTAATAACACTTAGAGTCGAAAGCAACAAAGATTTTGACTGAATCAATATGAAACGCGATTATAGACCTTATGCTTTTGTAATTTGTATCTCATTATGACTATTTTTGTGTTAGAAATTGCAGATGTTGAAATAGGCTTAGCGTATTTAACGAAACTCTTCATCGTAACAGTACTTTAATGTCCCATTGCAAGGACGAGCAGTTGATGATTACTTTCTTTTAATACGGTAAGCCTATTTCTCTCTGCAATTGTCGAGTTGAACCATTCGTACACCTTATGGTAAGCGAAATCCTTGCCATTGATTATATTTTTGTTTTGACTTATCAAATGGATATGTATACATGAAGGCTTACTAGGTATTTCTTACAAAAAAGCACAAAAGGTTTATTTTGTATCTATATTTTTTTCCGACAAGAGCTGTCAATTTTTTTACGACAAATATGCGCTGGATCGCTACTCTTGATGTACAGATAGCAGCGAAAAAACAGCCTGCGTAATATTATTTTTTAGATGTGTCTAATTTTAAATAAATCGTAGTCTCGTGTTTATTTTTATTTTTAATTCAAATTATCTATTTTTCAAATTGACTGTAACCTGTTTGGTGGAACGAAATCATGTACAGAATGTTTTTTTTAATGAATTGTCTTATTTTGTAAACATTTTTTGTTAAGGCATCACATTGTGTAAAGACTTATTTATTTTTATGTAACCGCCTGTATTATTTCAATTGTAAAAATATATAAGAAATTATCTAACTTTGTCTTTTATTTCGTCAAATACCTTTATTTGTTTGCCATTAAAAGATGAAAGTGTTAGTGGGCACTGTACTCCGACACAAGATTAATTGGCGAGTGATTAGTCAAAAGTTCTCCGAATACAGTGTGTCACCACCCCATCTTATCCCATGGGTGTCGTAAAAACCGACTAAGGAACTGTCCGTGAATATTCTCTTTAAGTAATAAAAAGAAGGAAATCTTGAAACAAAACCCTATACCAATCCGTATGGCCAGCGTGGTATTAGTAGGCCAAGTAACCCTCCGTCACGGGAGGAAGCCCGTCCCTGCAGTGGGGCATTAATGGGCTGGTATTTTAATCAAAAAGATGGCTCATTGTTTCAATGAAAACATATATCTGTATTACGGGATAGACATAAGGAAAAAAATCCGTTTTTGGATACCAGACGTCTGCGGACCCATTTACCTACATATAGAGGACGCATAGCTGTACTATGTGCGTGATTATCTGAGTCCTAATCATTTATCTATATCTATCTCGCTTGCACTTACGGATCTTATATTCTTATGTATCTTCTATCTCTTTTGACGTTTATGACCTGACGACTCAGATGATAACGCGCGTACTATAGTCAAATTACAGGGCTGTGAGACTTAACAACTTCTGTCTGTCCTTGCAGTGGGCTGTTATAATGATGAATTCAATATTCTTATGTAGACACAAAATAAAAATGAGCATGTAGGTACTTACTATCCATCCATCCAAATTAATAAATATAATACACTTCTCATCAAAAAAATCGACACAGTCTGCAAGCTTGTGTTTTGTATGGATTATGAGAAAAATGTGTATATTTAGGAATACGTGTTATATGTCATTTAATAGGGAATTTAATGAAGTTTTCAAATAATAATGTTAATGTTCTAAATTCAAATTTCGTATTTTGTTTAACAAGTCGTTTTTACCCTTTACGTAGTTTGACAGAAATTGATAAAATTACGCACGTAAATGAAAAAAAAAGCTAGGAAGCGTTTATTTAATAACCAGTAACCTGCTTCCAGAGTTTCTTGCGCCTCTTATTAATGCATCCATGCGATGTTCACCCGAAAAACCGCCAAGTGGTGGCATTGCTGAATTCTGGAATTAAACAATTTAATTAAATTTGAACAGACTGTTTCGATTTTTTTGATGAGAAGTGTATAATCAATCCAGATAAATAAATATACGATTAGAATATTATCAATATTTTTAATAATTCCAAGGTACTTAAACATTTGTGTTCGTCGATCGGATCGGAGACCTCTGCGTAGCAGTCATAATATTAGTCCATGACTGACATGAGGTGTCGGGTCCTCTACACCACACCAAAGAGAAAGTCTAAAATGTTATTTCTTGTCACGTCTTATCTCTCCTTCTTACATCTCCGTGTGGTGACGGAGTAAGAATACAATATGTCACCACCCCATCTCATCCCATGGGTGTCGTAAAAACCGACTAAGGGACTATCCGTGAATATTATCTTTACGAAATAAAAAGAAGGAAAACTTGAAATTAAACCCTATACCATTCCGTCTGGCCAGCGTGGTATTAGTAGGCCAAGTATCTCTCCGTCACAGGAGGAGGCCCGTTCCTGCAGTGGGAGATTAATGGGTTCTTATGATGATGATGTCTTATCCTATTTATTTGTGAACCATTGTAATGATGAACTTTTTTCTGATTAAGGCTTGATTAAAAAACAAATTAAAAAAAAATCGCAAGGACTAACTTCATATTTCATATCAGTAAAAAAGGGTTCTTAAGTTGTACCTAAGTCCTTCGACAATGTTTGTAGAGGCACAAATTGTGATAAAATGCATAAGTTTGAGATGGCTACGTGACAGGGTCGCCTCATATAAGAATTTTATGAGTATCAAATTGTTTATTGTGTAATCTCATCATGAGATCATATCTAGGAGGCCATCAACAGCCTCTAGAAAAGAATTCACATTACATAGGCCATGTCTAAGCGAGGCTTGAACGTTACTATCTCGGTGTAGGAATTCGCACTTGCACTGATGTGATAAATGTCTGTCGGAAGTCTCATCATAACAGCCTATTAATGTCCTACTGCAGGGACGGGCCTCCTCCTGTGACGGAGGGATACTTGGCCTACTAATACCACGCCGCCGGCCAGACGGATTGCTATAAGGTTTATTTCAAGTTTTCCTTCTTTTTATTTCGTAAAGATAATATTCACGGCTAGTCCCTTAGTCGGTTTTTACGACACCCAAGAGATGATATGGGATGGTGACATATTGTATTCTTACTCCGTCATCATACGGAGTAATTATAATAAGATTATTATTATTAAGTAATTAGAAGGAAAATAAATTGTTTATTGCAAATCTACCTACCTACTTTGAAGAAAATTTCTTTCAACAAACAAATACCTCTTCAAATGACCTGCTAATTATAGCTGTTATACATGAAAATAGCTTCCTAGTAATGATTTTTGTTAGAGTTAAGTGCTGTTAGTGTAGGATGGGTGTCTTCTACGAAAAATTAGTCGAAACACAAATAGAAATGAAGTGGGATAAATATGCGTAAGCGGTACGGTACTATTTGTGTGCAGTAGTTTGCTATAAATAACTCGAATGCATTTGAATATTATTTCCAAATTCCTGTGTATTTATAGTGATAGTTTTGTTTGGGCGTGGGATTCCTTTTCATAGTAACATCCCATTCATAGTTTCTCTAGTGAAGGACGCCTACTAGTTTATACATATGAATCTATTAGTACCTATTGGGTTTTATGTTCATGTCTGGAGACAATGGTGATGGCGGCTTCTGATTATTTTTTTTATTTCCCTCATGCGCTTCGAAAGTGCTGCTTTAAGTCTTACAAACGTTTCTTCTATAGACTCTCAAACGTTGTGAAAATTGTGAGTAATAGGAAGTTGAACATTTTAGTGTAGTTAGGGAAAGTGATACTAAGACTGGGTAGAAAAGTGGCTAACTTATATCAGCTATACTTAAGACACACGCAAAACTTTCGGCTCTCGAGTTTAGAAAATACCCTAGTCATGGGAGGAGGTCCGTCCCTGCAGTGGGACATTAATGGGCTCTTATGATGATGATGCTGATGCAGTCCTATGCGTCCCTCATCCGTCATTATCCCAGGGGTCTTCCTGTCCTGCGTCCTTCAGTAAGCGGTTGCTGCTCCAGAACTTTTATGCCCATAGTTTTGGCATAACATATTTTTAAACTTCATGTCAATTCCCGTTCCTTAAAATCTTTAAAAATTCGGTTAAGTTAACTTTAGTGGTCAAATTGTCTTACCTATTGTGTGAAAATTTGACAACTAAAAGTTAACTTAACCGATTTTTTAACGATTTTAAGGAACATGCTTATTTCAATAGCTACCCCGTATACCAAATAACTCCTCCAAACTTAAAAGCCACTCAATTATTTGATCAGTTCATCAGTCTGAATAACTTGACTCCAACTTCCATTTGTATCAAGACTATCGGAACGGTTCATCTAAACTTATTAAAGCATCAATCAGATAAACAACGGACCGGGAACTAATCAAACTTAGTTCTCTACCTACAGTTCACTAAAATGAACGATTGTACTAAACTTACGGAACCGGTTCTGTTATGTCAATCACTTTAATTAACGTGCTATTGTAATAAGATTTATCACTTTGAGAGTTGTGACAATCAGTTTTGTTTCTTTAGAATTTGGTATAACTAGAAAATGAGGTAGGTAATTGACATTCAGTGTCAATTACCAGAGTCTATCCGTGTGGTGACAGAGTAAGAATACAATATGTCACCACCCCATCTCATCCCATGGGTGTCATAAAAACCGACTAACGAATAGTCCCATTCGTGAATATTATCACGAAATAAAAAGAAGGAAAACTTGAAATTAAACCCTATAGCAATCCGTTTGGCCAGCGTGGTATTAGTAGGCCGAGTATCCCTCCGTCACGGGAGGAGGCCCGTCCCTGCAGTGGGACATTAATGGGCTGTTATGATGATGATGACATTGCTCTATATGTTTGTGTAGGTAGGCGTAAGGCATTATTTTTGCAAGTGAGGGGTTATCTGTAAAGCTAAACTAAAATCTCATCACTTTTACAAATCAATTTAAATCATTCATTTTTTTACAAAGTAACAGTAAAGCATATATTAACTTCGCGACTAATTAAGCTGTTGTTGGGAATGGGAAAAACTTAATATTAAAGGAAGGGTTTTTTTAAATAATTTGACAAATGTGCTCAGGAGTATGTAACTATCTTTATTTTTCAAAAGAACCACCAATTAATATACATTTTAAAACATTAATTTATCAATGGATAGGATAAATTGTATACCTAATTAACGGACAGACGCGGCCCTTTACTTAATTATAATAAAAGTCAATGCGACGCGTATTTATCATTATTATTTATTGTCAAAATACAATTATTATTGTCCTTAGAAGACCGCGCTGTGATAATTTAAGTAAACATTTTTAAATATTGTCCTTTTCAAATTATCGAATGCACATTATTATAATTTCGGACGTACTGTTTAATTATTATTTGCTGGGAAATTCTTCCCGATCAATTATTGTCATTGCCAAATAATTATTTTGCAAATGTGGTTTTTAAATATATATTTTGATGTGTGGTTGACAATTTATTTTATATAATGATATGGCTACAGTTCACAATAAGTATTAGTTTATAATAGCGATGTTAATCGCAGGATATGTATTTGCGAAATGCTAATAATTTTGTCGTTAAAACGTCGATATTTAAACACCTATTTTATTTTTTGTAATACGCTTCCAGTGAACGCTAAAGTTATATACTAACTAGGTACCTAACTATCAATGACATTAAAAGACAATAAAATAATTTGTAAAATTCTACATAATATTGTTAGAAAATTATATATAAATAAAAATATGTATAGATATCTCGCTAAATAGTTAGTGTAGGAGTGAGGGCCACGAAGATACCCGTTACTTTAATTAATAGAAGATGAATTACTGACTTGCTTAAAGCCACAATATATGACATGTAATATAATTTTAAAGCCAAATTTTATAGTCTGTGAGTTTATGTCGACTTGACGTCGTCTTAAATGTCGATAGTTGATTAGATATAATAATAAATATATATATATATATATGTAAAGTACACAAATAGGTAACAACTTTCTTAGATATACAGCCTTCTCTATCAGTGCGTCCAACCTCTTACAGATTCATATCGGTATATATATGTATATAATTGTTTCAGACCTATATATTTCAGTTGATGGAGTGCTCAAATATCTATGTAGTTGTATAATTTTAATGTTTATATTCCACATTCTTTGGTGTTACAACTCTGTTTTTACCACAAACCTCGGCTGTTTTATATCCTATAATAGGATTCTTTAATACATAAATATTAAAAGCCACACGTCGCTTTCTAATTTACAATTATCTATTATAACATGAAACATTTAATTGTAGTTAAAGCATTTTTCTGTCGGGATTCGGTTGCGTATTCTGTTATAGAATAAACGTGCAAGCCTGTATGTGAGACTGCAGCGCAGCCGAAGCCCACTTAGCCGTCTTGAAGGCTTTTGAATATAATATACACTGTAACTATATACTTAGCCACTAATCACAACAATTATAATCTATTTGTGAATAAACAGGGTACACATAAGTTATAGATTTTTTTTAAATAGTTGTACATTCAAACGTATATTTTATTGTTACAATATCAATTTTTCTACAAATAATTTGGAAATGTTTAATTGGCAGTCGGCTGCTTAAATTATATCCTAATATGTTGTATAATAATAAAGTAAACATTAAAGAGTACATTTAAAATAAGTGTAGTTTAATTTTTTTATATAATAAAAATAATTAACATTGATGTAACAATGGAATATGTGTTTTATTATCTACGGAGTGTGAGCAAGTATTGGGTTTTCAAAAAATACGTTTAGAAGATCGAAAAGTATTTAAAATGGAAAGTACTTTTCCGCTTCGATTCTTCTGTGGCTGTCGGTTTCGGACAATGCCCCAATGCCGGTAATTATTTTTCAAGTTACCTCAAAGATATTCATTTCTATGTTCACAATAGAATGGCGTCTGTTATCGAATCGAAGCGTAAAGCGAATAATTTCCAGTCGGTTAAGCACCGAAAAATTTAATTCATAATTAAATTCCTAATTTAATAAAGGATAATTTCCTTATCACGCTTATTACTAAACATCAAATTGTAAACATTCATACATATTATTGTCAGATTACATTTTTTTAATAATTTTATTGTCACAATAATTTATTTATTTGAGAATTGACAGCAATGTAATAATTGCAATTTTGCCGTATAATTATTATGTTTTATTGTCATTTCGGAAGTACCGTATAATAATTAAGTACCGAAGAATTCCTAATCTTACACCTATTCGAAAAATACAATGCGATTATTAAAAAGGGGGTATATTAAAAATTTCAGAGATCACATAATATTATCTACATTGAAAATAAGTTTTATGATTATAAAAATATTGAAATGTTAATGCTGATCAAGCTCACGTATAATAGTAGAGAGTTTTGTATAGCGAAAGCGTAAAGATATGCTTTCGATATGGCATTTTAATAATGATATTTGGAATTAAAGCCAAAGGAGTATTTTGTACACTAAGGGAGATTTTCCCTGAAAGTTGAGACGTGGGTGATCGTCCTGGGGTAGATGTGCCCGGGAGTTGGGAGTTCAGTAGTAGGGGATGAAGTCCGGAGCCGCGAATTCGAGGTAGGGATGGTAGATGGCGCGCCGAGCTGGTGGCAGCATCACGTCGGAGTAGCGCGAGAACTGGGAAATCTGACGGCTTCCAGCTGGAGGTTTCCTGAGGAAAAATAATGGCTATTTAGCTTTGAAGATAACACTTGCGACTAAACCATTTACTTAAAGAGGACGTTTAAAAAAGTACTTAAGTATACTTTTTCAAAAATCCTATAGAATTAGAGTGTAGGTACTTTTCCAGACATTTGTCAAGGTAACTTTATTATGAAATAGCCTCTTAAATTATTACTAAGAGAGAAAAATATTTTTTAAATTCATCCGTCTGATAATTTCAATACGCCCACAAAAGTAAAACCATAGTACAAATTTATACAGTATTTCAACTTCAGAGAAAGGGACGAAACGCGAGTTATACCTACACGCTCACGATACGATGCGCAGTGAACAGTCGGGACTGTGCCGAAGTAACCAGCGGCAAAGTAGGTAAAATGTAATTAAAAAGCTGGAGGTGGGCTGCCCTATCGCATGTTTACGTACCGCGCAGCCGTAGGCATTTATAATAAATACTCAGCCGAGATAGACTACTGGTTGTACTGTGGTAAAACCTTTCTTGTACGAAAGGAAGCTAATATAACAAAATAAGTTAAAAGGTTTTGTGAAATACTTATTACGTTTATTTATAAAATATTCCAATAATTTTATTATGTCGGGAAATGGATACAAAGTTAATATTTTTTGAATTGTGTAGTTATTTCGTAAGGTATTTTAGGCGGTCCTTTATTGAGAAAGATTGCCGGATATTTGACTAATAATTATTTGTTGATTGACTTATAATTATTTATTCATTGATTTAAAACTGATTATTATTTTTAAATTATATTTTTAATTACATGTAAGTATATTTGGAATGGGTCTAGCCACATTTGTCGTATACTTAGTTATACGACAAATGTGCTCCTTAGGGAGCTTTTTAAAATCGGTTTATTAGATCCAGACATTACCCCCTACAACGTCACAAACTCAAAAACAAACAAACACACAAATACCTCTTTTTATTAGTATAAATAGTATAGATTATGTATACTTACTTGTTATGCCTGGAGGTGGGTTCATCTGCCGGGTACTCCATCTGAAGAGGCTGTAGTCCTCGCGGCTCCTGCTCACCATATGAACCGTATACGTAGTCGTCACTGGGAACAAACAAAAACAATATTTCAATTTTTTTTATTGTGGATTCTTCGTAAACAATAGGGTAGACCTTTGCTTTGCACTGCAGGGACGGGCCTCCTCCCGTGACGGAGGGATTCTCTGATACCACGCTGGTCAGACGGATTGCTATATGGTTAAATTTCAAGTTTTCCTTCTTTTTATTTCGTAAAGATAATATTGACGGATAGTCCCTTAGTCGGCTTTTAACGACATCCACGGGATGCGATTGGGTGGTGACATATTGTATTCTTACTCCGTCACCTACGGAGAAACCAACTGTACTTATAGAACTTTTATTTGCCCATGTGGTAAAATACTAAAAATAGAAACACATTGTAGGTTCGCATTCTTACTAAGGGATCATTTTTATCATCATATCGACAGAGATAAAATACTTGTAGTAAAACCCGTCTGGACAAATGTCTATATTAACTCTCACTCAACAATGGCGTCTGGATAATAATACTTATCCAATAATATCAAGGTAACAAAATTACTGAAAAGAAATCAAGATAAATCGACATTGCAAAGTTACCCTCAAAGATACCAATAATAACATTACATTAGTCAAAGTATTCAATAAAAAAAAACACGACAAAAAATCTAAAAACGTAATCCAAAGAGATAGGATAAAAACATTTCTTTTGACAGGCTTTTAAATTAAAAAAAAAACTCAAGTTGAATGTTAAGGGATTCCCCGTAACGCCTCCTCATTTAGAGATTTATATTTTTGCCTCTGTTAGGCACTTTCGTTATGTAAAAATGTATTGAAGTTAGAACGAGCCAAATGCGTGGGTTCCCTGTGACGTATTTTGAAAGTAAGTTTAAATGGGTAGATATATAAATGGTATATTTATACATAGGGGAGTGAAAATCGAGGCTGTGTCACAATTGACGTAAGCACTTTTCAATAAGTAGGCATTATGTCATTCAAATGTAGGTCAGATTATTATGTATTTTATATTGACTGATGCAGCAAAAATCAACTCTTTTAGCGTTGGAATTTTCGCTAATTTTTTTTCGGATTAGGATAATAGGTGGATAAAAGTATATGCAGTGGTAGCTTTTGAGGAGGTATCGGTAAGTGGCAACGCCAGAGACCCTGATTGTAGGGCCTGAGTTTTAGGCCCAACGCTCACATAAGTATTACGTTTGTTCATCGCTCAGGAAGAGAGTTACAAGAGTGGGCTGTGCTAAAAACTGGAAGAGTGAAATGTAACGTCCGAGGACTGACATCCCTAAGACTATAAAGGTGCAATGAGCACTCATAATATTTTAGGTTGGCAAATTTGTGAAGTTAAATAAGATGGCGAGGGATAGCGCGATACCGCCTATCTTTTCACGATATTAAATACCTTACCATAGCTCAATTACCTACCTTAGTTTTAAACCATAGATTTGCACAATAGCAGAGCGTCATTCCTATTCACCTATCTGGGGTGGTGACACCTTGTTTTCCTAATCCGTAACTATACCGAGAGCCAAGAGTTATACTTTGAAATAATAAAGTAGATAAGTACTTACTTTCGTCCAGAGGTGAGATCCTTAAGTTCCTGTTTTTGTTCAGCTTCGTATTTCCTCTGCAGTTCACGGACATGCTCCTGTCTGATCATCTTTTTCAGGGCTTCAAATCTGTATAATAAAAAGTTATAATGAGTTACCTACAGAAATATTTCAAACTTTTGATTAGAACGTATCCTTAAATAATAGTAACCTCGCAAACCGCGCTAAAGTAACTGAGCATGATTTTTGAAGAGTTTAAGAAACGTCAAAGTCAAAAATCTTTAATAGAGTAATCATCATCATCATCATATCAGCCAATCGACGTCCACTGCTGGACATAGACCTCCTCCAAGTTTTAGGCGGTTATCACACTGCCACGCACCACGCTGCATCTTGCGTGGATGCGTGTTCTAACGTTGCTTGTAAGTACCTCCATTTGTATAGAAAACACGCGCAGTCCAACACACAGAAAATGCATCCACGTGCGTTCATGCAGATGCATTTTCTGTGTGTTGGACTGCGCGTGTTTTCTATACAAGTGGAGGTACTTACAAGCAACGTTAGAACACGCATCCACGCAAGATGCAGCGTGGTGCGTGGCAGTGTGATAACCGCCTTATTCGCATTAAAAACAGTAAGCCGCTCTTCGTTTTTTTCGGACTCCGACAAACCGACGGGCAGTTGGGCTTTAAAAGTGTTCTCTTGATAAAAAGTATCGAACACGGTATCGCGATAATTCAGTAGTACATACGATGTTATATTATATCGAAGCTTCATTAGTAAAATTCTGTTGCAAAAAACCTTACAGCGATTGCTTGTTAGTTCAGTACTTTAATGGTTCAAAACGCCTGTTGTTCCGTGTCATATACATATAAATTAATAAACTTACTAGTATTTTGCATTACGGACGACAAGGAAAACACTTCCCTTAATTAAAAAAAAAACCAGTCTAGGAAAAAAGTTTTGTATTAAACTATTCCCATCATCTCCAACACAGTTCAAAGAGATTTAAGATGCCTGTTTTTAAATCTAATTAATTTTATATCATTACTTCAACATTTTATTATAGGACCGTAATAATATTAAATGCTAATTTTGTTTGTTTCTTGTTCTAATTAAAAAGGGGATATTTTGGAGGGACCTTAACTACTTAAATTACGATTATTGTTGTACTACATTTACGATTGTATTATCTTTTTAACAACAAATAAATGTTTTAGGTACGAGCCTAATTTTTATTATTGCATTAAACTGGACGAGTATGATGGCCATTATGGTTCCCTCATCAACTTCAGCAGTGCTACGCAGAGGTGTCGGGTTCGATTTCCGCTCAATGCAAATCTTTGTGTGCATGAACATGATTGTTTGATTGGTCTCGATGTTTTATATGTATAATATGAATATATTTACAAAAAAAAAATGTTTATCCGTTGTCTAGTACCCATGGTACAAGCTTTGCTTAGTTTGGGAATAGATAGCGTTGTGTGAGGAATATATAGCTAAGCCGTTGACTCTTATGCCCGATTTACACATCGACAAGTACAGTAGCGAGTTAAGTAGTATTTTAAGATTAAGTTGATTTAAATAGAGTTCCATCCTATTTTTTGGCGAGTTAAGTACGAAGTAGCCCCCTCTCTCGCGTCTCGCCAACTTAGCTTGCCAAAAAATAGGATGGAGATCTATTTAAATCAACTTAATCTTAAAATACTACTTAACTCGTTACTGTACTTGTCGATGTGTAAATCGGGCATTAGCCGTTAACACAAGCAGTTATGTCCCTTCGTCCTGCTCTTATTTCGCTAGCTACTGTACCCTTACACATTAACACAGTAACATTTTAACACTATTGCTTATAATGCATGACCAATGAGTGACCCACACATGTACATTCTGGTTTTAGCCAGTGTTTGTTATCCAGAATAATCAGGCGACAACGTAACGATGGTGATGGAATAAAGACATTTAACAACTAATGTCCCCTTTTATTACAGTTTCAAGATCTAAAGGCAAAGAGAAGGGCCTGCTGTGGCGTGGTAACTTCTATTACCACCGCGCACGAACCCCTCCTGAACAGCTCCCCGGGCGGTAGCTGGGCTCGCCGCTATATAACAAGACGCGCGGCGCGCTCGCGCCCACGACTCGCGAAGCCACAGCAACACGTCCGCGGTTCCGTCCTCGCCGTCGAGGCCGGAATACGTGCCGCGTTCGCTCCTAGAGGGCGTGCCTTCCGCACGTCCTGTTAGTCAGTCACGGTCCAGGCCGAGGTTACCTAAATGTCTTTGGTTGAGGGCCATCCGCCCCACCACAGCCCGTGTAAAGTAGTAACGGTCGTCTGAGACCTACTACTCGTCCTCAACAAAAAAAAAAAAACGCTCGCGCCCCTTTCCGTCGCTGGACGACCTGCTGCCATCACTCGAGAACTTAAGTTAAGTGGTCTCCGCAATAACTAAAGCCCTTCCAGACCTGTATCGGACCTACGTCTCCCTAACTACCTCTAAATAATACATATCTTGTTATCTAAGTGCACCGGGTAATTGTGTAACGCTTAATTAAATATGTTAATCTCATTTCTTTGACTTTCTTTTACTTTCCTCTAATTAACCCTGTGGATAAGGGCCTAACCCTTATCTACGTGACACTGCTTTAATAAAAGAGGTTATGGTGTTTAGACTGACCTGTCTCGTTGTGGTGGCACCATGAAGGTCGGTTGTCCTCGAGGTCGTGACGGTCCAGGGTATCGCAGGATCTTGCCAGATGTGTGGGGCACGTTCAGCATACCAAACATCTGTCAAAGATAAACTGGTTTAACAGGTTGCCTGTCCCGCCTGTAGACATAATAGTAAAACAATGGGTATGTATCTTATATGATACATGGGACAGGGAATAGGTTAAGGTTTGTGGAACTTGAAGAATCAACGGTGTTTTAGTAATAACTTCCGTATTAGGGTTAGGTAACGTAACGTAAACGGATCGCCACCGCCTCGCCTTTTTCCTCGGTGTGAAACGTCAAAAATCCGATTACGTTACGATTTTGATTAGTGTGCGTTGCAGTAAGGAGTTTATAATACTGAATCGAGTTGGCTCGAGTTGATACGGTGCCGATCAGTTTACGTTACGTTATAATGTGTTACCCCTAGGGCTAGGTGTTACGCAAGGCTGGATGCGTAGGGACTACTCGTATTACAGACACTATAGTAACGTGGCTTACAGAAATAACGTGGAGGATGGCAGCTGCTTACATGACAGCTTTGCCACCGAAGTATTTAGAACTGCAGGTTACATACACACACGAATAAATAAGCTTCTCAATTAAATAATAATCTGAATCAGAAAGAAATATTTATTTGCTATACTAAAGAAAGGTGTCTGGGTGTCGTCAGAACCTACTAAGGGACTATCCGTGAATATTATCTTTACGAAATAAAAAGAAGGAAAACTTGAAATTAAACCCTATATCAATCCGTCTGGGCAGCGTGGTATTAGTAGGCCAAGTATCCTGGGAGGAGGCCCGTCCCTGCAGTGGGACATTAATGGGCTGTTATGATGATGATGATACTAAAGAAAGAACAGGGAGGAACACAGTGGTCTTAAAGTATGTTATCCATTGTTTTGCTAAATCTTAGCTAACCTTTTTTCTAAATTTTACTCCAACTAGACAAGGACATGTAGGACGTCAAAAAATAAACTTAAAAAATTAAAATTTAATTTTCGATTATGAATATTAAATAAAATATTTTAAAAAGAGCTATAATGCTCAGGATACCGATAAATTATAGAAATAAATGAAAAAAACTAATTTATAGCAAACCTAACTTTAATAGCTACTATATGAGCAGGTTTGTACGAATTGCAGTACAGTTTTTTTTTGTTATAATGAAATATTTATGTTGCTGTTTGTACGAAGAGATCAATTTCATGGAACAAAATCTCATTACGAGTTAGTTGGCCTTGCGCCAATATAGGTCAAAATTAGGTCAATGAATACATTGAACTTGTCCCATTATATGATGTTCTGATCAGTATTCATATCACAGGTATTGATAATTAATACTTTATCCCATACTAGTTGCAGTCGCGACTTCGTCGGCGTATTTAGGACAATTCACACAATCACCACTACATAATATAAAACAGTCGCTATCGCTGTCTGTCCGTACCTATATACAATTCAATCTTTAAAACTATGCAACGGATTATGAAGCGGTCTTCTGTATTTAATAGAGTGATTCAAGAGGAAGGTTTGTATACCTGTATAATAAATGTATTGTATGATATTGTATACGTGCGAAGCCGGCGCCGGTCACGCTATAACGCTGGTTTAGGAACGTCAACAAGACAATTGCACAACTAGATGAGCCCTCAGTGGTTTTTCATTTGAGCGTCTCCTTGCTTCGGAGGGCATATTAAGTCAGTCTGGGCTGTCGTCGTCGTTACACAGTCATTTGAATAACTCTCGACGCCAACCAAACGATAAAAAACAAGAATATACTCGCCTACTTTCGTCCTTAAATAAACTATCCAACACAAAAATAACCATTTAATTCGGAGCAGTACCTATAGTTCTTGAGATTATCGCGTTCACCAAAACAAACTATTTTTACTAAGGTATATAACATTAGTGTTATCTTCGTGTGATTTTAGAGTAGGTGGTGTCACCAATCCCAACTTATCTGAGGGTGTCGTAAAATACGGCTAAGGAAAATTTCGCGTATTTGTTGTTAATACGACAGCAAAAGAAGGAAATCGTAACATAATATAATTATTATTATCATAAACATCCGTCTAGCCTTGTAATAGGCCAAGCTTTCGTCATAATCGTTTTCCCAGCTGTAGGACATTAACCATCTACTTACTTTACTTATAATTTATCAAAGGGCAATTATAATTAAGCTTAGGGCGATCCTACTTGCCTCGTCTTAAAGAGATTATTTCTGCCTATAAAATTAATGGATGTAGGCGTAATAAAAATTAAACGAATTATTGAAAATTAATTTTCAGACAAGATATTTAATTAAAGGAAAATTGAGAACTGGCTCATAATCATATTGATCCTTTTGAAAAGGTAATAAAAACTAAAAAAGAAATTCCAAAAAGTGATTTTCGACCCTGCCAGGATTCGAACCTGGAATCTTCTGATCCGTAGTCAGACGCGTTATCCGTTGCGCCACAGGGCCCGTTGATCATGCTGTCGAAATTGACGTTTCATTCTTTTGTACCATTTTGTAATGACGTCACGAGTTTCTTTTAATATTACGAGCTTTGTTGTTCACAAAAACAGGGTCTATAGTGCTTTAAAAAGTCAGGTGATACCATTCCGTTGCATGCGAGTTTATACCTAACGAAATATCTATTGAAGATATTTATGGCGGCAGCGGCCGGCGAGTGCCAGAAACATTTTTTTTAATGTAAAACTAGCATATAGTATTTATGTTTTTTGAATATTATAGATTGTGATGGTTATAGCAAAAAAAATTAGGTCATGTTTTGTTTAGGGATTTAGGTTTTCGGACAAGTGATATTATAAGACATAAATTTAGGGGTAGCTACCATTCGGACACATGATGATTCGGACACAAAATGTTATGACACCTTAGATTATGGATAAAAAAATTATGAGACAAAATAGAGAACCGTGTTGTGTCAGTTGACTATACTCTATTCAAGATAGCATGAGAGAAGATATGTGTCGATAGATATCAAACTCGCCAAAGTCACGTCTAAAGATTTTTCGGATATTGATGGTTTTTTAGAATTGGAAGTTTTAGGTAGTAAGAAGCTGAAATTATTATTTTATGGTATGAATATTAGCTTAACAAAACTGACGACATGATTAATAAAATACATTCAATGAGTAAATATTCATATTTTGATGAATTTTATTAGGACTTAGGCGCTAATGATGTAATACTTATGGACAGACACTGGACTTTGGAGAGTTTGATATATTTCTTTAGGACTTTGGCGACTTTGGAGTTACAACTTGTATTAAATTGTCCAAGAATGGCGGCCATGACCGAGTAAAGACGAAGCGTAATTGGTTGAAATGGACTTTGTCTTTTATGATTTGAAAAGCGTGTGTGACTTTGGCGGGATTGAAAAAATGCATTAACTTTTGCCTTGAATTACTTAGGAAAGACGAAGACTTAGGTTGGTTTGGCATAAACGAATATAATCGTATTGTTTTGCTAAACCGAATAATTAAATAAAACTTTAAATGGCCGGTACTGGACTTGGGCGAGTTTGATATCTATCGACACATATAATGAAAGTAATGTTTATATTATTTAAACATACTAATTAAATTTCTATTTTTATTGTTAAGAGCGTTTATAGGGCTCACTAGCGCCGCCAATAGAAAAAAAAACATAATTCGCAAATAGGGTAAATAATGCAAAATGTTGGTTACGAAGTCTTGAGAAAAGGCAATAAAGTTGTATAACACACGCTCAACACTTTAAATGTTCCTTCTATATATAATACCATTACAGTAGGTCAGAGATTCGAAAAAATAATGTCTGTAAGTTTACCCTATTTGGCTTATAGACATCCCTAAGATACGATGGGATGATGACATTAGGCGTTCTACGAGTATACTATACGCCATCACCACGTGGAGGTGACCCAAAAAGATAAATATTAATCTTTATCTATTTATATAACGTAATACATACCTACAAAAACTGTTTAAAAATGATAAATGTTATTAAAATATTCATTCAGTTTATTTGTGGCCAAAAATAAAACAATTATAAAAATAACGCCCACACAAAAAGCCGGTCGTAAAATGAAAAATGAAAAACAAAAGGAACCCACGCTGCGACAAATTAGTTCATTCATTCGTTCATTCATTCATTCGTTTCGTTCAAAGAACAACGGAGCCGCTTGAACTATGGATTGCATGGATGGATGAAAGGGCTCTTGCTCTAGGTTTTATTGCGATTGTAACCAATTACAGAGCTTTAAAAAGTTTCTTTATTTTTTAACATCTGTGACGAAAATTGTGTAAGGACTGAATTAGCCATGCCATTCTTGTTTATTTCTTTTTAAAGCGATAACTGCTGTTTGTTTTTCGAATAGTGTTGTGAGTGGCTATTGTTTCGCCTTTTATCCGTATTGTAAGTATTATATCTCCTTGTGGTGACGGTCTCCGTGTGGTGACGGAGTAAGAATACAATATGTCACCACCCAATCTCATCCCTTGGGTGTGGTAAAAACCGACTAAGGGACTATCCGTGAATATTATCTTTACTAAATAAAAAAGAAGGAAGACTGAAAATTAAACCCTCAATCCGTCTGGCCAGCGTGGTATTAGTAGATCAAGTATCCCTCCGTCACGAGATGAGGCCTGTCCTTGCAGTGGGACATTAATGGGCCGTTATGATGATGATGCATATACTGGTTAAGGCTTCCGAGATAGCTTCTTTACAGTAAAATACAACAGTAGATAGCGGTCGTGACAGTAAAATAAAGTTCAAAACGTGCCTCGGGTTTAAATTTTGTTTATTTCATTTACAATTTATATCGAAAAGTTGTAGGTACTTACCTGAACTTTGCAGGTCAAATATGGTATAGTTAATTAAAGCTCTACAAACGTGCACAAACTTTGCTGCACTCTTTTTTACACCTGAGTTAAATAAATAAATAATAATCCTCACACATTCACACATCGCCACCTAGTCCCAAACTAAGCAAAGCTTCTACTATGGGTACTAGACAACTGATAAACATACTTAAATACGATAGATATTTGTTTGTGCTCGGGTATACAAACACCCACCTTACAAGATTGTCCTTGGATCACAATCTATTAAATGCCCAGTAAAACCTCTAAAAGTAAATAACTTGTCATTATGTACCTTTCTCCGTGTGGTGACGGAGTAAGAATACAATATGTCACCACCCCATCTTATCCCATAAGTGTCGTAAAAACCGACTAAGGGACCATCCGTGAATATTATCTTTACGAAATAAAAAGAAGAAAAACTTGAAATTAAACCCTAAATACTGAGCGAAATTTCGTAATATCAAAATGTCATAATATATAAGCAAAGTTAAAGTAAAAGAACAATTCAAATTTAATAACCTACATATCGCACGCTATAAATAAAAGGGTATTAAGTCTGAAAAACCGTTTTTTTTTTATTTTGAATTCGGAAACCTAATTTTTTTCTCTATAAATTGGTAAGAAAATAGTATTTAAATTCCAAATACTTTTTGAAATATAACGATACAATTCTTTCTTGACTATTTATGCACCCTATTTTCGAGATAGGTAAGACAGTCGCATCTTAGTTGATTCAGTAGCCGGGCATCGTTCGTGGCTGTCGCACGTATCTTTCTGAGTTACAACCCGTCCAGCCGTCAATATCGAATCAATCTATAAAATTGTAAGTATTCTAAACAGTATTATGTAAAGTTAATACCTTATTGCTTGTTAAAATTGATACTAGTTTCATGTTTTATTTTAAATAATACTGTCTTGCCTGTTCAATATAATATAATTTGGTAATTTTAACGAAATAATATTAAAATAATACTTTATAGCTCCCGATTTGCTTGAGATAATTCTGTACATCTTGTCAATTGTATTTTATGGTTGCAAGTTTCAAGTAAAATACTACCTTTTAAGTTGTTATTATATTTTTTCTTTTTTAAATTTTAGTTATAATCAAAACAATGAAGCGAAGTAGGAAGGCTGGTTTAATAATGAAAGCAATCAGCAATCACCTAAGTACACCGGACAGTTCTTAAAATGAAGAAAACAAAGACCCATTTGCTCATTATCATCATTTCCCTGCCCTTATTCCAATTTTATTTGGGATCGGCGCAGCATGTTTTTTTCTTCCATACTGTCCTATCGGACGTCATCTCACTAGTAACACTCTTCGCAGCCATATAGCTTTTCACACAATCCATCCATCGTTTCTTTGGTCGTCCTCTTCCCCTATATCCATCCACACACATATTCAGCACCTTCCTCACTACATGACTCTCATTCCTCCGCATAACATGCCCATACCATGCCAGCCGGCTGCCACGTAATTTTTCTGCCACCGGTGCCACTTTCAAATCTTCTTACATACTCATTTCTTACTCTATCTACTCTCGTAACACCACACAGATTGTCTTTCATTCATCCCTTTTGTGGCCAACTCTCTGATCCATACAGGACGGCAGGTGTAATCATAGTTTTATAGATCTTCCCCTTAAATTAAGGGGACTGGGTCACAGATGGTTCCCGTGAAGCAATGACCTGCTGCCATTTCATCCATCCTATGTTAACTCGGTTCTCGACCGCCCGATCTACTTCGCCATCGCTTTGAATGAAAGAACCGAGATACCAGAAGACAGAGAAGACTAGAAGGCGCATGCCGTTAAGCGCTGTGGCTTCAGGACTGCCAACGCTCTAATCTGCTCTGGATCTTAGGTCCATCCTCCCCAACCAGAACAATGTAATCGGCAAACACTGCACCAGGGTGCCATTTCCTGTATGCCCGCCGTCAAGGCGTCCATAATCAGTAAGAGGTAAGGACTTAAAGCCGACCCTTGGTGCAAGCCTACCGCCACACTGAACTGGTTGGAGTTGCAAGACGATCGGACGTATAACTGGTTTGTCTTTACATAGCACGAATTAACTTCACATACTTCCCAGGTACAACTTTCTCTTTCATGGCCCACTTCAATACTTCTACGAAGACCCATTTGCTGACAGTGACAACAGGGATCTAACGTATGTCCCTAAAGTATCACATTTGATTTAATTTGATAGTTTTGTTACTGTAGGTACCTACATAATGTTGTTAAATTATGTTTCTTTCATATTGAGTTTCTTTTTTATTATAACTAATTATGATACTAAAACAAATAGAATTTCTAGATTTTCTAGATGCAATTAGTATTTAATTTATTATAATACCAAGCAAAAAATATCAACCAGAAACAACTTGGTCAAACGCCTAACTTCTGCGTCTTGGGGGGCAGCCCCACATGTTGTCAGGACTACGGGTCTGGCATTGTCCTACATGGCAGGAGAGTATGCGTCCGCGGTATGGCACCGTTCGGCTCACGCAGGTATGGTCGACTCTGCCCTGAATGAAACATGCCGTATAATAACTGGCTGCTTGAAACCTACCCCATTGGTCAAATTATACTCATTGGCCGCCATTGCTCGACCTGGTGTTCGCCGTCAGGTCATTTGCGAAAGTGAAAGGAAAAACAAGAGACTGACCCTCGTCATCCACTTTACTCGCACAATATACCCAGGGCACGCCTCAAAAGTCGTGAGAGTTTTTTGCGACACACACGTGCACTGTGCGGTGACCCCAGTAAGGCTAGACTGGACGGGTGGGCCTCAAACTTTGCACCACCGGCGGACTTCATTCCACCCGCCGAACATCTTCCACCTGGTTTCGAGGAGCAGTGGCCGATCTGGAGGTCGCTCAATAGGCTACGTACCCAAGTAGGCCGCTGTAACTCTAACCGGACTAAATGGGGTTATCTGAACCCCTCCTATAGTGGATGTGGGTGCGGTTCTCTCGTCCAGGACATCGAACACTTCCTATCATGCCCACTGTGCCCTGCCACCTGCACACCAGAAGACCTAAAGAGTGCCAACGATAATGCTGTTGCTGTCGCTGGTTTTTGGGCAAAACACATCTAAAATATATTTGAAATTAGACTTATTGCCGTCGAAACGAAGAAGAAGAAGAATTATAATCCCTTAGCCATGTAGGCAAAAGATAATTTCTGTGCTGCTTAATATAGTATCAATATTAATTACAACTGGTTATCGAAATAATTTGGTAAATTTTGGTTAAGCTAGAGAGTAGCAAGTTAAACTTAAGAGCTATTTGAACTGCTTAAAGGGTATCATCTTTTTCTGTTCCCATAAAACTATTAATATAAAAAAACTGTTATAGATACACAAACTAAACTTAACCAGCATAAAGAAGGATAGTGTACTTTTAAATCTAGAGATAATTTTAAATATTTGAGTAAGTAGTTCCGAATCTATGATTTTTTAAAACTTCAATACGCGATATCTCAAAACAACGTTTTCGAAATAATACCCTTTTGTTTGTGACGTGCGATATGCTTTAATAAGTGGAACAAATTATGAACTTGGTGAAACCCTATAATTCAAATTGTTTTACAAGTTTAGGTACAAAACTTTTGAACAAACTTAGGAATTCGGACTACTCGAAACTTTATTGTGAATTTAGAAACGTAGTAATTGCTAATCATAATCATAATCATAATCATTTATTCGTGTTACTAAAATTTTAATAATTGACTTTCCATTCCTCGAATAACGTTTTGAATTTATTCTTAATTTAAAATGTTTTTCGATTGTCAAATGCATTTGACAGTTTGAATTGTTAAATGTCAGATGCTTGTCAAATCATAGACTTGATCAGAAAACTTTTTTAGGATTAAAGTTTTGTTTGTTACCGCTGTTTTAATAATGTAATCAATGTCAATTAAGAGCAATGGCTGATTAAATTTAAATAGAGTTTCGGTTAGCATGAAATCTCTGTGTGGGGCCGGTTTAAGAATACAATATGTCACCACCACAAGGCTCTGTGTTTGATCTCAAGGCATGAAAGCAAAACAGGGAATCTTGACATGGCGCTTTTTTATACTAGGACTATTAGCTTTAGCCTTCGCTCGCGTTAAATTCGGGGTAGCACTGTGCCCCTTTCCTGGACACAGAAGAAAAGAAAAAATAAATAGTCTATGTTACTCTACATCCCTTCAACTATCTCCCGTTAAAAAATCACGTCAATTCGTCGCTCCGTTTTGCTGTGAAAGAAACACAAACAGACACACTTTCCCATTTATAGTATTAGTATAAAGGTGGTAAACAGGCATACAGTCCATCTGGTGGTATGATAAGTGGTTACCCTAGCCTAGATACGCCTGCAACACCAGAGACATCACACTCGCGTTGCGGACCCTAAATAAAGGCGCTGCATCATCATAACATCATAACAGCCCATTAATGTCCCACTGCAGGAAACGGGTCTCCTCCCGTGACGGAGGGATACTTGGCCTACTAACACCACGCTGGCCAGACGGATTAGTATAGGGTTTAATTTTAAGTTTTCCTTCTTTTTATTTCAGTAAAACTGATAAAGATAATATTCACGGATAGTCCCTTAGTCGGTGACATATTACTCTGTCACCACACAGAGAAAAAGAAAGACCTCGGTCGCTGGAGGAGGCCCTTAGGTCCCTGCAGTGGGACATTAGTAGCCAGTTACAGTGAAAGGTTGTATCTAATTTTCTACGAGTTTTATTATTCAAATAAGTATCACATACAATGTTTAGAATTCAGGTTGATATACAGACATTACAAACGTAGGTAACGACTAGGTATATGAAGGCTTTAAGGGATTCTAGGGGTTCAAACATCTTTGAAAAATGAGGTCCCAAAATCCATTATTCTTTATAAAACACATTAGACGACCAATATTGGAAAATGTACGAGGTTTTAAACTATTTCTGATGGAAGAGCAACCTTATTTCATGACAACCCGTTATTGCCCTACTGCATGGATATGCCTCCATCAGTGAAGAAGGTCCGTGTGGTGAAGGAGTAAGAATACAATATGTCACCATCTTATTCCATGGGTGTCGTAAAAACCGACTAAGGGACTATACGTCAATATTAACAATACGAAATAAAAAGAAGGTAAACTAGAAATTAAACCCTATACCAATTCGTCTGGCCAGCGAGGTATTAGTAGGCTAAGTATCCCTCCGTTACGGAAGAAGGCCCGTCCCTGCAGTGGGACAATAATGGCTGTTAGGAGTGAAGAAGGTAAACCTGGTATTCGCACTACATTAGACCGATTAGTTTGTTTAATATCAAGTTTTCGTAAGGTTTGGTAACATCGTTAAGTAAATTCGTTTAGTCCGCCTCCAAGCAGTATGGAGCTAACGTTACTGTATTTTGGTGGAAGGGTAACGTAGCTAGCGATATTACATCGCTGCCAGAGCGGCTAAAAGCGTTTGGTTAATCATAAAAGTAGCAAGTTTGGTTAATAAAAGTATGATGAATGCAGTAGTTAAAGACAGATCTGAAAAAAATACAGGCAAAATAGAGCTCCGAAAAACATGGTGGGCAAAATTCAGCTTTAAGAAATTTTGCCTTTCTTTTAGGCACTGCATACGTAATTTTTTTTATATACAAAACACGGCAATATGACTATATCGAACCTGATGGAAAGCGCGAGTACAGTCCACAAATGAAGCCAACAGATAGAGGTCTAAAAATAACTTTAATTCGTCGTCATCATCTTGCCGGTTTGGCCAAATGCTTCTTCACACTGTGTTTGAAGGACCCAATATCATAGGATGGAGGAAATACGTGAGCCCGAAGTTGGTTCCACAAAATAATGGTTCGGCATAGGAAGGAATTCCAGAACCTTTTGGTGCGAGCCGACATCCGACAACCTAATTTTTAAAATCTCTTAAAAATAAAAATAAGAGGTTTTAAAAATTACTTATGCAGTGCAGTGAACAGTGTAAAATACAGTGGCTAAACATTGTCTCAAATCGATAGCCAAATATAGAAGCAACCCTTGTCCGCTCAATAAAACCCTCCAATTAGTAAGTCACCAAGAAATATAACTTTTCATTTTGTTTAACTTTTTGGTTCCTTTTGGCAATTTTGTTTTGAAAATTTTAATACTTCTACTTTCTATTAATATAATTTGGTTTTCAAAATTTATAAATTTTAGGTTATATACTTTATTTCAATAATATTTTAGTGACGGGTATAATGGTATCTGCAGTAAGCGACCAATAAGTTTGGTAGTGTCCCAGTGCCAAGCGCAGTGCAGAGATACTTTGAGTTTTATATTTGTGAAACATAAAGTTATAAAAAAACAGACCAGCAAAACTGTAGAATATCATCTTCATCATAACAGCCCACTGCAGGGACGAGCCTCCTCCCATGACGGAGGGATACTTGGCCTACTGATATCACACTGGCCAGACGGATTGGTATAGGGTTTAATTTCAAGTTTTCCTTCTTTTTATTTCGTAAAGATAATATTTTCGGATAGTCCCTTAGTCGGTTTTACGACACCCATGGGATGAGATGGGGTGGTGACATATTGTATTTACTCCGTCACCACACGGGTACCTACTATGATTATGATGATAAATAATCGAAATGAAGTAATTAAGTGTAAGTAATTAATTTATGTCAACGCTTGAAATGGTATTAAGTAATTATTATCACTCTATTTTTTTACAAAAAAACAAATACACTATTTTAAATCACCAATTAAACGTAAACTACTAAACCCTTTACATTCACGGACCTTAAAATTGGACAGACTTCCACATAACGTAATGTTTAGTGTATATTGTAGTGTTGGTCAGTAACCGTGTAAACGTCTGCCGGTCCCCTCGTAAATCATACTCGTGACATGTTTCATAAGAATTCTACTTGGTATATTTTGTATAATTTTGAGGATTTGTTTAATTTTGTTGTTCCACAAGCTAAATTGCGGTATTTCATAAATATGTATAAAGCAGTTTTTGCCCGCGGCTTCGCTCGCGTTAAATTCCGGGTAGCAAAAAGTAGCCTATGTTACTCTCCATCCCTTCAACTATCTCCACTTAAAAACTCACGTCAATTCGTCGCTCCATTTTGCCGTGAAAGAAAGACAAACAGACAGACACACTTTCCCATTTATGATATTAGTATGGATATACAACCTAATATTGTATTCTTACTCCGTCACCACACAGATAAGAATATAGAAACAATTATTGTTTTCAGAGAAATATAGACTTAAACGTTTTCATGTTTCTTTCTTTATTTTATCAAAGTTGCTAAGCCGTTTATTCTAGTGCTATCTAATGATTGATGTGTATCATAATAATACGCAGTAGATAACATGTCATGACACACTTTGACGGATATATCAGGATCAGTTATATATTATAATTCAGGATTAATTGTGATTGATGAGCACGATCAAGAAATAAGTTTAGTGAACTATCTTTAATGCCGAAATATTAATCGGAATGCTATAACCAAATATTAAAAAATATTATTTTTATGATAAACGGTGGGACGGGTCTCCTCCCGTGACGGAGGGATACTTGGCCTACTAATACCACGCTGATCAGACGGATTGGTATAGGGTTTCATTTCAAGATTTCCTTTTTTTTATTTCGTAAAGATAATATTTACGGGTAGTCCCTAAGTCGGTTTTTACGACACCCATAGGATGAGATGGGGTGGTGAAATATTGTATTCTTACTCCGTCACTACTTAAACGGAGATCTTTGATTTACCACAATCACACGACATCATTGTGCATAAAAAGTCAAGTGTTCTACTGCGCTAACGAATCGATTGAAGTGGTAAAAGACCATAAAGTTTAGCAGAAATGCTACAGTCTAGGGAGCAAAAAGGTTCAGAATTTCAACCGTGTTCTGATAAATGTATAATGAGCAAAATATTTATATCGGGAATCGACGACCTAATTATAACGATTATGAGATAATTAATTAATGAATTGTGGATTCCACATTACCATACTTATTTATAGCTGTTTAAATGTTTATTGGGAAACCATTTATAATACGCTTTTTGCCTACTATTGGCATTTGTGTTGGAATCTGAAAATATGGTTATGCGGTCTACCCACTAACATCAACGGTGAATCTCAATGAACTGCGTGTGGTGACGGAGTAAGAATACGTCACCACCCCATCTCATCCCATAGGTGTTGTAAAAACCGACTAAGGGACTATCCGTGAATATTATCTTTACGAAATAAAAAGAAGGAAAACTTGAAATTAAACCCTATACCAATCCGTTTGGCCAGTGGTATTAGTAGGCCAAGTATCCCTCCGTCATTGGTGGAGGTCTGTTCCTGCAGTGGGACATTAATGGGCTGTTATGATGATGATGATGATGATGATCAACGGTGAATCTGACTCTTTTAAGTTTGCCACTACTCGTTGAGTGTTGTTTTTTTAAAGACAACTATTGCCTTAGCGATCATGCCCTGTGTCGCGGAAACTTTTACAAACATAATTTATCGGGCACAAAGAATATCCAGACTTAGGACAATAACTTGTGGATCTCAAAGAATTGTCTTGCCTGGGAACCGAGTCCGCGACCTCGTGCACGGCAATCGCTTGCGCTACCGTCGAGCCATCGAAGCAGTCAGAATGCTAAAGTGCGGAAGCAGGTCTTGCTAGATTAATCATATCGTAATTATCAGCCTACTGTTTTCCCCACACCTTGTCTTTCGGTAAGCGGTCGCTGTTAGTTGGCTGTTAGTTCTTCGGACTACGTGCTATCAATCAATCAACTAGGCTATCGCAGTTCACTGCTTGATTTAGTCCTCTCCCAACACGTGCTACGTGCTAACCGCCATTTAAATCGGGCAATCCTCAGCGCTATATTTGAGCGATTGAACTATACCCACATATAAAAGTACTCTAAATACCAAACCACGAATCTAAAAATACACCAAACTGCTGCGATTTTATTAAAAGATAACCTAAATTTTCGACAAAAATAATACAAAAACTTAGAAGGTTTTTTATTGTTTCTCCGTTGTTAGAAAATTCCGGACGCCCACACAAAACGCCTACGACACATTAATGATTTTATTGCTTAGTTATAAGTAGCTATGATATTAATTAATACAGTGACATTATCAATTATTAGTTACCAAAAATATATCGGGGTATAATGGCTTCATTTATTAAGTGTTCAGTGCTGTTTGAGGTCTCTCGGCGTTTCTATTCAATTCGGTGAACAAGTTGTTTCTAATGTAAGATAACTATTCATTGCGATGAACATTGTAATATTAGTCCCTTCTTGATCATCGTGTGGTGACGGAGTAAGAATACAATATGTCACCACCCCATCTCATCCCATGGGTGTCGTAAAAACCGACTAAGGGACTATCCGCGAATATTACCTTTACAATATAAAAAGAAGGAAATATATCAATCCGTCTGGCCAGCGTGGTTTTAGTAGGCCAAGTATCTCTCCGTCACGGGAGGAGGCCCGTCGCTGCAGTGGGACATTAATGAGCTGGTATGATGATGACTCTTTTGGATAGTGATATTAGTCTTGGGGATTTTTGTTTTTTTGTTTGTCTGTTGCTTGCATATCTGTAAAACTCGTCCACAGAGGTCCATGTCTAGAGCAAACATTCTCACAAAAAGACATAATTATGTAATAAGTTACTAACCTCGTCATAGTCAGGTGTCCGCACAACATTCGGAGGAGCTTTGGTGACGACCCTGCCGTAAGCCTCGCGAGCCATCGCTGGGTATTGGTACCGGAACCTGGAATTATGACTCGTTATTATAAAAGTAAAATGGCTAAGTAAATGAACCCTCACACGGTGGACCGACGACCTGGTTAGGACGGCAGGAAGCCAATGGATGAGGGAGGCACAAGACCGCGCAGAGTGGAAACGTTTGGAGGTGGCCTATGTCCAGCAATGGACGTCCATAGGCTGATATAATGATGATGATGATGAAAAAGGCTTCTTTTTTGGTCTAATGAATGTATATGATCCTCTGAAGGAACAAAAAGGTTTTCGTCCAAAAGTTCAAAGATAGTTAAAGGTTTTTTATTAATTGATTAGTCATTGAATTTTTTTAAAACAGGTACTTTTTTCCCAGGGTTAATGCCGTCTTAATACTTAGTCTGTATATCTGAAGTCGCGCCTGTTGTCGTAGTGACACAAAAATAATACAGCCAGATTGAAAACCTCTTTATAACTTTTGTGAGTTCATAAAAAAGCAGTAAAATCAGTCACATTAATATTTAGAAATATACTGTACGGTATTATGATCACCATGTCAGTCATTGGACGCCCTGACGACTGCTCGACATAGGTCTCATCATCATCATCATGATCATATCTGCCAACCGACGTCCACTGCTGGACATGGGTCTACTCAAATATTTTTAGCTTGTGCGGTCTTGTGCCATCCTTATCCATTGGTTTCTCACCGTCCTAACTAGGTCCTCAGTCCAGCCTGTTTGGAGTCTCCCCATCCTGTGTGTTCCGTTACTCGGTCGCCATTCCTTTATTCTTCAATGAAAGTACCTAAGTTCTTGGCGCTATGTGGTCTACCCACCGGAAAATGTAAACCAGCGCTGGAATGAATTGAATCCAGTAAGCATTCCAGTCCAGTAACTGGATTCTACTTTTGAATCGCCGCTTTAATCGGGTCATTCTGAGCGCTATGTCGCGTCGGTGAGGTGGTGATACTTGTTGCGAATTCTTTGGTAAGGTGTAAACTAGGATATTACCTCGGCGCCGCTCGTGGTATTGCAGTGTATACCGGCCACTCGTTGTACATCAGTGGGTCGCGGTATGAGCTCACTTCGTTCATTATCTCCGGCGCACGAGCCTGCCTCTTAGAGAATCTGGAACAAGAGGAAAATAAGGTTTTAGTAATAGTTTATTGATGTCCTACCGGAAAAAGGAGTTATTTAGTTATTGGGAGCCACTTGGCCATATAATAGCTCGCTACCCAAATATTCCTCACACAACGCCATCTAGTCCCAATCTAAGGAGAGCTTGTACTATGGGTACTAAACAACGGATAAACATACTTAAATAATTTTTTTTGTAAATACATACATAATATTATTCATAGAAAACACCCAGACCAATGCAAACAATCATGTCCATGGACACAAAGATTTGCATTGAGCGGGAATCGAACTCGAGACCTCTGCGTAGTATTGTTCAAACCTTATTATTTTAATACTAGCTGTATCCCGCGACTTCGTTCACGCAAAAAATATTTTGGTAGTACAAACGTACAATTTTTTTGCAGAACCCTATAAAAAGCCTTTGACTTAGCTTAACGACTTTCTCACAACAACGATAGCCGGGATCAACGTCTTACGTGCCATCTAAAGCACGAAGATGCCTAGATGAAATTGTACATTACTACAGAGTGGTCACCCATAATAGAATGACCTCGCCGACATTGCTTAACCGCCGTTATTATTTCTGAATCAGTGATTGGAACTGGCTGAGAGTGGCTGGCAGTGAAAATTCGCGCACCCAGGAATTCATACAAACATATTTATTTTCCCGCCAAAATGCGATGACGTAACGACTCTCTGTCAAAACTCCTATGATGTCACGACTCATCTGTCAAAAAAATTATGACGTCACAAATCATTTGCCAAAAACTATATGACGTCACGACTCATCTGTCAAATTTTTGTGATGTCACGACTAACATGTCAAAACTATGACGACACGACTCAGCTGTCAAAACTCCTATGACGTCACGACTTATCTGTCAAAACTCCTATGACGTCACGACTCATCTGTCAAAAATTCTATGACGTCACGAATCATCATCTGTTAAAATGCTATGACGTCACGACACAATTTTTCCCGTTTTACCAACATTTTCCTTCACTGCTCTGCTCCTATTGATCGTAGCGTGATGAAAAGTATACTATAACCTGACCAGGAGTATGGAGAATAATCGTACTAAGTTTCATCAATATTCGTCGAGTAGTTTTTGTTTCTATAACGAACATACAGACAGACAGACAGACAGACAGACAGACAGACAAAAATTTTACTGATTGCATTTTTGGCATCAGTATCGATCACTTATCACACCCTGATAGTTATTTTGAGAAAATATTTCATGTACAGAATTGACTTCTCTACAGATTTATTATATGTATTTTAATATAATAAAGACGTTTTAATTTTAAAGATCGTTAAAATTTAAAAAATATCTTTATTTTTGGACTCAGTAAATGATAGCACCTAACGACAACCTCTTAAAAAAAAAGGCTTAGGATTAAACTTATCCAGCCAGAAACTTTATAATTAACAATTAACCGTTTAATATTTATAATTAATTACAAAATTAATACACAAAATTGATAATCCTTTTAACAAACAAAGTAAACGTAGCAAAAAATGTCCATTCATTGTAAATAATAGGATTTTAAGCTCCGTTTAAGCATACGACGCCATTCAGCCGTAACATGTCTGACAAAGTGTAAAGCTTGCTAATATAATTACGTTATAGCTATATGTTATCGTTAGATAATCGTTTTAGCTTAATCGTTCTTAAACTGCTATATTTAGTAACAGCGTTATAAAGTTATAACGTTGTGTAGCAACAACGTTTTAGATAGCAACCGATTAAAATTTATTTTATGAAAAAGGATTTGTTGAGACCTTGAAAGGCAGGTAGATGTCTCGTTAATCATTTAAAGGAGCTCTAAATATTAAAAATACTGTCTAGGGTATTGTTTTTGAAACGATTATCTCTACTCTTCTCTAGACAGTCAAGCAGGAGCTCGCGACTATCACTAGGCATTGTAAAGATTGGTTAGTAGACTCACAGTCGTCCTAGAAAGACTTAAACCAATAATACTCCAGCTTTAAGTGGTATAAGAAAACTAGTATCTTTAATACAGCAGGCTTCATTGAAATCTAGCTAAAAACAGCTTTAGGCTTTGTATTATATCATAGCGTCTCCGTCTCTCGGAGGACACGTTTTTTTTTCTTTTTTTGTTGGGGACGAGTAGTTTGTCTCCTTTGACAGTTACTACTTTACACGGGCTTTGGTGGGGCGAATGGCCCTCAACCAAAAGGAGGACACGCAAAAAAAAAATTAGTAGGTATATGGGGGAATGTGTATAAAGACCTTAGGTTCATAAATGCTCTACATTTCGGTCATTTCTTAAACAATGTTAAATTAAATCTTTCTTGTTTGAGAACGTATAAAGTTAAGACCAATTTGAAAGATCCCTATTTTGATGAAATTTCGTAACAAAATAGTGTTTCTTTTCATGTTAGCAAAATCGCATACCTACGTATTTTGGTGTTAACGCTATTATGACGTCGATTTTAAAGTAGAAAATAATTACCATTCTCTTCAAGACTAAAGCTACAATATAATATAATATATAAAATATTATTATGTAGTATTATAAAATAAATTGTAACAATACAAACATTAACAATAGAATATTGTTCTCTTTACAAACTACACAATTACGTCATAAGCATACGTCACTCATGTTAGGCACAGGCTTGGGACAGGCTTCTGCATTCAGCCAACACATGTTGTATACAAAACTTTATAGAGAAATACTCTTTACAGTAACAAGGCGAACTTATAATTAATTTGAGTAATAAGATATAATTTACTATGTATACGAGTATGTAGCAAAGTGGTTATGTAATGCGGCAATCGTTTCCGAGGGCCTGAGTTCGAATCCCACGCAACCTAATTAATCATACATATATACATATCATAGATCTCACCAAAGACACTCCTCAACGCCATATAGTGTCAGACATGGTTCATTTAAGCAATTGCAGCAATAACAAACTAAAAAAATATATAAAAATCAATAAATTTATTAGGAAAAATCAAAACTTAATTAAAAATTGTAGAAGTATTAACAAAAACATTAAGAATTGTAAACATAGAATAGAGTCTGTCAAAGAATTAAGTTCGTACACATTAGAGTTAGAAAATTCACAAAAACAGCATGAAGCTGAAACACAAATATTGAACACAAAGTTACAAAAATTACAAGATTCTCTTAATTCAGTGACAAGTATGTATGACAAATCACAACTTATGATTGAGGAGTATTTACTGGCAATGGACAAACTCATTGAATCAACATCACACTATGCTGACCGTTTTGCCTCACTTGAAGACAAAACTAATTATAACTGCAACCGCTGCACTTTGCCATTGTCATTGAATAGTCCTAAGGTATCGAATCTATGTATATCTAATCACTTGTGTGATAGTTTCGATAATTTAGGTTGTGATGTTTTAAGTCAAACATACATATTTAGTGATGAAATAGGAAGAGATATGGGCTCTAAGTTAAGTTTTTACATGAAGGGACAATCATTTATAAACTATTGTACTCCTTCAACATCCTATTGTGATATTATGAAACAAGTAAGTAATCATAATTTTGTGGAGGTAGGAGCTCATAAAATATTGTGAATCATTAAGTAATTTAAATGTAAATAAGATTGTTTTGTATACACTGCCCTATTGCAATAACTTGCCAGATGCGGAAAACAAAATTAGATATAATTTGAATTTAACACTACATACTATTGCATGTTATAATGATAAAATTAATATAATTGATATTAATTCTATTTTTAAAAACAATTATTATCTGACAAAAGGTACGCATAGGCTTTCCAACTACTACAAAAGACAAGTAGCATCCTCGCTACATTATTGTATTGACATTTCAGCCAAGAACTTGGCTACTCAAACTGCTTTATTTGAGCAGTCTAATAACAGTATGAGTAAATCTAGTCAGGATAGTCTATATCCAAATAATTTAAATTAGATTATAAGACAAAAGAGGCAATCTCTTGCATTGACACATTTACTTTTAATAATTTTAATTCAGATCGTAATAATTATATTAATTATCCCTCTGTCATTCAAAATAATATAAATTTATAAAATAAAGATATTAATCAACAATTGATTGCTTTATCGAGGGAATCTAATCATAGAGTTTACAACAGTAACTGCCCTTTAAGAAATAAAACCAATACAAAATGTAATATTAACCTAGTGCATCAGAATATATATAATCTAACGGAGGGCAAAATACTAACACTGGAATTGTATATAAACATGGAAAATATTGATATCATATGCCTAACCGAACACCATCTTAGGGCACAGCAACTCATGTTCAATTTTAGAAACCACCAAGTTGGTAGCGCATTCTGCAGGGTAAATAGGACTAAAGGAGGTTCTCTGATACTTATAAATAAAAAGTTAAAGTATAAAGTAAGAAATGATGTTGTATCTATGTCTGTGGAATGTGTAACTGAAATAGCCTGTATAGAATTAGAGCAATTTATAGTAGCAAGTGTGTACAGACGGCCTGTAGAGAGGAATTTTGATGATTTTTTGCAGATTCTGGATGAAATGTTAACAAAATTAACTAAGTCAAAAAAGCAGCTATTGGTCTGCGGAGATTTTAATGTAAATATACTAAAGGTAAATGCTTGTACAACTAGACTTCTGAATCTGTATAAGTCACACAATTTGTCTCCCTTGTTTCTAGAGCCAACTAGAATAACAGAAACTTCTGCAACATGTATAGATAATATATTTGTTACCGATAACATAATACCAATTAACAAATCCATGATCAGTAAGTTAGAATCTGACCACTGTGGTCAATTGGTCAATTTTACTATTGAAAATACACCAACACCCCGAAGGAAGATATCGTATGTACCAGTAAGATCTAACCGTATTGAAAAGTTGAGAGATAACTTAACCAACATATTGCCATTTCTTCCTTCTGACAAGGACCCAAATGTACTATACGATAACTTCTTTAAGGTTTTAAATGACCTATTTCAATCTATATTTACATCTAGATCTTTGATGGTATCTAACAAACGAGAGTTTGCTGACTGGGCAACGGTTGGAATTAATCGAAGTAGAATAAAACTATATGAATTATATGCACAGAAGCAGAGTAATACTTCAGAAGAGTTTCATAGGTATGTTAGGAACTATTCAAAGATTTTTAAAAAAGTGTGCATTCAGGCAAAATCTTTTTATATTAGGTCGAAGATAACATCAAGTCATAACAAAATCAAAGCAACTTGGAATGTTATCAATGCTGAAACAGGAAGACTCCGCTCCAAGGTTACTGAATTTAAGCTGAGCATTGGTGGAAATATAATTACAAAAGAACCAGAGGTAGCACACCAATTTGAGACCTTCTTTACTAGTGCTCCAATTCTCTTGACAAAAACACTTAGTTCTTCTACCTCCCTATCAGAAAATTTGTTGAAAGCAAATGTAGCTAGATTTGATGAAGTATTTATATTTAGGCATGTTAGCGCACAAGATATTCGTAGAGTGCTTAAAGAAATCAATCCCAAGAAAACTAAAGACATTTGGGGAATTTCTGTACCTATTGTTAAATCTATAATTGAAGTTATTATACCTCAGCTTGTTGTGATATTTAACAGTTGTTTAGATTGTGGAGTGTTTCCTGAGTTAATGAAAATTAGTAAAGTGATTCCTTTGTTTAAATCAGGTAGTTCATTAGATCCCTCCAATTTTAGGCCAATATCTGTTCTATTCTACCAATATTAAGTAAAGTGTTTGAAAAACTTATTTTAAATCAACTACTCAAACACTTTCATGATAACAATCTGTTACATAACAACCAATTCGGTTTCACTAAAAGCCGATCGACAACTGATGCGTGTGTAGTCCAGATAGAAAACATATTTGAAGCCTGGGAGGAGTCGCATGATGCGTACGGCGTATTTTGTGACTTATCCAAGGCGTTTGATTGCGTTTTACATAACACATTAATAATGAAACTTTACCACTACGGTGTAAGGGATGCGGCACTCAATTTAATTTCATCCTACCTTAGTGGCCGGGTGCATAGTGTAGATATAAATGGAATACGTTCCCCTAGATCAATTGTAGACATAGGGGTACCCCAGGGATCCATATTAGGGCCTTTTTTATTTTTGGTTTACATAAATGACTTACCATATATGGTAAGGGACAATCATGGTATAGTAAATTGTTTGCAGATGCCACATCCTTAATATTTAAGGTTAAGAGACAGCAATCTAATATTGACGATGTGAACAATGCTCTTGATAGAATAGTCAATTGGTTTAGTACAAACAATTTGCTACTTAATAGATTAAAAACCAAGTTAGTTAGATTTACACTTCCCAATGTAAGGCAGGCTAAAACTATAGTTAAAGTAAACAATGAGGAAATTGAATTAGTAGATAAGACAGTATTTCTGGGCATAACTGTAGACGCTAAGCTTCAATGGGGCCCACATGTGGAAGCTCTGTCCAACAAACTTAGTTCTGCCGCCTACGCGGTTAAGAAAATTCGCGCATATACGGACGTTGAGACTGCCCGCCTAGTCTACTTCAGCTATTTTCACAGTATAATATCTTATGGCATACTATTGTGGGGATGTGCTGCTGATATTGAGACCACCTTTATATTGCAGAAAAGAGCTGTCAGAGCTATTTACAAAATGGGACCCAGAGAATCACTTAGGGAGAAATTTAAGGAAATAGGTATTTTAACTGTCTATGCACAATATATTTACGAAAATCTGCTTTATGTTCATAAAAATCGTGATAAATTTCATAAAAATAGCGATTTTCATAATCTTAATTTGAGAAATAAAGATGACTTAGCTGTGCCCAGCAGCAGACTCCGAAAAATAGGTAGGTCGTTCTGTAGCACGTGTGTACGCTTTTATAATAAACTACCAAAAGATGTTTGTAACATGTCCATTAATAAGTTCAAGAATTATATCAAGCCTAAATTGTGCAAAAAAGCTTACTATGATACATCTAGTTACCTTAATGATAAGAACCCATGGATATGATGATGCTTCTAGTCGTAAGATTACAATATAAGTTTTAGTTTCACAAGAAACAAAAATAAAGGAGTAATATACTACACTCTTAAAATAATGTACCTTTATGAATTAAGACTCGCGGAAAATTACTTTGGTCGATGTTAAATGGAGGCGTCCCTCTGCCATTTTTATCTTTTTTCATCTTATTTCTTTTTTGTTGATATTATTGTCAGGACTCGTCATGGTCACCAAAATGTCATTGCTTGTGGTGGCGTGGGGGCCGGGTCAATCCCTTCCCTACAATATGGCGAGGGGGTTGATGGCTGACCTCTGCGTTATACTCGTGAACGGGTGCTACTTGGGGTGACTGGTCGACCTTGACATTAATCAATTTACATTTTGGTTCACTTCTAATAATTTACCTAAAGGGTTATTTGGCTGAGCGACGTCTTTATTACTGAATTGTTTATGGATGTGATTTGGTGCTCCCACTTTTATGTACTACCTGCATGACGCTACCTTTATCATTTTATAATAAAATCCTTCGTTGTATGGATATGTATGGTATACAATGGTTGCAGCTTCGATTACAGTTATCTACAATGTAAAAAAATTGACGTCAAGAAAATGCAGCAGTAGAGTTTGTTTCGCCGATTCTTCTCTACTAGCGCTTTGGAGGCGGTGGTAAAGTTTGCTAAACTTTTAAATGTATTTAAACTTAGATTAAGTAGTTTAAAGGACGTCAAGAAATATATAATGAGAATTGTATTTATCTTGATTAAAGCGTTTTTGACTTTGACTTGATTAATCCACAAAAATCGTCTTCAGCCTACATGAGGGTCGTGTTTATCTTCATGTTTGTTAAAGTCCTCGCTACATAGAACTGGAATGCGGTAAATGTATCACAACAGCCCGTTAATGTCCCACTGCAGGGACAGGCCTCCTCCCGGGATGGAGGGATACTTGGCCTACTAATACCACGCGGGCCAGACGGATTGGTATAGGGTTTAATTTTAAGTTTTCCTTCTTTTTATTTCGTAAAGATAATATTTACGGATAGTTCCTTAGTCGGTTTTTACGACACCCATGGGATGAGATGGGATGGTGACATATTGTATTCTTACTCCGTCACCACACGGAGACGCTAAATGTAAAAGTTCATCCAAGCCCGTATTGAAAGACCATTTTATAACACGCTGAAAAAGGTTCATCCCTTCGGCCCACTGCTATGCAAGAATAAGTATATAATCACAAACACAACAAATGTCCCAAAAATTACAAGCATTTTATATTTGTATTAAGCGGAAACAGAACTACAGTTTTTTGATACAGCTGAAACTGAAATTATTTACTTTAAACCTTAACCTTTTGGAATAAGACATATATTCTAACAAAATATACAGCTTCATTTAGTCATGTAAATAAACAACTTAAGCAAACAAATATACAAAGATATAAATGTTGATGCTAGCCTCCAAGCCTCCTACGTACGTATATAGGGTCAACTTACACTTACACAGAATTGAAACGTAACAGTGGTTACTTGGTTGCTTTTATCCTCATCATATTGCAGATATTCAATGGTTTTGTCATATTATTAATTACTAGCTGACCCGTGCCCACTTTGTAGGGGGGCGAAAAAAACGTTATTAAGCGTCCCTTTTTTATACATATTTCATTACTGCTCCACTCCTATTAGTCATAGCGATAGCCTTAAATTGACTATTCATCACAGAAAGAATTTTTAAAATCGGTTCATTATATTTAAAGTTTACCCCCTACAACTTCACAAACACATAAACTCACAAACTATACCTCTTATAATATTAGTATAGATTATAATTGATTTCTAGAACAGACTTATTCTGTTAAAAAAGAAAATTGTTTTTGTTCAACGCAAAGCTTCTTTGCGCTACTGTGTGAAAATTATTTTTTGTAACTCTGCCGAAGTGTGTGCTAAGCCTTAAACTCTAATTATACACTTCCTCATCATCTCTAAAATTATAAGAGGTCCTTGCATTACGTACATATACATGTATTACACAGCACGCCCACAATCGACATAAATAGATATTAAGCTTTTGCAAACAAAATCTTGAATTCGAGTTTATTTACGCGGAAACGACGTAGGTGGTCTTAATCGCAATAATCCTTTTATACTCCACGTTTTTACTAAAACGATTTGTTATTTCTGAAAATAATTTTGGTTTAAAATTGTTTTAGAAGCTTATTGCTTTATTTAGGTACGTACAATAAAAAAGATTAATTCGGAAATTATTAAAATAATAAATAAATAAATAATCTTCACACATTCACACATCGCCATCTAGTCCCAAACTAGGCAGAGCTTGTACTATGGGTACTAGATAACGGATAAACATACATAAATATATATTTTTTTGTAAATACATACATATTATACGTAGAAACACTCAGACCAATGCAAACAATCATGCTCATGCACTGCATGATTTGCATTGAGCTGGAATCTAACCCGAGACCTCTGCGTAGCAGTCACTATAATCACTACGCCACAGAGGTCGTCAAAAATTTTTTAGATTTATTTCGATACAGCAACGCTAGGCTTTATAGGTAATTTAAATGTGTATGGAAAGTTGTGTAGAGCTGTTGGCTTAGTAACTCATTATACATGGATACCTATAAACAAAGTTCATTTATTTGCAACGTGTAAAACATTTTCATATTTAAATGTTCACATTCCACCATCCCACTCATTTGTTTAAGGTGTGGGAGCGGTATGATGTGAAAGTTCATGTAGGTACTCTTTATGACTACAGTAAAATAATATTTCGGGGGATAGAAATACATTTTCGTATGCAAGAGTGGAGACCGCGACTCGGCAAACGTAGTGTAGGACGCCCCCCAGCTAGGTGGACCGACGACCACATAAAGGTCTCTGGGTCGGACTGGATGCGGAACGCGCAGGACCGAGTTCTATGGCGTGTATTGGGACAGGCCTATGCCCAGCAGTGGACTGCAATAGACTAGTTGATTGATGCAAGAGTGACGTCACAACGAGGTGCGCTTAGATGCGGAGTAGTGTCCTTTCTTAAATAAGTCCCGATGCCTATTCTGACGGTATACAGTCTCGCATTCAGTCGTTTGTTCAAGCCCACGCCTGGATGTCTATTGCGGTACCTATTCAGACCTAGGCGCGACGTTCATTTCGACGTCCCGTCTCGATGCCTTTATCAACGCTAGTCCCGATGACTGTCTCGTCACCCGTCCCGGCGCCATTCCTACTTTGGTTCGACACCAGACTCGACGCACGTTTCATCCCGACATCCGTCTCGACGCCCTTCGCGACTCTATTGCGACACGCATTCTATTTATCCTATTTGCGAATTATGTTTTTTTTTCAATTAGCTCTATAAACGCTTTTAATATCATATCAGTAAAAATCACCGCGGACATAAAACAAAGAAAGGTCTTTACAGGAGTATAGGTTCTTACCTCCACATAGCTTTAAGTTGGTCACAGGTCGGTTCATCAGGCTTGGCGAGTTCCCTGTCCCTCACCCGTGCAGGTCTCGGAGACAGGATCGCTTCCTGATCCAGCCGCTGACCAAGCACCGCGGCCGCACACCAGATTATGCTCCAGGGGCCCCATAAGCGTAATAACGACCACATGGCTGGGGACAAAGAAAAATGATTGTTAAAATATTATTGTTACCAATTTGTTGTAAATATTAGGTCTCTACCTATAAAATTGCCGTTTTGTATAAAGATTTTATCAGAGATGTTAGATTTTTCATACTAACGATTTCTTAGATTTTTCAATAAATATTTAACATAATACACACCTCAACAAAGTCTAGGGATATTTGGTATTTACTCAATTAACTTCAAAATTATTGAAGATAGCATACCAGATGTTTATATTTTTATAAAGACAATTTATCAGGCTACAATCCAGAATTAAATAAAAGAATTATTTTTGCATAAATAATTTTTTATTCAAATAAATAAAAAACTTGGAAAATTAGTAAAACTAACAATGAATGTGTTTCTTAAGCAAAAGTGAAAATAAGCAAAAATTAATCTGTTTCTAACTGTTATGTGAGAAATCAGTAGTCAGCACATTAAAAAAACCGTAAATAACGGTCCTGCAATGGTTTTTCATGCTTTTATTATGTTATCCAGGTCTTGGTGCTGTATATTGTTCCAGGTCCGGCTAGGATGCAAAACAAGTTGCCCTTCCATCGCAATTTTATGCAGGAAAAATCACCAAAACCCTTCTTTTGAACATGTCCTACGCGTATTTTATGGTTTTGAGGATAGGGGATTGAGTGGTTCAGCATAAAATCGATACGTCGTGCTCCTGCAACCAGCTCGTCATCACTCTCGCTTTATGCGAACGGGTGTTATTGTCCATAAACTTGAACATTTGGCCCAATTGTAGTCTACGGGGGTAGATTATTAGTACTAGCACCTCGTTAAATTATTTTTCAGCGGTCATGGTGTTTCTGATCAAAACGCGCTCTGTTCTTCGACCGATACAAATTCCCGTCCAAACCATAATTTGTTCTATCGTGGTATGAATATGGATGTTGTAGACAGCTATCACAACTAGGAACTCGCCAAGCACGTTCTCTACGTGAATCCGAGTGGAAACCGAACCGGGACTCATGTGTAAACACTACTTCAGATCACAGGTTATCTTTGCAGAGCAAATGTTCACGAGCCCAGTCTAGTCGTCGTGCGCGATTCGCTCGGCGTAGTGCTGGAGTATAAAGCGGTATGCGAGCATAAAGGTGGGCTTCATGCCGACTTCTTCTGACAGTTTGGTCACCCGCAAGAGGCTCCACCAAGAGCTGGAGCCTCTACACCAGGTGCATGGTAGTAACATTTGGGTGTCTTTTCGCAGGAACTTGCAAAAATCGATCATGTCGTTAAGTGGTGATAGACTTTTTGCTGTGGTATCTTTCAGCCACTTCACCAGCAGCACGATAACGTGACCATAACCCTGATTTCATATTTTGTATTGTTCCAATCTCTTCAGCAATACTCCGCTTAGTACCCGCTGCTGGGAGCATGCCTACTGCCCATAACATTTTCTATCTGATGAAATGGCGCCGCTGCTTGATGCACACAATATCATTTATTCGAAATAAACGTTTAAATTGTTATAAAACTTAAATTTTATACAAAAATGCAGTCAATACTTACTGTTGGTAAATGACATTTTCGAACTTGACTACGTTTAAGCCGCGTAAATCTTTTATTTTTAATTTTATTTTCAAATTCAAATTTAGAATGGTTGAAAAAGGTTAACAAAGTAGGTTTTCATCAAAAGAATTAAAAAAAAACAAAATTACAAACCAAATTTTTTGAGTTTCACAACTTTATACAAAATATCCCTAGACTTTGTATAGGTGTGTAGAATGGTATTATAAGTTATGGCGCACATTTAAGCTCACTTTTGTGTTTAAAACAAAGAATAAAAAATTATGGTACTAGTATTGTATTATTTAAAAGAATAATACCAAAGTGACATCAACTTTTCTTACGTGACAAGATAAGAGCTTTTCATAGAATGTTTCCTGATCGGAACTAAGAACAACTCGGAACTAATAACGATAGACAATATAAACCATGACAAGGCCTATGTGGTAAGTCCCACTGCAGGGACATGCCTCCTCCCGTGACGGAGGGATACTTGGCCTACTAATACCACACTGGCCAGACGGATTGGTAAGTATAGGGCTTAATTTCAAGTTTTCCTTCTTTTTATTTCGTAAAGATAATAATCACGGATAGTCCCTTAGCCGGTTTTTACGACACCAATGGGGTTACATGGGGTGGTGACTTATTGTATTCTTACTCCGTCACCACAGTAGAGTATTACTGAGCCATTATTACAGAGATACGTAGTAGGTATACTTTAAGAACTCAACGCCAGAGATCGTTAATAAGCGCCATTTATTTCTGATGTTTTACACTTCATTTGCTTTTGCAACAGAGGAGCCAGATACAACCCCGATATCCGCCCAAAAGAATATAAAAACCTCCATATTTTATATTATTTTAAAATATACTTTATCAAATATTTATTTAACTGACTCGTATGAAGTCGCGGTTTTGAAACCCACCGAAGACAAATTATATGTGCGATCCTTAAATAAATGTAAAAAAAAATTAATCCGTGTGGTAACGGAGTAATAATACAATATGTCACCACCCCATCTCATCCCATGGGTGTCGTAAAAACCGACAAAGGGACTTCCGTGAATATTATCTTTACAAAATAAAAAAGCCCTTAAACTTTATACCAATCCGTCTGGCCAGCGTGTTTTTAATAGGCCAAGTATCCCTCCGTCACGGGAGGAGGCTCGCCCCTGCAGTGGGACAGAAAATTATAATACAAGTGTGGTCACCCATTTAGTAATTTCCTCAAACCCAAAATCTAGGTGTAGTTTAGAAACAGATTTATTACATGGAAACCTAAATTAATACTTATTAGCTTAACCACGCAGTATAATATCAAGACATTTTTTTCAGAGAAAAAATCTTAAAAGGCAATTACCAGCGTTCTTGATAAATGAACGGAGTGAACAGGAAACGTGACCAATTAAGTTTTTGTTTTTTAAATCTATTTTCACAAAAAAATATTTACTCTGGCAACTAACAAAGGCTTTTTGGATGATTTGTGTTCGTTAATTTGATGTCTTTAAACCCCGCCATCCAACATAATAACTTTGGATGATTATTGCAAATAATATTAATGATTTTATGGAAAACAAGATTCTGGACATCCGGTCATCTTGATATCCATATCTGTCGGGTCTATATCGATTTATCACCGTTATCATGTACATTTACTCTTTAATTAATGCGGTCCTTGCCTCACTCACCCATGGGTTCCGCGTCTCATTGACCAGCTCATTCGTCCTACCCTGTGACGTGCGCTACACGGCCGTAATTGCAGATTCTTTCTGCCCCTGCCACCATGGATTCCTCGGACAATGTTAAAACCTAATTTTATGAGGCAGTCGTAAGCAGTTTGGATCTCCATGCTCTTTTGTGGATATCCTTATTTCTAATTCGATTGCGGAAACTTCCTACGAACCTCTTTATGCTCTCTGAGTGACTACACAGTGAGTAGTGCCATTCTGATAAGGCCCATAGTCAGCAATGACATAGTAGCCCCAACATGTATACAAATAAAGTTCAATTTCGCCTAAACGGATTAAAACATAGCAGTCAGTGTTGTGTTTGAGTGAGATATAAGTTTGGTACGCGTCGAAAACAATAAACATTTTATTGCTTTTTCACTTAGTTGGCGCCCGACGTGGGACCAATTAAATGATTAGCGGACAGTATTAGAAACGTATGATTAAGCAATTGCTTGCGTTAATGGTTATTATTTTCTTTGTGTACGGTAACTTTATGTACTTATGAAAGTCCTCGTGCTGTGATCAGACGATATTTTATTGTTGCTATTTTATATTTAGTTAATTAGTTATATAATTCTGTGTACTATTTTGTAAGCTATTTCTTATGTAATTTAATTTAATCTATGTGTAATTATGGATGTTGTTAAATTAATGTAATTGGTCTATCCGTTTTAATTTAACTAAAAATAAATAAATAAATAAATAAATAAATAAATAGTGAAGAAATTTTCTTTTTATAGAAGAAAGAAATCGAATGTATAAATACGATGTTTTTTGTCATCATCATCATCATCTCAGCCAATTGACGTCCACTGCTGGACATAGGCCACCTCCAAATATGTATTAACACCTTGTGCGGTCCTGTGCTTCCCTCAACCATCGGTTTCCCGCCGGTCCACCAGAATAAAGAAGTGCCAAGTGCGGCTCTCGTTCTACCTAACCTGTTCTGTCCTAGTCGAAGGGTAGTATTCTTTTAGGTTAGAACAGCAAATTACAGACATGAAAGTCCCGATAGAAGGACGGGTCTCATTTGGTAAAGGAATATTTGGCATACAAACACACTGATGGCCAGACCAGCTATGTTAATGTTTACCTCTAACGACACCCTAGGAATGATAGAGTGGTGATGGTGACACTATGTTGTTTTATCCTGTCACCTCAAGAAAAAGCATTATGAAGGATCTTCAACAGAGTTCGTCCTAGTCAATTGTAGTACAACCTCAGGACAATGGCGTCATTAAGAAACCTAACTTCTCGTACTTCAATCAAAATTCACCATAATAAATCATTTTAGACACATCCAATTTATTTGAATCATATTTATATTTAAAATTCAGCGACAAATATTTGAATACAAATCATCACGTTTCATAATAAAAAATATACATATTTTTCTGTATATACAAATTGAGGAAATTGCTTGATAAAACCGAACACCATTCGCATTTGGAGGCACGTTTCCTGCTCGACTCAATATATGTAGACGGATGGTCAACCGAATTTAGCCGATCGTCCCCGATAAATGCTGAACAATTTTAAACGAAGAATCGATCAGATTTGAATTTGTTTTTGGAAAAGGAATATTTTGATTAAAGCAACGGCTTTTTTACCGAAAATGATTTCGAAATATGAATTCATCGTTTTAACGTTTAAAATAGACTATATTTTTATCGTCAAAGGAATCAAAAATATTAATTTTTTGAAATGAATTGCGGTTTGTGAATATTTTTGTTTGCTGACCAATATTAAAAACTTTTTGATGTCTGATAGACTAGAAAATATTATTCATAAAATTATTCACAAAAGTAATAATACTGCCATCAAAATATTAATCTTTATGCAAAAAATACTTTTAACCTTTGCGGATTTTACTACAATTTTGATATATTTTTTTTTCTTTTTGCAATACAGCCAACTAAAAAGAGCTCTTAAAAATGCCGGTAAAGCTCCCATGACGGAGGAATACTTGGCCTACTAATACCACGCTGGCAAGACGGATTGGTATAGGGTTTAATTTCAAGTTTTCCTTCTTTTTATTTCGAAAAGATAATATTCTCGGATAGTCCCTTAGTCCCTTTTTACGACACCAATGGGATGAGATTGGGTGGTGACATATTATTGTATTCTTACTCCGTGTCCGTAGTTATGATTTGCTGACTAAACCCCCTTTTAGTGTCTCATTGCTTTGAAGAGGCTGCTAGACACTATCGAAACAGTCTTCTTGAGACTGGATTTCAAGAAAATATCAATTTTGATACTTTAAATCTTTAATCATCATAATCATAACAGCCCAATAATGTCCCACTGCAGGGACGGGCCTCCTCCCATGACGGAGGGATAGTTGGCCTACTAATACCACGCTGGCCAGAAGGATTAGTATAGGGTTTAATTTCAAGATTTCTTTCTTTTCATTTCGAAAAGATAATATTTACAGATCTTGAATATCTAAACTTAATCAAAAGCGTTGCAGCTTTTTAATTGAATACTTTTTTAAATTACATATTTTAATACATTGTAGACGAATAGTAAATGGAAACTGGGACGGGCTTATTCTCTCAGGAGAATTTCAAGCAGAATTGTTGCTTGCGCTAAAATGTGCTGAAAACTTATGTGTGCTGATAGTGCAGAAAATCCTTCTAACTTATATCTATACTAATACATATTATAAAGAGGTAAAGTTTGTGTGTTTGTGATGTTGTACGGGGTAATCTCTGGATCTACTGAACCGATTTTAAAAATTCTTTCTGTGTTGGTTAGTCCATTTATCGGGGAGTGTCATAGGCTATACAGGGTGGCTCATTCAAAGCGGTCAGTATGGGAAAGTCTTAAACTATAAGTCATACGAAGATTTGTTCTTAGAAACCATGACACCGATTTTGATAAAAAGAAAAACTGCATTCATACATTTGAGAAAGATACTGTACCCAGCTCGGGAATCGAACCCGGTTGTTTTGCAAAAATAAACTTATACTTTTTCTATTTAAATATCGATTCTGTAGGTCTTAAGCAGTAAATATCTCTATGAAACATTATGTCTAAAATGAATAAAATGCATTGTTTTCACATACTTCAATTTATCATAGTAAGTAGGTGTTCGAAGTGTTTCACTCTACGGTTGTTTGTACCGCTCTACTTGTTACATACACCGTGTTACATATCATGTGGCCATTGTCATTGCATTAAACCTTTAAGGAAGTTTTGTTATCTACAGTAATATTATTATCTAGGTACAGTCACGAGCAATAATATGTACACATTGTCAAATTTTCTAAACCATCTGCACGTTTATCTAGACATTAGAATAATAAAATTATTTCATAATTTCGAAGAGGTTTCGTACAGTTTTGAACTAATCTTCGAATATTCAATTTTGGATTAGCAGAACTTTAGATAAATGTTTTACAAAATGTGAAAATGTGTACATATTATTGCTCGTGACTGTACAACTGCTTACTTCTTTTAACCAAACACTAACAATCAATTGAAAAGCCATGTAAGTAATGTAGATATTGTAGATACAGAGACGTGTTTAGTTAAGCCTTATTTGAAAATAGAACGTTTCAGTGTGACTGTTCGAATACCAATAAAAAAAGAAAAAAAAAGATCGTTACCTAAACGTGTTGAATATTGTATTGGAAAAAAACGATGGCCACTTCGAACACCTACTTAATAAGGTAAATTGAAGTATGTGAAAACAATGCATTTTATTCATTTTAGACATAATGTTTCATAGAGATATTTACTGCTTAAGACCTACAGAATCGATATTTAAATAGAAAAAGTATAAGTTTATTTTTGCAAAACAACCGGGTTCGATTCCCGAGCTGGGTACAGTATCTTTCTCAAATGTATGAATGCAGTTTTTCTTTTTATCAAAATCGGTGTCATGGTTCCTAAGAACAAATCTTCGTATGCCTTATACACACATCAAAAAAGTCTAAGCAACATGCATGATATTACAAATTTACCATTTATATTAATTTATTTTACCATTTATTTTAATTATAACGTTGTATTTTATTTTTAAAATAATATTTTTAGGGTTCTATGATGTAAAAATAACAGCTGTTTTCTTTATAAGTTCTTTTAATAACAGAAATTAACAATATTAGAATATACAGGTACATAAGAAACTAAACTTTTTTTTTACAAATTGAAATTTCTTAAGAAAATGAATTTATTGTGAAAGAATAGGACAATTTAATACAAAGTATGGCCTCCTCTGCTATTCAGAACTTGTCGGCAACGATTATTCATTGAATTAATGAGACTGTTTATGTCATCTTGCGGTATTCGCTCCCAATGGAATTGTAGCAAATCCTTCAGCTGTTGGGTTGTTGTCACTCCGTCCAAGTCCTTCAAAACACGTCTCTGGAGCATGTCCCATGCGTGCTCGATGGGGTTGAGGTCTGGCGATTGTGCAGGCCAGGGCAATACCTGGATGTTCTCCGTTGCCAAGTATTCACTGGTTCGCCGAGCTGTATGTGAACGCGCATTGTCATGCATTAACGTAAAATCGGAGCCAAAGGTTTGTGCAAATGGATGGACATAAGGTCTGAGAATATCCTCAACGTAATTTTCAGCGTTCATGTTTCCATTTACAAAAACGAGCTCAGTTCGCCTGTTCTTCATAATACCCGCCCATACCATAACTGTTGAGCCGCTGTATGGATGAACTTCCTGAACGCACCTGAGTCTTTCAGTATTTCCGGGTCGACGGTACACTCGCACCCTTCTTGTATCAGGCCTAAACCCGAATCGCGACTCATCGGAAAACATAATTTTATCCCATTGTTCCTGGGTCCATGTTATGCGTTCTCTACACCATTCATTTCGACGAGCGCGATTCCCGTGACGTATCGGTGGGCACCTGATAGGGCGTCGAGCTCGTAGGCCGTACTCATGCAGTCGATTTCGCACAGTTTGGGGACTTACATCAACACCACTTGAATTTTGTAGCCTCAAACTTATCTCTCGAGCGGTTAACATCGGCTGGCGTCTTGCAGTCAGTTGTATGTACCGGTCTTGCCGAGTGGTTGTACTCCTTTTACGGCCTGGATGCTGTTCAGCGGGTTCCCCTGTATTATTGTAGCGCTGCCAAAGACGACAAATAACACTTCTATGAATACCAAAATGTCGAGATACCTGAGATTGATTACTTCCCGCTTGCAACATCCCTACAGCTCTTTGCATTTCATCTGCCGTCAAATGACGTCGCTCCATGACGTAAAGAATATCTAACAATTCAATTTTGTCGCCAACTGTATTTAAATGGTTGGTAAAATTATAAAATCAAGACTAAAACGTAGCAATTAACATGCACTCAAATTCAAACAAATTCGCAGTCATTTGAATTTTATGAAAAAAAACAAAACATAATCGAAATTTTTTTACCTATACACTTGAAGTTTACTTACCTATACACTTTGAGTGAGTAAATACTTAGAAATTAATTAATATAAATGGTAAATTTGTAATATCATGCATGTTGCTTAGACTTTTTTGATGTGTGTAGTTTAAGACTTTCCCATACTGACCCCTTTGAATGAGCCACCCTGTATAGCATTACGCTATGACTAATAGGAGTGGAGCAGTAATGAAATATGTTTAAAAAAATGAAGCGTTTTTTCGCCGCCCTACGAAGTAGGCACGGGTCAGACGGTAGTTCATTTATCGGGGAGTGTCATAGGCTATATAGTATCACGCTATGACTAATAGGAGTGGAGCAGTAATGAAATATGTTTAAATGGTAAAGGGACGCGTTTTTTTTTTTGCGAAAAAAAGTTTATAAGTATTCTTATTAGTTGTCAAAAAAGCTCAAAGCATAAGTTTTCAAAGCTGAAATCACAAAGAGAATCTTCATATAAGAAAATTTAAGTAGTTATGATCCACGGAACAAAAATCAAGTGGAAGTAGGCCTGGTACACGTGTCACTGATTTGCGATGGTACGCATAACTTGTCGCTGATGTCATAGGTAAAACATAACGCGAATATCACCCATAAAAATAACATGTTAAGGTATATGATCACACATAACTCTTTGTTTTAAAAGTACAAAAATAAACTATCAATATAATAATAAGTTAAGTAAGCTTATTTCGTACTTTCATCGTTCGTTGCTTAGAATAATAATGGATGGTGAACAAAATTTTGCTCATATTGAAGGCAATTTGTTCCCAAAAGTTTATTTCCCAAAATAAATTGAATCAAGGGCGAGTGACGCAGTAATATTATTTTAATGGCATTGTTACAACAAACAAATAATTGCCTAAAAGACTTAAAATAAATTATTTCTGTTATTGTTTCAAAGAGTACTTATTGTAAATGTATGAGTCGTAGTCAGGGCCCTATTTAATAAAAGCGACAATAATTGTCGGGTTTTACCTGTCGAGTCTCTAAGAAAATATTTGTGGCAATGACAATTTTGTCGCTAATTTCGGTATAATTGTTGCAACATTTTAGAATAGCGTTGACATTGGATGAAATGCCTGTCGAAAATCTGTGACAATTGTCACATATGTAGGCTTCCAATGACAATTTAGTGTTTAATAAAACAAGTTTTTAAACAAAATATCGACAATTGTCGGATTTTCGCCTGTCGCCTATCACCTGTAATTGTCGCGTTTATTAAATAGGCCCCTGATGGGCACTGCTGAAAATCAGTGTTGCGAGTTGCTTTGACTCCCGCAGCGTTAAAACTGAGCAGTGTCCTTGTTTGACACTGATGGGACACACTCCTTAACTTACTTTGTTAGATTTGTATGTTAAATTAGATTGTTCTTTTAATTGGTTAATTGTATTAATTTGTTTTATAAATGTGTTTTTTGTAATTGGCTTTAGTGTGTGTGAGCTGGTCTGTGTTAAATAAAATTGTTTTCTTTCTTTCTAGTCCTTATTACTTAAATGTTATTGGAAATGTGGGTATCCTGAAACGAAAATAAAAACATAATGCTAATGCTTTAACGTAGTGTAGGACGTCCCTCATCTAGGTGGACCGACGACCTCAAAAAGGTCTCTAAGTTGGACTGGATGTGGGAGGCGCAGGACCGTGTTCTGTGGCGCGTATTGGGAGAGGCCTTCGTCCAACAGTGGACTGCGATAAGCTAAGATTGATTGATTGCTTATACTTTGAAGAATATTGTAACTTGTGCCTCATTCTGAATTTTTACATTTTCACCACTTTTCGTCTATTCTATCGTGTAAGCAATGTCTGCACTGGTATGTTTTACGTTAAAATTGCAACCGAATTAAGAGCTTCCTCCGATTTTTGTGAGTTACGGAGTAAGAATACAATATGTCACCACCCCATCTCATCCCATAAGTGTCGTAAAAACCGATTATGGGACTATTCGTGAATATTATCTTAATGAAATAAAAAGAAGGAAAACTTGAAATTAAACCCTATACCAATCCGTTTGGCCAGCGTGGTATTAGTAGGCCAAGTATCCCTTCGTCACAGGAGGAGGCCTGTCCCTGCAGTGGGACATTAATGGGCTGTTATGACCAGGTAGAATAATTACCTTGCGTGGGAGTCCTTACCTGATGGTAAGCGATCACCGCCGCCCAACACCAAAAGAATCAGAGAAGACGGATTGGTATAGGGTTTAATTTCAAGTTTTCCTTCATTTTATTTCGTAAAGATAATATTCACGGACAGTTCCTTAGTCGGTTTTTACGCCACCCATGGGATGAGAGGGGTTGGTGACATATTGTATTCTTACTCCGTCACCACACGGAGAACAACTGTTTTCGTAGTAACAAAAATTTCGTTGTTACTGAGAATGGTTAACTGAGATGGTTTTTACGACAACCATGGAATGGGATCCTTATCCCATTCTGATATATTCATGATGATACTAACTAACACAATGTATTCTTACTCTGTGACCACACATCGTGACATACACGAATAACCATCATGATCAGCCCCGAAATCTTTTTTGGGGTTGATCATCAAAACAAAGTTGATCATCAACAGACAAAAAATCAATTTACCTAAAACAAAGAATAAATTAATGAGCAAAATGGAAAATACAATCTTTAATTAGCTACTTAAATAAACAGAATTTATTAAATTTCACGTTTGAAAATTTCTTGAAACTCTTTGTCTATTAATAACCCTTTTATAAAATTAGGAGAATTATTTTCTAAATTTAGACAATTTCGTTAGTTCAAGACTTAAGTATAGCTTATTTAATAATGAAGTATTTTGACCTCGACAAATACCTATAATTAGCAATTTAATCTTTCAGGGCTAGTATTTACAGTGTCTTCGTGTAGTGACGCAGTAAGAATACAATATGTCATCACCCCATCTCATCCCATGGGTTTCGTAAAAACTGACTAAGGGACTATTCGTGAATATTACCTTAACGAAATAAAAAGAAGGAAAACTTGAGAACTCAATATACAGAAATTGTTAGATTGAATCAGGCAACAAAAAAGTTAACAAATTACTTATCGGAATCTAGAGAAACAACCTTTTCTGTTCCACAAGGTAACGTATTTTTGGTTTGGTTTATATTTTGTTTTTTTTTTTTTTTATAAGACAACCTCCGCTCTAGGGATCATGCCCTGTGTCGCGGGGACCTTTTACAAACATCAATTAACGGACACAAAGAACATCCAGACCAGCGTGGGGATCGAACCCACAACCTCTTGCACGCCAGCCGCTTGCGCTACCGTCGCGCCACCGAGGTCGTCGTATTAGCGCCTCTACTGTTCAATATACATATATATTAACGACCTACGAAAGATAACAAATCACAAATGTATTTTGTTTGCTGATGACAGCACTGTTATATTTTTGGGTAAAAATGACATAATTGAACTCGACATGAACAATACATTAAGTAATATAATTGATTGGCTAACATTAAAGAACTTAAAAATGAATCTTGAGAAAAGAAATTACATAATATTTAGAAATAGAATAAATAAATTAACTAATATTAATATAAGCTATGCAGGGTCTACAATTGAAGAAGTAGAGGAAACAAAGTTCCTGGGTCTACATATTGACTCAAAATTAAATTGGTCAGCACATATTAAGCAATTATGCTCAAAACTACATAGTTTTTCTTATGCGTTGTACTCATTATCAAAGAGAGTTGATACGTCAACCGTGCTAACAGCATACCACGGCCATGTTGCACCTCTACTAAGGTACGGAGTTATGTTCTGGGGCAACGCCACAGACAAAGAGCTGGCATTTAGGGCTCAAAAGAAATGTGTAAGGGCTATATTTTGTACATTAAACCAGACCGATAGTTGCAAACCATACTTTATAGAGCTAAAATTAATGACACTTCCATGTATCTATATTTTTGAAGTAGTTTTATTTGTTAAAATAAATAACCATCAGTTTGAACAGCTAAACAGCAAGAGACACAATAGAAAGATTTGTATTCCTAAAAATAAGAGTGACTATATGAATAGCAGCATACTTTGCATGGCTCCACGAATTTTTAATCATTTACCAATAGATTTATTAGGATGTACTAGTCTAAATGTATTTAAAAGCAGTGTTAGAAATTTACTAGTAAATAAGGCTTATTATACTGTGCAGGAATACCTCACATATAAATTCAAATAGTTAAATAATTGATAATAATATTTATAACTTTTAATTCAATAATGTATTTTATAATGTATTTAATGTGATTAATTAATAATAATATTTATGACATATTTTTATTTTAGTAATTATGTTGAATTAAGTATTTAATGTATTTTAATTGTTGCATGCTTCACAAGCAGTCTATGGTGAAACTTATGTAATTTTAATAATAATATCTCTGTAACCCATATTCGCAATAAAATGATTGATTGATTGAAATTAAACCCTATACCAATCCGTCTGGCCAGCGTGGTATTAGTAGGCCAAGTATCCCTCCGTCACGGGAGGAGGCTCCGTCCCTACAGTGGGACATTAATGGGCTGTTATGATCTTTCACGGGTAGTATTGACAGTCTTGTTATAGTTTTATCATCGCTGCCTGCTGCTGTTAAAGAGAAGTGGTCATAGTAAAAGGTAGCTACTCAGAACTTGTACTATGGGTACTGGACTAGTGAAAAACATAAGCAAGTAGGTACAGTACCCGGCCGTAAATATGGCATATCGACTTTTGTAAAGAGACAATTGGCCAATTTCGGCTCTGTAGAGCATCATCTCTGTCGCACGAAATATAAAAAATATAAAATCTTTAACAATATAAGTTTTAACGCGGTTAGCAACTATTAAAATTAAATTATACACTTAATAATTTCCATAAGAAAACTGGCTTTCATAATAGCTTTATACATTCTAACGTTTTTTAAATATACTTATAAATATCTATATTAAATTATATTTTGTTCAGAATAACTTCACAGCGTATAAAACCACATGAAAGGCAGTTTATTGAATAAGGCTTTATATTCAATGAGTATTAGATACTTTTGAAACATGTGTGATTTATATTTAAATAAGAACGAGTCTTGTCACCAGGTTGTATATCCATACTAATATCATAAATGGGAAAGTGTGTCTGTCTGTTTGTCTTTCTTTCACGGCAAAATGGAGCGACGAATTGACGTGAGTTTTTAAGTGGAGATAGTTGAAGGGATGGAGAGTAACATAGGCTACTTTTTGCTACCCGGAATTTAACGCGAGCGAAGACGCGGGCAAAAACTGCTTTATACATATTTATGAAATACCGCAATTTAGCTTGTGGAACAACAAAATTAAACAAATCCTCAAAATTATACAAAATATACCAAGTAGAATTCTTATGAAACATGTCACGAGTATGATTTACGAGGGGACCGGCAGACGTTTACACGGTTACTGACCAACACTACAATATACACTAAACATAATGTTATGTGGGAGTCTGTACAATTTTAAGGTCCGTAAATATAAAGGGTTTAGTAGATTTAATGGTGGTATAGAATTTATATTTCTAAAAAGAAGAAAAACTTGAAATTAAACCCTATAAAATGCGTTAGTCCAGCGTGGTATTAGTATCCTTCCGTCACTGAAGGAGGCCAGTCCCTGCAGTAGGACATTAAGGGCTGTTATGATGATACAAGAATAGAAAACCCGTAAGTGCAAGCGAGATAGATATAGAAAAATGCTATAGCCCTAAGACTCAGATGATATCGCGGAATATAGTTGGCTACATATAAATACGATGGCTAATAGTATCATATTACCTAACCGTCCATCTTCAGTACAAGACATAGGACACCTAGAACATGTAAAGGTCATTTACAATGAAATGAAACACCAACACACGGTGTTACGTGCGTGGGTCGACTAGGACGTATTTATCAACGTCCGAACATATAGAAATGTTAACGCTTATATTGTGGCCATGAAGTTTGCGGGTAAGAAAGCGTTTTTCTGAGTTAAATTGTGAGAACGAGAGAAATACCATTATTTCCTTTTTTTATAAAAAAATCCAAATGAAGAATTTGAAGTGGCGTTTTCTTTTAAAATTACCACCGATTGCTGGTGTTTTTCAACAAAAACACTAGCTCGAATACTAGTTTGAAGTCCGAGCGTATACGTAACTACAAATTTTTGCTTTTGTGGGCATTAACCCTCTTACTCATAAACGCCTTTTAAGTCACTGTTTAGCGAGATTTTTATTAGCAAAACCAACATTATGCCAAACAAAACCGTAAGAATTTAAGCCAATCAATTGACTAAAATTTAAGAGGCGTTTATGAGTAAGGGGGTAAGTCATCAGCCCGTAGTAGAATAGATGGAAACGTGTTTATGGTTTCACTCGCAAAGATGTGGGAACGAGAATAGCTAAATTTGCACTCTCATTATTTTAACAAGCACATCCTGTACTATCAATCATGTCCTTTATCTGTGTTAAATATAACGATTACAAAAAATATCTAGCCTCATTACAATGACTTGTAAATTGCATAAAAGATTATCCAGCGATCTGCAACCATAGGTTTTGAACTTAAATATGCAACTTGGAGTTCTTCTTTTCATGGAAAAAATACTCGGTCTAAAGCTTGCTCGAGATCGCTCAGCTCCCCGCGCCGCTACCAGCGTGTGCGCCTGCTGACTCCATGGCCGCATAAAGGGCTTTTGTAAAGATACATACACCGAAGTTATTTTAAACTACAATTGGAGATATCGTTCAAGAAGGTCTGGTTAGTAGTATTTGGAATGACGTGCCTGGATAAAGGTATAGGTAGTACAGTCGCCAGCAATATTCATAACAGCCCATTAATGTCCAACTGCAGGGACGGGCCCCTCTCGTGATGGAGGGTTTTTGGGCTACTAATACCAGGCCAGACGGATTGGTATAGGGTTTAATTTCAAGTTTTCCTTCTTTTTATTACGTAAATATAATATTCACGGATAGTTCCTCAGCTGTTTTCTACGACACCCACGGGATAAGATGGGGGTGGTGACATATTGTATTCTTACTCCGTCACTACACAGAGCGTCACGAGCAATAACATAAATAAATATTTCTCACACATTCACACAACGCCATCTAGCCTCAAACTAAGCAAAGCTTGTACTATGGGTACTAGACAACGGATAGACATACTTAAATACATTTTTTTTGTAAATGCATACATATTATACATAGAAAACACCCAGACGAATGCAAATAATCATGTTCATGCACACAAAGATTTGCATTGAGCGGGAATCGAACCCGAGACCACTGCGTAGCAGCAATGTAATATAGTTACTACGCCACAGAGGTCGTTACTGGACCATCATCTAAATTTACAAAAAAAAAATGTAACTTACTTAGTTGAAATAGATTTGTACAGTCAGCCCCAAAAGTCGCTGAACTCATTTTAAATTCCAAAACTGCTGAACACTAAAAGTGGCATAAGTCAGTGTTGCAACAAGAGTACAAAATAAGCTAAACGTACAAAACGACCATAACACGCTGCACACGGTTATTCCAAAAGTAGCTGCACACGGGTATTTCAAAAGTAGCTGATTACTAGTGTTCCAAAAGTAGCTGACTAGTGTTCAGCTACTTTTGGAACACTAGTGTTTGTCTATTATGTTTACTCGTTGGAATAGATACATAATTTCAACACAATTCACTGAGATCCGATAGCCTAGCGTATAGAACACTCGACTTTGATGAAGTAGACGTGCGTTCGAAACCGGGTTGTGCCAAGTATTTATTTTGGTTTTTTTATTTTTTATTTATTTTATTTTATCTCAAAAAAAACAAGTAACTTAAATTCACCGTCACTGTTCACAGGTATTTTAATAAAGTTAAAATATTATTTTTAATTTTTAATTGAAAATTAAATAGTATTTTTATTTAATTTTTAATTTAATGAAGAATGATCATTATTACCTTAAATTGTATGAGAAACATTTTCCGAGATTCGATGATATGAGTTGAAATGTTATGTAAGAAGAAGTACTCCCTGTTGTGCGACATTTAACTTAATAGTTTTATGACATGCAACTAAAATTAACTCTAGAGGTGATAAAGCCATTTAATTAATTTATTAATTAAATTATTTAATTTAATTGTCGAATATACATTTTTTTCGTAAACGAAGTCGCGGGTTACAGCTTGTATTGAATAATAATAGTAGAAAACAAAATAAGAAAAAATAAAAAAACACAAAAAGTAATCCGTTCCTCAGGATCGAACCAGAGCTGTTTTCTTTTCACCCAAGCTCTATACAAGCAAAGCTATCGTGTTGACAACTGTTTTGATGAAATTGTTAATGTAGTATTCCGCTTTGAAATGGGCTTGACTTTTGTCTACTGTCAAAATCACTCACTACAACTACACTGAAACTCGACCGCAGATGAGCGACGCAGCGGGCGACGTTGCCGTTCAGTCATGCGCGGCTCCCGTATACTGCACGAGTTGGCAACATCGATACTTCTGAAATACCCGTGCCGTGTGCTGATACTTTTTGAAATACCCATGTGCAGCTACTTTTGGAATAACCGTGTGCAGCGTGTTATGGTCGTTTTGTACGTTTAGCTTATTTTGTACTCTTGTTGCGACACTGACTTATGCCACTTTTAGTGTTCAGCAGTTTTGGAATTTAAAATGTGTTCAGCGACTTTTGGGGCTGACCTATACTTTACTTATCTGATGTAAAAGTACTTCACTAAAGTTTCCAAAGTTAGTGAGTGCATAAAACTGCAAACTCGGATAAACTTCGTCGAGCGCTACCTACGTAAGTACTTCTAAGCTAATATTTATAATATATACTTTTCTTTTAAAGTGTAATTGGTTCTAAAACACGAATAGTACATTCAACTATATTTTTATAGAACTAAATTTGAATAGAGGTAGAGGACGGAACATAGCAGACAGTGAAGGTGACCGCTAACGCGTTGTAAGGGGGCCTCCTTAAACTTACATCTGGGTCGTAAGTCCTAGACGCTGTTATGCAAGTGTTCCGTCCTCTATCACGCGATGGACCCGGCATCCGCACGGAGATTCCATAGAATGCTAAGATCAGGTCTCATTTTGTGACGACTTGGTTAGGGCAGCAGAAAATTGATGACCGACCGAGGCACAAGACCGTGTAACATGAACGTGACATCAATAGGCTAATGATGATAGTTTTGAATCGCCTTCAAAACATATTTTCTTGTCCATTAAAAATGTCTAACGAACTTTTAACAAAATCGGTTCAGTTAGTCGGTTTTTCAATAAGAAGATAATAATATATGTTTTTAAACTAGGAACCGAACACTACTTCGAAGTTACTTTTACATGCATAAAGTAAAGGCATTTTTTAGTCAAAGACCCATGCGTTTGAGTTCAGTAAATTACCATAACATACCATCTCTGATGTGGGTCCATACCCTTTATTTACGTGCCCTGTTTCCAAATTGCATTTTATAACGCAAATCTTTTCATTTGATAAATGGGCCTCAAAATAATCGACAATTTAGCATGGGGTCTACGAAAAACATTATTTTTCATTTTATATCCATATCTTTATCTTTAAGAACACAAACTTTGCACTAGGTATTGAACCACCTGACCCTGTAAGGCAAGGATTTTATAGACATCCAATAAACAGACTCTGTGGCGTAGTGGTTATATAACATGACTGCTACGCAGAGGTCTCGGGTTCGATTCCCGCTCAATGCAAATCTTTGTGTGTATGAATATGATTGTTTGCATTGGTCTGGGTGTTTGGCTATGTATAATATGTATGTAGGTATTTACAAAAAAAAAGTAAAAACACAAAGTATTTAGGTTTGTTTATCCGTTGTATAGTACTCATAGTACAAACTTTGCTTAGTTAGATAAAAGAGGGCGTTGTGTGAATGTGTGAAAAAAAATCTAACTATGTTTTAGACAACAATTTGTGGATTTCACATTTGTGTAATCCACAAATTAATAATTATTTAATTATGTTGTTAAGTCAACAGTGTCACTACAACAACAGCCAAATCCGAACGTGTTCTCGGTTCTGACCGAAACACGTAGACCCTCATAATAAAATAGCACTGAACGGTCACCCATCTTTGAAATGACCTCGTTAACCTTGCGTTCATTTATAAAACAATTAATCAATCAAATCATTCAGTCAGATACAGGTCTTATTAAACTTATTACAATATCGTTCATTCCATGATCAGCCACTTGGGCAGACAAATTATATTATTAATACAATGAATCAAATATTAAGATTGTTACATTCTAATAAAAATTCTAAAGACAAAATACAAAAAACACAGAAAATTTAAATAAATGAAATTGTAAATTTGAAAAAACGAGACATATATTATAATTTCAAATAACATCATAACATGATCAGTAATTGTAATTGAAATAAAGATAGTTGTAATATAAGCAAAGTATCAAAACAACTTGTCATGAATATAACTATCTGAATTTCAAATGCATTGAAATTTAATGTCAGTTTCAATTAAAGCTTTATAAGACGTATTTCTATGAAACCTTGTGTTAGTGTTCTGTAAATGAAGAGACTACTCAGATATCCTATTAGTTTAAGCTAACATTTAATCAGTAATACTAATATTATAAATGCGAAAGTTTGTGAGGATGGATGGATGTTTGGTACTCTTTCACTCAAAACTACTGAACGGATTTTGATGAAAATTTACAGTAATATAGCTTACACATCAGAATAACAATTATGCTACAATTTATAAGAACTTTGGGTAAATTGTCTAAAATACGGCGTCGAAGTCGCGAGCACAAGCTGGTCAGTAATATAGACTTAATAATATCTATTAAATATCCACACAAAACTAGTTCGAACAAAAGCAAATATTGTTTTGTGCATAGCACAGTATACCAATACGTCTGGCCAACGTGGTATTAGTAGGCCAAGGATCCCTCCGTCATGGGAGGAGGCCCGTCCCTGCAGTAGGGCATTAATGGGCTGTTATGATGATAGCGAAACTATGGCCAAAGCAAACGTTCATATAAAATTGCAATAAACGAGAGTCAGGTGTAATCTATATCTATACTTATTACTTATGTATTATAAAGAGGTAAAGATTGTGTGTTCGTGAGTTTGTGACGTTGTAGTGGTAATCTCTGGATCTACTATACCGATTTTAAAAATTCTTTCTGTATTGACTAGTCCATTTATCGGGGAGTGTAATAGGCTATATAGTATCACGCTTTGACTAATAGGAGTGGAGCAGTAATGAAAGATGTTTAAAAAAGGGTCGCATTTTTTCGTCGCCCAACGAAGTGGGCACGGGTCAGCTACTTAGTAGGTATTATATAAAAAGGTTCAGGTGCCGCCCTGTATTTTTACTCCATCACCACACGGACAATCAATAATTACATCAAATGACTTAAATAACACGCCATACGTTATTTTACTGATTTATCAATGAACATTTCTATATTTAACATTAACATTACGCTTTTATTTTTCGATTAGTATTTACAATTGATTTGTATCTATTTTTAACTTAAACACGGCTATGTTTAGACATTTTTGTGGTTTAATGTTTGAAAGCATTTTGCTCTGAATGGAATAGGGAAGAGAGTGTGGTTACTATGAGGAAAAGTTTGGGAATTCTCTTCGTTTAATCACAAAATACGCTTAAGTGTCTGGTTTCCAGGAATCTTTTGGAATATCAAAACGTCTTCCTAAGACATATGATCAAGGAGGTAGAAGGCTGACAAATAGATCAATTTTGGACAACTGAGTAAACCATTTTTTTAGAAAGAATACTAAATAAGTACTTACTGAAAAGATACTTACAAGTTAGTCCCATTGTAATGGTGTAGGTATCTACGAAGTCCATTCGAATGCCAAATAATATAAAATTATCGACCCCTATAAATCGAACGTTTAAAAAATCATTCAAAATGTCGAATAACTACATATTAATTTGATGGAACGCTAAAAGCACGGTATATTTATTCGAAAAGAAGAAAGACAAATGGAAAAAATGGTACTCGAAGCGGGACATAAACCCGTGTCTCTGGACTATACGCGACTAGCGCCATGACCACTAGGCCACCCGAGTACCCGTACCAAATTTAACCATTGCTCAATACGGCGCCATACCATTACGCCATACGCAATGAAAATAAAGGCCGCAACTTAGAACTGTACAACGCCATCTAGGCCATTTTTTCCATTGTCTTTCTTCTTTTCGGATTTTTCTAGTTATACCTAAGCTTTATAGGTAAAAAATTCTATGTAATTTAATTGTATATTTATTCTATCATAACACCAATAATACTTAATATTTTTTACATAGATAACAAAAAACAACACGATGTAACTAAACGAAATTTAGAAAGCGTTACAGTCGGTATGAACATTCTAGTTATTGTACTAAAGTTATGATATTTCTTAATTAAAAAACTAAGAATAAAATACGAATTCTTTTTCGCAATAACTCTTCGCAATTATCTCCATTCATTCTTAAGTTATTGAAATTCCAGACGACACTGGAAGTTTTTCAATAAAAAAACAGTAATTAGTTGGAACATTAAGGCGACGAGAGCTGTCATTAGTGCAGTTATTGGTCACAGATCTTCATTAACTATACCATTAGTCTTCCTAGAATGTATTTAAAATATTTTTATTAAAATCAATTTGAGCTATGCTTCAGTTACAAATTGGAGTTTTCAGGATTATTAGACTTGGTCACGAATGAGGAGTCACTTACAACCAGTTGCTGTCATTGATTACAAACTAGCTTATTACAATGCCAACGGACGTCCCCTATTGGATATTTTTACCGAAAAACGGTCCTATCTTTATAGTTCGTGTAGTAGGCACATATCTTCAAAATTATCCGACCATATCCTTATATGGTGGGATAATTTTGATTGTGGGGACGTCCGTTGGCATTGTAATAAGTTAAGTAGTAAGAAAGGTCTTATCCATAAAAAAAAACATATGCTGTACAGAAGTACTACTTCTATACAATAAAGTTTATCTTGCTTGCATCTACGATTTTTGATCGACTTTCTAGATCCTTTTCATTCCTTCTTCTCCCTCTTCCGTTCTCTTTTGGCTGACATAATGATTTTGATGATGAAGAGAGTCAAGCTGCCTTCTGAAGGCTCACCTTTAAAGAGGGTCACTTTATAACTTAGATTATAAAAAACAAGCGATCTCTCGCTTAACATAATCAAAAACAGAAAATCTTAATTTGATATCTTAATTCAAAAGAAAATTTAATTAAGTGGCTATCTCAATATTAAGTACAGAGTGGTCCATTTAAAGTTGGACCCTACGTCGGTATACAACTCTTTGACAAATCTTTTACTGTAGGGCGAGTGCAAAGGTCAAAGTGTCTGGTCATTTTAAGTGAGGCATTATGTAAATGCTGCAACAAGTGGTGGCTGTTGAGGGTAATCAGCCATGAGATGAAAGGACCACACTTATTTAAGGTTTATTTTTATTTACTTTTAAGAGTTTTAGATTAAATGGGGTAGAATGAAAGTAGAATGGAGCTTTCTTTCCTAGATTGTAGGTACTTACGTGTTGGGTATATCTACGCTGTTAATGAGGGGAGTCGCAAACTAAGCAGAGCTTGTATTTTAGTTAGGTATTAAGGAAAGGGAACACGACATAATTATTTATATACTTTGTCTGCTAATACATGCGATTTATACATATAATAGCTGACCCGTGCCTACTTCGTTGGGCGGCGATAAAAACGCGACCCTTTTTTAAACATATTTCATTACTGCTCCACTCCTATTAGTAATAGCGTGATACTATATAGCCTATGACACTCCCCGATAAATGGACTATTCGACACAGAAAGAAATTTAAAAATTGTTTCAGTAGATCCAGAGATTACCCCTTACAACGTCACAAACACACAAACTTTACCTCTTTATAATATTAGGTAGTATAGATTAATATAGACGTATAAGAAATCAAAAACAGCAAGCATACTAAGTGGTAAAGCCCTTGCACACCTTGGGACCACCGCTATGCCTGCTTACTCCATCACCGAACAGTTATGTGAAAATATTAATGTGCTTAGGTGCAGTAGCTAGTGAAGTTTAAAAAGGCCTTTTAATATTTTGGATACTATTAAGTAGTGTGTAGCTTGGAAGCCTCGCAAACTTAAATAAAAGCTTATAAAAGTTAAATATCTCTTAATCTTTTTGATTAAAAACTTGTTCCTAAGTTTAAGAGTTTAAAGTTTTTCTTTGAACTTATTCATAATAACGTAAACGTTATTCACTTGAGTTACGTTACTATGAATCATTATAACAGCCCATTAATGTCTCACTGCAGGGACGGGCCTCCTTCCGTAACGGAGGGATACTTAGCCTTCTAATACCATGCTGACCAGACGGATTGGTATAGGGTTTAATTTAAGTTTCCCTTCTTATTATTTCGTAAAGATAATATTCACGGATAGTCCCTTAGTCGGTGCTTACTCCGTCACCGCACGGAGATTACTATGAATACTTAGATCCAAGTAAAACTTTAAGATAAAAGTTAGACGCCTCTCTAAGTTGGTTGAAAAAAATTACATAACAACTGCACTAAGAAATCCAGAAACATATTCACAGCACAACTAGAACAGGAAGGCCACAGTATACATATCCATACAGTTGTGAAGTTAATGCGACACAGAGCAAAGGTACACTGAACTTAACGAGTGTTAAGTGTAAAAGGTAGCGTTTTTGTTGTTACAACTATACTTTACTTATAAAATACAAGCTCTATTTAGTTTGGGACTCCCCTCATTAACAGCATAGATATACCAACACGTAAGTAAACCTACAATCTAGGATATAAAGCTCCATTCTACTTTTATTCTAGACGACCTCTGTCGTCGCCTGAATGCTTATTTGCTCAACCGACCATTTTGACGAATTTCACTTTTTGATGCAATTTTATTAAGGATCTAATTGCGGTTCGATTGGTATATAATACTTGCTGCTTGGACTTAAAATACATGAATTATAAGGAATTTAAGTTTTTGTAAACTAACACAAGAGAATTAAAACTTCATGCTTAATTGCTCAACGTCCGTAGAGAAACACCAAACGTGCATCCGAACATCGATTGCGTGCTTAAGTATTCAATCTCCTCACAGGTAACCAATCACGACATCGCATTTTGATGACGCAATACGCCGCCATCATAAATTTCTTTTGTGACGAAGCTGGTGCTCGCACGCATTTGAGTAAAAAATAACGCGAAATATAGAAAAAAAGTATTAATTTTAATAAAAAACAGTACCCCAAATGTCCGTGATGAAATATAAATCGGAAAATATAGTCACAACTATAGAAAAGAATCGGTAACTTGTATTTTTGTTAACATTTCTTTGTAGATTACCACTGCGTATCGTTAACTTATAGTACAGGATGTTTAAATTTAATTCTTATTATTTCAGATTTAATTAAATCTTTAAATGAAATTGTGACGTATCTATAAATGAACAGATTGTTTCGAACATTTCGTAAGGTTGTAAAATATAACTAATATAATAATAAAAAATTTTGCTTTTGTGCGATGACTGTCAAAATATACCTGCTACTTGTGTTTTCTAATTGTTAAATAGGTAAATTTCTAAGCATTAAATGGGTAGTTTTGTGTTTACGTATACCTATACTTTGTGTTCGCAATGATGTTAGATGCTAGATAAGTAGATTAATACTATTTTTTTTTTCTAAAGAATTCCTTATGAAAACGTAAAAAATCGTCAAAAAAAGGTTAATTTTCTTGAAAAAATAAATCAATTCTAAATTGTTTAAATAGTCTCAGTATATTAATTATTTTTTATACGTATAGGTATGATATTATCACCGTTTTGTATTTAATGTATGTCGTTTTTATTGTACATATTGAAATGAAGAAGTGGAGCCACGGTAATACCATAGTTTCATTTTATGTTGACATTACGTACGATGAATCAAGAATCCGACCAAACAAGAATCCGACGAAAGAAGAATACGACTAATTAAAAAAAAAATTACTAGGACTAATTCAAATCAGACACTAACCGAAAAAAAAATTATATTAGAAGTACTTACAAATATATGAAAGCTGACGACAAAGCCTCCATGGAATCTCTAATTAAAAAGGTTTTGACAGGATCAGACAACATAAACAATACCAGGCGAAGTAAACGATCTTGTATCGGTACAAAAACAAAAAAATATTGTATTTTGTATTTTATATAAATCAAACAGTGTTTTTTTTTTAATTCTGTGTTTTTTTCAATAATAAATAGCAAGTTAACTAGTTATATTTTTTTTACCACGATACCCAAACACACTGTATTTGGTTATAGGGCACTTAAGTACTAAATATATTCGAATGCAAAATGCTCAACCTCCACCCCGGTAGTGGTCTATCTCCAATTGCATAATTATTGATGTGTTTATTTGCTCAACCTCCATAAAGAATTGTGAAAATAAACATAACTGTTTGACTTTTTAATGATTATTTGTAATATATCATTTCATAAACACATTAACTATTTTTTTAATATAAAACTTTTATAAAATCATATTATTTGCTTAAACTAATCAATAAAACGTCTCTGGTGTAAAATGTTGAAAATGGAGGTTGGACACTTAAGTATTCGTGCGACGCTGTGGCGTAGTGGTTATATAACATGACTGCTACGCAGAGGTCTCGGGTTCGATTCCCGCTCAATGCAAATATTTGTGTTTATGAACATGATTGTTTGCATTGGTCTGAGTGTTTCTATGTATAATATGTAGGTATGTATTAATAAAAAATAATTAAGTATGTTTATCCGTTGTCTAGTACCCATAGTACTAGATGGCGTTGTGTGAATGTGTAAGGAATATTTATTTATTTAAATATTTATAGTTCTGAAAATAGGGCTACTTCATACGTTTTGTTCTAGCGTGGAGGGGTGAAAATTGATGAACGAGATTTCAAAAAATGCTTGTGTAAGAATACGATAAATTGGAATAGGTACGAATGATGGGAAGACCTCTTTCAGACAGTGGAAGACCACCTGGTTAAGGACACCTTACCAGTGATAACCGATAGAAGAGGGAGGGCCAAACACCAAGACCTCAAATGCTTAACATAGAAGGTACTTGACCAGTATTGGGCTTTGGTTCATAACTGATTCTGACGACCCAGAGGCGCAGTCGATATATTACATGGCTGCTACGCAGAGGTCTCGGGTTCGATCCCGCTCAATGCAAATCTTTGTGTGCATGAACATGATTGTTTGCATTGGTTTGAGTGTTTTTTATTGTGGGTGCGTGTACAGTTTTACAGTTTTAAAATCAAAATTTGTATTATTAATCAATTTTGATTTTAAAACTGTAAAACCGTAATTGAATGTATATAATATTATTATAATTATTTTATGTGCATAAAACGTCACTAAATTATGTATAACATGTATGTATTTACAACAAAAAAAAAGTATTTAAGTATGTTTATCCGTTTTCTAGTACCTATCATACAAGCTTTGCTTAGTTTGGACCTAGGTGGCAATGTGTGAATGTGTGAGGATTATTTATTTATTTATAATTATGATGAATAATAAGGGTCTCTTACCGGCTTTTAATGTCAGGCCTCTTCCAGTGATACATCGAAACTTGTCATGCTAAAATTAAAATAGTCAAAAAGGCTTTGTTTATAAATTTTCATTCTATAAATGTCAAAAGTTATACTAAGGTCGGCTGACTAGAAAAATAATTTCCTTTTTAACAAAAAAGGCCAAAAATGTTAAGAACAATTTGAAATAAGTAAATGGAGTTTTTTAAACAAAACATTTTTAGAAACGAGAGCTTTTTACAAAATTGTTTCGTTCTTAAAAGGTAAGTATTTAAGACGATTCCTTACATTGTCTTGTTGTTTTTTTAATATTTTGTTTTAAAATATAACAATCTAGATTTTAAAAAATAAACCTGAATTACAGGGAACCATTAAATATGTTGTGCCTTTGTTATTTTTTCAATTTATTTAATAGGTATAACTTTGAAACTATTGCGTTGTACGATTATGTCTGTAAATATTAAACTTATGGAAAATTAACGTCAGGTTACAGGTGTATTGTCCGTGTGGTGACAGAGTAAGAATACAATATGTCACCACCCCATCTCATCCCATGGGTGTTGTAGAAACCGACTAAAAAAAATAAAATAAAAATAAAAATGTTTATTTTCGGATAACTACGCAATCCATAATTTGTTAGTAAACTTACATCTAATTTTGTTAGTACTTATACTCTATTAGTGAATATTTATTAAGTTGCCAACAAGCTGACAATTTCCGCTTTCGGCTATTTCCCTCAGAACACTGTTATCGCTCCCCCGTATTCGGCGCAACAACGACTAAGACACTATCCGTGAATATTATCTTTACGAAATAAAAAGAAGGAAAACTTGAAATTAAAAAATATTTCATTTTATTTTATTTATGTTAGTTAAGTATAATATATATTTCATTGTTTTATGTATGTGTCTATAAGGTATTTTTCTATGGGCCTATGCAGCCTGAAATAAAGGTTATATTATATTATTATAAACCCTATACCAATCCGTCTGGCCAGCGTGGTATTAGTAGCAAGTATCTCTCCGTCACGGAAGGAGGCCCGTCCCTGCAGTGGGACATTAATGGGCTGTTATGATGATGATGATGATAGTATGGGACTAGACGTCGTGTGTGTAACTATAATATTATTTACAATTTCTTTGTTTAATTCCGTGCCAATGCATTTGTGTTTATTTTAAGCATTACTTAGTAGTACTTATATTAAGTACTTGTTGTTGTGTATTAATAAATGAAATTCTCGTATTAAAATGTTCTGCTCTGTACAACAAAGCCTGATTAACTTGAAAGCTCTTAAGTTCTCTACAAGCAATAACAACATTCTGAGAAATACCTACACAACATAGTTTTATACTAATTTTTCAGAATTTATTACAATTTACGTGAGTACAATATAAATTAATTTTCAATTAGTTAAATTTCGCATTAGGAAATAAATGGCCGTTTTTGTTTAAAATGCAATATTTATTTAATTAAAAAACCTTTGAAATTGTTGAGAGTGTGTTATAGGTACAAATACTTTATTGCCTTTTCTCAAGATTTTGTTATGAACATTTTACATCATTTATCCTATTTGCGAATTATGACTTTTTTTTAAAAGAAATATTTTCTATTTTAGCTTAAAGATTTTATAACCCGCTTTAGCTTATACTTTATACCAAACTTAAAGTAAATATCTATGAAACCGTCTCCCGGCACTCAAGATAACGAAACTCTAAAAATACTTGACAACAATACTTTGTACTGGAGCAAGGACAGTCGGCTCTTAAGAGTACAAACGTTACCAGTGCTAATGTGATGCTTCTTAGAAATTAGAATGTGCTGTGACGTCATAGTGTAACGGTTTTATTTTGTATTTGGAATATCTGTACTATAGTAGGCGCATTATCATCTGAGTACTCCAAAAAGAGATAAAAAAACAAGAAGAGATAAAAAAACAATCAGGTGTAGTAAACACTTCTGTGATGAAGCTATAGTACACAGACATCAACATCATACATTTATGCAAATGTCGAACATTAATGTTCTTAGTGTACCATGTTCTGCGTTAAGTATTGACCCGACCTAATGAAGGGTTTTATTTCTTTATTTTTAGCTTCGAAACCTTTATCCTACTTTTATTCTAAATGGGTAGGTTTGTGAGGATGTATGGATGGGTGAATGTATGGATGGGTGATTGTTTGTTAATCTTTCACGCGTGTAGTGTAGAATAACATTTAAGCTACTTATACAACGCGGGTGAAGCCGCGGGCATCAGCTAGTAATGTTCTATAATAATAATTATTATTTTGTTTGAGCCTGAGCCAGAGGCAATCACAGATTTTGAGATAATACTGGTCAAGCAAGATGGCGCGGTCATCCTATGATGGGTGACCGTTCAGTGGTCTCATATCCATTGATCTAATCTAATTTCTAAGAAGCATCACATTAGCACTGGTAACGTTTGTACTCTTAAGAGCCCGCTGTCCTTGCTCCAGTACAAAGTATTGTTGACAAGTATTTTTAGAGTTTTCTTATCCTGAGTGTTGGGGGACGGTTTCATGGATATTTAAGTACTTTAATACAGGCGTAATAATAAATAAATAATATTAAATCCCTATTAAAATCTTTTTTAATACAAAATGAATCCGTCTCACTGACTTCACAGTTATAGAGTTAACACAGAATATAATAAATTACAAGCAGTAAGGTAATTCTGAGAATATGAGATACTGCGCTCTGATTTGTATAGCATCGCTAATTCCCGTAGAGTACAGACAGCAAATAAATGCGTTAAAACTGATTTACACAGAAACCCGAAAAAAAACCTGTGTAAACTGATTTGAAGTCAATACAGTGGCTTGAAGTCAGCGCTGACTTGAATATTCGCACACGAATATTTTTAAGTCAGTTGGCGCCCCCCGCCGACTGACTTGTCTACTGACTCTGTGTAAATCAGCCTTTATGTGCCTTAACTACAACTAGACAGAAAATCTTAACATCGCGATTCACAAACCACCTATTTCAGTACAACGCCATCTAGTAATGTAACGTTGAACTGTTCTACAAAACGCTTTACAGTAAGATTAAGAACTGGTTCACGGTAGAGTTAACATAGAATCTAATAAATTACAAACAGAAAGGTAATTCTGAGAATACGAGATACTGAGCTCGGAAGCGCTTCTGTTTTGTATAGCTTCGCTAATTCCTGTAGAGTACAGACAGCCAATCTATTAAAGACAAAAAATCTTAACATCGCGATTCACAAACCACCTATTTCAGTACAACGCCATCTAATTATGTAACGTTGAACTGTTCTACAAAACTCTTTACAGTAAGGTTAAGAACTGGTTCACAGTAGAGTTAACACAGAATGTAAAAAATTACAAACAGAAAGGTAATTCTGAGAATACGAGATACTGAGCTCGGAAGCGCTTCTGTTTTGTATAGCTTCGCTAATCCCTGTAGAGTACAGACAGCAAATTAATGCGTTATGTACCTTAACTATTAAAGACAGAAAATCTTAACATCGCGATTCACAAACCACCTATTTCAGTACAACGCCATCTAGTTATGAACTGTTCTACAAAACTCTTTACAGTAAGGTTAAAAGCTGGTTCACAGTAGAGTTAACACAGAATCTAATAAATTACAAACAGAAATGTAATACTGAGAATACGAGATACTGAGCTTCGAAGCGCTTCTGTTTTGTATAGCTTCGCTAATCCCTGAAGAGTACAGACAGCAAATTAATGCGATAAAATGAATCCCTTTTAGGTAAAGTTTTGTGAAACTGCTGAATTTTTATTATGGGTGGAAAAGTGGATGCTCTTTTTATGCACACTAGTGACTTTTGATCGCATTTTTTTCATGAGTTTTGCATTTGTAGTACAGATAGCAAACGAATGTTTATATTAAAGTTACTTTGAAGACTTTAGTTTAAAAATTAATGAAAAAAGAACTGCTATTACTGATTTATTGCAGAATATCACTAGCTATTGAACCCCTTTCACCTAACACATTAATTTTAAAATACTATATCATATCATAACAGCCCATTAATGTCCCACTGCAGGGACGGGCCTGCTCCCACGACGGAGGGATACTAAGCCTACTAATACCACGCGGGCCAGACGGATTGGTATATCGGATTTTACGACACCCATGGGATGAGATGGGGTGGTGACATATTGTATTCTTACACAATATAATTATAATATTAGTAAACTTCTTGAAGGTAAAACAAGCTGAAACATTTGTTCACGTATTCATTCATTCTTTTATACATTTATTCGTTCACTAGCTGACCCGTGCTCACTTTGTTAGGCGGTGAAAAAAACGCGTCATTTTTTTAAACATATTTCATTACTGCTCCACTCCTATTAGTCATAGCGTGATACTATAGCCTATTGACACTCCCCGATAAATGGACTATTCAACACAGAAAGAATTTTTAAAATTGTTTCAGTAGATCCATAGATTACCTCTTACAACGTCACAAACACACAAACTTTAGGTACCTCTTTATTAGTATAGATTAGTTATTTCGTTCATTCCATAGTAGCACTACCTTTACATAGTATGGCGTCATGTCATCAGTTCTGTCTGACTTCACAATCGATGCATTCGAACGATCTAATCAATCTCGATTCTCGCTTACTCGAGTAAAATAGATCGATTCACGTTTTATCGAGATATTTTTGTGTATAAACTTGATAAGTATCAACAAGTGCCTCCGAATCCTTTATCGATATAAAGCCAAGGGTGAATTATGTACATAATTATGTAATTTGTGACATTTCTTTATATGTACGAGTATATTATATCTCGTTTTTGTACGATTCTATTTAGTATCTGTAGAGATTACTTTGATTGAATGTTATGTTATACCTACACATATTATGTACCTACCGTTTTTGAAAATGCTTTAGTATAAAAACGTTTAGCTTTAATTTGCCTCTAATCTGTAAGAAACAGAAACTATTACCCTGCGTGAGTTTCGAACCTTTCTTCCTATCTATTTTCTTACTAACATGTAAAAGTAATTTTTCCAAAATATAATCTGAATACATTCATTATTTTGACAACTAAGACAGGAAACCCTCGGCCTGAACCATACACACACAGGTGTGAAAGAAAAAAAAATTAAATAAATATTACATACCTACATAATATTATCACGCTGTCAAATAAAAATGGCGCATAATCAACTCCCTATTCTTATTGACATTGAAATATAAATACAATTCTACATTTATCAAAATGTAGACGGAAAAGTTACTCAAGTATTTCTTCCGATACTAAATAAAGTTACTTTACTCGATTTTAGCTCGGCCTGCGTCACGAGAAGTGGTAAAGATGGTATAATACAATACAAAGTGAACTTTCTCATTTTCCTTGGTTTGTGAATAATAGTCGAAACTATGTAAAGTTAGCTTTTAGAATAAGATCGGGACATGATAATGTCTGGAATTTTGATGAAAAAATCCAGCTCACCCAATTGCAGTACCTGCAATACAGTCGAAGATGTGCAACACATGCTGATGGATTGTGTCAGGATCAGGAATCAGTGTGAAAGGCAGAATATAATCGATGAATTTCAGCTAAACATTATGGATGTAGGACTAGCTCAAACAATTTTAGCAGAGCCGAAATCGAACCTTGCAATAAGATTTTGCTAGCTAGTACATTTCATCGATTAGATTTTGCCCTCTCTAAAAGACTTAATAGATTGTATAAGATACGATGGAGTTGACGTATCCTCATGGATAAAAACCCCCAATACCTACATAATATTATCACGCTGTCAAATAAAAATGGCGCATAATCAACTCCCTATTCTTATTGACATTGAAATATAAATACAATTCTACATTTATCAAAATGTAGACGGAAAAGTTACTCAAGTATTTCTAACAAAAGGTAAAAAGACTATTGTTGTGAACAAAAACAGTTGTATTAAAGAATTATAACGTAAATATAACGTCTCTCGGTACGGGACGAAAAAGATTTACAGAATCATAATTAGTGACGTCATTTAGAAAGAACAAATGACTAGGATTTTGAACCGACGACGTTTTTAAATATTCACGGACATCTCTACACAGCGCCATCTATTCCCAAAGTAAGCTAGACTTAACCTGCTTGTGTTATTGGTAACAGAACAACGGATATTAGTCCACCGTGTGAGGTGTCTCTGCCTGTCCCTATAGGAATAAGACGTAAGTGTGTTTATGAATATTGAATCATTGAACACATAATAACTGATATTAAAACAAAATAGTTTTTATTGAATTTTGGACAAATAACTCGCACTCAAATTAAGGTTAGAAATCCCACTTCTGGTCTATTACAATTGTCTCTACCGTTACCAAATCTGGTTAAGAACCATCTCCTGACTAACCTATCATTGTGCTAAATATCATCCTTGTACCTACAGCCGTTTAGTGTGGGAGTGGTGACATACAAATATACAGACCCACGTACATGTACTTATCGTAACCAGAAATATAAATACTCAGAACATTTCTGAAGTAATTAACTTTGTTGACAAAAAATATTTCTCATAAATTCAGAATTACTTACTTACTTAGTTAAGAGTTTTAAGAAACAAGTGATTATAAGTAAAAGTTGAGAAACTTAACGGTTTACTGGAACCCTTATGAGGAAAATCTATTGTATTTAAAATGTTTTTAAAATAATATTTTTGTACGGTTTCTCACGCCTTCTAACTTCAACTTTTGGATTTACTAAGTTAAACTCGTTTTTATGAAACTTCATGGTCGGGATTATTTCATCATGTTATTAAAGTCTCGTGATAGGTATAGGACTTTCGTGATATAAAAAAATTAGTTAATTTACAGCACGCTTTTCTGGAGATAATCTAGCCCTGACGCACAGAGGCCCTGGAAATATTTGAGAGCTGTATTAGTCACGGTCGCGGAGGCTATCATCATAACAGCCCATTAATGTCCCACTGCAGGGACGCCTCCTCCCGTGACGGAGGGATACTTGGCCTGCTAATACCACGCTGGCCAGGCGGATTGGTATAGGGCTTAATTTCAAGGTTTTTTCTTTTTTACGTAAAGATAATATTTACGGTTAGTCCCTTAGTCGGTTTTTACGACAGCCATGGGATGAGACGGGGTGGTGACATATTGTATTCTTACTCCGTCACCACACGGAGCCAGATTAAATAGGGTTTTGTATTACAGGTGTTATATTGAGTCACCTTCCGGTAGGCGCAACTAATGATCGGTGAAAGAAGGCTTTAGACTCTTCTCATATTCTCTCCGATAGCTCAACGAACAGTAATATGTCTTAGTAGCTTCCGATACTAAATAAAGTCACTTTACTCGATTTTAGCTCGGCCTGCGTCACGAGAAGTGGTAAAGATGGTATAATACAATACAAAGTGAACTTTCTCATTTTCCTTGGTTTGTGAATAATAGTCGAACTATGTAAAGTTAGCTTTTAGAATAAGATCGGGACATGATAATGTCTGGATCTTTGATGAAAAAATCCAGCTCACCCAATTGCAGTACCTGCAATACAGTCGAAGATGTGCAACACATGCTGATGGATTGTGTCAGGATCAGGAATCAGTGTGAAAGGCAGAATATAATCGATGAATTTCAGCTAAACATTATGGATGTAGGACTAGCTCAAACAATTTTAGCAGAGCCGAAATCGAACCTTGCAATAAGATTTTGCTAGCTAGTACATTTCATCGATTAGATTTTGCCCTCTCTAAAAGACTTATTAGATTGTATAAGATACGATGGAGTTGACGTATCCTCATGGATAAAAACCCCCAATTTAGAGGCAAAGATCGCTAGCACTAAGCTTTCAAAGATTCATCACTACTCCTAGAAAAATGTACAATAATTTTAACTGTATGTAAATATTTCTTATACTCACACACACTCAACGCCATCTAGTCCCAAACTAAGCAGAGCTTGTACATACTATGGGTACTAGACAACGAATACACATACTTAAATACATTATTTTTTATAAATACATATCTATACTAATATTATAAAGAGGTAAAGTTTGTGTGTTTGTGAGTTTGAGACGTTGTAGGGTAAGGGGTAATCTCTGGATCAACTGAACCGATTTAAAAAAATATTTCTGTGTTGAATAGTCCATTTATCGGGGAGTGTCATAGGCTATATAGTATCATGCTATGACTAATAGGAGTAGAGCAGTAATGAAATATGTTTGAAAAAACGGACGCGTTTTTATCGCCGCCCAACAAATTACTAGCTGACTCGTGCCCACTTGGCACGAGTCAGCTAGTATTTTCTAAAAAGAAAATATTGTAACTTGCGGTTGCTTAGTATAGAATTATTTATAATATCTTTCATAAGTCATGTAGTCTATATATCAGTCTTTTGTCTTATTATATGACACCCACATGTGGTAGAAATGACATATAATATAAAATTTTTAATCCTCAAAGTAAATGTGTATGTTAAAATAAGATATTTATATTCTCCATAGAATAAATTGAACAAGAGTAATATAAAGTCAGTCTACCCACACAATTTGCATTTGCACGCGTTTGAATTTAATTTAGTTAAGTTTAACTTAAATTTAGTTATTGTACAACCATTTATAAATTTACTTACTATAAATGCTTTTAAGTTGGATACAAAATTACGTTTATTTACATAACTTAAGTTATGTAAATAAACGTAATTTTGTAATAACATAGGTAACATTTCTCCCTCTGATATTTATATATGTTACGGGCAATTTGATAAGTCCGGGCACTATTAATAATGGCCGGTCTGTATTAATAATGCCCGACTCAATTGGACAATGTGATTAAAACAGCATAATTAATCACTCTTCCCGGCCATTATGAATAATGCCCCTCCTATCTTGGGCCCCTCTTATCTAATAAAATAGGTGAACTGTAGTGTTTTTGTTTATTAAATGAAATTAAACTTACAAAATTTTCATGAAAAGTTAACAAAAAATAAACTATTGGACATAGTAGTTAAAAAATAAACATTTTACTTAAATGTTTCTGGCGCGTTGTGGTCGCCATACTAACCTAACCTAACCAACTGTTTCTGACTTTTGGCTTAATTTTAAGATTTTAGCTTTTTTTAAGCTACTCAAACACTAACTTATTACAGGGACCACGGGCCTTCGGCCATTATTAATAATGGCCGGTCAAAGGGAAAAACTTATCACTTTGGCCATCGTTATTGGGCATTATTAATAAAGCGTCGCACGAATACTTAAGTGGCCAAGCTCCATTTTCAACATTTTACACCAGAGACGTTTAATTGATTAGTTTAAGCAAATAATATGATTTCATAAAAGTATTAAATTTAAAATATAGTTAATGTGTTTATAAAATAATATATTACAAATAATGATTAAAAAGTCAAACAGTTATGTTTATTTTCACAATTTTTTATGGAGGTTGAGCAAATAAACTCATAATTAATTACGTAAGTGGAGATAGACCACTGCTGGAGTGGAGGTTGAGCATTTTGCATTCGAATATATTTAGTACTTAAGTGCCCTATAACCATATACAGTGTGTTTGGGTACTGTGGTAAAAAAAAAGATAAGTAGTAAACTTACTATTTTATTATTAAAAAGGAACAAATAATTTAAAAAAACCCATTTACAGAAAATACGAAAAACGTCTAAGTGTAGTAGTTGTAGAAAGAAAAAGTAGTGTAGTAGTCCTTAATGTAGTGTTTAGTTATTACATAGCTTACGCGTTTAAGTAAACTGTAATATGTGTAGAAGTGATAAAGAAAACGTGATGGCTATTTACAAGACTATTTAATAAAACAGAATAAAAGATAATACAGAGCTGTTATTAAGTTAGTTAAGTTCACAGCACTGAAGTTAAATAAGAGTCGAAAACAAGATGTAGATTAGCTAGACGTAGCTTATACTTTATAGGAGTAGAAAACAAGATATAGATTAGCTAGACGTAGCTTAGACTTTATTGGAGTAGAAAACAAGATATAGATTAGCTAGACGTAGCTTAGACTTTATTGGAGTAGAAAACAAGATATAGATTAGCTAGACGTAGCTTAGACTTTATTGGAGTAGAAAACAAGATATAGATTATATATATATACGTATAGATATATACGTTCGGGCAACGCGGGGTATGCAGCGCGGGCACCGCGGTAAGTACGTTGGTGCGCGTCGCTAGACTTGACGCGCCGGTCTCGGGTTCGATTTCGGCGGCCGCTATGTCAATCAAATTTATTTTTTACATCTAACATCATTGCGAACACAAAGCGTAGGACGCGTAGGTATACGTGGAACACAAAACTTATAATGCTAAGAAATTAACTCATTTCACAATTAGCAAACATGCAAGTAGCAGGTATATTTTGACAAAAAATCATACAATAAGGCATTTTAAACAAGCCCAGTCACCACACAAAAGCAACATTTTTTATTATTATTTTAGTTATAGATTACCACCTTACGAAATTTTCAAAACAGTCATCTGTTCATTTATAAATACGTCACAACTTCATTTAGGGATTTAATTAAATCTGAAATTATAATAATTAAATTTAAACATCCTGTACTATAAGTTAACGATACGCAGTGGTAATCTACAAAGAAATGATAACAAAAATACAACTTACCGATCCTTTTCTATAGTTGTGACTATATTTTCCGATTTGTATGTAGTGACGGATATTTTGGCTACTGTTTTCTATTAATATTTTTACTCCTTTTATATATTTTACGTCAGTTTTTACTAAAATGCGTGTGAGCACCAACTTATTCACAAAATAAATTAATGATGGCGGCGTATTGCGTCATCAAAATGCGATGTCGTGATTGGTTACCTGTGGGGAGATTGGATCCTTAAGCACGCAATCGTTGCTTGGATGCACGTTTGGTGTTTCTCTACGGACTTTGAGCAATTAAGCATGAAGTTTAAATTCTCATGTGTTAGATTAAAAAAACTTAAATTCCTTGTAAATAATGTATTTAAAGTCCAAACAGCAAGTGTTATATACCAATCGAACCGCAATTTGATCCTTAATAAAATTGCATTAAAAAGTGAAATTCGTGAAAATGGTCGGTTGAGCAAATAAGCATTCAGGCGACGAAAGGCCGGTCCTTATTAATAATGCCCAGTTAATCACGTTGCCCGTAACATATACACCACCACTAGTGATAACTTAACATATTTCCACTATTTGGTAACAATTGTCTACGTATGACCTCTACACATCTCTTGATATAATTATTTAATCGAGCATGGTCACATTCACTATTACTAAACAAATTATCGGGATATTTACCATGTTTAAAGTTGTTGAGTTTTTGATATTTCGACGCTGGTAGAAGCGCCATGATCACGGAGGAACTGAAGTACTTGCGGTTAAATAAGTCATAAGAACAAATGTACCGTTCTACCCTTTGCACACAATACACCTTTTGCACTCGTTTTTTGCCTTTGCACGGCCTAAGTCCATTATGAAAAATGACAACCAGTCTAAAAATTTGGACATTAAACGTGTTGGACATTAATCCTAATTGGACATTTCGTATTTTGGACATACTTAAGTCGTGCAAAGGCATTAAACGTGTTGGACAAAATTCATATTGGACATTTCGTATTTTGGACATAAGTCGTGCAAAGGGTTTTTTGTTACTATCGTGAGAACGGCGAGGTAATAATATAAAATAAATAATTAAGCAATTAAAATATTGTTGTACTTAATTTTTACTAGATGGCTCTATAACGCTTTCCTAAATCTCGATATGGTTTCGTTACCGCCTACAATACATAGCCCTTGTCTACATAATTTTCTACAACTATGAAAACCACGGTGATCACTTACCATCATAGAATTTTTAATACCCTAACTGTATAGATTGTTTCTATATAGGGTGAAGTTAATATTAAAATTTAAAAGATATATTCTATTTACCTATATGTCTGGTCTCGGACTTGTAAGGAACCGTACAGTGGTCGTAGCTGCTAACTCCATGGAGGACAAGACAAATTGTATGCGATTCACAGATTAAAGTTCTGAGTCTGGATTCTGGATGGTTTGGTGTACGTTAAGTCTGTTTATTAAAGTCCCTGTGACAAAGCAAGATCGAAACAGTAGGTAAGCTTAAGCTAAGGAGACAAACTATTCCGGTTGTGGATTGCTGGTGCCGTAATACCTGTGTTACAGGTCACCAGGTCCCCACTCGGATCCGCTCCTCATGACTAAGATAATCTTTATTTTTCAGATTTCGACGACCTCTGTGGCGCAGTCGGTATATTACATGGCTGCTACGCAGAGGTGTCGGGTTCGATTCCCGCTCAATGCAAATCTTTGTGGGCATGACCATGATTGTTTGCATTGGTCTGAGTGTTTTCTATGTATAATATGTATGTATTAACAAAAAAAAAGTATTTAAGTATGTATATCCGTTGTCTAGTACCCATAGTACAAGCTTTGCTTAGTTTGGGACTAGGTGGCGATGTATGAATGTGTAAGGATTATTTAAGATAGCTCATTAGGTTATGTTTAGGATACAGGTCTGGTGATTGTAAGCGAATATACAGATTAAAATTACATTTCGTCACAAGCTTAACTTATGAAACTCCATTAATTTCATTCGCAACTCTAACATTTCTCAGAAGCCATATTGTTGAGAATCAGTATGAAAATTAATTTTCCCCGTTCTCTGTGTTGCCTTGATAGCGGGGCAAGCCTTTGTATTGCGCTAATTCTCGTTCCAACTTTAACGAGGAAAAAAAATTTAAATCGTTTAAGCCCATAGACATAAGTGCTTAAGCCAGCAATTGTTTATTCACTTATGAGTTCTTTTTTCTTTTTATATATGAATTAGTTTTTATTTCTCGAGATCGAATGTTGCCATTGTGGTGTCAGACTAAGAATGCATGGTGCCACCACTTAATCCCATTCTAGGGTCACCGTAAAACCCAATAAAGGAGAGTTTGCTCATAGTATATTTACGAAAAGTAAAGAAAATTTGCCTATAGTTATACATACTTGCATATACTTTGACAATCATCAGTTGCCCTAATTTCTGTACAATATTCGCTTGCCTTCACGTTCGATAAGGTCATACAGCTATCTTTATAAAAAAACAATTTATTTCAGCCAATTACTCTCCCAACGAGACACGGACATACCTCTGTTAGATAAAAAATTGGTAAAGATAATGACCTACCACACAGCTTTAATTTTTCTACCAGCAATCATCATATCATAACAGCCCATTAATGTCCCACTGCAGGGACGGGCCTCCTCCCGTGACGGAGGGATACTTGGCCTACTAATACCACGCTGGCCAGACGGATTAGTAAAGGGTTTAATTTCAAGTTTTCCTTCTTTTTACTTCGTAAAGATAATTTATTATTCACGGATAGTCCCTTAGTCGGATTTTACGCCACCCATGGACTGGTGTGGTGACATATTGTATTCTTACTCCGTCACCACACGGAGAACCAATAATATTTCTAGATTATGTAACATGCCTTAAATAGCTGTAGAATTTCTATAGAGCATTCTCCATCGTTGAACAAATAAAGGGGCGGAGTATTTCATTGAGCATAACTCGTTAAAACTTTATTCATTAATGAAACTAATTGTATAAATAAACTAAATACTGTTGCCAAGAATAATAAATTAGTTGGTGGTTTAGTACCACGTTGGGCGCCAGTTACGATAACGCTTATGAGTGTTTTGGAACTTAGGTATATTCCTCACACTTTCACACAACGCCATCTAGTCCCAAACTAAGCAGAGCTTGTACAGTGAGTACTAGACAACGGATAAACATACTTAAACACTGTTTTTTTTTGTTAATACATAATATCGATACCTCAGGGTTCAATTGGCGTATAAACCATAACCCGACTATTCAGGAGAGCAAAAAGAAACGTTTTCAATTTATTTTTTATAAAAACAAAAAAGCTATGAATTAACCGACACTAAAGAACACAAGAACAAAGTGACTTACAATAATTATAACTAAAGGCTATAAGAAAAGTGCCAATGGACACATTCTTTACTCTAAAGTACTTAGCAAATTAAGTTATATTTAAATTACTTATTAGTCACAAGTGACAAGTGGCGTTCTGTCGTCTCTGCCTACCCCGAACGGGATAAAGCGTGAGTTTATGTATGTATGTATGTTATTAGTCACAAGGCTAGATTGTAATTGTTATGAAGTAACTATTTAGTTACATCGTAATAAAAAAGAAACATTTACTTATGTCGCAATTTAAACTCTAACCGAAAGTCAGGTAGCACCCTGTTCCCAATAGAACGTGATCGAAAGTACCAAATCTCATTTAGTTCTCGACGTCAATCACGCTTTCTATCTGACACGCTATTACGTAGGAAAATCCATACGAAACTCACCGAGGGAATAAACCAATGAAAACATCGAGTACTTTGGTTATTGACAGTCTGCAGGAATAAAGTCGTTTGAATTGTGTGGTTTTTTTTTTATTGGATGACGGTAGATGAATATTTTGGTGTATGGGAATGAGGGATGGTTTTAATTCTTTGAAAAACTAATACGAATCTTAACTAACTTCCAAATTTCGAGTAGGTAGAGTAGGTAAAAGATTTTTTAAATTAAATTGTAAGCCGTCTCCGAGATTATTTTTCATAAGTGTAAATATAATATGTAACAGGAATTATATGCCTTAGAAAAAATATGTGTTTCAATATCTGTTTATATTAAAGCCTTTTTGGACAATAAAAAATATTTATTACCTCAGAAAATCCCGTAAGCATACGGTGGCCATTACATTATTATATTGTTTTCATATAATAGAATATTCCCTACGCATACACACAAAGTGTTCCTCCGTGTGGTGACGTAGTAAGAATACAATAAGTCACCACCCCATCTCATCCCATGGGTGTCGTAAAAACCAACTAAGGGACTATCCGTGAATATTATTGTTGGGGTCGTGGGTTCGATTTACTATGTTGCGTGTTCACTTACCTATTAGTTTACTCGGACTCGACATGCGTAGAATAAGTGTATTCTAGGGTACTACAACGGGAGTCCGGCACTGGTCCGAGGAATAAGATTTGGTTATTTTAATTATATATATTTTATATATCAGCACACATATATTTATATTAAATCTATTTTATATTCTAATATCTAAGGTTATACTCTCGCACACAAGTATTCGGTCGGACCAGCGCGCAGCGACTGGTCACACGTTCTTCTTTCATACATCACGCTTACATAAACATTTCGTCACACACACATACTTGTCCCTACATTATCTTTACGAAATAAAAAGGGAAACTTGAAATCAAAACCTATACCAATCCGTCTGGCCAGCGTGGTATTAGTAGGCCCGTCCCTGCAGTGGGACATTAATGGGCTGTATAATCCAATCATCAAAACATAGCAGGTAAACTCGGTGAAGAGTAAAATCAATGCAATGATTTGTTTAAAAACTTCTGCTTCTAAAGGTGAAGGGCACAGCGATAAACTGACCTAGTTACAAACTTTTTCAATCTATTTATTCTCGGTACAAATACGTATTCATTTTCCGCTCTTGAATGACTTAATCCAGGGATTCTCTAGTAATGAAAGAAAACTTGTTTGATTAATACTATGCTGGCCTCTGTCCTTGGGCAGAAAGGTTCTGGAATGGCGACCGCGTACCGGAAAGTGCAGGGTGGGGAGATCCCTCACACGGTGGACTGACGACCTAGTTAGATGAGGGAGGCACAGGACCGCGCAAGGTGGCAATACTTGGAGGAGGCCTATGTCCAGCAATGGACGTCGATTAGCTGATATGATGATGGCCTCTGTACTTAGTTAGATGGGTAAGCCATAAAACGAGTCCATAAATGGTAAGTCCACCATTTCAGTTACAATAATTGCGAACATAATCGATGGTGGACCACAATAGGTCATCCATTGAAAAATGACAAAATCTTTTATTCCTATGACACGTTAGTGACACTTATGAAAGTCTGCGTTTTTATAGTGATCACATATGCACGTCTAACTTAACGGCTAAGTTTACTGAGGGTTCGGAACACTACCATGTCAAAGAAGACACCCACAAGAAACTCTGCTGGGTTCCTATCGCTCTTTTGATCACTTAACAAATATTATTTTATTGAGAAAACAGGACAATTCAGATCCAGCATTATGTTGCATCTTTCTTGAATGGCCCATGATTAGAAAGAGCAGGAAACTCATGCGCTGTTACCAAGTTAAAACTTTTGATTGGTGAAGGATCTGCTAAGCAGCTTTGTTCGCGTTTGAATTGACTTTAGAGGGAAGAAACAGTTTAGTTCGGCACTAAAACCGAACGTCCACCGCCGGCTAAACTAAGTTGGTTTAGCTTAGCTCGCATAGTTGAGCCAGTTTTTCATACATGTGGCATAGTTTGCGGTGGACGCACATGTATGAAAAACTGGCTAAACTATGCGAGCTAAGCTAAACCAACTTAGTTTAGCCGGCGGTGGACGTTCGGCTTTATTGTTCCGGCAAGATTTATCTCTTTTGTTTTTTACAAAGTTAACTTAGATTCGTTCGCTATTTTACAGATACAGCTGTCAATTGTTTATTTATTATCAGGTCTCTTTTGAGGTTTCAAGCTCGGATTTTAATGAACAGTTAGCCGTCTTGGATTAATAATTATCGAAAGTATAACGCATACTTTCGATAGGTTCTTAAAAGAACTACTTTGCAAGAGGTTACAAATTAAAAAAATCTGTCATTTTCTGACCCAGCAGAGTAATGTACGTATGTGCGTAAATGTACGCAGCTTTTAATTACATTAAAATCACTAACTATACAATTTCAATTAACACTAAAATAGCTCACGTTTTACATTTAACCCTTTGGAAACATTTAACATTGTAAAATGCGGTTACATGTTAAATATGTTAAGTTTTTGTGTTAACATAAAGGTTTATGTTCAAACCTTTTGTAAAGAATTCGTTATTTTACACGAAGAGGTGTGAGTAATTAAATTCTTGTTTTAATTATTTAGACTAGAGTTATGTTTAGTTCATTCTGGTTCAGCAATATATGTTGGTATCTCCGCTGTATTCGATGAATCTACCTTCAAACAATAGTGTAAATTTCTTCCTTTTTTAGTTTTTAAAAGACCATCCGCGTACTATTTCATATTGAATTAGCAAATAATGGCTTTTATTAAATTAGATTATTCCAACTATTGTTTACCGTCTAGTGACGAATTACAAAGAAACACAATTGTAACACGAACGAAGTTACTTGTGCCTGTTACAGGGTTAATCCGACAAACTGATACAGGAAAACTCGAATCCAAAATATTACATCATAAGTAGACCAAAATCCTTTCGAAATCTTCGTGACTTTACTCAAAGACTTTCCTGTAATAAATATCCTTAACTTTTGTAATATTATCACATACTGATATCAATAATAACAATAGAACGGATATTGGCATTTAGCTGAGACAATAGCAATTGAGCCAAATAACGATATTTGGCAAATTATTTGTACTTCAATAATTTGCCTTAACTGATTCGGTGAGATTGTGGTCATTTCAATTTCGAAAAGCTGGGCTCGAAAATGCCCATTAGATTTTACTTTTGATTATCTAACTACTTCAAATTTTTATATTTATAATTTTTTTCTTCTTAATTAGCTCGGCTAATTATTTGTAATTTGTAATAGATTAAAAATGATCCATAGTAGGCACTACGCGCTACGTATAAAGTCAAAGTCAAAGTCAAATAGCTTTATTCACTTAGGTTACAAAGTAACACATGCAAATCGTTATACATGTAGTAGAATAGTATAGAGAAAAATGTCTGCCAAACTACTACCACTTTCGCAGACGACTATAGTAGAGCTCTGAGAAGAATGTGGCCAAGAAACTCAGGCCACTCTTTTCAAAAATAATAATTTGACTTTGTTACAATTACCAACAGCAGCGTGAAGAATGATGTGTGCAAGCAAATCTTACATGCATAGCAATTTAAAGTTTAATTGATAAAAAAAATTTGAATATAAACATTTTGATGCACAAAAACGCACTTTTTCCTTAATCTACTTAAGTGGGTCATAAACGACCCACTGGTCATAATTATATGAGTTAGAAATTCTATGCTACAAAGGCAACCTTGTCCAAAGGAGTCATAACCATCGCTCGGGCAAGGTTAAAGTGGAAAGCAACATAGAGTAAAGAAAACAATTCCTATAAGCATTGAAGCCTATATTTTATTACATCATCATCATCATATCAGCCAATCGACGTCCACTACTGGACATAGGCCTCTTCCAAGTACCTATTGCCACCTTGTACGGCCCTGTGCCTCCCTCATCCATTCCTTTTATTTCATGTTTTCAGATAATTTTCTAATTCAAAATCCGATACCAAATAAACCGTTACCTATTGCGATAATAACAGTCGCAATTTGGTCGTACAGAGAAATTGCATAATTATTTAATTAAAATTAAACCCAGATTTCTTCATAAAGTCTGATGAAATTTGTTGATTAACGACTCAACGCTTAAAAAAAACATCTGAATTGAGAAATGTCTAAAACGTGATTAACCTCGTCTTTATAGAGTCCGTTAAATCATTTACATTTACGACCTCTTTGGCGTAGTGGTTATATAACATGACTGCTACGCAGAGGTCTCGGGTATGATTCCTGCTCAATTTAAATCTTTGTGTTTTGGTTGGTCTGGGTGTTTTCTATGTATAATATGTATGTATTTACAGAAAAAAAAGTATTTAAGTACGTTTATCCGTAGCCTAGTACCCATTGTACAAGCTTTGCTTAGTTTGGGACTAGATGGCGTTGTGTAAATGTGTGAAGATAAAAACCATTTACATTTTAAATGAAATACAAGCTTTATAATTTTACAGTTACACAATAATAAAGAACTCAAAGCAATGAAAACTTATTTTACCAACTTGTTCTCAATCAGAAGAGCTTAATAACTTAGTTCTAACCACAGAGAGTTGCACAGAAATAAACTGTAAATTTACTAGAACACAAGTTTGCGCACAAGTTTGCGCTGTTAACGCTGTAAGTATCTGAGTTTGCGTCATTTGCGCAAGTGTTTAGTTGTGCAATTTAATAATGAAAAGGCAGATTAACTAGAGTCGTTATTGCTATATACCATGTTTCACTGCAAGTTGAGTCTATTTATAGACGTTTTGAATTTAGAATGAAATAGTTCCATTGCTCTATTCAACTAGTATATTCAATGAGGTATCGTAATAGAAATTAATATCATCATTATAACAGCCCATTGATGTCCCACTGCAGGAACGGGCCTCCTCCCGTGACGGAGAAATACTTGGCCTACTAATACCACGCTGGCCAGACGGATTAGTATAGAGTTTAATTTCAAATTTTCCATCTTTCATTTCGTAAAGATTATATTCACGTATAGTCCCTTAGTCGGTTTTTACGACACCCATGGGATGAGATGGGGTGGTGACATATTGTATTCTTACTCCGTCACCACATGGAGCAGTCTATTCAATGAGGCATCGTAATAGAAATTAATAATAGTACTTAAATATTCCTTCACACAACTTGTATTTACGTTTGGAAACTTTCGCGTTTCATTTTATTATTAAAATAATAGAAATAACAAGCGGGAAAACTTGAAATTAAACCCTATACCAATCCGTCTGGCCAGCGTGGTATTAGTAGGCCAAATATCCCTCCGTTACGGGAGAAGGCCCGTCTCTGCAGTGGGACATTAATGGGCTGTTATGATGTTCATGTACACTAAGTTTTGTATACAGCGGGAGTCAATCACGAGATCATGAATGAAAGTCACATTTAAGTCTCTTCTCCTGTTTAGTCTCTAGTCTATTACCTACTCCAAAAATCAAGTGTTCCTTTGGATCGATATGATCCCTAAATGAATGTCAAATGTATTAAATAAATTACCTTTTTTTGGGGGGTAGTAGATAAGTAGTTGTAAGCGTCAGTACAAATAAAACAGCTGACTTTGGTGAACAAACACAGCAAACCTCTTATAAAGTGTTTATGAAGTTAGAATATTGTACCTGTAACAAATAAAAATACAGTCAGTTCAGTTACAAACCTGGTTTAAAACCGATACGTAATTTCGTTTACTTACTATGCATAAATTCTATTGGAACATGTTAAGTACTTATACCATTTTAGAGCTAAATAATTAAAAGAACACTTAAACCACTATTAAGTTAAAACTTAACTAAATATAACTGTAGAAAAAACCTTTACAAAACTAGAAACTAAATTAAATCCATCTAAATAAATGTAATTATCTATGAATGTAAGTAATTCTAAAAGGAATGGCCTGTAACTTGCAGTTTGTTTCTCTATGTAATGGCGCCCAAAACATGGCCGACATACTTTATTTTAATAGGGCAACATTAATAAAATATTTACACGTAGCTTCATTATTTTGTCTTTTGTAATGTGAATGGTCTTATTAATGAGACAAATATTTAAATTCAGAGTAAAAGACAATATCAACATACAGATTATAATACATAATACATAAAGTTGAATAGTTCATTTATCGGGGAGTGTCATAAGCTATATAATATCACGCTATGACTAATAAGAGTCGAGCAGTAATGAAATATGTTTAAAAAAGGGACGCGTTTTTTTCGCCGCCCACGAAGTGGGCACGGGTCAGCTAGTAAATTATAAATATAAATATCACTAGATAATATAAAACAAAGTCGATGTCGCTGTCTGTCCGTCCACGTATATGCTTCATAACAACCCATTAATGACCCACTGCAGGGACGGGCCTCCTCCCGTGAGAGAGGGATAATTGGCCTACTAATTCCCCGCTGGCCAGACGATATAGGGTTTAATTTCAAGTTTTCCTTCGTTTTATTTCGTCAAGATAATATTCACGAATAGACCCTTAGTCGGATTTTACGACACCCATGGGATGAGATAGGGTGGTGACATATTGCATTCTTACTCAGTCACCACAAGGATAACTAAATCTTACCAAAGAAAAAACCTTTACAAAACTAGAAACTAAATTAAACCCATCTAAATAAATGTAATTATCTATGAATGTAAGTAATTCTAAAAGGAATGGCCTGTAACTCGCAATTTGTTTCTCTATGTAATGGCGCCCAAAACACGGCCGAAATACTTTATTTTAATAGGGCAACATTAATAAAATATTTACACGTAGCTTCATTATTTTGTCTTTTGTAATGTGAATGGTCTAATTAATGAGAGATATATTTAAATTCAGAACATCATAACAGCCCATTAATGTCCCACTGCAGGGACGGGCCTCCTAACGTGACGGAGTGATACTTGGCCTACTAATACCACGCTGGCCAGACGGATTGGTATAGTCATTTCAAGTTTTCCTTCTTCTTATTTTGTAAGGATAATATTCACGGTCCCTTAGTCGGTTTTTACGACACCCATGGGATGAGATGGGGTGGTGACATATTCTATTCTTACTCCGTTACCACACGGAAAAATTCAGAGTAAGTAATATTATTTATTTATTTTATTTAGGTGTTTCAAAGGTGACAATATGTACATACAGATTATAATAATACACACAGTAAGCCAATTATAAACACTAAAGTTTTTCTTTCACGTAAAAACTACTAGATTTTAATGAAACTTTTTTATAATAATATCTCATACATTATAAGGATAGATAGGCAGGAACACATATTATTATCTAAACTAATATTATGTGTCTATTTGTCTTTTTTTCACGGCAAAGTGGAGATAATAGAGACAATGGAGCTACAAGGCTACTTTTTTTTCTTCTGTGTCCAGGAAATGGGAACAGTGCTACCCCGAATTTAACGCGAGCGAAGCCGCGGGAAAAAGCTAGTAGACTATAATTTAAAAAAATGTATTTATAAGTACTTAAAGCTATTCGAAATATTAATCCTGTGAAGTCGCGGGCATAAGCTAGATTACGTTAAAATAAAGACGAAGAAAGTTGTAACTTTTTTACCTGTTGAGATTAAGGCTAAGGTTAGCAAGGCGGAATGAATTATTTAAGACATGTTTATTTCAAACATTTCTGTCTTTTTACATTTTCTTTTTGTTCAAAACTTTTCTTTTATATTATGAAAATACTTTGTCCTTTATTGTTTGCATAGTTAAAAGTAAGAAATCTTTGCTCTTTGTGTTCTTTTCTTTTAAGTAAAAACTTAAAGTATTATGAGTTAGTCTTTTTATCAGCAGTTTCTGAAAATAACTTTAAAAGGGGACTGTTTTCATTTTATTTTTACATACAATTAATTAGTGTTCAATATTTAAAATAAGTATCTCTGCACTACAAGGACTTATGAGGCAGTTCTGGATCGTTTCTACTGACAAATACAAACTGGATGTCGTAACAAATAGGAGTTTTAGCTGAGAGGCGAACGGTTTTTTATGCAACTTCCCTTTCCGTTCTCGTTGGAATCTTAAAAGATAACTGGGATCTAGTAACTGTATTTTCATCTTTTGAGCTTGGTTATAAGTCAACCAATGCCAAGTAAGCTGGCTGAGTAACGGCTATCCAAACAGACATCCACTGGAAATCCAGCGCATACGTGTAGTCGGATCGGTAAAGAGATGGCGACGAAGTGATGACATTTTTATGACCACGCCCTTATCTTTATTGCTAGAATACATTTTTTATCATTCAGGTTCGATACAATTATTGCACGAGGTCATAGGGTATCTTAGTTGTTCATATTCTTAGTACTATGCTAAAGTATACTAATAAAGGTATTATTTCTTCTTATTGTGACTAAATAATATTAACGAAATGAGGGCGTCAGTTGTATCAAAATTAAATAGTCCCTTTTATCCAAACGCCCAATTTCAGTTACTCGAATGAACAGAACTCGATTAAGATAAATCATAAAATTGTTTTATTATCCGTTTGTAAAATGACCCACTGTAGAGACGGGCCATCTCTGGAGTGAGTCAACTTATCCCATGAATGTCTTTTTTCTTCTTCCTTATCGTTTGGTTAGAGACAAGCCTGTTGGCCAAACCTCCCTTAGATCTCTGGCGCGGCTTAACTTCCGTGTCTCTGCGACGGAACCGGAACCGTCTTTTATGTGCCCTCCAAAACAGGGAGATGCTCTGATAAAATACCTCTGACCGATCGGTCACCCATCTATGAAAAGGACCAGTGAATTAATTAATCAGTGATTGTAACTGGCTGTAAGCGCCTGTGCATTACAAAAATGCCAACTAAGGGAAAAATTTGCAAATGTTAACTCTAACCCCCTTACTCATAAAATGCCTCTTAAATTTTAGACAATTGATTAGCTTAAATTCTTACGTTTTTGTTTGGTATATAAGGAAAATCTCACTAAACAGTAATTAAATTTAAGAGGCGTTTATGAGTAAGGGGGTAAGAAAACAATACTACTTACTTAATTTAACCAGCATAGTATTAATAAGCCAAGCTTCTCTTCATCACTTGTAAAACCCTGTCCCTGCAGTAGGACAATTATAAACTGTCATAATACATATTTAAGTTTCATAAAGTGAAGTGCATTAACTTAGTTTTATCATCTTCACGTCAGTTTGTATGCCATAAATCATGTCGTCACTGCAGTTTTAGAACGGAAACTTTCGTATTTTTACATCATTAATCAAGCAGGCTGAATGGATGAGGGAGGCGCAGGACCGCGCAAGGTGGCGGTATTTGGAGGAGGCCTATGTCCAGTAGTGGACGTCATTTGGCTGATATGATGATGATGATGATGAATCAAGCGGGCTTTAAAAATAAGGAAAGCTATAGCTTTTGACGTAGACCTTTAAATAATACAGTCTTAATGGTGAGATAAGAAACTTTTTTTTATAAAATTCATGTTGATTGACTTTTGCCTTAGATTTAAAAAAAATTGAGAATAAAGGCTTTCTGGCCGGCATAACAATTTTTTATTTAAAAAGACAACTCCCGCACTAGGGATCACGCCCTGTGTCGCGGGGACCTTTTACAAACATCAATTAACGGACACAAAGAACACCCAGACCAGGACAATAATTTGTGGATCTCACAAATTATGGTCCTGCGTGGGGATCGAACCCACAACCTCTTGCACGGCAGCCGCTTGCGCTACGCGAGATTCCGTATTATAGGTATAATTCCAACTCGTCGTTCTATTTTTTTTATAAAAGACAACTTTCGCACAAAAATACATTTAACTTAACACAAAATCAAAGAATATTTCTGTGCCTGGAGCACTGGAATTTCTTTGTAAATCGCACAATAATTGCCAAGCGTGGGATCAAACCTGCGACCTCGATCTCGTAAGTTCAAATATTATGTAAACATAAACTCTAAAAAGTATTATAATAATATGTATAAATACCTATGTGTAAAAAGTATTTAAGTATGTTTATCCGTTGTCTAGTATCCCTAGTACAAGCTCTGCTTGGTTTGGGACTAGATGGCGTTGTGTGAATGTATGACGAATGTATGAATGTAGATAAAGTTAAGCAGTTTTGTAAGGATGTACTTGGCGCTAAGTGGTCTTTACCTACCCCTACAGGAATAAGGCGTGAGTTTATATGATCATTATAACACATGTCCCACTGCAGGGACGGACTCTTCACGTGACGGAGGAATACTTGGCCTACCTACTAATACCACGCTGGCTAAACGGATTGGTATAGGGTTTCATTTTAAGTTTTCCTTATTTTTATTTCGTAAAGATAATTGGTTTTTACGATACCCAAGGGATGAGATGGGGTGGTGACATATTGTATTCTTACTCCGTCACCATACGTATAATTAAACAAAATATATTATTTAGTACTACACATTGCCTACCCTAAGTCTCTTTAGGGTTGTCACTTGATATAAGTTATAACATTTACTCTACCAGAAGTAATTAACTCGACGTTGTTGAGAATCGTTCACTACATGTATGTCATTTATTACAGGCTGTTAAACAGTAGTTTAAGATTAAGGTTAAGTACCTAACTTAAGTATTGATTAAGATATAGTAAGTAAGGAATAAGGTTAATGTTGTTATATATACGTGGATTTCAGTACACCATACCGACTCGGATCGAACATGGACACCGACACGCGTGAATGGTCGCAAACTGTGGTTACCTAGGCAACAAAAAAAGGAAAGGTTTAATGGTTAATGAAAATAAATGAATATGCAGCAGTGGGACATCATCGGCATCCCTGCAGTGGGACATTAATGGGCTGTTATGATGAAGTATTATTTCTCCCTGATCCTTGGTACCACTCAAAAATAACCCTATTTAAATTCTTGTAGGAACCAAATTCGTATTTTTAATTTGTTTTTTGTTGGTATACCGCAGAGATTAGTCATTGCTTTACTTGAATAGAAATGGTTTCTTTGTTTTGTTTTTAAGAAACTTTATTTCTATAGAAATAACTCGAAAGTATACCCTTTATAATTACTCCCATTGAAATGTTACTAAAGTTAAGTAATTTATGGTTTTTCATAGAAAAATAACCGAATTGCGTTAGTACTATTTATCATCATCATGTCAGCCAATTGATGTCCACTGTTGGACATAGGCCTCCTCCAAATATTGCCACCTTGTGCGACCGCGTATGGAAAACGCAGGGTGGGGAGAACCCTGCGTTTTCCGTACGCGGTCGCCACTCCAGAACCTTTCTGCCCCAACGGCTGTCGGTTCTTCACGCTCTGTGCCCTGCCTACCGCCACTTTAACCGGGAAATCCTGAGCGCTATGTCGGTCACTTTGGTTCTCCTGCGGATCTCCTCGTTTCTGATTCGATCACGCAGGGAAACTCCCAACATGGCTCTCTCCATTAGTTCTATTAATTAGTGTTAATTAGTAACATTTAGTAATAGTAACATTTAGTAATTGACTGATTGTGGACATTTTTAATTTGAAAACAATTTGTATGCTGTACCAATCAACAGTACTACTAATTCAAATTTAATCAATACTAAATCACCAATCAACAAACATTTATCTGACCACATCAACAATTAAACAAACCTTTCATCTACGTATATTCCACAAATAGATAGATCTTAGCCGTATCTATCAATAGGACCTTCAAGATTAAATTGGTACTATAAATAGGACATTTCCATACATAGTACATACGTATATATATTAGTAGGACCTTTAGAAAGGTCCTAACAAGACATATACCCTCGTAAGTACCTCGTATTAGGAATTAATGTAGTAAATCAGAAGGATTTCGTCCCTATGGTAATTACATTTGGTAGGAGCGAATGTGGATTATAATCAACAACACTTTTGGGTACCGCCCTTATGAATCTGTCAGGGATGTCACGTTAATTTTATTAATGTGCTCCGTAGGATAAATTTAAAATATTATATGAAATATATATTTTAATATTTGTGTACTTATATGTGGCAGGAAAATGAGGAAACCAGGGATTTCACGAAATGACTAGGGATAGGAAAGAAATAACTAGGGTTTCCTCATTTCCCTGCGACATATATAAATATTCTTTGCGACATATATATTTATATCTATGAACTAGTGACCCATAGCGATGCTGTGATTGATTTGGAACTAGATAACATTTAATTTTAAGCCTTTAAGTAAATATTATTATTATTATTTATAGTAATAATAAATAATAATAATAATATCTATCTGGCCAATGTTATGCATACCGTAACTGTCATATACTCGTATATCAGATATATTTATAATGTAAGGTTTCTTGTACATGTAATAATATATATGATGTGGTTGTGCTAATAAACAAATAAATAAATAAATAACACAAGAAAAATAAACCCCGTAAATACGTATATACCTACAATATACCTACACCCTAAACTACGTATATTCCAAATTTCATAAAAATCCGATAGTAGGTTTTGCGTGAAAGAGTAACATACATCCATTACATCCTCACAAACTTTCGCATTTGTAATATAAGTAGGTGTAGGATAGTAGGATGGCTAATGGGTAAAACAAAATGATCTTAATAAATAGTATGCCTAACTTCAACTTTAAGTAGGTAAGTAGATTTCCCTAGACAACACACTGCTACAGCATATTTGCTCACTGCACACGTTTTTCAAGCATCGTTGAACATTGACAAAATGGATAAACGACTAGTTTACCGTAGTCACAGCACAACCAGTAGTCTATCTCGGCCAAATATTTATTATAAATGCCTACGGCTGCGCGGTACGTACCTAAACATGCAACAGGGCTGCCCACCTCCAGCTTTTTAATTACATTTACGTACTTTCCCGCTCGTTACTGCGGCACAGTCGCGACTGTTCACTCCGCAAAGCCACCTCTATCGTGAGCGTGTTGCTATAACTCGCGTTTCGTCCGTTTCTATGAAGTCGAAATACTGTACCTATATATTTGTACTATGCCGTAGTTTAGCCATTTAATGACTTCCATTTTGTTGCTTTAATTTCTGGGACGTATTGCACCAGGTTTAATGCAGTCATTCTGACGCGTCCGATGTATATAAATAGTTTTTACTAGTTTTGAAAAACAATTGGTTAAGGTTGGTTTACTATACTTACCGTCTTACTAATAAACATTTACACACTCGTTATAACAAGGTTATAACAAAAACGTTACTAATTTTTTATTTTTATTTATTTATTTATTTAATGCACAAAACACATTACAATCAAAAAATACAATCAACTTAATACTAAACATTTAGATCTAGATTGTAACGTAACACTATGTGCATACTTACGAAATCACAATAAAAAACTTATACTAAAAATTAAAAAAGATGAAAGTAAAAAGTAAAATACGCGAAAGCACAATACATCAAATGACGTATCACGGGTTTAAATATAAGTGCACAATTTACGATGGAGAATGCCCTTAACAATGGAAATAAATTGGCGAAGGCTGTGATTAAATATGTCAATAATTTTGTGATTGCTCCTTGCCATCTCGTTATATTGACGAGCCATCCTGGTCAGAGGGTTGTAATAAGAAATATTGTTTTTATAAATTTGTAGGGAAAAGAGATTAATTTCGTTCGATCTACGAGCGCTAAATGTGATGTTAAAGCATATGTGGGAGAGTAATTCGGGAGAGTCTACAATTGAGTGAGTAATTTTATAGAGACAAGTTAAATCTGAACATATGCGTCTGGTCTCTAGTGGCTGAACTGCAAATTTAAGAAGTCTATCGCGATAATTTAAGCTTGACCTGCCGGGTTTTATGCGATAACATAGAATTCGGAGAAATCTTTTCTGGATTCGTTCTATTTCATCGATATGCACCCTATAGTTCGGTGACCATATAGGGCTACCATATTCCAGTATACTTCTCACGAGGGTGAAGTATAAGTATAAGGTGCTGCGGGGATTTTTAAAACCTATAGTCGATCTCAAAACAAAACCTAAAAGACTGTTTGCTTTGGCTGTTATATGAGCATAGTGCGCACGGAATGACAGCTTGTCATCAAACAAGATACCCAAGTCTTTTGCAACGTAAGATCTGATCATTAGTTGGCTTTCCATGTAGTAGTCCCATATAATTTTATTGCGTTTATTAGAAAAGGATATGACAAAACATTTCTCTGTATTTAAACACATGTAGTTGGATTTACACCATTTTTTTTCTTTTTTTTTTTTTTTTTTTTTTTTTTTCTTTTAAATAGACAACTCCCGCACTAGGGATCATGCCCTGTGTCGCGGGGACCTTTTACAAACATCAATTAACGGACACAAAGAACACCCAGACCAGGACAATAATTTGTGGATCTCACAAATTATTGTCCTGCGTGGGGATCGAACCCACAACCTCTTGCACGGCAGCCGCTTGCGCTACCGTCGCGTCACCGAGGTCGTCAATTTAGATACAGTATCAATATCGCGTTGTAAGGCCAAACAGTCATTTGAGGTAGAAATGGAAGTAAAGATTTTAAGGTCGTCTGCATATAGGAGACAGTTACAAGACAATTTTTGAATGAGATCATTAATAAAGACTACGAAAAATAAAGGCCCCAAATGAGAACCCTGAGGAACTCCAGACGTCACTTCTATGGGTGTAGAGATAAAACCTTTCAATGTAACCAACTGAGTTCTGGAGTCAAGGTATGAGCAAATCCATCTGTATAAGCTACCGTGGATACCGTATGATGCCAACTTATGACAGAGCAGATGGTGATTGACTTTGTCAAACGCCTTCGAGAAATCAGTGTAAACAGAGTCAACTTGACCACCAACGGCGAACGCTTGACAAAGATAGTTTTTGTATTCAAGCAGGTTAGTGACCGTTGACCTGTTTTTAACAAAACCATGTTGCTTATCTGACAGAATTGGCTTGAAATGACCATACAAATGAGTATACACCACTGACTCAAATATTTTGGCAAGACAAGACAAAATACTAATCGGTCTATAGTTCTTGCAGTTTGAATTATCGCCGCTTTTGTAAATCGGTATGATGTAGGCGGTTTTCCAACGCTTAGGAAACGCACCACTGCTCAAGGATTTATTAAAAATAATGCATAGTGGAATTGACAACTCCTTTCCGCAGCACCTAATAAAAGAAGGAGGCAAGAGATCAGGGCCTGCCCCCTTATTCACATCTAGACTTTTTATTTTACACTCGATATCGCTGACCGTAATAGAAAACCCGGATAATGTATCGACAAAAGCATTATTTATAATGCTTGACAGGCCAGAACAAGGATCAAAATTATTGAGTTTACTGTCAAAGACCGAACCAAAATAACGAGAGAAAAGCTCACAGATCCCTCGTCCATCCCATTCTAAAGTGTTTTCGAAACACATGGTGTTAGGTACTGAAATCTGACCCTTACGATTGTTCACAAATCGCCAGAAAGACTTTATGTCCTTCACCAAAGAGTCCTCAACGGCTGAGATATATTTGTCATAACAAATTTTAGTAAGAGATTTGCATCTCTCACGAAGCAGAGAAAAAACATCGTAATCGCGTGGGTTCCCGAACCTTTTAAATCGTTTATGATAAGAATTTTTTTCTTCATTACACTTAATTAAGGATTTGCTGTACCAAATTGGATAAGATTTAAATTTACGGGAAGAAGTCGGCGTGTGTCTTTTTATTATTTCAAATAATATATTATAAAAGGCGTCAGTGCATTCATCAATGCACGCGGATGATAATACGTCTGGCCAGTTTATAGTCTGAAGTTCAGATTTAATTTTCTCAAAATCACATTTAGCAAAATTAAGCCGCTTAACTTTAGCTTGTTGAAGCCCTTTAGAGATAAGAATAGGAGATATAGAAATTAAGATTGCTGGATGATTTTTATCTAATAAACTTAATGTCAGTGTTTCCGTGACACTTACGCAGTCTAAGTTAGAAAGCACCAGATCCAACAGGCGAACATTTGCATTTGTAACACAGTTATGTTGTTTAAGGTTACACAAAGACATTAGTTCATTTAACAGAAAAAGCTTCTTACTCGGCAAAAGAGGGACCGATAGATTTATTGAGTCAAAGTAATCCGGTGTATTAAAGTCACCAATTAATATGAAACTATCAGAAGGGAAACGATTTAGAATTAAATGTTGGCAATGGCTATAGAAGCGTTCAAGATTATTAATACTTATATCAGGAGGCAAGTAGCAAACACATAAATTCAAGCAAGGCGAGTTCATTGACTCAGGAACAAGTGTAACCCAGGCATCCTCCATATCACTATCCCTTGATGCTTGACGGATAACCTGGTATTTTTTATGCACTGCGAGTAAAACTCCCCCTCCTTCAGACTTAGCCGAGGATGTGTCAGCGCGATCACGTCTAAAAAGATTATAACGGTCATCAACAACTTCACCATCAAAAACGCTCTTATTTAGGTTCGTTTCCGTCAAGCATATAACGTCAAAGTTAGAATTCAATAAGTTTAAAGTAAATTGAGTCAATTTGCTGCGAATTCTGTTTACATTTTGGTAGAATATATTAATCATTATAAAAGTTGCATGTGATTCTGTATACAAAAACAAGATTAGCAGTATATATAAATAAGATTAGGTAATTACAGCTTTGCAAATGACTCATGACTTTTGATTAGAACAGCTGGGCTTGTTTCACATTTACGAACATAAATTTGACCATAGCGCACCCAAACAAACTTGTAGCCCTTCTCATTACAAAATTTACGTGCTGCATTATGTAATTCTTTAGCTTCAGGAGACAGATGTTCCGACAAGTATATTCTACCAGACGAGCCACTCATGCCAATATCAGTGGTACATAGTTTGCCATCAGGGTGCGACTTATTGTAGCGAGTCACCGCAGACAAGAGAACATCACGCAGACGCTGCGACGACAGGGCAACAAGTATGTTCCGCGGCCTTTTAGAGTTGGTATTCATTTTGGCCACACGTCGACATGCCTTAACATCGCTATCAGTTACCACTACCTGTAAGCATTCGCAAAGTCTCCTGAATAATGCCATCAGATTCTCAGTCTTTTCCTCGGGGACCTCGTGAATTTCAAGGTTTAGGTCACGTGACACTTTTTCGACTGTATATAAGCGACTCTGCAGTTTCGCTACTGAGTTCTGTGTTTTTGAAAGCTCTGACTCTAACTGTTTTATCCGATTGTCTTTTTCTTTAATATTTGACTTCATGTCGTTCTGTTCCGAAATTATAAAATCAGTTGTCTCCGTAAAGTCAGTCTTAACCGTCTCAATAGCTCGACCAACCTCCTCGGCCACCATATCCATCAAGTCCTTCCTAAGCGCAGAACGCAGATTCAGCATGAACGCCGAGTCCGGGGAAAGTTTCAAGTCTAAAAGATTGCTAATACTTTCCAAGGTAGCAGGCTCCTTTGGAAAAATATCAGCGCCTTCAGAAGTCTTCATAGATACACTCTGTCCCAGTGCCTGACTAAGTGTGGCACTCGAGCCGCTTGGTGACTGGTTATTGCGGCCACGTCGGACAGGAGTATTATCCTCGTTATTTCTGCGCCGTGTAACATTCTGACATAGTGGACATTTGAGCGTCGCCAACTCCTTATCACTGAGCTGTTTAGACGGCCCGGTAGTAACACCAAGACATCCATAACAAAACTTGCCGTTGCACCCCTTGCACTTTAAAAATTTATTGTCCTCTAGTTCAACATTACATCCGTTGCAATTAACAGTCTTGCCAATTACTCCATCCATTACAAAAACTCAAAAAAATAATATGTAAAAAAATAAAAAATGACCAAAAAGATATCCAGATGCCGGGATCGAACTCGATACTTCGTCACTGCAGCCGACCTCTAGCCGAGTTCAGCTAAACGACCGACAACAGAGAATGTGAAATAAATGATCACTATTTATCAGAAAGCAGTAGCAAAACAAAGTGTGAATCACAGTCGTTTCTGCACTAATGAGGTCAAAGTCCGAAACTCGTGCACAACTTTTATATCTACCGACTGATATTAATATTAAAATGTTTTTTTGGCACTATTTAATAGTCTTCCAATTATTGTTTATGCACACAAATGACACTGTTACTTGCGTTTACACTGTGTATAGTTCTGTTTGTAAACAAATTCACTTTAGACACTGTTTACGATTTAAAACTGGGACGACTGGCAATACGCGTGCGAGTAGTTTAACAATTTTTTAGCAAAAAAAAGCTAAACTAATAAACACACTCTAGCTATACGCCTGTTATAGCGGTGGTGTAAGTTGTACGTCACTTTATACAACTGTTATTCAGTCGACAGACCTCGTATAACAAGTGCATAACTTACAATATTATGTTGATTTATCTCTAATTATGGATTATTTACATTATTTTGTCATTTTTGACGAAATGGAGAGTGAAGAACCACCAAGAAAGTCAAAACTACTAATCTCGCTATAATCCGTTTATTTTAGATGATTGTGAGTTTAAAACCAAATAAAGATTTACGAAGGCGTATGCAAAGGAAGTGGTAGATTTAATCCGTGGTGAAATGGAACAGAGTACTAGAGGTCGTGTCTTTTCAAGAGAACTTCAAGTTTGTACAGCATTAAGGACATGGGCGCGACAGAAAGTGGAAGATGATGCTGCAGACATTCACGGCAGGAGTCAACAATCCGTGACGAATGTATGCCGACACGAGTTGCTATTGCACTAGCAAGGAAAGCTTACCATTTTATTCATATGCCACGAACTCTTGAAGAGGAAGAGGAAGTCATAGCAGTATTTCGTAATATATGTGGCTTAAGAAACGTAACAGATGCTATTGCCTGATTGCACAGATATTAAGATCAAAAAGGTTGGTAGTGACAATACTATATCAATAGAAAAGGAGTGTCTTCAATAAACGTATAAGTGGTATGCGATTCCAGCCTATTAATAAAGGACATTGTAGTACTCTGGAGGGGAAGTACTCATGATTCCCGAATTTTCAGAGAAAGCCCAATACGGCAGAGATTTGAAAATGGAGAATTTAATGGTCGTTTTTGGGTGATGCAGGTTATGGACTAACAGGTTATTTGTTTACACCTGTACAAAATCCTGCTAATATTAAGCAGGAGGCCTACAATAAGATTCATATACTGACTAGAAACCCTGTAGAAAGATGCTTTGGTGTATGGAAACAGAGATTTCGATGCCTATTACACGGATTCAGTGTAACATTAGAAAATGTTAAACTGTATTTAGTTGCACTTGCAGTTCTGCACAATATTGCAATAAAAATAGGGCAAAATACAGAAATAATGGACATAAAGCCCGGTGACCCCGTTTGGGACATAGACCACAAGAACTCAAAATAATGCAACTGGATAAGTTGCAAGGCAATTAATTATGAATTATGTTTTGTAATATAATTAATTATTTTAAATAAAATACATTTTAGTTATCAATTTTATTTATTTTCGCTGTACGTATTACATTTTCCAGTTCTAATTTTTTCATTTTTAACTGCTGCTCTTTGCCTTGGAGTAAGTGTTCTTCTTCGGCCCACTCGTGGGACTGTGTGGTATCACATTAATCCATTTTTAAAGCTTGTTTTGTTACAAAATCACACCATACCTTCGCCTATCGATATTGTCACTATTTAGTTTTCGAGGTCAACTAAATACCTTTTCTAATAAATCCCAATTTGCAAAAAGGCTTCCTCTTCTTTGCTATATATCTATAATCACTTGATTCCATTTAATGGTTATTTTTAGGAGATTGTAAATCAAAATAAACCGCGCAAACAGAATACGAAATGAAGTCTCAAATTACTCAACCGTTTTGACATATTTTAAGAGACGTTCAAAAGTAATGTCAAAATCTGCTAATGTAAAAATATGTAAAAGTGTGTAAAATTATGCGTTTATTACGATTTCTAAGTCGAATTTCAACATTAGGGTATTATATTAATATTCTTTATGACATATTAATTTATTTAATATTTTTACAATAAGAATTAATAGGTAAAAATATGAAACTAATTTAATGACATTTTTTAATATATTACTTTTTAGAATGTTTCTGACAGTATAGCCAGTGGTCAATGTCATAACTATTTAATAGTTACCCAATGCTTATACCTGGTTTATTAGTCAAGTAGTGTATAAACAGCTATTACGCTCCTATTCAATGAATAAGTATTCATGTGTATAACGACTGTATAAGAAAATTTTTATTAGTAAGACAGTTAATAAATTGTTAATGCCATATAATAGTTGTTTTATCTATTCTAATATTATATAGAGGTAAAGTTGTAGGGGGTAATCTCTGGATCTAATAAACCGATTTTAAAAATTCAGGGAGTGTCATAGGCTATATAGTATCACGCTATGACTAATAGGAGTGGAGCAGTAATGAAATATGTTTAAAAAAGGGACGCGTTTTTTTCGCCGCCTAACGTAATGGGCACGGGTAGGCTAGTAATAATATAAAAAGTAAAAAAACAGCTGGTTACGTTCTTTTAGGGTATACTATAGATTTCGCGAATTAAAATGCCTATTTTCTTTGCAAATAATGGTCTTCCCTTCAGTATTAATGTCATACTATGAAGGCATAATAATTGTCTAATTATATTGAAATTCCCTAGACTAACCGGAGTGCATTTAGAGGGCATGGTCACTCTAACGCCCTTGGGACAGAATTTAATGAATCCCTTACAATATTTAGGTCTAGATAAGTCGTAATAAGACAATGAAAATGTCTGACAAAATGTTTATTTTATTAAGTAAGTACTATATCGTCTGCTTACTGGTAAAACATGATAAATGCAATGTTTTACCAGTAGATAGAGCATCGAAAATTACGTGTATTGTGAATACATAAGTCATTTTAGATAAAAAATGTATTTATCATGTTTTACCAGTAAGCAGACAATATTAAAATTGTAAGGTAATATTCCCTCGCACATTTACACAGCGCCATCTAGTACTGGTCTAAGCAGGCTACTAAGCAACATGTACTATGGGGACTAAATAAAGAAAATAGAACTATAATGATATACATTTTTACACAAAAAACACCCAGTCCAATGCTAACTGCAACTCATTTTCATGCACACAAAGCATTGCATTCAGCGGAAATCGAACCCGAAACGGACCCGAAACCCTTTTGTGTATCTGCCAGTACAGTATTACTTACTTGGCGCTCAATAATCTCTGGAAACAAGCCATGTATTACTTGAATGGTTAAGTATGCGCGTTACCCAATCAGCCAGGCTTACCTTCTTCATAATTATATTTATACCAAAATAGATTACTACCTTATCTTAACACAGTTCATTTAAGCGAATATGCACAGAACCAAGTTTAATAACTTACTCGTAAATAAGACGAACTGATACACATGGCGGGGTATCACTGTAAGCGGGTATAACCTGGCCACAGTAGTCTATCTCGGCCGAATATTTATTATAAATGCCTACGGCTGCGCGTTACGTAAACATGCGATAGGGCTGCCCATCTCCAGCTTTTTAATTACATTTACCTACTTTCCCGCTCGTTACTGCGGCACAGTCGCGACTGTTCACTTCCCAAAGCCACCGCTATCATGACCGTGTAGGTATACCTCGCGTTTCGTCCGTTTCTATGAAGTCGAAATACTGTTAGTACACTTTTTGTGTACTATGACCCGGCTGTAAACATTTTATTATCTTTTTATTAGACAAGTGGATATTGAAAGGATTACGTATTTCGTGTTATATGGTTTAACATGTCGTAAAGTTAAGGAAGAGGGAGTCTATAAAGATGTTTTTGTTAATACACACAATATATGCGTAAAACGCCATCTAGTCTCAAAGTAACAAACAAAGGTTACTATATAACGAGAAGGTATATAAACAATATTCTTTGTATAATGTGTTTGACAGAAATAAATAAATAAATATAAATATTCCTCACACATTCACACAACTACCATGGGTACTAGATAACGGACAAACATACTTAAATACTTTTTTTTGTAAATACATACATTATTATCCCAGATGTTACTGACAACCATGAATTTACCAGATTGCTTTGAAATTTATATGATCCCTTAATTATGTCCTCCTTTTAATGAAAAAAATATTTAAAAAATTCCCAGACTCATGGAAAAGCCGGAAAATGGTGTCATTTATAAAGTACGCTAGTAATATACACTACTATAAAGTCGAAAAATATTTTATTTTGTACACAGCTTTTTAATAATTTAAGAGGTTTCTAGGTATAAATAAAACTATATAATAAAGCAATCAATGAGTAACTTCAATATTGGGTCCGATTGCGTTTCTCAATTGACTTTAATTAAGAACAACAAAATGAACTTAAATGTAAACTTAAATTTTTAGTACACATGGGTATAACCTTTCCTTTAAATAAGAACATACACTAAAATAGAGTCATCCTAAACTTAATTAGTGATAGTAGTTTTCTTATTCCGATTGCGTTTCGTCTTATTTGACATTTGACTGACCTTATTTAAGTAGAAGCGGTATAAAAACTGCCTTAATTAAAGTCGCTCGAAATTCTGTGCGAGCTTAATTTAAGTTATTAAAAAATATAGGTATTTCTTGAATTTTTTGTAACAAAGAAGGTTAAATGAAGAACATCAACAGTAAAAGGGTTTAAATGTGTTAAAATTACCTAACTGAATGCCTTTGTTCCTTATAAAAAAGTGCGTCTTTTCTTATTTGTTTACAGACAAAAAGAAGACTTATATATCGGCATATCGATAATTCTGATCCGTTCGATGTGACAACTACAGTGTTCATAAAACTGTGTTGTTCTGTCTTCATCCTTCTCTTTTTATCTGTTTTCATGTTATAAAAACAAATTAAAAGATATCACAAGTAAAAACGCAAAATAAGTACGAACGAAAGTAAGACTAACTTTGACGTAATACAGGCGGCGATGTGGTTGCTAAGCGACAACGACTATATAAATAAATTTTAAAAAACTTTGACGTACAGATGTCAACCTTAATATAACAACACTCATAATTAAGGTTGTTTTCATAGACAAAAGGAATTGGTAGTTTTTTAGGTCACGTTCTTATTTTGTGACATCCGCAATAGCTTCAATATAAGGACGTGGTCTTATTTTATAAATTTTAGTGCATCCTTATTTAAGAGCGAAAAGAAAGGCAATCGGACCCATTATTACAATAAAATGTTGGTTTTAAGACAAATTGTGATACAACTCGAAACATTTCTTTGGTCACACACAATACATTTTATGCACAAAAACTTTGCAGGTTTATGATATCAGGCACACCGTAATTGATTTTTCCGATATCTAACTATATGGCCAATGGTGTCATATCGAGAAATTGTCATGCAGCGTCTGAAAGGTACGGGTAGGTTTCGACTCCGCCCATGTTCACTAAACGTCAATTCCAAATAAAATAAACTTATGGCATTTTCTTTAACATTTTGCTCAGGACACCAAACCTCATCTGATCTAATTGTTGAGTGTCTCGTCTTATCCTATTATACGCTTTGTATTTTAAGACAGGAGGCTTTGGAACTGTAACGTACTGCTACAGTTAGTAGCAAATACTTGAGAAGTAGACGGTGTAATAATACTTGAGAAGTAAACGGAATTGGATAAGATTGTTGCTGTGGTTCAGTAGAAGACCGGTTCTCTTCTAGTCTTTGACGTTTTGCCAAATTAGATAATATGTAGTTATTTGTCACTGCTATCATCATCTTATGAATGATACATGAAGGCAATTTCAGCCACAGCTCGTAGTTGTCCACCAGGTAAATTATGCAAAGAAACAAAATTTTCATCACCAGAATCCTCATCGGTAAGCTACGCATTACAATAATCTCCGGTATTCATGATTCATTGTAAATTTGTTGTAAATCAAATACTATTTTGTTCAATGAGAGGTGTTTGAAGTTCAATCTAAAACGTAATATAACACCGTGCTAAAGTAGTCTATATTACTATCGTCATTTATAAATTACACCAACTTTCTAACCAACTTAATTGTAGCGAATATCTAAAAATTTATTTAATTTTCTTACTAGGTAGTTAGACACAACAGTCGCTTGTAATTCGTCACAAAAAAAACATTCAAAAACAAATAATATGATTCGTGAACGTACCTTAAAAAACTCATGATGAAAGTAGGTACAAATTATTTAGTTATAATTCCAAAAATAATAAAATAACGCGAGAAACGATTTTCTGCCAATGACTCTTCGAGACTAATACACTGTTATAACGTAATCAATAAAACTCAACTACCCTCAAAGTGTTAATATATTTTTTTTAAAGTGCCGTCATTTATAAAGTACGATAGTAACAAGTGGGAGAAAACACTCAAACCAATGCAAACAATCACGTTCACGCACAGAAAGATTTGTATTGACCGGGAATCGAACCCGAGACCTCTGCGTAGCAGTCATGTTAAATAACCACGACGCCACAGAGGTCGAATTAAATTCTCTATAATCCTGGAGTGGTATTATTAGGTCAAGTTATCCTGCTTCTCTAAGAAAGTAAATCGAGTAAGAACTTTTTAATTAGAAATTCTTTTGTAGCAGTATTCCACAAACGGCATCTTTTCAAAGGAATGATCAGGTTACAAAGGTTTTTTTGAAACTACAATGGAGCTTCCGCGAAATGATTAGCTTAGCGATATAAACGTTTATCATATAATATTATTTATTACTAGCTGACCCGTGCCCACTTCGTTAGGCAGCGAAAAAAACACGTCACTTTTTTAAACTTATTTCATTACTGCTCCACTCCTATTAGTCATTATTAGTCATAGCGTACTACTATATAGCCTATGACACTCCCCGATAAATGGATTATTAAACACAGAAATAATATTAAGATCCAAAGATTACCCCCTACAACGTCATAAACACACAAACTTAGTTTGGGACTGTTGTGTGAATGGATTTTGATGAAATTTGGAATATAGGTAGTTTAGTGTGTAGAATAACATTTAAGCTACCTATACAATGCAGGTGAATCCGCGGGCATCAGCTAGTGTTACACAAATTATCTGAAGTAAATTTTACCTCCGTAATCTAAACGTCTGCCATTCGTGAGGTAACGGGTTCGAAAGCCTTGCCAGCCTAAGGGTCGTAGCAGATATATCAAAACGTAAGCGAATCGCCACCGTCTCGCCTTTATCATCGGTGTCAAACGTCAAAAATCTGATTACGTTACGATCCCGATTACTGTGCGTTGCAGTAAGGAGTTTCATACAAATAATACTGAACGGCTTAAGTTGATACGGTGCCGATCCGTTTACGTTTTGATATATCTGCTACTTACGGCCCTAATGTACTTTGTGTCGATAAATTTTATGTCAGTAAATGCCATCACAACACAGCACATGATTCCCAGTACATGAGTTGACTTTAAAAAAAAAGTAAAAGATTATAGTTATTGATATTATAGTTGTTGACTGTTTTGCAGCAACATTTTAATTTGTTTACTTTTTTTTTCCACATGTATATTATTCTATGTAATTTTAAGAAAGCTTTGTTGTTTTTGTTTTGCTGCAAATAAATTGTTTTTTCTTTCTTTCTTTATATATAGTTAAGTATAGATATAGTTCTATAGTTATTAAATGAAATTATCTAGAATATCCGCTATTATTACTCCCACTAAGGCTTCATTCAAGACAATAAATAATGAAACATCAACCGCTTTTAATGAAGCCATACACCATATTTCAGCAAAATTAGGTTAGGTCCTATCACTCATATAAGCGGATCTGACGATAATAGAAACTAAATTATGAACGATCAACAAAGCAATTTAGACCCTATTTTATAGAGAATAAGGTTCTTAATAGATTACATTAGCCTTGTACTCGATACCCGTGGGTTAATCAATGAAGTTAAAATTAGAAGAGTATGTACTTGATATTTAGGTTATATTATAATACTAGCGAAAAGACCCGGCTCCGCACGGGCACCTACTACAGAATATCCATAAACAACGTTTAAGTCCAGCTTTATTAGACGACTAGCTGACCCGTGCCCACTTCGTTGGACGGCGAAAAAAACGCGTCCCTTTTTTAAACATATTTGATTACTGCTACACTCCTATTAGTCATAGCGTGATACTATATAGCCTATGACACTCCCCGATAAATAGACTATTCAACACAAAAAGAATTTTTAAGATCGGTTCATTAGATCCAGAGATTACCCCCTACAAAGTCACAAACAAACAAACACACAAACTTTACATCTTTATAATATTAGTATAGATTACATTAGAAATATCTAAATTGATATAGGTTTCTCTACTATATTATACATGTGTTAACTGTTATACATATAAACGTTCCTCTTGAATCACTCTATCTATTAAAAAAAACCGCATCAAAATCCGTTGCCGTTTGAGCCTTCTGAGCCCGTCGCTTTGAATCTCGTTGCATGTCTCGTGCTTAGAAAAATTCTATTGTCTTTCATTATTTTCGATTTTTTTGAGATTGACTTTTCTTAAGACTTCATTACCAACATATTGCATTATTGATCCTATTTGCGAATTATGATATTTTATCTACTGGCGGCGCTAGTGAGTCACGTAAAGGCCCTTAAAGATAAATTAAGCTCCACTTAGTTTGGGACTATATTATTGTGAGAATGTGTAACAAAAATATTATTCATTCCATTCTCAATAACTTTTTCCATAGTAACATTTAAAATTAACAAAGTATAATATAATTTATTAAAACATATTAATATTTCCTTAAAATATTCCCAACTCATTTCTCTAAATCATGAAATTGCCTGTCAGCTAAAACGTAGCCTTACTGAAAACGTCTCAATTTTCCACTCGCTGGCTATGTTTACGGGGGATTAAATATAATGGACCTCAAAAGAGTTCCACTTATTTTCATGAATCTTGGGGACGGGATTCGTTGGGTTGAGCTCTGTAGGTGCTACACGATGTAGAAATCTCTTTATTAATATAATATTTTTGACGAATTTATTAACAGTAGTAGTCAAGTTGTCGGCGAGACCATCATTTATTTACTTCAGTCATAACAGCCCATTAATGTCCCACTTCAGGGACAGGCCTCCTCCCGAGACGGAGGAATACTTGGCCTACTAATACCACGCTGGCCAGACGAATTGCAATAGGGTTTAATTTCAAGTTTTCCTTTTTTTTACTACGTAAAGATAACATTCACGGATAGTCCCTTTGTCGATTTTTACGACACCCATGGAATGAAATTCGGTGGTGACATATTGTATTCATATTCCGTCACCACACGGATAAGAATAGTACTAAAATAAACACATAGAGACGTCCCCATCTAAATCGCATTTACCGAATACAAGAACAAAAAAGGGATAGAAAATATTGTATCGAAAAATCTTTGTTAAGAGATACAGAGAGTTTTGTTCACAAAATTTCCGAGACAATATGTAGGTAGGTGAGCCGCAATGACGTCATAAAGAGACTTCGCCACCCTACTCGCGGTACCTATATTACTTTATCTGGGCATACACTCTACATTTTACGTAACTACATTTTACGCGGATATCGAGTTTTTTGACTTTTTTTGTGGAACATTATGGAAAAGCTTAGAGAAAATAAGCTGAGCTTGTGTTATGGGGTACTAGATAACGGATAATTATATTGACGACTTCTGTGGCGTAGTCGTTTTATTACATGGCTGCTACGCAGAGGTCTCGGGTTCGATTCCCGCTCATTGCAAATCTTTGTGTGCATGAACATGATTGTTTGCATTGGCCTGAGTGTTTCTATGTATAATATATGAATGAATGAATGAATTATTTATTTAAGATCACACAGAAACACATAACAAGAAATGATACATAAAGAGAAAGATATATACTAACAGTAGGTACAGAAATATAGGAGAGGTAGTACACAAATGATATACATGAACCAACTGTTAAATAAATTATTGTTAATGCGTCCCACGGGTGACCCTAAAAAGGGTATCCAGATCAGCATAATGTTCAACACTTCTGTTAGACGCTGGTTTTCATCTGGAACCTATACTACGCGAACAAATGCCAAATAGCACAACAAGTCTGCTACCTCATTACTATAACAATATATAATTAATAGTAACTATAATAGTTATGCAAATTAAAAAAAAATAAACAGAAACAAAGTGTAGCTTCCTTTTGGACACATAAACTTATACTTAATATTTAATCTACTGTGTATTATGTATGTGTGTTGTGAGTGTGGGTGTGTTTTCTGTCATTGTATGTGTGTGTGTGCGTGTGTTTATGTACATTGATCTACTGAACCCCATCATTATTCTATATTCTACCATGTCAGACAATTGAAACATCGAGGTTTATGCAACCTAAATCTCGCTGTTTTTTTAAGAGATAGTTTCTCAAGTTTAATCTAAAACTGCTCACAGCTTCTATATGTATGTTTTTACAAAAGAAAATTATATAAGTATTAAAATCCGATTATGAAATTATGGCAAATATTATTATGGCTTAAGATTTAGAAATTATGGCATTTAAAATTATGGCAAACATTCGTTAGTAAGTCCACTAAAGAGGCTTAAATAAAACCTAAAATCTATATAATAAGAAATCAATTTAATGACCAACTAGCTGATGACTGCGACTTCACTCGGGTATTATAGGTAGACTAAACGTTATTCTACATCCTAAACTACCTACATTACGTTTACATAACATATAAATCCGTTCAGTAGTTTTTGCGTGAAAGAGTAACAAAGATCCATACATCCTCACAAACTTTCGCATTTATAATATTATAATAAAATTTCCAAACAGATTTATTAGATAAAATTCTCTGATAAAAACCAAATTTCTATACATATTTTACGTGTCCCCATTGTAAGGTACAAAAGTGGTCTAAAGGTTTTTTATAAGTGACATAAGAGGCTGTCCGACCGGCATGTTGGGTCGAGGTTATTCAAAGAAGGATTTATTGTGAAGCAAGCTTGTACCTGCACGATTAGTATTTCATCATAACAGCCCATTAATGTCCCACTGCAGGGACGGGCCTCCTACCGTGACGGAGGGATACTTAGCCTACTAATACCACGATGGCCAGACGGATTCGTATAGGGACAAATTTCAAGTTTTCCTTCTTTTTATTTCGTAAAGATAATATTTACGGGTAGTCCTTTATTCGGTTTTTACGACACCCATGGGATGAGATGGAGTGGTGACATATTGTATTCTTACTCCGTCATCAATCCTCCAATGCAAACAATCACGTTCATGCACACAAAGATTTGCATTGAGCGGGAATGGAACCCGAGACCTCTGCGTAGCAGTCATGTTATATAACCACTACGCCACAGAGGTAGTCAAACGCTTAACATGGAACTATACATTCCTTAGAAATTCAAAATGGTGCTCAAAATAAAGTAGCTCAAACTTTTCCGCGAAGGAAGTCGCAGACCCAGTTACTATGTGGTAAAAATACAAAAAGGTTTTTCTTAGACGATAAGCTACCCACGCAGTGTCACAAATTACAAGCTCCAGGAAATTGTCTGTATACCCCCACGCATATATAAACGTTAATATTTCATGTTACCACAAAATTCCCGAAATATAGAAAAAAAGTGAATCCTACTAATATTATAAATGTGAAGGTTTGTAGGTATTATCATCATCATTATAACAGCTCATTAATGTCCCACTGCAGGGACGGGCCTCCTTCCGTGACGGAGGGATACTTGGCCTGCTAATACCACGCTGGCCAGACGGATTGCTATAGGGTTTAATTTCAAGTTTTTCTTCTTTTTATTTCGTAAAGATAATATTCACGGATAGTCTTAGGCGGTTTTTACGACACCCATGGGATGAGATGGGGTGTTGATGTTGACATATTGTATTCTTTCTCTGTAACCAAACGGAGTCTTTTTTAATAAATTAATAAAATCCTATAGTTTTTCTATATATTATATTAAGTACGTTAGGCCAGCGTGGCTTTGTTGACCAAGTTTTCAAAGTCCTTAAAAGGTCATGAAAATAAACAATTAAATCCTTCAATTGTTCTTGCCTAATAGGCCATTAAAGTGTCATTAACAGTACATTATTTGTTTTTAAATTGTAATTAACACCTGTGTTAATTGCGTTTATATATTTAACGAATTTAACAAATCATTAGTGTAAGGGTTAGAATATTTACCCCCTTACTCATAAACGCCTCTTAAATTTAAACACTGTTTAGCGAGGTTTTTATTAGGATAACCAACCTTATACCAAACAAAACCGTAAGAATTTAAGCTAATCAATTGACTAAAATTTAAGAGGCGCTTATGAGTAAGGAGGTATATGTTAACTTTTTGTGGATGTAGTAAAAGTGGACTTAACGACTATAACTTGGTCAAATATTTATAGCAAATAGCTATTATTCTTACAGGAACCAAAGAAACTTTATAATAACTAAAATATTTTCACTTTTGAATATTCAGAAATATTTATCTTTATGCGCTTGAAGTTTCGTACAGTATTCAGTCTTGTTTTCCAAATAATTATTTGAGCTTTTAAAGTCAAAGTAAAAAACGCTTTAAGTATTCAAAATAAATACAATTTTTATTATATATTTTTTGACGTCCTTTAAACTACTTAATCTAAGTTTAAATACATTTAAAAGTTTAGAAAACTTTACCACCGCCTCCAAAGCGCTAGTAGAGAAGAAGCGGCGAAACAAACTCTACTGCTGCATTTTCTTGACGTCATATTTTTTAACATTGTAGATGACTGTAACTAGGCGCTGCAACCATTGATTTATAATCTTCCCTTCTAAAACACTAACAGCATTGGTATAAAGCCTGGCAGAGAACCACCTTATGTAAGTGTTAACCACGGCTAATGGACATTAGCAATGCCGGAGTACAGTTACGCCAGCTGGCAATTCCCATAACCCTGTAATTTCACTAGTGTTTCTACTGTACCTATCCATATACACTACCTCTTACTAAAAAGACCTGGGAGCTCACCACAAGCTCTAATTTTCGTGGTACGAAAAGGCTAAGTAAGATTACAATAATATTGCTATAAGAACTTGTGGTTGGCTCCCTGGTTACATACAAACGTAAATGATTTATTTGCTCCCAGTGACTACATACAATCTTTCCTTAGTATATTGGCTTGTCTGATTGGTTACTAAAGTGTCAAATGTGACATTAATGATGTTTGATTTGACAATAATGCCACATTCATGATTTAAAACAAATAGTTACAAGTTGGTTGTTACGAGAATCGTCCCTCAGTGTGTCGCAGTCCTTTTTAAGTAACTATAAATAATAATAAAATTCGGATAACGTCGATATGTGGAATGTTAACTCGGCTGTCATTGTTCCGATGCTACTTTCGGTAAATGGACTTATTCCAAAGAGTCTCCTTAGATGTCTCGCTCTCTGACTCGCGCTTCGCAGTCGGATCATAGTTCTGATGCAGAAAGCAGTACTGCTTGACACGGCACGTATTGTAAGAAGGTTCCTATCTCTGGAGCCCTAACCACTAGTATCTAAGGCCTTGTACCCGAGGCGGGTCTACCTTACATTTGATATTTAAATGTTTTTATTTACAAAAATGTAAAAAATTGTGATAAAATGTAAATAAAGAGAATAATAAAAATAAGTAAATCCTCTTACAGTAAGTATAGTTGGAAACACACAGGCGTTCATAAGATAAAGTATAAATGCTTACGTCGAGCACAATTTAAACGGATTACTCCACGGCACGGAACTAAAACATACGGGAGTTTATTGTGTTGAATTTAATTTAGATTATTATACTGCATGTCAATTCTCGTACCTTAAGTATCGTATCGTATCGTATCAGCCCTTATCATCCCACTGCTGGGCAAAGGCCATATATATCTATATTATCTTAGGTATAATCGTTAAAAATTCGGTTAAGTTAATAGTCAAATTGTCTTACCTATTGTGTGACAATTTGACAACTAAAGTTAACTTAACCGAAATTTTACCGATTTTAAAATACGAGAATTGACATGCTGGTCTACTTTATACAGTCCTTGAAATGTTGGACTAAGAATAAAGGGTGAATTCTAATAAGAGTAAGAGGGTGATTTCACGTTAGCTCTATCCTGGGGCCAGCGTAATATTGATCCGTCAAGTATCCTTCTTGGAGTCGCTATATTGATTTCCTACACGAAAGTGATGGTTAGACCATATAACCTTCATGTACCTTACGTCTCTAGTTGGTTGCGCAATTTACAGTTCACGGATGAGCTGTGTTTTCGACACATGTTTTACTTTGTTGCCTATATTGGCTGGCGCCGAAGCAGCCTACCTAATAGTTGGTGTGTGTACAGCCGCCTGCTTTGAAATAACACCTATTGAGTCGGGCATACGTCAGGTTTGTTTCAATATTATTACCAGAGGTAGTTGATTATTTGCATTGGTCTGGGTGTATCTATTATGTATAATTTATTTTTTTATTTTCTTAAAAAAGACAACTCCCGCACTAGGGATCATGCCCTGTGTCGCGGAGACCTTTTACAAACATCAATTAACGGACACAAAGAACACCCAGACCAGGACAATAATTTGTGGATCTCACAAATTATTGTCCTGCGTGGGGATAGAACCGACAACCTCTTGCACGGCAGCCGCTTGCGCTACCGTCGTGCCACCGAGGTCGCCAGAATAATATGTATGTATTAACAAAAAAAGAAAGTACGTATGTATTTATATCCATTGTTCTGTTACCCATAACACACGCAGGTGAAGCCTAGCTTACTTTGAGAACAGATGGCGCTGTGTAAAGATGTCCGTGAATTAGGTAGTAGCTTTCAAAAACCAATAAAGATTTTAAGGTTTCTTCCTTTCCTAAATTGATTAAACTAAGTATCTCCCCGTATGTTTTCAATGAACGTCGGGCTTTAGCACGTGATCTCAGGATTAATACAAAGTTGAGCTACTGCATTACTGTGAACATTTACTATTAATAGCATTAAGGTGTTCTCAAGTGGAGATGGATTAAGATTTCATGATGTCATCACCTAATTGGAGCTGTGAGTGGTATACTATGCAGGACGTACGCATTTAAAGCACCCCCAACGAGTAGTATTGTGTGGTGATGGATTAAGAATACAATAATAATATGTCACCACCCCACCAAGCCCCCTGTTTCCATCGCACTCATACCTGAACCCCTTTTATTCATCAACTTCTCCTCATCCTAACAACCTAACACTTTAAAATACCATCCTTAAATATGTAATTCATTAGACTCTTAAAGTTTAAAAAATTACACATTTTAAAAGCAAAATACTTTTTAACTGAACTAATATGAGTTAAAAAGATTACGAGTCGTATATTTTAATAGAATGTCACTCAACAAAGTGAGTTGCATGTTTATGAGTGTAATAAGATGTAAATGAGTTATATGAGTTGCTAATATGTTTAAAGAACTTCAAATTTATCTCATATTTTAAGTGAAGAATTTCTCATTTATTTTTTTATGCAAGTAATATTGTTGGTATCTATGGTAGTGATGGAGTCTGAATAAATGGGATCACCACCTCATCCTGTCAGGTATTAAGTATATAACGGATATAAAAACGGTCAAAATCATTGATTTACAAAAAAACCAAAGATACACACTCCACTTCCCAAAACCGTCCGCAACAAATAAGCGCACAATTTCAAATTGTGCTCCTCTTTTCAATTAGTATCGCGTTGCCCGCGTTACCGTGTACATAAGACAAAATGCCGAAGTGTTTGCTGAGAAATTGTAGAAGTATCACATCAAGAACGTTAAAAAAGGATGGGATATCGTACTTATCGTTAATTGATTTGTTTTTGTTGTTTATAGGACTAAATTTATTGAGCAACATATAATTTTGATTTAATTTGTCTTAAAAACCTCACTTGACACCATCTTGACACTCCCCTACAATCCGGCAAATTACAGTGGCCGCTTTTTTAGTGAAAGAACAATGCATAACAACCTCTTTATTTTTCTTCCGAGTTATACTATGACTCTGTGCTTATTTCTAATGGAGTCGACTTTTATTGAATTTTTTTTATGGTATTAATTTTTTTATTAATTTTTATACTTTTTTGTATTTTGTTTTTAAAGAATAGTTATAATTTTACATATATTTATATAGTTATTTACGGGCGTTTAAAAGAGACGAGGTCATCAATTCGTCAATTTTTTTAAGTGTTTATATTTTGAATACTTAGTTTAGGGCTTCATTGAGTATTTTTTTATTTTCTTTTTAAGAATATAGTCTATATGAACATAATCAAGATCTGTTTATTGTTTTTTGGATTTTTTAATATATCTTTCTTCTGAAACTTCGGTTATTAGGTTAGGTATAAATAAAAGAGATTTTGCTATAAACATTGGATTATTTCATTTATCTACCTAATTTTATGACTTATATCACAGTGCTGATAATTGACTCGGTCGATGCTAGTAATTGATGATGATGGTGCCAATAATTGGTGTTAGGGTAATTATTTAGTCAGACTCATATAAATAGCATGTGTATGAATAAAAACATTTCTTTATAATTAAAATCAATTATTTATTTAATAGTGAACCGAGAAAGCATGTTGTTAAAGTCGTTATCTGTATTAACACTGTGATAAACGTTATTAAAGTAGGAGTAACTCTTAAAGTGCTGATAATTGGTAGCTTCACCCTACATGTCATGTTATGTTCTGCTAGGTTTTTTTTTCGTATGGGCCAATATTGTTGTTTTTCTACCAATGGTACACCGTACAAAAATATAAAAAAACTATTTTAAGGTTAATATTGGTTTTGTTAATTTTCTACCTAATAATATATTTACAATACTTAAATATATTTCATATATTTAGAACAAACATTTATAACATTTTGCAAAACTAATTCAATGTATAAAAAATTAAAAAAAAAAAATTATACATTAATCGTCTCCACTTCATTCATTGTTCTACCGGCAAATGTCAATCATTAAATTTTTTATTGCTTTTTGTGCATTACTTTGTAAATACAACTATATTTATGTCATGCGCGTAAGAATTAATTTGAAATAAAATATGTTTACGATATTACTATACGTATTTATTGCGTATGTATATAATTGGTGACACATTTGGCTGTTAGTTTTGTTTGAAACTGTGCATCTTGGGTTTTTTGTAAATCAATGGTCAAAATCTAAACTTTTTAGCCGACTATAGATACCGAAAAACGCAGGGTGGGGAGACCCCTCACACGGTGGACCGACGACCTGGTTAGGACGGCAGGAAGCCGTTGGAAGAGGGAGGCACAGGACCGCCACAGGACCGCACAAGGTGGCAATACTTGAAGGAGACCTATATCCACCAGTGGACATCGATTGGCTGATATAATGATGATATATGATTATCACAAAGGCACATTAATATTCCACTGCAAGAAAGAACCCCCTCTAGCCGCAATAGGAAGCTGGACCAACTTATACCTGGTCAGATAGATATGAATACAAAAGCTTAGAAAACGACAATATTATAACACAGGGAAGGCGGAAAACTAGACCTACCATTACCCTACTAGCCACATGGATTGGTAGAATTCATTTTTACAAGTTTTTTTTTCTTAGAAATGTGTAATAAAAACTGCTGAATATTCCCTAAATCGCTTTTTTCCCAAAATCAATAAATACACCAAAACATTTTAATAAAAACCAATTTCAATCAGTAAAATCGCTTTATCTGAAATTGCAAATCAGAAAACTCCATTAAACCTTCACAAAGGGAAAGAAAGAGATATTTAATTTGTCAAGCGTCCCATTCACTAGACGACTACACCAGAACAATAGTATTGTGTTAATGAATAGCATTCCTTAGATTTAACTTGAAACATACTTGTGCTCGGATTATTTTTTAAGGAATCTGTTAAAGTAGAATTTGAGCTTTGTTGGTCAAAGCTTTTTAGTAATCGGTACAGGCTTTGCTTCCTTATCGAAGGAAATATTCGTGTTCATGAACATATTTTTGGTATTGGTTTGAGTGCTTCATATTGGTGACGACCTCTGTGGCGCAGTCGGTATATTACATGGTTGCTACGTAGAGGTCTCGGGTTCGATTCCCGCTCAATGCAAATCTTTGTGTGCATGAACATGATTGTTTGCATTGGTCTGGCTGGGTGTTTTCTATGTATAATATGAATGTATTTACAAAAAAAAACATTAAAGTATCTTTATCCGTTGTCCCGCATTCGGGAATAACTACTACGCCACAGAGGTCGTGATGATTAGATTGCAATTCTCTCACCATAATATCACGAATAAAAAAGATTAAAGCTACTTGAAATACATCAAATAATAGGTACGTACTTAAGTGACATTATTGACAGTTACTTTTATTTAAATCCAAACGTTTTCGAACGTCTTCAGCAACACGCGACAAACTTTCAGTTACAAAACGATCTCGAGTTCTATTTTGAAATTCAAAAATGGAACATTACTTACTTTGAAAGATTTACTTAGTGAAAAGTTTTTTTGAAAAGAGAATACTTACTTGAATGAATGCAAAAGTTTTTATTTCTCACGTGATTACTTTTTATTTTAATCTCTTCTTTAAAAATAAACTTCTAGGCTCAGAATAGCTTTTTGTGTGTCAGAAATATACTTTTTTTTAAATATCTAAGTATTTTTATTACAGATAAATTGTAGAGTCAATTAAAATGTTTATTTTTAATAATAATAATATATTAGTATATGTTATAATATAACAAATATCTCTGTGTGGTGACGGAGTAAGAATACATGTCACCACCCCATCTCATCCCACGGGTGTCGTAAAAACCGATTAAAGGACTATCCGTGAATATTAACTTTACGTAATAAAAAGAAGGAAAACTTCAAATTAAACCTTAAACCAATCCGTCTAGCCAGCGTGGTATTAGTAGGCCAAGTACCCCTCCGTCACGGGAGGAGGCCCGTCCCTGCGGTAGGACATTTATTGGCTAGATGATATTATTATATTTATGTTATATATTTTTCAAAATAATTGTCAGTCCCATAAGGTACCTACACAGTGTCGGAAGAAAATCATGGATCAAACAAGTCAAACACAAGATATTGCCATTTTCCTCGTGATCCCCGATTTTCTGCTCAACCAAAATAGTTTTTCCATAATCGGCATTTCACATACATCCCATGTGGGTGTTTTTATACAGCTTTTATCACCGTAGGATCTATCTTCACTTTCTCCTAACAGCCATTAATGTCCCACTGCAGAGACGTTAATGGCTTATTAACTTAGGATGCTAAGTATCCTTCCGTAACGGAGGGATACTTAGCCTACTAATACCACGCTGGCCAGACGAATAGGGTTTAATTTCAAGTTTTCCTTCTTTTTATTTCGTATAGTTAATATTCACGGATAGTCCCTTAGTCGGTTTTTACGACACCCATTGGATGAGATGGGGTGGTCACCACACGGAGGATCTTCACTTGTTATAATAATATTTCATGCACAAATATCAAAACTCCTTCAACTTTTACGACACCCATAAGAAGGTATAGTGGTATATACCACCCAAAGTGTCGCACTTTCGTCACCACAAAAACTCGTAACTCGTATATTCACAGTAATCAAACTTTGTACCTTGTTTGAACAAACTTTATAACTTAACCTTTGTGTTCAACGACATACGTAATTAGTTTTCTATTTAGTTAGCTAGTTTGCTTTGTGTAGTGGACTAAGAATGTCCTGCTGCTGGGACTGGCCTCCTACAGCATGTGTCAAGTCCCAAAATGGAAAATAAATAATCCTCACACATTCACACATCGCCACCTAGTCCCAAACTAAGCAAAGCTTGTACTATGGGTACTAGACAACGGATAAACATAATTAAATACTTTTTTTTTGTAAATACATACATTTTATACATAGGAATGGCAATAATAGGAAACACGGGTTACCGACCTAAACCTACGATGCCATCAAGAGGTCTGAGAAGCGAAAGGCAACTGCTTTACTGCAACCCCCTTGACAGGTGAAATCCTGCATTAGCCGACTTTCACATAAGGGTCCGTGTCGGTAAATTGTTTTACTCCGTCCCCACGGTTATCTATTGTTTGCCCGAAAATTATATGCCATAATATTCTTATGCCCGAATTTCATTTGCCCGAAATTCTTTTGCCAAACAATATACTTAAGTAACGGGTCTTTCATTAAGCGTGTCCGAACTTTGTCTGTGTATAGCGGCCCTCTTGTTAAATCTACATCACCATTGAACCATTTTGATGGTTCTCATTTATTAAATATGTTTTGCCAAATCATCATGGTTAGTTATAGCATTCAACAACACATGAAGATGATAAAATTATTCAATCAAAATAAGCGTTCTATTCGGGCAACGTATCGCCTATTTTACGGTCGCCATCATCGTTCTTCCGAGAGAAGTATTCGTCGTGTAGTGGGAAAATTGGAGGTTCAGTAAATAAATAATCGATCAACACCCGTACGTGAATGAAACTCAAGATCAGCCGAAAACATCGCCGCTTTCCGTGATAGTGTGAAGGAGAATCCGAAGTAGTCGATTTCGCGTCGCTCACAAAAACTCAGCCTTTCACAGACAACTTGGCGAATTTTGCTTCCTGAATTAGGCCTGCACCCGTATGAAATCTAATTGATTGAGGTATTGAAGGTAAACGACCATAGAAATGGTTAACGTATAAATAATTTAATCAGCCACTGAGATCGTGCGATTTAACTCCGCTTAACTCCTTTTTGTGGGGTTGTCTTAAGTCGCAGGTATCTGCGAATAAACAACAAAGTACTGCGGCCCTCTTAGTCATCATAATCAATACCATCAGTTAAATGCAGCCTGATTTATACGCAAAATTCATAGAAAATTGGATACTTCGTATGCGCTTGACCCAGAAAAACCCTGGCGGAAATTTAAGCAATGTCATACTCCACACTTAATGGCATTACTAGGTCCTTTAAATAAATAAATAATTTCGATGATATCTCATATACACTTTGTTTCATTCGAATTTAAAGATAGGACACGCTTAATGAAAGACCCTGTACAAATAAAAGTATGGAAAATGAAAATTCGGGCAAATAAAATTCTGCAAGTGGAGGTATACGCGTCCCCACACTGGTAAGTCGAAGTTAAAGGCAGCTTTGGGTTAACTGTGGTGACTTTTCAATGTATACTTAGTTTTGTCCAATTCATTCATTTTTTTAAACAACTACCGCACTATCATACTCTGTATCGAGGGGAATTAACAAACATCAATTACACCATAACATCCCATTAATGTCCCACTGCAGGGACGGGCCTCCTCCCGTTACGAAAGGAATACTTGGCCTACTAATACCACGCTGGCCAGACGGATTGGTATAGGGTTTAATTTCAAGTTTTCCTTCTTTTTATTTCGTAAAGATAATATTCACGGATAGTCCCTTAGTCGGTTTTTACGACACCCATGGGATGAGATGGGGTGGTGACATATTGTATTCTTACTTCGTCACCACACGGAGAATCATCATCATCAATTACACAGACACAACGAACATCAGCTAAGCTAAAAACAATATTTTGTGGATCGTACAAAGAATTGTCCTGCGAGTGATTTGAACCCGCAACCTCGTGCAAGGCAGCCGCTACCAATAGCGCAGCACCACTGAGGCAGTAATTGCTTTGTCCTCTAATAGTTTGTTTTGCTTTTTTCCTTAAAATATTGAATACTAGCTGTCCCGTGCCCACTTCGTTGGGCAGCGAAAAAAAAACGCGTCCCTTTTTTAAACATATTTAATTACTGCTCTACTTCTATTAGTCGTAACGTGATACTATATAGCATATGACACTCTCCGATAAATGGACTATTCAACATAGAAATCATTTTTCAAATCGGTTCATTACATCCAGAGATTACCCCCTACAACGTCACAAACACACAAACTTTACCTCTTTATAATATTAGTATAGATAAACCTCGATGCTGTTGCATTTATACTATGTAGAGAGTAAGTAATTGTGGTAAAGTCGCGAAAACAAAGATTTAATCCGAAAGCGTAGAGTCAATTTATTTTTTAATTGGATTTTTGTGTACATTGAATATTGGTTAAGTCAACTAAACATAAATCTTTCAGACACTTATTTTGATAAATAATAGTTATATTCAAAATAATATCTAAAAAGTATAAAAGTAATAGGTAACTTTGTTCTGACGACCTCTGTAGCGTAATGGTTATTAACATGACTGCTAGTTCTCGGGTTCGATTCCCGGCGCTCAATGCAAATCTATGTGTGCATGAACATGATTGTTTGCATTGGTCTGGGTGTTTTCTATGTATGTATTTACAAAAAAAAGTATTTAAGTATGTTTATCCGTTGTCTAGTACACATAGTACAAGCTCTGCTTAGTTTGGGACTAGATGGCGTTGTGAGAAAGTTTGAGATTTTTTTTATCTATATTTGTTTGGGGACGTCCTAGAAAGCCTTTCAGGGACATAATTGGTGATATTCTTCAGAAAAGGCAAGAGTTTAGCATTCGGAACCAAACGGCCACGTATGAATATTACCAGGGCGGGTCAATAAGTCCGTGACTTTTTGGGTTTCCCGCCTCTTAATTGAAATAGCAACACTGCTCCTGTCAAGAGTCATCTGTCAATTGACTCTTGACAAAAATTAAACAAGATTTGACATTTAGTTTGTTTTTGACAGCCGTTTATATCAGACTACCACGTTGACTAAGAATTGCAAAAGTGCACACATGTGCAGTTTTCATGGTAAAACTTCATAAATTTGGTAACGAGTTGCTCTCTCATCCGGCCTATTCACTAGATCTAGTTCCGTTTGATTATTTTTCGTTCCCAAATTTGAAGAACTGGCTCGGCGGAAAGAGATTTGCCACCAATAACGAAGTCACTTTACACACAAATGCCTATTTTGAAGACCTCGACAAAATACAATTTTTGGAAGGCATAAAATAATTGGAGAAACGTTGGGCTGAGTGTATAGATCTCGAAGGAGACTACGTTGAATAATAAAATAAGTTTTTAACTAAAAAGCTGTGTTTTATGCTAAAAGTCACGGACTTATTGACCCGCCCTCGTATATGGATGTAGACTAAGCAAAGCTGTTTGTAAGTATCTAAACGAATTGCGCTCAGTAGTATCTGCCTACCTCTACTGGATTAAGGCGTAATTATATGTACTTATTCATATATAGAATACTATACTTAAATATATATGTATAGTAATATATATTTATACTTGTATAAAAGTATACTTAGATAAAACATAAAAGTATCATAATTGGTACAGTCACGAGCAATAATATGTACACATTTTCAAATTTTCTAAACTATCTGCACGTTTATCTAGACATTACAATATCAAAATGAATTCGTAATTTAGAAGAGGTTCCGTACAGTTTTGAATTAATCTTCGAATTTTCAATTTTGGATTGGCAGAACTTTAGATAACTGGTTTACAAAATGCGAAAATGTGTACATATTATTGCTCGTGACTGTACTACCAGATTTATTTATTTATTATTAAAATTAAATTTCACGGCATGACAGAGCCGAGAGGCGCCAATGCGCCGTGAAACAACATATATTAGTTATTGATTGTACGCGCAGGTACAAACGTGTACTTAAAACAAAGTGAATGAATTACAATTAAATTAAATTATTATTACAAACACATATTTCAACGATCATCCATCTACTCACAGAACGTCAAACACTCACGACTCACGATACACACACGCCCACTCACTCCCCATCAAATCACACTCTGGCGCTGATTCAAGGAGTTCATTGAGCATACGCAAAATTTAAAAATTGTTTTTTTTTTTTTTTTTTTTTTTTTTAAAAGACAACTTTCGCACTAGGTATCATGCCCTGTGTCGCGGGGACTTTTACAAACATCAATTAACGGACACATATAACACCCAGACTCAGGACAATAATTTGTGGATCTCACAAATTATTGTCCTGCGTGGGGATCGAACCCACAACCTCATGCGCGGCAGCCGCTGGCTTTACCGGCGCGCCACCGAGGTCGTCAAAAAAATTAATTTTATCAGATGTCTTCAGTAAGAGGCATGCAACTACTGGATGAGTAAGGCACTTGACAAGAAAGGTAAGTCAAAGGAGGTCTACGCCCAGCAGTTCACATTTTATAGCTGCGATGATAACTTCTCCGTGTGGTGACGGAGTAAAAATACAATATGTCACCACTTCATCTTATCCCATGGGTATCGTAAAAACCGACTACTTATCCGTAAATAAGTATTATCTTTACGAAATAAAAAGAAGGAAAACTTGAAATTAAACCCTATACCAATCCGTCTGGCCAGCGTAGTATTAGTATGCCAAGTATCTCTCCGTCATGGGAGGAGGCCCGTCCCTGCAGTGGGACATTAATGGGCTGTTATGATGATTATAATGATAACTAAATTAAAGTTTGTAGACAACTAAATGACAATTCAAACCAATTCCCAATTCAATTCCTTTTCATTTGAAAAGGAATTGAATTGGGAATTTCCTATTTAGGAACTCGCCTATTTAGGCGAGATTGCATGCGGATTTAACGTGCCACAAATTTCAATTTGACCCGCTGGATCAGAGCCAAAGGGTTGACCCGGTACTTTGACCTTTATCCTGTGTTTAATTAACACTTGAGGACTCGCTAATGGGTCCACTGGACCCAGTCCTTCATATTTTGCTTTTTAAATATTATAATTCGACGAATGCGACGTTGTCGCTTTTAGTACCTTTTAACGATAGTCTAGCACAGCAAATGACGACGTCAGCAGTCAGTTGGCGCGCTGCAAGTAAGCGTTATGGACGTAAAAGGTGTGTATGGGTTTGCCAGACCCGGTAGCGACTAAATACGTAAGTGAATTTTGCATCATCAAACCAGAGGAACACAGGAGCACGAAACTTACTTTGGGTTTCAAAATAATACCACATTGCTATCTTACGTGCCTAAACGTGGCAAAGTAGTTCTTTTAGCATCTATTATGCATCATGATGCTAAAATAGACGTAGGAACCGGTGAACAAAAGAAACCTGAAATGTGCGTTGCAGCCTATGTAATTGGAAAAAATATAGGAAAACCAATGTTTTTTGCACAAAGTGCAGTGTACCAATTTGTGAAGAACACATGCAGCATGTTTGTATAAATTGTTATAACTAAATTTTATATACAAGGTGTCTGAAGAATGTTGACAAGTGTGATTTTACTCCAAATAAGAAATTATGTGCTTTGTCATTTTTTTTTATACTTCTGTGATGATTGATCTCTCTTAGCTATTCCGCTTACATACGTATATTATATTTGTGTAAGTAAATCCAGAAAATTTTGTTTAAAATAAGTAAATATAAAAATTACAATGATTACCCTAAATCTTATCACAAAACTAAGGAGAAATTAAGTATATTTTCGTACTAGCCTTTGTTTAAGTAAATATAATAAATATTAATATTTCATTCAATAATATCTTTTATTATACATATAGAATTCGTATAAAAAAGTAAACATTTACGTTTATCATACAGTTCTGGAAAAAACTTATGACGTTATACGGGGTCTAGCGGACCCGGTAGCGAGTACTTGTGCGACAAATTATGACGCGAGTCCCTAAGTGTTAATATGATGGAGAGGCTGTAGTCATTAATCATATTGACGTTGGATATTTGGTTGGTCATAAAAAGAGTTTCTTTAATTTATGAGTTATAAATATATCTATACTAGCGGTCCGTCCCGGCTTCGGCATTATTTTCCCGCTTGTCTGTTCAAAATTTTCTCGAATTTTCTTTGCTATAAACCTCACGGAACCCGAGACCTTTCCAACGAATGCAAAATCGTGCAAATCGTCAGGAAGGAAAACCCGACTTATTTTTATATAGTAGATGTCGCATTGAAACGAAAAAAAACAGGGATTTCACGAAATCTCTAGGGAAATCACGAATCTCCGGTAAAAGTCGAAAATTTTTCGGTATCGTCGCCGGTGTTTACGTCAATTTTTATGAAAACTCAATAAAGGACAATGAGCAGAAGTGGTCCAAATTTCCACCACTATTGAGGGCTATGTAAGCTTAAAGTCAACTAAATACCATACAATTTTGATTACTAGATGACAAAAATATATTCACTCAGAAAAAAGTTATGACTGTTTTAAAAATACGTATTTTTAGTTATTTAATCGTTAATTTTTTCGCACATAGCCACATTTCAAGCAGTAAAAACATGGTAGACGGATTCCCCCTGTTCTGTAATACGCTCAAATCGTCTGCAAAGTATACAATGATAATCTTAGCGCACCTACTCATATAAAAATGTAATCGGGACGGTTCGCAATCGTGCTAAAAGTATTTTTCGCACGTGCAACACCATACTACACGTATGTAATGATCCACTACTGTGCTTGTCTTTATGGAATGCGAACTGTGGGGTGCTGTGCCCATGTCATGGTAATTATTTGTTATTTTGGATGGGCGAGACACTAACCCACAATTCTACTTCCAGCTGCGAATCTGGACAACGTTATTGTGGGTGAAGACATGAGATGTATTCTTATGAGGACAGACTCCACACTGTGAGACAGGAATAAATCAAACTTGGTCGATATTTTTGTGTCTTCCCAGTATTACAAATATTTTAAAATAAACAAGCATTATAAAGATAGCTTTAAGTCCTTTAATTTGATTTCATACCCAACATGATAGGGTTTGATTTTTTTGACGTAGCGAGGTACCTACCGCGACCGCCACATTGATTATATTTTGGCTCTTAGAGCTTATATCAACCAGAATACCGTATGAATTACAAAGAAATGTCGTACACCTAAATCAATCGAGTAGTTTACAAGATATAGTGAAATAATTAAGCTTAAAAAGGTTTTTAAATTGCAAGTTCTCATGGGGTCATAACTTTTTACTGAGTAAATATTTTGGGTTGCGGTCTTCTTATAATGATTCAGAACGCAGTGTTCCATCATATGTCATAGTTCTTATTGATGGTGGAAATTTGGACCAAGCTCCATATATTTTTGCCCATTCTCCTTTTATAAGGAAAAACTGGGTAATTACGCTTTAGATTAAAAAATGGTAATAAATAGAAAATGTTACTTATTATAAGACCTTAAAAGTGTTACTGTTACAAATAAAAAGTTTGTGATTATTCTTGTAAGAGCTTTAGAAAACAATAAAAGTATTTAATAAAAACAAAACAATAGAAGAAGGAAACATTTTGTTTTTAAATGTGCTAATTATAATCAGCACAAGGTTGCGATCTACTAATTATTGTACTAATTCTGGGTGGTCTTTGTACCCTGAATAGTATGTTTGTAAAACTTGTCTTTTTTACAAAAAAAAAATGTACAAAAACGGGAGCTCGTTTTTGTACATTTCAAGAAACTCTGCTGGGTGCCTATCGCGCTTTTGGTGATCACTTCACAAATATTATTTTATTTATAAAGCTCACTAGCGCCGCCAATAGAAAAAAATCATAATTCGCAAATAGGATCAATAATGCAAAATGTTGGTAACGAAGTCTTAAGAAAAGGCAATAAAGTATTTGTATAACACACTCTCAACACTTTAAATGTTTTTCAATTAAGTAGTTAAATTTCGCATCCGAAAAAAAACGGCTGTTTTTGTTTGTAGTGAGCCACAATTAAATGCCCCTGTATAAGCAATTATAAAATCTCGACTGGATCAGCTTAAAAGCCTTCAAACACTAGTATTTTTGTTTTGTTTTTGAAATTAACCTGAATTCTAAGAAAACAAATATTATAAATGTACAAATCGCACGTCACAAACAAAAGGGTATTATTTCGAAAACGTTGTTTTGAGATATCGCGTATTGAAGTTTTAAAAAATCATAGATTCGGAACTACTTACTCAAATATTTAAAATTATCTCTAGATTTAAAAGTACACTATCCTTCTTTATGCTGGTTAAGTTTAGTTTGTGTATCTATAACAGTTTTTTTATATTAATAGTTTTATGGGAACAGAAAAAGATGATACCCTTTAAGCAGTTCAAATAGCTCTTAAGTTTAACTTGCTACTCTCTAGCTTAACCAAAATTTACCAAATTATTTCGATAACCAGTTGTAATTAATATTGATACTATATTAAGCAGCACAGAAATTATCTTTTGCCTACATGGCTAAGGGATTATAATTCTTCTTCTTCTTCGTTTCGACGGCAATAAGTCTAATTTCAAATATATTTTAGATGTGTTTTGCCCAAAAACCAGCGACAGCAACAGCATTATCGTTGGCACTCTTTAGGTCTTCTGGTGTGCAGGTGGCAGGGCACAGTGGGCATGATAGGAAGTGTTCGATGTCCTGGACGAGAGAACCGCACCCACATCCACTATAGGAGGGGTTCAGATAACCCCATTTAGTCCGGTTAGAGTTACAGCGGCCTACTTGGGTACGTAGCCTATTGAGCGACCTCCAGATCGGCCACTGCTCCTCGAAACCAGGTGGAAGATGTTCGGCGGGTGGAATGAAGTCCGCCGGTGGTGCAAAGTTTGAGGCCCACCCGTCCAGTCTAGCCTTACTGGGGTCACCGCACAGTGCACGTGTGTGTCGCAAAAAACTCTCACGACTTTTGAGGCGTGCCCTGGGTATATTGTGCGAGTAAAGTGGATGACGAGGGTCAGTCTCTTGTTTTTCCTTTCACTTTCGCAAATGACCTGACGGCGAACACCAGGTCGAGCAATGGCGGCCAATGAGTATAATTTGACCAATGGGGTAGGTTTCAAGCAGCCAGTTATTATACGGCATGTTTCATTCAGGGCAGAGTCGACCATACCTGCGTGAGCCGAACGGTGCCATACCGCGGACGCATACTCTCCTGCCATGTAGGACAATGCCAGACCCGTAGTCCTGACAACATGTGGGGCTGCCCCCCAAGACGCAGAAGTTAGGCGTTTGACCAAGTTGTTTCTGGTTGATATTTTTTGCTTGGTATTATAATAAATTAAATACTGATTGCATCTAGAAAATCTAGAAATTCTATTTGTTTTAGTATCATAATTAGTTATAATAAAAAAGAAACTCAATATGAAAGAAACATAATTTAACAACATTATGTAGGTACCTACAGTAACAAAACTATCAAATTAAATCAAATGTGATACTTTAGGGACATACGTTAGATCCCTGTTGTCACTGTCAGCAAATGGGTCTTCGTAGAAGTATTGAAGTGGGCCATGAAAGAGAAAGTTGTACCTGGGAAGTATGTGAAGTTAATTCGTGCTATGTAAAGACAAACCAGTTATACGTCCGATCGTCTTGCAACTCCAACCAGTTCAGTGTGGCGGTAGGCTTGCACCAAGGGTCGGCTTTAAGTCCTTACCTCTTACTGATTATGGACGCCTTGACGGCGGGCATACAGGAAATGGCACCCTGGTGCAGTGTTTGCCGATTACATTGTTCTGGTTGGGGAGGATGGACCTAAGATCCAGAGCAGATTAGAGCGTTGGCAGTCCTGAAGCCACAGCGCTTAACGGCATGCGCCTTCTAGTCTTCTCTGTCTTCTGGTATCTCGGTTCTTTCATTCAAAGCGATGGCGAAGTAGATCGGGCGGTCGAGAACCGAGTTAACATAGGATGGATGAAATGGCAGCAGGTCATTGCTTCACGGGAACCATCTGTGACCCAGTCCCCTTAATTTAAGGGGAAGATCTATAAAACTATGATTACACCTGCCGTCCTGTATGGATCAGAGAGTTGGCCACAAAAGGGATGAATGAAAGACAATCTGTGTGGTGTTACGAGAGTAGATAGAGTAAGAAATGAGTATGTAAGAAGATTTGAAAGTGGCACCGGTGGCAGAAAAATTACGTGGCAGCCGGCTGGCATGGTATGGGCATGTTATGCGGAGGAATGAGAGTCATGTAGTGAGGAAGGTGCTGAATATGTGTGTGGATGGATATAGGGGAAGAGGACGACCAAAGAAACGATGGATGGATTGTGTGAAAAGCTATATGGCTGCGAAGAGTGTTACTAGTGAGATGACGTCCGATAGGACAGTATGGAAGAAAAAAACATGCTGCGCCGATCCCAAATAAAATTGGAATAAGGGCAGGGAAATGATGATAATGAGCAAATGGGTCTTTGTTTTCTTCATTTTAAGAACTGTCCGGTGTACTTAGGTGATTGCTGATTGCTTTCATTATTAAACCAGCCTTCCTACTTCGCTTCATTGTTTTGATTATAACTAAAATTTAAAAAAGAAAAAATATAATAACAACTTAAAAGGTAGTATTTTACTTGAAACTTGCAACCATAAAATACAATTGACAAGATGTACAGAATTATCTCAAGCAAATCGGGAGCTATAAAGTATTATTTTAATATTATTTCGTTAAAATTACCAAATTATATTATATTGAACAGGCAAGACAGTATTATTTAAAATAAAACATGAAACTAGTATCAATTTTAACAAGCAATAAGGTATTAACTTTACATAATACTGTTTAGAATACTTACAATTTTATAGATTGATTCGATATTGACGGCTGGACGGGTTGTAACTCAGAAAGATACGTGCGACAGCCACGAACGATGCCCGGCTACTGAATCAACTAAGATGCGACTGTCTTACCTATCTCGAAAATAGGGTGCATAAATAGTCAAGAAAGAATTGTATCGTTATATTTCAAAAAGTATTTGGAATTTAAATACTATTTTCTTACCAATTTATAGAGAAAAAAATTAGGTTTCCGAATTCAAAATAAAAAAAAAACGGTTTTTCAGACTTAATACCCTTTTATTTATAGCGTGCGAAATGAATTAAAATCTCCTTTTGTTTGAGTCGGTTAACAACTTAATCCATTATCACAAACACTCCATTTTATGAAATCCTTGCTACTCTTACATGTGCAATCTTATGTCTCAATTATTGCTGAAAGCTGAAACATTTGTATGTCTTACCACTAGATTTCAGTCTATTGCAAAGGCAATGCTAATTGAAAATTGACGTAGAATTCGGTATGTAAAGTAAAAGTTTATTTAAGTCGATTCCAAAACCATTTAGAGATTTTAGATCGGTAAGGTATAAAATCATATTTTTTTGTGTTCATTTTTACAATTATACATGAATTACTTTGTCTTTCATTTGAGCTCTAAATGACGTTATGCGTCCGGCTGAACAGAAGTTTGTTGCAGTTTGCAGAACTCTGCCTTCATTGCAAGTAATTCATGATGCATGACGTTATCACAAGTGAAACTTAAAATATTACCAATAAAAATAAACTATTTGTATAATAAATAATTTGTACCAGATAAGTGGTTAAAATATTCCTCGCTAGCTAGGTCCTTTTTATTGCAAGCTAACTATATCAAGTATACCTACTATCCGCGCAGGTATACGTACTATTCTTGTTAAGTAATTTTTAACGGCTAAATTTTTTACTACTTTATTCATTATCTCCTCTAAAGGGTTTTTTTTTAAAATGAACTACTTACGACTTTTTTCTTAGTTCACAGATGAATAAAAATGTACCTTTAATAACCATATTAAACTAAATTAAAAATATTATTGGTTCATCAGTAGTTACATTCTTGTTAATGTCCGATTTAGGGTTTGGCCCCCTTAAGTAACGTCGTACATCTTTTTCTATTATTGCCACTAAAGATATAACACCCTATACCAAATGTTTAAGTTTGGTATAAGGTTTTATATCCATACAAAATTATTCAGCAGTTTTATTTTCTTGGATAAGTTATTCACCCAGCATCATAATGCGTCAAAGACAATAGACAAATTTATAGGCAGGCTGTATACACATTTTTATTTAAGAGCATTAATAAATTTATTTGAATATTAAATTATAACAAGTTTTCTAATAAATAATTCAATTAAAATAATATACCTATTAAAATTATTTATTTTTAGCTATGTAACAGTTTGTAGAGAATTATTTTCTTTTGTAAAAATATAACTTATATTTAATTTATAAATAGCTTATTAAATTGTTATAGGATTTTTTTAAATAATTGATCTTAATCTTCTTTCTTTTAATCGAACGAGATGAACACACAATAACAATGTCAATAAAAAACACCCCTAAAAATGTTATTTTATAATATAAGTACTTGCAATAATAATCATTGGAATAGTTGTTCGAGCTAATCATCATCATAACAGCATAGTTATGTCCATTTGCAGATACCGCCCGCCAACAGACAGATTAAAAAACATAAAATACTCATACAAAAATATTAAATCATAGATTTTTAGTCAAGATTTCATCCTTTTGTTTTCACAAAGATAATAACTGCAAACTTACTCATAATCGACTTTTACGGCACCTATAGCATGGTTGGAGTGGTGACACCATGAAATTTTTATCCATAGTCACACGGAGGTCTAATAATTGGCCTCCTAAAAATCTCATATTCAATTTGAAATGCCCTTACACTCACCTGTTGGTGCCCGTATGTCGTTCACCTGATGCCACAAACACTTATTTTACGATCAAAAATATATTCGCGCGCAACAAACTTAATAAAAATCAAAAAATTATTCAATTTTCAGGCAGAATAACTTGTTGCCTTTGCTTTTATAATTAAATTAAACGTCAAAAATTCATAATTCTCGCGCGTTCGAAAATGGATGTCGGGTCGAATTTCAAAATTATTGTCCGTTTTTATTTGAATTTGGAAGATACGTGTGCGGTCCGAGCCGTCGACGGTTAGACTGAAATGTGGGCTGAAAACAGGGGTTGTAGCTTCATAGAGCAGTGAGTGGGTGTCTTTGAAGTGAGATAGATGTATGGTGAAAGTGTGAGAGTGAAAGGGATGGGTATAAAATCGTAGGGGGAGAACCGCTCACGTCTTGGTGCCAGGAAGAATTTGTAGGCGTTCATAATTGTAGCTTTGATTGAGGTTGCCGAATTTAATAAGTTGTCTTCGGTGACGTTTTGTGATTTAGGCGTACGGTGCAACTTGATGAATAGGTTTTGTCGAGATCTTGTCAAATGAATCGTTAGGCTTACATTGGGCTTGCGACTATACTGACTACGAATTTTTTTTGTAATACTACTTTGTTATCATTTTGTATTATCATCACAAACTTCTTACTTCGCCTCCGTGTAGTGACGGAGTAAGAATACAATATGTCACCACCCCATCTCATCCCATAGGTGTCGTAAAAACCGACTAAGGGACTGTCCGTGAATATTATCTTTACGAAATAAAAAGAAGGAAAACTTGAAATTAAACCCTATACCAATCCGTCTGACCAGCGTGGTATTAGTAGGCCAAGTATCCATTCGTCATGGGAGGAGGCCCGTCCCTGCAGTGGGACATAATTAGGCTGTTATGATGATCACAAAGTTTTAGCGACACCTATATTTTTTTTCGTCTTTTGTATTTTTTGGTATAATAATTTTTATTTTTTAAATGGACTACGCCTACGCTCTGTATAAACCGAGGACTTCTTGCGACATATTGTAATTGACGGACAGAAGACATTTAAATCCAGGACCATAGTCTATGGGTACTGACAGACATTTATTCAAATCAAAATATGAGAGCCTTTTAAATCTTATAATAGTTTTTAGTAAAAGTAATTTTAATCCATGAATTTCAACTTTTCCCACATTTACATATGAGGTTTTATGCGAAATTAATTAACCATTCCTCCAACTCAACATTGTTTAAAAATTCAATGAATTCTTAAATTCCAACAATACATCCAAATTCGTGCATTCTTAATTTGGTTATATCTTTTATATTATCATCATCATCATAACAGCCCATTAATGTCCCACTACAGGGACGGGCCTCCTCCCGTGACGGAGGGATACTTGGCCTATTAGTACCACGCTTGCCAGACGGATTGGTATGGGGTTTAATTTCAAGTTTTCCTTCTTTTTATTTCGTGAAGATAATATTTACGGATAGTCCCTTAGTCGGTTTTTATGACACCCATGGGATGAGACGGGGTGGTGACATATTTTATTCTTACTCCGTCACCACACGGAGTATATTTTTTAAATAATTCTTGTTAATTATGTCAATGATTCTCGTGATAGCAATCTATTTCTATATTTTATGCTTCCTAAGTAGTTTCTTGAAAGGAATTTTTTTTTTTTTCGAAAGGGTGTACTACTTACTACGAAGGATAAAATTGGTTAGGTAAGTGATTCAGTTATTATCACGAAAATTATATGAATTTCTCTGAATTTATCCAGTGATTCATCGACTGAATCATTCATTGGGATCGGAATTGCATAAGAATTATAACCAGAACTGTTTGTGTGCATGAACGTGATTGTTTGCATTGGTCTGAGTGTTTTCTATGTATAATATATAAGTATTTACTTACAAAAAAAAGGATATTTATCCGTTGCCTAGTACTCGTACCCATAGTACAAGCTTTGCTTAGTTTGGGGCTAGGTGGCGATGTGTGAATGTGTGAGGATTATTTATTATTATTAGTAGGCTTTAAGGTCACTTACGATGATATGCTGATACCCAGGTGGGAACTAATACCAAGCTGACCATGACCGGGACCGGAGGAGCCAGCCCATCTAATATAAGAATTAAGTCAATTATTCGCTATTTGTATTATTTAATCAGTAAACAACTATCAAAAACTATCAGCAAACTAAAACCAAAGGTGTTTTAGGGTCCGCTATTAAATTAAACTTTGGTAAACGATAGGTGAGACCCGCTAGAGGTGTAAAAGGATTGTAATATGATAGTTTAATCCGGACTATTTAGGGTCGTAGCACATAAATCAAAACGTATTGTAATCGGCACCGTATCAACTCGAGCCGTTCAGTATAATTTGTATGAAACTCCTTACTGCAACGCACACTAATCGGAATCGTAACGTAATTGGATTTTTGACGTTTGACACCGAGAAAAAAAAAAGCGAGGCAGTGCCGATCCGTTTACGTTTTGACATATATATGTGCTATGACCCTTAAAGAGATTTCATTATAATTGAAGATTATAATGTTCAGTTACAAATAGGGTCCAACAATTTAACATCTAGACTCCTTTTGAATATAATTTGTTCAAAATTTACCGTTTAAAGCCGTTACTCTTTAATTTATTTTGTTGCGTTTTCTTGACACTTTTTCTCTCTGTATCATCATAACAGCCCTTTATGTCCCACTGCAGGGACGGGCCTCCTCCCGTGACGGAGGGATACTTGGCCTACTAATGTATACTGTTTTAAAATTATGAAGCAAACAGTAAAGGTTAGATACCTTTACACTACGTTTTTATATTTGATTGAGGGAATCAAACCCGAGGCATATGCGTAGCAGCCATGTAATATAACCACTACGCCACAGAGGTTATCAAAAAAAATAATAATGTTACTTTTTGTTGCAATTTTCATTTGGGTGTCTTAAGGTAGAATGATACCTATAATAATGATTAAATCTATAATAACGGAGTCCTCTATAAAACTGGTCTGTGTCTGACTTTGCCTTATCAAATCACAGTTATTACTTTGACTTTGCCTTTGAAAACGGTTGCAATCGTTTCAATGTAAATTTTGCTGAGAATATTTGATTTTTCATTCTAGTTTTTGAGCGATTTCAGAAATGGGAGGAGTTTTTCAATATGGTTTTATGTTTGTTTACTCAGAAATCAGTAATTTCAAAAATTATTGTCAGGTAAACGGTTGCAGAATTGAATTAATACTTTGCGAAAATCGTTTAAGTAAATTTAATGAAATATTTTATTCTCTGCTTATCCCTGGAATGCTGTCGATTATTTAATTATAAAATTAATTGAGATATTAATTAAAATGACTAAGTACTACAATTTCGATAGAATTCCTATCAATTTAAAAGTATACTTACTTAATTATTTACCCTTTCAAACAAAAAAATATTTTTTTGAAATAGATAACTAATTCTTTTGTAGAAAAGACTAACATCCTTTGGAAGTAGGTTTTCAATTATAACATATTTATTACATTCTTAAATTTCTCGTGTTTTTAAATCATCTACCAAAATATGTTCCATTATGACTCAAAGAGGCAGATTCAAGAAAAAATTAACTAAATATAGAATTTATATCAAAACCTTATTTATTTAAGATAAAAGACGCAATCAAATACATAAGTAAGTATGTACTTATGTTTTAATATAATTTTAGCAATTAATAAAATTTACTACCATATTTTTTTAATAAATTACAAAAAAAGCCTTTTTTAAAGTAATAATTATTTAATATCTTTATTATATTAGGGTTACTTTAAGTTCTAAAGGCTATAAATAATTTTAATGGGCGCATTAAAACTACGAAAACCGTTATATCTTAAACCTTGACAAAAGCCCATTTTCTTTTTAGAAAGAATTAAAATTAACCTTTTTAAATTAATGGTAGTAGGTCTAGCAAGAGGTTACACAAATTATAGGTACACAGTCACATTATCTAGAGACCTCGCTGGAATGCGAACCTCGCGTCCCGTTCTCCTTTCAACCCTCGCGCTGGCCACGGGCGCATCAGTGATACGTCCGACGCGACGTGACGTCATCGACGCCAGGTCTCGAGATAATGTGACCGGGATAGATTAGTGCATGTTGTGCTCTTCTGTAAGTAATGGGGCACTTAGACTCAAACTTCATTGTAATTAATTAATATGATTGTATCAGTGTACTCATTGTAGTAGAGCCAAATAAATAAATTTGAGAGCCATGGAGCCTGGGGTCTGCTTTCCTACTCCTTCAACTCCACTTCACACGGTCTTCGGCATCGTTAGTTGTAAGACCAAGACGTCGATACAGGAGGCCCGTCCCTGCAGTGGGACATTATTGGGCTGTTATAATGATGACCAGCTGTGAACCGCTCAAGTCGAACATAAAATATTTACTTGCGTAAATAAATTTTGAGTAAGTACCTATTTCAAGTATAAGTAAAGTACCTATCCAAAATTCCGGAAAGTTAGTATAAAACTATGTTGTGTATAATTCTCAGAATGTTGTTAATGCTTGTAGAGAACTTAAGAGCTTTCAAGTTAATCAGGCTTTGTTGTACAGAGCAGAACATTTTAATACGAGAATTTCATTTATTAATACACAACAACAAGTACTTAATATAAATACCTACTAAGTAATGCTTAAAATAAATACAAATGCATTGGCACGGAATTAAATTGAGAAAATGGTTTGCAGTTATTCATTTGTGAAAAAAGAATTTTCAGTCAATGCAAGTAGGACACTTATCTAATTAATTGATTATTTTAATTATTTGCTATAAAGTATTTTAGTTTAATTCGTTGAAAGTTTGTGAAAACAAATTACAAAAATATTTATAACATTATACATATGATGAAAATGAAAATAATTTATTTGCATTAAAACATGGTATTTATATATGGTACAATAAAGTATACATAGTTTATACATGTTACAATAGCATGCAAATATTTAAAATGTTTTATTAAATTCCATTAATTCCTTAATACTATAAAAATTATGCTCCATTAACCAAGTCCGCAGCCTAATTGAAAATAATTTTACATTTAATAATTTGATAGAATAAGGTACTTTATTATAAATTCGTACACATGTTGAAGGTTGTGGGTTGTCAAATTAAGGTAAGTTTTCAATAATCAATCCCTATAGATTGAAAGAGTAAAAGCAAAAGTTTGTGACGTTGCAAGGCTGGTCTTAAAACGGTCTTAAGGGCCTTTACGTGGCTCACTAGCGCCGCCAATAGAAAAAAAATCGTAATTCGCAAATAAGATAAATAATGTTAAATGTTGATAACAAAGTCTTGAGAAAAGACAATAAGGTATTTGTATACCACACTCTCAAAACTTTAAATGTTTTTTAATTAGTTAAATATCGCATTCGAAAAAAAAACGCCCGTTTTTGTTTATAATGCAATATTTATTTACTTGAAAAACATTTAAAATGTTGAGAGTGTGTTATAATACCTTATTGCGTTTTCTCAAGACTTTGTTATCAACATTTAACATTATTTATCTTATTTGCGAATTATGATTTTTTTTCTATTGGCGGCGCTCTTGTGTCTTAACTTGTGTCTTACGGTGACAAGAGCAGTACAGAGGCACGCTGATCTTTATGTTTTAAACCACCGATTTTCAACACCTGAAGTAAATAAGTATTACTTAGTTTTGTATTAGTTTCTATTATTAGTTTTTGTTTTATTTATTCATTTATTCTACTTTTTGTTGAATTAACTCTGCTTATGTACATTTAAAAATCTTTATAATAATACTATCGGGTATTAACGCGTATAGATTTGAGGTAAACACTTAAATTATTTACCTTGAGCCGCTCGACATTTCGGCCAGGTTACACCAGCCATGGTCACGACTTCACGAGTAGACTAAGTCTACTCGTGAAGTCGTGACCATGGCTGGTGTAAATAAGTAAATAATATAAGTGTTTACCAAAAATCTATACGCGTTAATACCCGATAGTATTATAATAATATTAAAATGAAACGTAAACCTTTTAAAGTTAATATTTAAAAATCTTTTGCAAAACTAACCTTTTAGTTTTTTTTTTTTTAAATCTCATTTATTTAAAAATAGCCATACATCATATAGATTAAGTCGGCTAACCTTTTAGTTTATTTTGTTACTTCGTCTTGTAAAATTTTGCATGCCTACCTAGGTAAAGTATAGCAGAACTCTAACTATGTTTATTTTTAATATCTATCTATTTACTTAATACCTATATTTGCAAAATCAATATTTTCTTCTATTCCTCTTGATTCTTGATACTCTTTTTACCAGGTCATTTCGGTAGCCACTTGATAATGAAAATAGGCGAGTAACAAAGTAAAAGCAATTAACCTAACTAAATTAAAAAGCTCTAGAATCTCTTTACCTTATATTTTTATCGTACGTTCGCAATACTACCTATTACTTAAAAAATAGTTTTTAAACTTATTTTTTTAATCTCATGAGACACTTTGAAACGAGAAAAGTTTTCAAAAAGGTTTCTCTATATTTAGTTGCGTGGGAACAAGACTGTCGCTCGCAGATTCCCGCCCACGAATCTTTAGTATCCCGTATACATAGTCTGGCCATAAATACTGTTACAATTAAAAATAAGAAAGATATTACATTTGAATTTGGAATCTGTCATTTTTATACGATTGTTCATTGTATTTTCTAATTTTGGCGCCAATACATTGTACAATATTTTGCTATATTAAAATGGAGTGGGGTGATAAAGAAAACCGAATCGCTGTGATTGCATTACACAAAGTTGGTATGGAGCCGAATGTAATTTTTAAAACTCTCCATACGCTTGGTATTAGTCAAATGTTTGTGTACCGGGCTATTAATAGGTACAATGAGACCTTCTCTGTTTGTGACAGAAAAAGATCTGGCCGTCCACGTAGTGTTCGTACGAAAATGGTGGTCAAAGCAGTAAGGGAAAGAATTCGAAGAAATCCTGTCCGAAAGCAAAAGATTTTATCTCGGGAGATGAAGATAGCACCCAGAACCATGTCACGCATTTTAAAAGATGACTTAGGACTTGCAGCCTATAAGAGACGCACTGGTCATTTTTTAACTGATAATTTAAAAAAGAATAGGGTGGTAAAATCGAAGCAACTACTGAAGCGGTACGCAAAGGGAGGTCACAGAAAAATTTTGTTTACGGATGAGAAAATCTTTACAGTTGAGCAACATTTTAACAAACAAAATGACCGTATTTATGCTCAAAGCTCTAAGGAAGCTTCCCAATTAGTCGACAGAGTGCAACGTGGGCATTATCCGACTTCAGTGATGGTTTGGTGGGGTGTTAGCTATGAAGGAGTGACTGAGCCATATTTTTGTGAAAAAGGTATCAAAACATCGGCACAAGTGTATCAAGATACCATTCTTGAGAAGGTAGTTAAACCCCTTAACAACACCATGTTCAATAACCAAGTATGGTCCTTCCAACAAGACTCAGCGCCGGGTCATAAAGCTCGGTCCACGCAGTCTTGGTTGGAAATGAACGTTTCGGACTTCATCAGAGCTGAAGACTGGCCGTCGTCTAGTCCCGATCTTAATCCGCTGGATTATGATTTATGGTCAGTTTTAGAGAGTATGGCTTGCTCTAAACGCCATGATAATTTGGAGTCCCTAAAACAATCCATACGATTGGCAGTGAAGAATTTTCCCATGGAAAGAGTGCGTGCTTCTATTGATAACTGGCCTCAACGTTTAAAGGACTGTGTTGCAGCCAATGGAGACCACTTCGAATAAGCTTTTTATATTTTGAATTGTTTTATATTTATGTATTAAACTAACACACTGTAAAAGTAATAAATATTATTTGCAATAAAAAAAAATGTTTTTTCTTCGTAACAATATTTATGGCTAGACTAGGAGCGTGAAACCAACGAATGGTAGTCCAAAAGTAACTTCGATCCGTCGTCATCACCTACCCCGTTTGGCGAAATGTAGGTATATTACTTATATTAAGTATTTGTGCATTTATCCTACTAATAAATAATAGGTCTATACCTATGAAATTGCCGTTTTATTTCTGCGCAGTCTTTAGACTCTATACTCTTTTAAAACATATTATTGTTTAAATAATTTTGGTATTTAGGAAATATAGGATATTACCAACATCTAACAAAAGATAATAAATAAAAATAATTATTATTTGTATTATTAATAAGCCTGTGAACATGGGTCAAATTTAAAACAACGGATTTTCCCATTTGTTTAATTGTAACCTCTTCCCTAATACTTTTTTTTATTTGTTTAAAACACAATTGTTAGCTTAAATGTGCGCCATTACTTAAACCAAATTTCAGTCTATTAAGTTTAATAATTATTATTGAAAAATCTAAGAACACGTTAGTATGAAAAATCTAACTTCTGATAAAATCTTCATACAAAACGGCAATTTCATAGGTATTTGTATTTGTATTTGTATTTTTATTTTATTAAAAGTAAGTTACACATTGGATACAATATTTTATCTGCCAAACTGTATAACAGTTTGTCGGCAGTAAAGACCTATTAAAGGTAAAGACCTATTAAAAACGCGAAAGTTTGTAAGCATGTCTCTCTTTAGAGAGAATATTAAGCCTAATTAATACCATGTGGGCCAGACGGATTGTTATCGTGTCGTACATAATTTTTTACTTGCTAAAGATATTTTTCATTTAATAAAAGAAGCTTAGACGCTGTACTCTTCTTGTTCTTTTCATAACAGCCTTTGATTGTCTCATTTCAAAGAAAGGCTTCCTCCAGTTACGAAAGCAGACTTGCCCAACTAAGGATATGCTTTCCAAATGTTTTCAGGGATACTTGGCCTACTACGGATTGGTATAGGGTTTAATTTCAAGTTTTCCTTCTTTGAGCTGTTATTTTGTAACATTATGTTGAAAAATAAAGAAACTGAAAAGAAAAAGAAATTTATTTCGTAAAGATAATATTCACGGATAGTCCCTTAGTCGGTTTTTATAACGCCCATGGTATGAGATGGGGTGGTGACATATTGTATTCTTACTCCGTCACCACACGGAGAAAAGACTGTTATTAAAATGATAATTGTAATAAATAAATCCACCATAACATTTTCTTTTGATAAGCTGAACAGCGTATGGTGTACACATATTTCCGGTAAATAGCGTTAATACCAGAGATTCCATTCGGTAATGCTTGTGAACACAAGAATGCATTGCAGGCAATGTTGACGCTTTGACACGTTACCTACTTAAATAATATACTATTAAGTAAATGATGCTACTATACAGTTATATGTGCAGAGGATAATGTCACATTAACTGCTTTGTGGGAAAAGTCGTCGTGTATTAATATTAATATTCCTCACACATTCAAACAACGCCATCTAGTCCCAAACTAAGCAGAGCTTGTACTATGGATACTAGACAACGAATAAAGATACTTAAATACCTTTTTTTTTTGTAAATACATACACATTATACTTAGAAAACATTTGCATTGAGCGGGAATCGGACCCGAGACCTCTGCGTAGCAGCCATGTAATATACCGACTGCGCCACAGAGGTTGTCACACAGAGGTTTTGCCAGAAAGGAACACTAAGCGGAAGCTGTTAAGTCTCGACTATGATGATTATAGCTCGAAATTTTATAGAACTAGGTATAGCGCCGATTACACTAGCCTACATGTAGGACACTACATCTTGTAGACGGATCATGTAGGAGACTACATGATGTAGGGCGGTCGGGACTCGCCAATCTCCGATATGTAGTGTCCTAACAGCCTACATGTGATTACACTAGACAACGTGTAGTGCCCTACAAGATGTAGTGTCCTACAAGATGTAGTATCCGACATGTAGGGTAGTGTAATCGGCGCTTATATAGACGAGATGATTCGATAAAAAGTTGGCAAGAAACACAAGTCTTGAAACAAATCTTTTGTTTTAGTGCATTATATAAATACCTACCTTTTTTGCGTGTGATTTAATTCCGTGTAGGGACTGAGTAAGAATACAATATGTCACCACCCTATCTCATCCCATGGGTTTCGTAAAAACCGACTAAGGGACTATTCGTACGCGGTATCCGTGAATATTACCTTTACGAAATAAAAAGAAGGAAAACTTGAAATTAAACCCTATACCAATCCGTCTGGCCAGCGTGGTATTAGTAGGCCAAGTAACCCTCCGTCACGGGAGGAGGCCAAGTAACCCTCCGTCACGGGAGGAGGCCCGTTTCTGCATTAGGACATTAATGGGCTGTTATAATAAATAACTTTTTAAACTGTCGATTACGAATTAAATAACATTAGGAATAACTGTCGATTACGAATTAAATAATTCAAAGTTTATTTTTAGTCACCAGAAAGTCTGTTTCGACTTAAGCCATAGATTGCAAACAGACACAATACGAATATTACAAAAATAATAACCCCCCTTCCCGACGCCTACGCGGATTTACTTTTCCCCCTCCCCCCACTCCTGTATATCAATGAAAGGTAATCTCCTCAAAACACCTCCATTCTGCTTTCTTATTACACAATTTGTTATAATAAAATTATTTTAATGCTTACTTAGATATCAATTTGATTATTCAACTTATTTAGTAAATAAAAATAAAAGACAATTTGACTACTTTGCTGATGTTTAAGGAATAATGTATTCTTATGATAAGCGCCATTTTTTGTCAATTTTTTCTTCTCTAGGGTGCATGAGTTAGCGTTGATGATAAATGTTAATCTATGCTACTATTATAAATAGGTAAAGTTTGTGTGTTTGTGACGTTGTACGGGGTAATCTCTGGATCTACTGAACCGATTTTAAATTTTTTTTCTGTGTTGAATAGTCCATTTATCGAGGAGTGTCATAGGCTATATAGTATCACGCTATGACTAATAGGACTAGCAGTAATGAAATACCTATGTTTAAAAAAATGACGCGTTTTTTTCGCTGCCTAACGAAGTCGGCACGGGTCAGCTAGTGTAAGATAAAAAGTGTAAGATAAAACCTAATCTTAGCATTCCATGGATTCTCCGTGCGGGTCCATCCGTCCATCGCGTGATAGAGGACGGAACACTTGCATAACAGCGTCTGGGACTTACGACCCAGATGTAGGTTTAAGGAGGCCTCCTTACAACGCGTTAGCGGTCACCTTCACTGTCTGCTATGTTCCGTCCTTTTCCTTTCCACATTTGATATGTAAACCTAACAATGTCGTTTTGGACAGTAGAGAGCTTACTGAAGTTCTCGGCAGTCCTAGTTCTTTTAATAAGCTGTAGAGGAATTTAGCTGGAGTAGCTAGAGTATTTCCACGGCATGTAGAGGAGCCCTGTAGCCATTTCTGGTTATTTATATTATTTATTATTGGTTATTTATTTATAAGTACACAACTTTTTAATCGGTCAGTACAGTCGCGACCACGGGTCTTGCAAGTCGGGCGGAAAATCGGAGAAAAACTTGTGTTGTGTACAGTGGCGAAGGGTGGATTTTTATAAAAGGGAAGCCGAAGATTCCGTGGACTTTTGTTCTACTTTATATTACTATTATTCTGTAGTTCATAGGTATTCGTGAGAAAATGTTTCGATTTTACCTAGTTGTCCCGAACTCATAAACTTAAAATACGAAAATGTTTCTCTGTTTGGAAGACTTCTTGGTCAGAGTGTCGCAAAAAGGGTCCCACTATATTAACGAAAAATTTTTTTTTTCAAAATTGAGCTTATTTAACGTAGTTACAAAAGACTTAGCCGAAATTTAGAAAAAAAGAGGTTTTTTTTTCGATTTTGAACTTAGAAAAATTTTCATCGGTTTTGTATAGAGCTGGGGGACTTAAAAAATTTTGTCAAAAATAATTGATGTAAATTTTATTATTGTATCGTATAGATTGATGTAAAATAATACTAAAACTTCTCTTGCACTTTTGGCGTAAAACCTACGGATCACCGGCAAAACGCGATCAAAAATGTCTCGACGGAGCCCCGCTTCGCGGGGCTCCTCACTCTGGGTGGTTTAAAAAAAAAAAACCACGAAGGCTAAGGCGGGAGCTAAAGCTCCCGCCTTTAGCCTTCTAACCTAATCTATCCGAGTCGGGGTAAAAAAAACTCGATTTCATCAAAATTATTTTAAGTCCCAGCTTCATATAAAATGACGCGAAATTTTTCTAAGTGTCGGACCCTTCTTCCGATACTATGTGAAATCAAAAATATGAAAAAAATTTCTAAGTCCCGGCTCCATACAAAAGAGACATTTTTGATCGCGTTTTGCCGGTGATCCGTAGGTATTACGCCAAAAGTGCAAGAGAGGTTTTAGTATTATTTTACATCAATCTATACGATAAAATAATAAAATTTACATCAATTATTTTTGTCAAAATTTTTCTAAGTCCCAGCTCCATACAAAACCGATGAAAATTTTTCTAAGTGTCGGGACCCTTTTTGCGACACCCTAACCGACTTCTTTGATCAATTAGATTAATTGTTTATATTGCTATATCCTAAATGATTCTACATACCTACTTACTTACTTTTAGAATCTGAGAATACTGTCTGTAAGCCACTTACTTATACGTATCGAAATGAGATAATTGTATTAAAATGTTTCGTAAATCCACAGCGCCGGCGTTTCTTATATTTATAATTCAATTTCGAGAATGATGTTTTATCGCACATCACATAATAGGATAGTCAATATAATATAACACTATTAACCTGTCCCTTATAACAACAAACTATTAAATTTGCTGAAAACAATACAAACAAGTACTTACAAAAATATTCCATAGGATCCCAACGCACTACGACAAAAATAAAGTCAACCAATGCACAACACATAATACACAATCATAAATAATTAAACATACAAATTTTACTACTTTAAACAAGAAAGCGAATTTTATAACCTATTTGCAGAAAATAAATACAAATATCTGTTTTTTCTTCAAATGGTCCTATCGTTTACCGATGATTCTGCCAAAGTCAAGACGCAAGCCGTATAAAAATATAAAAACAAATAAATATAATTAAAAACTAAAAATTCAGAAGAAAGGCTGATTTCTATCAGATTTAAATAATTGATAAAAACAAAGGAATGTCAATGGCAAATTAAGTACTTAACGTGAAATGAAATGAAACTTCGTTACAATTGGTCGGTCCACTGGTTGCAATAGTGCTTTCTCGCTCTCGCAATGTTGTAGTTGTATCTTTTATCCTTGTCATAAGCCGATGGCCACCGGCTTATATGGTACCTTAGATCGACGAATACAAAGTGTCACGTGACCGTACGATTTCCGTACAGTCTGTTGTACTGGATTCCTAATTTCGCGACCGGCTTACTGCGCTCCGCGCATGCGCGCTTTAAGTACTCTCTGACTGAACCATAACAAGTTGTTAGTTGACAACCTTTAATTACAAGATGGCGTTATGAGTACGTAAATAATTATATTGAAAATTATTATTACTGTAATTATTATTGCGATTTACGTAAGAGAATACTTTTTTGTTTTATATTATTTTGTATTGAGTGGATGTTGCGTCATTGATTTATAATTGATTAATAGACAATGCTAAGCGGTTTTTGCAAAGGTAAGCCGGTAGGAATCGAGTTATATGGACACTTCGCCACTATTGTGTACTATAATAAATATCATACCGTGAAGGAGGGATACTTGGCCTACTAATATCACGCTGGCCAGACGGATTGGTATAGGGTTAAATTTCAAGTTTTCCTTCTTTTTATTTCGTACAGATAACATTTACGGATAGTCCCGTAGTCGGTTTTACGACACCCATGGGATGAGATGGGGTGGTCACATTTTGTATTTTTGCTCCGTCACCACACGGAGTACCTATTAAAGTAGTATAATATTAATGTATATCAATGGAGTCTACCCACTACACCGTACCATAGCATGACCGTGCTAGGACTTTATCAGGCACGTAAAGTAACACAACTACGGTACTGGCCGGTTACGGAACGGTCTAGTGGGCATAGTCTCATACGTTTTAATACAAAGAATACTTTTTTGTCTGACACGTTCATAGCACGGTCATGGTATGGTACGGTGTAGTGGGTAGACTCCATTGATATACATTAATATTATACTACTTTAATAGGTACTCCGTGTGGTGACGGAGCAAAAATACAAAATGTGACCACCCCATCTCATCCCATGGGTGTCGTAAAACCGACTACGGGACTATCCGTAAATGTTATCTGTACGAAATAAAAAGAAGGAAAACTTGAAATTTAACCCTATACCAATCCGTCTGGCCAGCGTGATATTAGTAGGCCAAGTATCCCTCCTTCACGGTATGATATTTATTATAGTACACAACACAAGTTTTTCTCCGATTTTCCGCCCGACTTGCAAGACCCGTGGTCGCGACTGTACTGACCGATTAAAAAGTTGTGTACTTATAAATAAATAACCAATAATAAATAATATAAATAACCAGAAATGGCTACAGGGCTCCTCTACATGCCGTGGAAATACTCTAGCTACTCCAGCTAAATTCCTCTACAGCTTATTAAAAGAACTAGGACTGCCGAGAACTTCAGTAAGCTCTCTACTGTCCAAAACGGCATTGTTAGGTTTACATATCAAATGTGGAAAGGAAAAGGACGGAACATAGCAGACAGTGAAGGTGACCGCTAACGCGTTGTAAGGAGGCCTCCTTAAACCTACATCTGGGTCGTAAGTCCCAGACGCTGTTATGCAAGTGTTCCGTCCTCTATCACGCGATGGACGGATGGACCCGCACGGAGAATCCATGGAATGCTAAGATTAGGTTTTATCTTACACTTTTTATCTTACACTAGCTGACCCGTGCCGACTTCGTTAGGCAGCGAAAAAAACGCGTCATTTTTTTAAACATAGGTATTTCATTACTGCTAGTCCTATTAGTCATAGCGTGATACTATATAGCCTATGACACTCCTCGATAAATGGACTATTCAACACAGAAAAAAAATTTAAAATCGGTTCAGTAGATCCAGAGATTACCCCGTACAACGTCACAAACACACAAACTTTACCTATTTATAATAGTAGCATAGATTAACATTTATCATCAACGCTAACTCATGCACCCTAGAGAAGAAAAAATTGACAAAAAATGGCGCTTATCATAAGAATACATTATTCCTTAAACATCAGCAAAGTAGTCAAATTGTCTTTTATTTTTATTTACTAAATAAGTTGAATAATCAAATTGATATCTAAGTAAGCATTAAAATAATTTTATTATAACAAATTGTGTAATAAGAAAGCAGAATGGAGGTGTTTTGAGGAGATTACCTTTCATTGATATACAGGAGTGGGGGGAGGGGGAAAAGTAAATCCGCGTAGGCGTCGGGAAGGGGGGTTATTATTTTTGTAATATTCGTATTGTGTCTGTTTGCAATCTATGGCTTAAGTCGAAACAGACTTTCTGGTGACTAAAAATAAACTTTGAATTATTTAATTCGTAATCGACAGTTATTCCTAATGTTATTTAATTCGTAATCGACAGTTTAAAAAGTTATTTATTATAACAGCCCATTAATGTCCTAATGCAGAAACGGGCCTCCTCCCGTGACGGAGGGTTACTTGGCCTCCTCCCGTGACGGAGGGTTACTTGGCCTACTAATACCACGCTGGCCAGACGGATTGGTATAGGGTTTAATTTCAAGTTTTCCTTCTTTTTATTTCGTAAAGGTAATATTCACGGATACCGCGTACGAATAGTCCCTTAGTCGGTTTTTACGAAACCCATGGGATGAGATAGGGTGGTGACATATTGTATTCTTACTCAGTCCCTACACGGAATTAAATCACACGCAAAAAAGGTAGGTATTTATATAATGCACTAAAAACAAAAGATTTGTTTCAAGACTTGTGTTTCTTGCCAACTTTTTATCGAATCATCTCGTCTATATAAGCGCCGATTACACTACCCTACATGTCGGATACTACATCTTGTAGGACACTACATCTTGTAGGGCACTACACGTTGTCTAGTGTAATCACATGTAGGCTGTTAGGACACTACATATCGGAGATTGGCGAGTCCCGACCGCCCTACATCATGTAGTCTCCTACATGATCCGTCTACAAGATGTAGTGTCCTACATGTAGGCTAGTGTAATCGGCGCTATACCTAGTTCTATAAAATTTCGAGCTATAATCATCATAGTCGAGACTTAACAGCTTCCGCTTAGTGTTCCTTTCTGGCAAAACCTCTGTGTGACAACCTCTGTGGCGCAGTCGGTATATTACATGGCTGCTACGCAGAGGTCTCGGGTCCGATTCCCGCTCAATGCAAATGTTTTCTAAGTATAATGTGTATGTATTTACAAAAAAAAAAGGTATTTAAGTATCTTTATTCGTTGTCTAGTATCCATAGTACAAGCTCTGCTTAGTTTGGGACTAGATGGCGTTGTTTGAATGTGTGAGGAATATTAATATTAATACACGACGACTTTTCCCACAAAGCAGTTAATGTGACATTATCCTCTGCACATATAACTGTATAGTAGCATCATTTACTTAATAGTATATTATTTAAGTAGGTAACGTGTCAAAGCGTCAACATTGCCTGCAATGCATTCTTGTGTTCACAAGCATTACCGAATGGAATCTCTGGTATTAACGCTATTTACCGGAAATATGTGTACACCATACGCTGTTCAGCTTATCAAAAGAAAATGTTATGGTGGATTTATTTATTACAATTATCATTATAATAACAGTCTTTTCTCCGTGTGGTGACGGAGTAAGAATACAATATGTCACCACCCCATCTCATACCATGGGCGTTATAAAAACCGACTAAGGGACTATCCGTGAATATTATCTTTACGAAATAAATTTCTTTTTCTTTTCAGTTTCTTTATTTTTCAACATAATGTTACAAAATAACAGCTCAAAGAAGGAAAACTTGAAATTAAACCCTATACCAATCCGTAGTAGGCCAAGTATCCCTGAAAACATTTGGAAAGCATATCCTTAGTTGGGCAAGTCTGCTTTCGTAACTGGAGGAAGCCTTTCTTTGAAATGAGACAATCAAAGGCTGTTATGAAAAGAACAAGAAGAGTACAGCGTCTAAGCTTCTTTTATTAAATGAAAAATATCTTTAGCAAGTAAAAAATTATGTACGACACGATAACAATCCGTCTGGCCCACATGGTATTAATTAGGCTTAATATTCTCTCTAAAGAGAGACATGCTTACAAACTTTCGCGTTTTTAATAGGTCTTTACCTTTAATAGGTCTTTACTGCCGACAAACTGTTATACAGTTTGGCAGATAAAATATTGTATCCAATGTGTAACTTACTTTTAATAAAATAAAAATACAAATACAAATACAAATACCTATGAAATTGCCGTTTTGTATGAAGATTTTATCAGAAGTTAGATTTTTCATACTAACGTGTTCTTAGATTTTTCAATAATAATTATTAAACTTAATAGACTGAAATTTGGTTTAAGTAATGGCGCACATTTAAGCTAACAATTGTGTTTTAAACAAATAAAAAAAAGTATTAGGGAAGAGGTTACAATTAAACAAATGGGAAAATCCGTTGTTTTAAATTTGACCCATGTTCACAGGCTTATTAATAATACAAATAATAATTATTTTTATTTATTATCTTTTGTTAGATGTTGGTAATATCCTATATTTCCTAAATACCAAAATTATTTAAACAATAATATGTTTTAAAAGAGTATAGAGTCTAAAGACTGCGCAGAAATAAAACGGCAATTTCATAGGTATAGACCTATTATTTATTAGTAGGATAAATGCACAAATACTTAATATAAGTAATATATACGGGATACTAAAGATTCGTGGGCGGGAATCTGCGAGCGACAGTCTTGTTCCCACGCAACTAAATATAGAGAAACCTTTTTGAAAACTTTTCTCGTTTCAAAGTCTCTCATGAGATTAAAAAAATAAGTTTAAAAACTATTTTTTAAGTAATAGGTAGTATTGCGAACGTACGATAAAAATATAAGGTAAAGAGATTCTAGAGCTTTTTAATTTAGTTAGGTTAATTGCTTTTACTTTGTTACTCGCCTATTTTCATTATCAAGTGGCTACCGAAATGACCTGGTAAAAAGAGTATCAAGAATCAAGAGGAATAGAAGAAAATATTGATTTTGCAAATATAGGTATTAAGTAAATAGATAGATATTAAAAATAAACATAGTTAGAGTTCTGCTATACTTTACCTAGGTAGGCATGCAAAATTTTACAAGACGAAGTAACAAAATAAACTAAAAGGTTAGCCGACTTAATCTATATGATGTATGGCTATTTTTAAATAAATGAGATTTAAAAAAAAAAAAACTAAAAGGTTAGTTTTGCAAAAGATTTTTAAATATTAACTTTAAAAGGTTTACGTTTCATTTTAATATTATTATAATACTATCGGGTATTAACGCGTATAGATTTTTGGTAAACACTTATATTATTTACTTATTTACACCAGCCATGGTCACGACTTCACGAGTAGACTAAGTCTACTCGTGAAGTCGTGACCATGGCTGGTGTAACCTGGCCGAAATGTCGAGCGGCTCAAGGTAAATAATTTAAGTGTTTACCTCAAATCTATACGCGTTAATACCCGATAGTATTATTATAAAGATTTTTAAATGTACATAAGCAGAGTTAATTCAACAAAAAGTAGAATAAATGAATAAATAAAACAAAAACTAATAATAGAAACTAATACAAAACTAAGTAATACTTATTTACTTCAGGTGTTGAAAATCGGTGGTTTAAAACATAAAGATCAGCGTGCCTCTGTACTGCTCTTGTCACCGTAAGACACAAGTTAAGACACAAGAGCGCCGCCAATAGAAAAAAAATCATAATTCGCAAATAAGATAAATAATGTTAAATGTTGATAACAAAGTCTTGAGAAAACGCAATAAGGTATTTGTATAACACACTCTCAACATTTTAAATGTTTTTCAAGTAAATAAATATTGCATTATAAACAAAAACGGGCGTTTTTTTTTCGAATGCGATATTTAACTAATTAAAAAACATTTAAAGTTTTGAGAGTGTGGTATACAAATACCTTATTGTCTTTTCTCAAGACTTTGTTATCAACATTTAACATTATTTATCTTATTTGCGAATTACGATTTTTTTTCTATTGGCGGCGCTAGTGAGCCACGTAAAGGCCCTTAAGACCGTTTTAAGACCAGCCTTGCAACGTCACAAACTTTTGCTTTTACTCTTTCAATCTATAGGGATTGATTATTGAAAACTTACCTTAATTTGACAACCCACAACCTTCAACATGTGTACGAATTTATAATAAAGTACCTTATTCTATCAAATTATTAAATGTAAAATTATTTTCAATTAGGCTGCGGACTTGGTTAATGGAGCATAATTTTTATAGTATTAAGGAATTAATGGAATTTAATAAAACATTTTAAATATTTGCATGCTATTGTAACATGTATAAACTATGTATACTTTATTGTACCATATATAAATACCATGTTTTAATGCAAATAAATTATTTTCATTTTCATCATATGTATAATGTTATAAATATTTTTGTAATTTGTTTTCACAAACTTTCAACGAATTAAACTAAAATACTTTATAGCAAATAATTAAAATAATCAATTAATTAGATAAGTGTCCTACTTGCATTGACTGAAAATTCTTTTTTCACAAATGAATAACTGCAAACTAACATTTACGGATAGTCCCGTAGTCGGTTTTACGACACCCATGGGATGAGATGGGGTGGTCACATTTTGTATTTTTGCTCCGTCACCACACGGAGTACCTATTAAAGTAGTATAATATTAATGTATATCAATGGAGTCTACCCACTACACCGTACCATACCATGACCGTGCTATGAACGTGTCAGACAAAAAAGTATTCTTTGTATTAAAACGTATGAGACTATGCCCACTAGACCGTTCCGTAACCGGCCAGTACCGTAGTTGTGTTACTTTACGTGCCTGATAAAGTCCTAGCACGGTCATGCTATGGTACGGTGTAGTGGGCAGACTCTTTAAATGTTCAATTGTGTGCTTAAATATTACAATCGTATACACTTACCCCCTTACTCATAAACACCTCTTAAATTTAATCACTGTTTAGCGAAATTTTTATTAGTTAAAGCAACCTTATACCAAACAAAATCGTAAGAATTTAAGCTAACCAATTGACTAAAATTTAATAGGCGTTTATGAGTAAGGGGGTTAGAGTTTAATAGTATTCAGTTAATAAAGCTAAATCTATTAATTATCTTCAATTATAAAGCAAATATTCTTAATTACATATGTATACTTCATAATTAGCTGTCATAAAACTACATCACGATCCAATATTTCCACTTAACTTGCCTTTTGTAAAAACTAATATAAAATAATTAATAAAGAGTCATACTAAGAAATATAATATAAAAAGCAATAAATCACGTTATCATATGCACGTATACAATATATGAGCAGAGTGCAGCCATCGACTACGAACTGAATTCAATAAGCATAAAGCCGAACGTCCACCGCCGGCTGAACTAAGTTGGTTTAGCTTAGCTCGCATAGCTTAGCCAGTTTTTCATACCGCGGGTTGCACACCAACAGCTAAGCTAAGTTAGTTTAGCTTAGCTCGCATAGCTGACACTGTTATCCATACTTGTGTGCAGACTGCAAACTATGTAACAAGTATAGAAAACTGTGTCAACTATGCGAGCTAAGCTAAACTAACTTAGCTTAGCTCTTGGTTTGCAACCCGCATACATGTGGCATAGTTTGCGGTGGACGCACATGTATGAAAAACTGGCTAAACTATGCGAGCTAAGCTAAACCAACTTAGTTTAGACGGCGGTGGACGTTCGGCTTAAAGGTTCATGTGTATTGCAAGATATGCAGTTTTTTTTCTTTTAAATTGTTTTACAAAATAACTACTGCAATTCGGCCCTGCAGGTTGATGTTTATCATAACAGCCCATTAATGTCCCACTGCAGGGACGGGCCTCCTTCCGTGAAGGAGGGATACTTGGCCTACTAATACAACGCTGGCCAGACGGATTGGTATATGGTTTAATTTCAAGTTTTCTTCTTTTTATTTCGTAAATATAATATTCACGGATAGTCCCTTAGTCAGATTTTACGACACCCATGGGATGAGATGGGGTGGTGACATATTGTATTATTACTCCGTCACCACACGGAATTAATAAATATACGTGTGCTATATTTTATAGCTTGCTTTGGAACGCCAGACTCACTTTGCACTCAAACACGATATTATTGCGTCACACAATAAATAAGTATTTGGTTCGAGTAATCATGTTTTATTACACGTAAGCACTGCTGTAGTTTGAAATAAGTTTTCAATAATAACTAAAAAATGTTGTTTTGTTCGTTAAATTGATGTAAGTATGATGTAAATAAATTGAATACAAATATCAACTTAAAGACGTACAGATTATTACCTATGTATATTGTTGACGTGTGTATGTCACCTCCCCATCTCATCCCATGGGTGTCTAGGCTAGGCTATCCGTGAATATTATCTTTACGAAATAAAAATAAAGAAAACATGAAATTAAACCCTGTACCAATCCGTCTGATCAGCGCCAGCGTGGTATTAGTAGGCTAAGTATCCCTTCGTCATGGGAGGAGGCCCGTCCCTGCAATGGGACATTAATGTGCTGTTATGATGATTTACTAAAAAGGTCTAGAATATACATAATCGCCAACTCAAATATGTTTATTCAATTTAAGTAGTACAAACTTATTGTATCGTCAAATAATAGTAGGTACTTAATCTAAGTTTAGAAAACTTTTTCACCGCTTCCAAAGCGCTTAAAGAAAACTCTACTGCTGCATTTTCTAGACGTCAATTTATAATTTAACTAAAAACTATGCTGCTTAGTCAACTTCAGATGGCGTTGTATGTGTCAGGAAGTTAACGAAATAATTGTTATTAGTCCAAATAATACGTGTACCAATAATATTAGTATTTTATCAGTATTTGTTCAGAGTTGGGGCAATAAATCAATTTGAACAATGGCGTTACGGTACAGCTGAAATTGACAGCTCTCTCAACATCCAATATGTCCTCCGTTTATTTACTAATGAAATAATACCAATAATATTGTAAAGATAAATTTCTTATACATGATATCCTTGTGGTGACGGAGTAAGAATACAATATGTCACCACCCCATCTCATCCCATGGGTGTCGTAGAAACCGATTAAGGGACTATCCGTGTATATAATCTTTATATAGAAAGAAGGAAGACTTGAAATTAAACCCTATACCAATCTGTCTGGCCTGGCAATCGTGGTATTAGTAGGCCAAGTATCCCTCCGTCACGGGAGGAGGCCCGTCCCTGCAGTGGGACATTAATGGGCTGTTATGATGATATTGTAAAGGGAAAAGTTTATGTGAGTGTTTGTATGCGTTACTTCTTCGCTGAAGCTGATTAGTCAATCTAGATTATGTTAGGGCTTTACCTATAAAATTGTTTGCCGTTTTGTATGAAGATTTTATCAGAAGTTAGGTTTTTCATATTAACGTTTTCTTAGATTTTTCAATCATTATTGAACATAATAGTATGAAATTTGGTATAAGTAATGGCGCATGGTGACATTTAAGCTAACTATTGTGTTAAAAACAAAGAAAAAACAAGGTATCAGGGAGGAAGTTACAATTAAACAAATGAGAAATCTGCTGTTTTAAATTGGACCTATACACCTCAACAAAGTCTAGGGATATTTTCACGATATTTTGTATAAAGTTGTGAAACTAAAAAAAAATGGTTTGTTTTTAATTCTATTGATGAAAACTTATTTTGTTAACCTTTTTCAACCATTCTTAATTTGAATTTGAAAAATAAAATTAAAAATTAAAGATTTACGCGGCTTAAACGTAGTCAAGTTCGAAAATTTCATTTACCAATATTAAGTTTTGACTGCTTTTTTGTGTATAATTTAAGTTTTATAACAATTTAAACGTTTATTTCGAATGAATGATATTGTGTGCATCAAGCAGCGGCGCCATTTCATCAGAGAGAAACTTTTATGGGCAGTAGGCATGCTCCTAGCTGCGGGTACTAAGCGGAGTATTGCTGAAGAGATTAGAACAACACAAAATATGAAATGAGGGTTATGGTCACGTTATCGTGCTACTGGTGGAGTGGCTGAAAGATACCATAAAATACGCGTAGGACATGTTCAAAAGAAGGGCTTTGATAAATTTTCCTGCATAAACTTGCGATGGAAGAGCAACTTTTTTTGTATCCTAGTCGGACCTGTAACATTATACCGCATCAAGACCTGGATAACTTAATCCAAGCATGAAAAACCGTTGCAGGGCCGTAATTTACGGTTTTTTTAATGTACTGACTACTGATTACTCACATAACAGTTAGAAACAGATTAATTTTCGATTATTTTCACTTTTGCTTAAGAAACAAATTCATTGTTAGTTTTACTAATTTTCCAAATTTGTTACTTATTTGAATAAAAATATATTTACCCAAAAATAATACTTTTATTTAATTATGGATTTTAGCCTGATAAATTAACTTTATAAAAATATAAACATGTTGTATATTATCTTCAATAATTTTGGAGTTAATTGAGTAAATACCAAATATCCCTAGACTTTGTTGAGGTGTGTATGTAATTACAGGCTTAATATAAATAATAATTATTTTTATTTATTATATTTTGTTAGATGTTGGTAATATCCTATATTTCCTAAATAACAAAAAATATTTAAACAATATAATTATGTTTTAAAAGAATATAGAGTTTTAAGACTGCGCAGAAATAAAACGGCAATTTCATAGGTTACCTATTATTAGGTGTACTAAACAAATAGGCTACAAAAACTATTCAACGAATTAACTTAGCTAAAATTGTGCAGCATTATAGCTTATGCATAAAACTCATAGGCTATAAAAAAATGTCGTGATATGCTTTAACCACTCCAGTATATTCGACAATAAATATTTTCACTATTCATGAAAAATATTAAAATTTCAATCTTAACACGAGTTAAATTTCTTTGTGAACGAACTGACTACGAAATCGGCTACGAATCTCCGCAGATATTATCTTGTCTGATGTTTCATAACAGCCTATTATGACCCACTGCAGGGACGGGCCACCTCCCATGACGGAGGGATACTTGGTCTACTAATACCAAGCTGGCCAGACGGATTGTTATAGGGTTTAATTTCAGGTTTTCCTTCTTTTTATTACGTAAAGATAATATTCACGGATAGGTTATACGACACCCGTGGGATGAGATGGGGTGGTGACATATTGTATTCGTTGCCACACGGAGATACGCAATTGTAGTTACATAAATAGATGTGACAGTCCACAAGAATCAGAACCCTAATCTCTGAGGAGATATTTCGATATCGTACATTCCATTCTTCTTTATGTCCCTTCTTAAAGTGGTCCGCGGATCGATATAGGAGTTTGAGTGGGTAGATTATATTGTTTATACTAGAATACATTGTGTTTTTTTATATTATCTTTGTTTTTATGTAACTTACTAAGACCTAATCTTAGCACTCCATGGAATCTCCGTGCGGGTGCCGGGTCTATCGCGTGTTAGAGGACGGAACACTTGCATAACAGCGTCTGGGACTTACGACCCAGATGTAGGTTTAAAGAGGCCCCCTTACAACGCGTTACCGGTCCTCTTCACTGTCTGCTATGTTTCGTCCTCTACCTATTCAAATTTGGTAGGAACTTAACAATGCCGTTTTGGACATTCGTAATAGTAGAGAGCTTACTGAAGTTCTCGGCAGTCCTAGTTCTTTTAATAGGTTGTAGAGGGATTTAGCTGGTGTACCCCTCGCACCTATTTCCACGGCATATAGAGTAACCCTAAAGCCATTTCTGGTTATCTCATTTGTCAAGTCAAAGTATTTGTTTGTCTATACGTTAATATGTAACAGTAGTTACATAAATAGATGTGACAGTCCACAAGAATGAGGACCCTAATCTCTAAGAAGATATTTCGATAACATACATTCCTTAGCATTTTTCTTTACATCCCTTCTTAAAGTGGTCCGCGGATCGATATAGGAGTTTGAGTGGGTAGATTATATTGTTTATATTAGAACTAGCTGATGCCAGCGGCTTCACCTATGTTTATGTAGCTTAAACGTTATTCTACGCCTTAAACTACCTGTATTCCAAATTTCATCAAAATCCATTCAGTAGTTTTTATCCATCCATTCACCCTCACAAACTTTCGTAGGATAGAATACATTGTTTTTGTTTATTTTATCTTTGTTTTTATGTAACTTAATACTTACTTACTTATCCGTGTGGTGACGGAGTAAGAATACAATATGTCACCACCCCATCTCATCCCATGGGTGTCGTAGAAACCGATTAAGGGACAAACTGTGAATATTACCTTTACATAGAAAGAAGGAAAACTTGATATTAAACCCTATACCAATCCGTCTGGCCCGCGTGGTATTAGTAGGCCAAGTATCCCTCTATCACGGGAGGAGGCCCGTCCCTGCAGTGGGACATTAATGGGCTGTTATTAATGAATGTAACTTACTAAATATAGAGTTGGTATTTCTTTCTGTAAAGTATCAAAAAAGTATAAATAATTTTGTAGTTAAAAAAATGAATGAAGTGCTTTGATACCGGTTGTAAAGCTTCTACAAACACAAACTTTCTACATTTCTTTATATAAAACAATATTTTAAAGGAATTAATTTCTATGGAACCTTAAGTACACTGTTATAAACATGAAAAGTTTTTTATTGTTTAAGAAAAGACTGAGTTCTGACGTTAAACACAAAGCTTTTTGTAGCCGATTAAAAAGGCTCTATTTAAAGGGGATTTTGTGTTTATGAATAGTGTTTCATTGTAATTCGGTAATGTGTATTGTGTTTATACTTAGTGTTATTTTGATTTTGTAAAGTGTCCGTGTAATGACGGAGTAAGAATACAATATGTCACCACCGGATCTCATCCCATGGGTGTCGTAAAAACCAACTAATGGACTATCCGTGAATGTTATCTGCACGAAATAAAAAGAAGGAAAACTTAAAATTAAACCCTATACCAATCCGTCTGGCCAGCGTGGTATTAGTAGGCCAAGAATCCCTCCTTCACGGGAGAAGGCCCGTCCCTGCAGTGGGACATTAATGGTCTGTTATGATGATGATTAAAATGTCATACTTCTTCTTTCGAGTCGTAAGGCACACAATGCAGTACCATCGGTGGTCAAATGCAATTAGCCCAGAACTTGGCTACGGTGATTGCATTGTCAGTGGCGTTTATGAGGTCTTTTTCTCTGCAGATTCATTGGTTTTTCTGTGCAGATTGTTTGCTGGTCTTCACCGCATTCACAGCAGTTATCTGATGATTTTGTCATACCCCATTTCACCAGGTTTTGGTTGCATCGCCCTACCTGTTATAGTGTTACACTGTTAACACTATACTTAAGCCCGTCTCTGATTTTTATGTCACCCAGGAATCGTGTGCCTGATGGCTTTAGTAAGAACTTAAAGTCACAAAAGGGTTTCGTGAATAAATATATATTATTATTATTATTTACACTGGTATTACCTAACACGTTATATAGTTATTATTTGATGAATATTTAACAATAATTTACCTTTGAGGTTCTCGACGTTTCGACCGGGTTGCACAAGTCATGGTCACGACTTCACGAGATCACTCATCAACTAACTAACTATATTATAAATACTTTTTTTTTTTGTATTTTTATTTTATTAAAAGAAAGTTATACATTTGATACAATATTTTATCTGGCAAACTGTATAACAGTTTGTCGGCACGTGTTGTGAGGAGGTTCCTATCTCTGGAGCCCTAACCACCAGTAGCTTGGTCTCTGTACCCGATGCTGGTGAATCTTCCTTTTTTCTATTTTTAATTTTTTTATATTTACATTTAAAAATGTGAAATATGTAAATAAAGATAGTAATATAAAATGAAACACGAAAGTTTTAAAGTTAGTAAATATCTATTATGTCTGAGACCAAATAAAATCGTTTTTATGTATAGTAGACGGCTTAGAAAAGGCATTTGCTCAACTGTGGACATCGCGTGGCTAATATAATGATTGACGACCTCTGTGGCGTAGTGGTTATTTAACATGACTGCTACGCAGAGGTCTCGGTTTCGATTCCCGCCCGAAGTAAATCTTTGTGTGCATGAACATGATTTTTTGCATTGATCTGGGTGTTTTCTATGTATTATATTAATGTATTTACAAAAAAAACAGTATTTAAGAATGTTTATCCGTTGTATAATACCCATAGTACAAGCTCTGCTTAGTTTGGAACTAGATGGCGTTGTGTGAAAGTGTGAGGAACACAATAGATTTTAATTTTTTTTTTACATGTAAAAAGCCTAAAAATACGTTTGTATTCAACAATAAAACTAAATTGGCGAATCAATCGCAAATTTGAGGTCAATTTGAGCACTATTGTTAAGAGGACATCTCATAAAAGCATTTGTAACTGAAAGGCTTTTGTGATTTAGATAGAAAAATACCTATATATTATATTACGATAAAAACGTATAAGAAGTTAATACGTATACCTATTTTTGACGATCTCGGTGGCGCGACGGTAGCGCAAGCGGCTGCCGTGCGAGAGGTTGTGGGTTCGATCCCCACGCAGGACAATAATTTGTGAGATCCACAAATTATTGTCCTGGTCTGGGTGTTCTTTGTGTCCGTTAATTGATGTTTGTAAAAGGTCCCCGCGACACAGGGCATGATCCCTAGTGCGGGAGTTGTCTTTTTCAAGAAAAAAAATAATTGTGTGAATGTGTGAGGATTATTTATTTTATTTATTTATACATTTATTAACTTATTTATTTTATTTATTTATTATACACACATCAAAAAAGTCTAAGCAACATGCATGATATTACAAATTTACCATTTATATTAATTTATTTTACCATTTATTTTAATTATAACGTTGTATTTTATTTTTAAAATAATATTTTTAGGGTTCTATGATGTAAAAATAACAGCTGTTTTCTTTATAAGTTCTTTTAATAACAGAAATTAACAATATTAGAATATACAGGTACATAAGAAACTAAACTTTTTTTTTACAAATTGAAATTTCTTAAGAAAATGAATTTATTGTGAAAGAATAGGACAATTTAATACAAAGTATGGCCTCCTCTGCTATTCAGAACTTGTCGGCAACGATTATTCATTGAATTAATGAGACTGTTTATGTCATCTTGCGGTATTCGCTCCCAATGGAATTGTAGCAAATCCTTCAGCTGTTGGGTTGTTGTCACTCCGTCCAAGTCCTTCAAAACACGTCTCTGGAGCATGTCCCATGCGTGCTCGATGGGGTTGAGGTCTGGCGATTGTGCAGGCCAGGGCAATACCTGGATGTTCTCCGTTGCCAAGTATTCACTGGTTCGCCGAGCTGTATGTGAACGCGCATTGTCATGCATTAACGTAAAATCGGAGCCAAAGGTTTGTGCAAATGGATGGACATAAGGTCTGAGAATATCCTCAACGTAATTTTCAGCGTTCATGTTTCCATTTACAAAAACGAGCTCAGTTCGCCTGTTCTTCATAATACCCGCCCATACCATAACTGTTGAGCCGCTGTATGGATGAACTTCCTGAACGCACCTGAGTCTTTCAGTATTTCCGGGTCGACGGTACACTCGCACCCTTCTTGTATCAGGCCTAAACCCGAATCGCGACTCATCGGAAAACATAATTTTATCCCATTGTTCCTGGGTCCATGTTATGCGTTCTCTACACCATTCATTTCGACGAGCGCGATTCCCGTGACGTATCGGTGGGCACCTGATAGGGCGGCGAGCTCGTAGGCCGTACTCATGCAGTCGATTTCGCACAGTTTGGGGACTTACATCAACACCACTTGAATTTTGTAGCCTCAAACTTATCTCTCGAGCGGTTAACATCGGCTGGCGTCTTGCAGTCAGTTGTATGTACCGGTCTTGCCGAGTGGTTGTACTCCTTTTACGGCCTGGATGCTGTTCAGCGGGTTCCCCTGTATTATTGTAGCGCTGCCAAAGACGACAAATAACACTTCTATGAATACCAAAATGTCGAGATACCTGAGATTGATTACTTCCCGCTTGCAACATCCCTACAGCTCTTTGCATTTCATCTGCCGTCAAATGACGTCGCTCCATGACGTAAAGAATATCTAACAATTCAATTTTGTCGCCAACTGTATTTAAATGGTTGGTAAAATTATAAAATCAAGACTAAAACGTAGCAATTAACATGCACTCAAATTCAAACAAATTCGCAGTCATTTGAATTTTATGAAAAAAAACAAAACATAATCGAAATTTTTTTACCTATACACTTGAAGTTTACTTACCTATACACTTTGAGTGAGTAAATACTTAGAAATTAATTAATATAAATGGTAAATTTGTAATATCATGCATGTTGCTTAGACTTTTTTGATGTGTGTATATAACGGATTATTTATTTTATTTATTTAGAAATGACTGAATTTTAAATTAAGAATCTCATCCTTTTTTGCAGTCGGTTTATAAACAGACATGATCAATACTAAAAAGAAATTCGTTCTATATTCTTTAGTATATTATTCGACCTACTTTGCCCTCGAAGACGCGGCCTGCAAACAAGACCTTTTCGGCCAAAGGGCAGAACGAAATAAGGCTTTTTTTTTCTTTCTATTTCAAGCTACATTAAATCTAATTTACTATATTTTTTTGTTATTTTAAGTACTATTTGTATGTTTATTTATCTATTTTGAAAAATTTTTACTATCATATTTATAATATATATCTTGATTCTTGAATGTCGTAAAAACGGCGGAATAAAAAAGACCAAAAATATTTTTAACCTCTGTGTTTTACTTTACAAACATCAATTAAACGGACACAAAGAGCATGCAGACTCAGGACTATAATTTGTGGATCACAAATAATTATTTAAAAAGTATTCGAACCCTAATACAACCGCTGCGCCACCTAGGTAGTTAATTATTATTAATAAGGAAAACTAGACATCCTACTAATATTATGAATGTTAAAGTTTGTGAGGATGGATGGATGTTGGTTACTCTTTCACGCAAAAACTACTAAATGGATTTTGATGAAACTTTACAATTATATTATTGTAAAGTTAAAGATAAACATTAGAATAACATATAGGCTACAAATAGTAGAGACTTATAATCCCTAAGTCACCTTTTACGACAGTAAAGTGATGAAAGAGGGACAAAATAAAAACTGTCACAAACCGATCTTATTCAGTATTAACAATTTGTTACAAAATTGTACCTATATGGATAGTCTGAAATCTGAAAAAGAGCATACGTTACTTTTTATTAATTAATACACCACGCAGACAAAGCAGCGGGCTGAAACTAGTTCTTAAGTAATACATAAATTTTATTCCAATTCAGCTAGGTACGACAAAACAGTTTTCGGAATTCCGTGGTACACTCTGTTAATGAGTGTACCACGGAATTCCGAAAACTGTTTTGTCGATTCACTGGAAGTCGAAAACACGTTTTGTTATTTTGCGTGAGACCGAACAAACGATTTACTAATTTACGAGTGTTCGAAACTACTTTAGACCTTTTTATCACCGATCTAAAGAACGAAGGTCAGGTTAACGTTTGGTCGAATAAATGTTATATCTTTTATTATGTTACCGTAAAACTGTAATCCCGAAATACGTTTGATTAATTAATATTAAGTCGAATTAATGCATGATTGACTGACGCATAACGGAAATAATAAAACTACTTATTATCAATAAGAAAAAAATCGTTTAATGCATGTTTAGTAAACAGTGAACAAAACGATTTCTTTTAAACATAACCAAACTTCTATTTTATTAATAGCAAATAGATAACAGATAGAAAACCTTTGTTTAATTTTAACTGAAATTAAACTGAATACAAAATAATGGTAACAAAAACAAAAAAACAGCAACAAGAATGATTTTATTGCAACTCATCATTAGACATATACTCGTATATCATCATAGATATTCATTTCTAATCATCATTGTATTTAATATTAAACTTGAACTTTTATTAAAAATGAACGATTGCGCTTACATATAGAACAGTTGCAATAAAATCATTCTTGTTGCTGTTTTTTTGTTTTTGTTACCATTATTTTGTATTCAGTTTAATTTCAGTTAAAATTAAACAAAGGTTTTCTATCTGTTATCTATTTGCTATTAATAAAATAGAAGTTTGGTTATGTTTAAAAGAAATCGTTTTGTTCACTGTTTACTAAACATGCATTAAACGATTTTTTTCTTATTGATAATAAGTAGTTTTATTATTTCCGTTATGCGTCAGTCAATCAAGCATTAATTCGACTTAATATTAATTAATCAAACGTATTTCGGGATTACAGTTTTACGGTAACATAATAAAAGATATAACATTTATTCGACCAAACGTTAACCGGACCTTCGTTCTTTAGATCGGTGATAAAAAGGTCTAAAGTAGTTTCTAACACTCGTAAATTAGTAAATCGTTTGTTCGGTCTCACGCAAAATAACAAAACGTGTTTTCGACTTCCAGTGAATCGACAAAACAGTTTTCGGAATTCCGTGGTACACTCCATGTTAATAGATAATAGTAAAATAATAATTATTTGCTTTTATAGTAAGAATTCCGTATCGTGGGTATCAAATAACGCTGTGAAATAATATCATTGAATACGAAGGCAAACTGAATTCTAACAAGCCTTTTTATGAATGAGTTTCAAAGGAAGTGTAGCAAATATCTGCATTTGTAACATGGTGGGCTGTCATTCATGAGTTCGTGGATACGATTCCCACGCAGAGCAATAACTTATGCAAACCACGTATGCAGGTTCATTAAATTGGTGTTTGTAAATGTACCCACGGTATTTGTATGTTTTTTAATAGATATTTTGATAAAAAAGTAAAACTAGATAAAAAAACTACAAAAATATTCCTCACACTTTCACACAACACCATCTAATTCCAAACTAAGCAGAGCTTGTACTTATGGGTACTAGACAATGGATAAACAAATTTTTGTAAATACATACATAAATATTATACATAGAAAACACCCAGACCAAAGCAAACAATCATGTTCATGCACACAAAGATTTGCATTGAGCGGGGATCGAACCCGAGACCTCTGCGTAGCAGTCATGTTAAATAACCACTACGCCACAGAGGTCGTCAAAGACAAAGACAATGCTTATCTATAATCATCATCATCATCATCTCAGCCAATTGACGTCCTCTGCTGGACATAGGCCTCCTCCAAATATTGCCACCTTGTGCGGTCCTGTGCCTCCCTCATCAATCGGTTCATCTCATATGCCTTACTGCAGGGAGCAACTTGTAATAAGTTATTACTAATAACTTAAAGGATAAAAGGTGACTTTCTATTATCACATGAACATCTATAAATAATTTGATAATAATATAATGTATTACCTATTTGGGAAACTATAAATAACTTCTTAATAAGTTGACAATAATTCTGTGTGGTGACGGGAGTAAGAATACAATATGTCACCACCCCAAGTCATCCCATGGGTTTCGTAAAAACCGACTTATGGACTATGCGTGAATATTAACTTTTCGAAATAAAAAGAAGAAAAACATGAAATTAAACCCTATACCAATCGCTTAGGTCCTAGAGATACATTGATGCAAATTTAATTACAAATTATTGTATTGAATTAAGTATTTAAATCAAAATACCAGAGAAGATAACTATTTTCTTATCCAAAGCTTAGCAATATCTAATCCTATTTCATCCCCCACGCCTACGTAGTGCCGTGAAATATTTACATAGGTACGTATGTAAGTTCATTCTCAAAATTGCGATGCTAGTTCCTCAATGAATGGGTCCATTCAATAATGTGGTGATGTTTGCGCGTGCGCGGTATCGATCTGGCGTCGCGCCGCGGGAGGTAACTGTGGCGCTTTTCCATTTGTTGTAGCGTGTCGACTATCGACACGCGAGTTATGAATGTAATGAATGAATTTTGTGTTTTGATTGAAGAATTTTGTTGTGAGTAGTAATTGTAAATAAATATTATTATCTCTCACACATTCACATAACGCCATCTAGTCTTAAACTAAGCAGAGCTTGTTCTATGCGTACTAGACATCAGATAAACGTACTTATACTTTCACGTTTTTTTGTAAATATATACGTAAAAAATATTATACATAGAAAACCCTCAAATGAATGCAAATAATCATGTTCATGCACACAAAGACATGCATTGAGCGGGAATTGAAACCGACACCTCTGTGTATCAGCCATGTTATATAACTATTACGCCACAGAGGTCGTCGATTACCTAAGTGGCGCGGTAGTCATGTAGGCTGCTGACGGAGACGAAGTCGCCTTTGAAACACCGTGCAGTGGATCGCGTCCACAAACACATCGGTGGCGCGGTAGTAGCGGTAATCGATTGACGTACACGAGGTCTTTGGTTCGCTTCCCATACAGGACAGTTCTTTGTGTGATCTACAAATTATTGTCTTGAGTCTGGATGTTTTTGTGTCCGTTAAATTGATACTTGTAAAAATCCCCGCGACACAGGGCATGATCCCTAGTGCGGGAATTGTCTTTTTAAAGAAAAAAAAAGAAACACTTTTTCTATGTTCTTTGTAACTCTTAATTTCATGTCTGTATTTTCTGCGGCATACAGTTCGACCCTTAGAACGGGACTTGCCAACTATGTATACTAATAATAATAATCTAATAATATTATTAAAGGGAAAGTGTGTCTGTCTGTTTGTCTTTCTTTCACGGCAAAACGGGACGACGAATTGACGTGATTTTTAAGTGGAGATAGTTTAAGGGATGGAGAACAACAAAGGCTATTTTTTTTTCTTCTGTGTCCAGGAAAGGGGAACAGTGCTACCCCGAATTAAACGCGAGCAAAGCCGCGGGAAAAGGCTAGTTTTAAATTTAAAAAATGTTATAAATTCGACACGCGTACCTAATGGAAAACACCAACCATCCGGTATGTTACGATTTCGGCAAATAGTGTATCTATCTAGTATCTATAGATGTTTACTTAAGTATCTATTTATACATATGCATACTCCTATACATAGTATAAAATAAAGTCGCTTTATCTGTCTCTATGTCCCTTTGTAAGCTTAAATCTTTAAAACTACGCAACGGATTTTGATGCGGTTTTTTTTAATAGATAGAGTAATTCTGGAGGAAGCTTTATATGTATAACACATGCATAATATAGTAGAGAGGGCATTCTGTAGTAGGTGCCCGTGCTCTATTGTAATATTATTATAAAACGAAGTAAGTTATCACCATCCTTTCTGATAGCTTAGGTGTCGTAAACGTCGTAAGGAATATACAGTCAATCATCAACGTCATCATCATCATAACAGCCTATGGATGTCTACTGCTGGACATAGACCTCCTCCAAATAATTCCACCCTGCGCGGTCTTGTGCCTCCCTCATCAACAGTCAATAGCTCGAGCTAACCTAACCTAGAGCGTTGAGAAAAGGCAATATAGTATTTATATAACACACTCTCAACACTTTAAATGTTTTTCAATAGAATATACTTATTGCATTATAAACAAAAACAGCCGGTTTTTTTTCGAATGCGTAATTTAACTAAATGAAAAACATATAATTGTTGAGAGTGTGTTATATAAATACTATATTGCCTTATCTCAAGACTTAGTTTTCAATATTTTGCATTATTAAATTTATTTTAAAAACTATTTGAGAATTATGTTTTTTTTTCAATTGACATTGATTCAACATTACCAATACAGAGGTATTGACTTATCTATTAAGACGCTACTTTGAAAATTTTCGAGTTGAATTCGGCCGTGGCCAGAGGGGCGCGCCCCTCGGCGCGCGAATGAGACGGATATACTCTCGCTCACGCGCCGCCGCGCCGTGTGCGCCGTCGTCGTCCCGCCGGCCCTCAAGGACACGTTATCGCTCTGTGCCATAGTACAAATATATACAGTATTTCAACTTCATAGAAACGGACGACGAAACGTGAGTTTATACCTACACGCTCACGATCGCTGAGGGAACAGTCGCTACTGTGCCGCAGTAACGAGCGGACTGTGTGTTATAATTTGAAACTAAATATATTATTCATATGTCAATTTCAAACAAACATGGCTGATATAAATACCTACCCTACTAAATAACTTAGGTATTTAATATTATAATAGTATTTTGTGTATATCACGAAAACGGTTTGTTGTACTTAGGTCAATAATAATGAAAATTTAGCCCCCCTTTATGTAATCCCCCATGCGTGTCTTTCACTTTGATCTAGGTAAATTAAGCAATGACATCGATGTCATTTTTTGAATGGATTGGTGAAGTGACCTCGATGCCTTTATTTTGACGTTAAATAGATCTAATAGACCTGTTTAAAGTTTGGTTTTGGTTATCGATAAATTCAATTTCAAACAAACATGGCCAATATAATAAACACAGTACCCGGCCGCTCTACGAAGCCGAAATTGACCGATTGTATTTTTCTATAGGTTGATATGCAATATAAACGGCCCGGTACTGTACCTACTTTACTGAATGACTTGTTAAGTACCTTCTTAATATTATAATTTAGTATTTTATTTATATCACAAACATGGTGGATATAAATACAAACATATACATGTTTCTTTAAATTAAATGTATCAATCATAAAACAACACGTTTTTTACAGAACACTTCCTATTTATTTAAATATAAAATAGAAAAATAAAAAGTATTAATTTACAATTACAAAACTAAATGGAAACACAAAGTAGATCGCATGTTTACTATTGTTTACGTACCGCGCACCCGTAGGCATTTATAATAAATATTCGGCCCAGTTTGACTACTGGTTATACTGTGACGTCAGTCCGCGGTAGGTAACAGAAAATTCTGTTACAGAAAAACCTACTATCTACCGGCCTATTATGTATATACATGTAGCCCCTATTTTTTTTTAAATTTACACCCGCGCAAGGTATTATGAAGGCACAAAACACATCCAGATTTAGAACAATAACAACAATATAATTTGACCGCCTCGGGGTATCGGTCGCAGTGCACGAGGTCGCGGGTTTGAATCTCACGCAAAATAATAGAACTTTAAAAAAAATACAATAGCCCCACTATGTATTGTCCTGTGTCGCGGGGTATTTACAAACATTTACTTAGCTGACACAAAGAACATCCAGACTCAGGACAATAATTTGTGGATCGCACAAATAAAATTGTCTTACGTGAGATTTGAACTCTAGGTGATTTTCCACCTGAGGGGCAAGACGAGGCAAAATTTGAAATCTTTATGTAAAAATGAACCGTATTGCTTAGGAAATAGAGTATATATTAACTTTGTAACAAAAACACTCGCTTCTCGCGATAGGCCTATTGTTGTTTGTTGCTACTTTTTGTTTGTGTAAAAATGAACCGTATTATTTCTCATGTAGAGTTCAAAATACATTAACAAGAAACACGCATGTCGCGATGTCAATTTTTGGTGGATTTTAATTCTCGTCTCGTCTCGCCCTTTTGGTGGACTCTTCATGCTGACTTACGATTACCGATTACTGCGCCCGCCACTGCCTAAGGCAGACAGTTTTTTTGTGTGATCCACAAACAACAGTCCTGAGTCTGAACGTTCTTTATGTTCGTTTGTTTCATGTTTGTAAACGTTCCCGCGGTGGAGTGCGTGAGAGTTCAAATCTCACGTAAGAAAATTTTTTGTGTGATCCACAAACAACTGTCCTGAGTCTGGACGTTCTTTGTGTTCGTTTGTTTCATATTTGTAAACGTTCCCGCAGTGGACTGCATGAGAGTTCAAATCTCACGTAAGAAATTTTTTTGTGTGATCCACAAACAACTGTCCTGAGTCTGGACGTTTTTTGTGTTCGTTTGTTTCATGTTTGTAAACGTTCCCGCGGTGGAGTGCGTGAGAGTTCAAATCTCACGTAAGAAAATTTTTTGTGTGATCCACAAACAACTGTCCTGAGTCTGGACGTTCTTTGTGTTCGTTTGTTTCATGTTTGTAAACGTTCCCGCAGTGGACTGCATGAGAGTTCAAATCTCACGTAAGATAATTTTTTTGTGTGATCCACAAACAACTGTCCTGAGTCTGGACGTTCTTTGTGTTCGTTTGTTTCATGTTTGTAAACGTTCCCGCGGTGGAGTGCATGAGAGTTCAAATCTCACGTAAGATAATTTTTTTGTGTGATCCACAAACAACTGTCCTGAGTCTGGACGTTCTTTGTGTTCGTTTGTTTCATGTTTGTAAAAGTTCCCGCGAAAGTAAAAAGTATTATTTAGATCTTATCAGTAAGTAGGGTAGACCGGGTACGTTTGTAGCAGGGTACGGTAGTACCATCGCGAATATTTCAATAACTAAGCACCGCACGCACATTCCCCTCCCCGCAGTCGACCCCTGTAACGCATGCCGAGTTACCGTCAATCGGCCGCGCGCGTGGCTCTACGCGGACACTTGTGACAGACAATAGAAATTCCCGAGCACTGAACGTAACTTTTTGATAAATTTTTAATTCCTAATAACAGCAAATCCAAGCTACATTTTCACTCAATATTGGTTTTAATCGTTTCCTAGTGTTGTTGGCTTTACATTGTTACCTTATATTTGTAGATTAAAATTCAAATTTAGGAGATATTTTACTTTTTTAATAAAATGATCCTGGGGACGATTGTAGCAATTTTGCGGGGACGGTTGTACAGGTACAACTGTCCCCGTGGTAGAATTGACCCCAGAGCATTATTTCAAGAGAAAATTCAGCGGATGGAACTGTAGCATCAATGGGATACAAATCATCAAAAAAAGTGTTTACAGAAGACTAAGAGGCGACCATTGCACGACAACTACAACGATCGGCAGATATTTACTGATTTTATTCCACTATTGAAGACTGATCAGCTAGTAGTAATAATAAATGGTGATATTCTAGCTGGGGATAATTGTACCACGGGGACAGTCGTTGCAAATGTTTCGCCATATAAAAAGCTGTTTTGTGATTTTAGTTATTTAATGCTAATTCTAAGTACTACGAGTACAAGTGAAAAGTCTGCAAGACTTAAAAAGCCTTGTTTTATAATCTTTGTCTAAAAAATCTTCGATTATACTTTTTAAAGTCTACAGAAGTTAAGTTTCCTGTTTTTTATTTTTTTGTTAACAGTTTTTAAGAAGTTTACTGTTTTTGATTGTGGTTCGCCTTAAGGCTAATTTGGTGAGGTTGTACCATTTTTGAATACATATTTTTCTAATTAAAGCACTGGGTTTTATTACTTCTAATTACTGGTACAATTGACCCAGGATCGGGGATATTTGTACCATTTCACTCGATCGTCTTGGAACCTAAATATCTAACTTTGTATGGTACTTACACGACTAAAGAAAACATAACGTTATAGTCGAATGAACTAAGTATCACGGGGTATCAGCACGATTGCCATAATACTGTCGGTAAACTCAAAATAAAATATTTAACCAAAGATGCTACATCTGTCCCCGGTCTACCCTACCTACCTACCTAAGCTTGCAAATAAAATAGGTACGTAATATTATAGTACGTTTCAATTACGTGATCTTGACGAAAACGGTTATAAAACTTATAACACTTGAGCATATAGTCTAAAATCGCTTATATAAACAAACGCTTGCATTATCAAAAGGGTCAACAGTAACTAGGTACTTAGTTGAGTTATGGCGAACTTTACCTAAGTTTTATAAAAGACATAACTACAAAAATATTTTACGATACAATGTTATCGAAATAACTATTATAAAATAATACTATTATTTACTGATAAAAGAGAACTAAGTATTAATAAAAACTTAGGTATAAATATTTTAAACCTAACCTATATATTTTACCTACGATATAAAATTACGCGATAAAATTCAGTACGAACGGTGAGTCGACATGCACAGGTCCGGCGTCGAAGAGGGCCATCGCCCGACTGAATCGTCGACCGTACTCATTCTGTATCGATCGTTAACTTATCGGTATAAGGTCTGAAATTGCGATGCGCCCGCAACGATCCGGAGCGCTTAGAAATTGCTAAAATCTTATTTGATTCATTAAAAATTATTGGTTGTAGTTATGTAATGATATTCTACAGTAATACTAATATTGATGTTACGAATGTATTTGAGTAATTCCTAAGCATAATGATAGTGTACTTTCCGTGTAATATGTAAAAAACTGTTTTTGTAGAGGTGTTTTCAAAAATAAATATGATCGAGCCAAAATCAAGCTATCGCGTTTTGGTAATTACAAAAACCTAGTTAAAGGTATCAATTTACCTACATTAAAATTCTAGATCAATAGGTCTTTTCATATTCCTGTAGTAGTTGATGAAAGATAGTGCATTTTATCAATGTATCATCTTAACACGCTGGACATTGTATTAGTAGGTAAGTCAAGTTTCTTACCATACATAGCGCTTGTCGATCTCATTCCCTACGACAAAAAAATGGTCTTAGTTAGAATAATAATTAAAATGAAAAAACATACTGTAGGGACACAACTTATTGTAATTTGAGCGACTTTTGACAAATAACTTTTACAGGCTCGCCAATGTATTAGCGTCGTCGCCCAGCAGCAGTCGTCTCCCCGCAACCATGTAGTTAGGTCGTCGTAATTGTTATTTTTATTTTATACCTAAGTATAAATCTGGTACCAGGAAATATATTATAGTATTCAACATGTATTATTTTTGGAATCTACTACTCATCATACTCTCCCCCACAAATTCTAATGGTAATTATATAATTTTTTATATTAGTATCTGGGTCGGACTGGATGCGGAAGGCGCAGAACCGTGTTCTATGGCGCGTGCTAAGAGAGGCATAGGCCTCGCCCAACACCGTCCAACAGTGGACAGTAATAGGCTAGTTCATTGATTGATATCGTCTCTATACTCAGGCGTTTATGAACAATACGCTAGATCATTACTTAGATGATCCACAAATTGTATTGAGCATAGAATATAAAAATAAATAAATAAATAATCTTCACACATTCACACATCGCCACCAAGTCCCAAACTAAGCAAAGCTTGTACTATGGGTACTAGACAACGGATAAACATACTTAAATACTTTTTTTTTTGTAAATACTTACATATTAAACATAGAAAACAATTAGACCAATGCAAACAATCATGTTCATGCACACAAAGATTTGCATTAAACGGGAATCAAACCCCAGACCTCTGCCTAGCAGCCATGTAATATACCGACTGCGCCACAGAGGTCGTCATATTATGTATTTATTGTAATAATAATGTTCATTGTGTCCGATAATTACAGCCCATTAATGTCCCACTGCAGGGACGGGCCTACTCCCGTGACGGAGGCATACTTGGCCTACTAACACCACGCTGGCCAGACGGATTGGTATAGGGTTTAATTTCAAGTTTTCATTATTTTTACTTCGTAACGATAACATTTACGGTTAGTCCCTTGGCCGGTTTTAACGACACCCATGGGATGAGATGGGGTGGTGACATATTGTATTCTTTCTCCGTCACCACACGAAGACCACACTCATCTATAATATCGCTATTCAGTGTAATTTAATTACAGCATCCACATTGTTTAACCTCCCTCATCAATAATCAATTAGTGGTTACAATTAGTACCTAATCCATTTCCGAGTGGTACAAAGTGTTAATTATAGTGCATATATCTTGTAACTAGCTTTTAAATGTGTTACTGCATGGATATGCATTCATTAGTATTAATAGGGAACTATATTGGAAGGCCATGTGGTGACGGAGTAAGAATACAATATGTCACCACCTCATCCCATGGGTCTCGTGGAAACCGACCAAGGAACTATCACCTTATCTTATATTAATTTATACCTATATGACACGGAACTACAGGCGTTTTGAACCATTAAACTATCGAACTAACAAGCTATCGCTGTAAGATTTTTCGCAACAGAATTTTTCGCACTAACGTTACATCGCACTTATAAAGCATCGATATAATATAACATCGTACTACTGAATTATCGCGATACCGTGTTCGATATAATAAAATCAAACCAACAACTTTCGCAGAACAATAGGGAACAGAACTGTGACTGTAAACCAACTGAGAAGACCCATAAATGGTTTTTGTCTATAACAACCCATTACAGTCTCACACCTCTTCCAGTTCTATCTGTTTGTAACCGTTTACCTACTCATACCACGCTGACCAGATGTATTTGAAAATGGTTTAATGTTAAATATTCCATCTTATTTTTTCGTAAAGACAATCAGTATCATACCTTCCCTCGGGATGTGAAGAGGTGGTGACAACATTTTATTCTTACTCCATCAGCACAAGGAGATATATGTAGTTATAATACACTTACTTATCTCATATTATTTCTTCTTTACGGAGCAAGAAGAACATGGATAAGGATACACTTCGACCCCATTGGATCCTTTGTGCTAACCCCCCTAATGCTTCATCTAGTGAATTTACTTAATACAGTGACTATTTAAAGGGTTTTGATATAAATAAAATGACAGTATATATAAGGATATTTTCGTTTAATTCCTAGAACTCATGAGGTAAACAATTCTAAGCTATATAATACCAATTTCAAACAAACTGCACGTTTTCTGACAACTACATACAATGTATAAAATATATAATCACTAGGTTATTTTTTATTTATTTATTTTGTACCACACAAACTAAAAGGTATTGTAACACTCCTATCTGTTATATTTTTCATACAAAATATTTTATAAATCGGGACAAAAAAGTATTTAAATTAATTAATAAAATACTAACTTTAAAGCTACGTATTCTAAAATACATAAATACATGATTAAATTATTATTTTCTTTATAATAAAAATATGTTGTGAAAGGTAAACTTAAAGAAGAAAAAAATAAAAAAAAACAAGAAAAATATAAAATTAGATAACAAACAAGTTATTCAACAAAAATAATAATGTTATTATTGCCAATTTATTCTGATTTTTCTATTGTTATTAATAACTTTAAATTGTTTATTTTGAAAAGATTAAGACCAAAGAGCTTTGTCGCTTATAACAATGTGACTACATTTTATGGCACGAACTGTAAACACAATAAATGAAAGAAAGTAATTTTTAATTAATTAAAAAGCGAATAATTTATAAAAAAGTGCACATTATTATAATTTTATAAAAGTATTTTAAAATTTTTACTAATAGGTATGCAAGAAATACTTAATTTGAAACTGGGTGATGTTTATTGAATTTAAATTGTATTTTACTGTAAAATATGCATTTAAAAAAAAACTAATTTTAAGCATTTTTACCAATTTACTAATCCTGTCTATGAAGTTAAATAAAATATCAAGTTACAATGATTAAAAAAATTCAGACTGTAGACAAAAAAAAACAAATTAAATATATAAAGTTACGCATAGACAAAAATGATGTAATAGGAACGACGAAAGAGCTTACGCTACAAAATACTGATACATGCTAGGAATAGGGTTAAAAAATTAACTGTTTTGGTCACAAAGTGTTAACCAAAGTGGTCAACCACTTTCTAATAACTAGATGGCTCAAACATTTGCCAGGAATCAATCGACAGGAATGCAAAGGTATGTAATAGAAGGACAAAAAAATATCTAATACTGTAATAACATTTTTTTATAATTAAAATTATTACTTAATAATAGTAAGAGAATTTATGGCATTTTATGGCTACGTCATGAATCAGAAACATTAAATACATTAGCATTTTATCAACCCTTTATTACCGCTAATGTAAAATGTTTTTTATACATTAATATTTTCATACCAATATTTTTGTAACAATTACTTTTTTATTTTTTTATTTAACATATTGTTTTAATATATAATCTAATCTTATTTACAAATTGTATTTTGTTATAGAATTGACCATTTTTTATTTATTAAATATGTTTTTTTTTATTTAAATATATTTTTTGATTGTAATACTAGGTTTTTTTCTGATAATTTCTGATAGCTATTACTGATTCAGATTTAATTGAGTATTTTTTTTAAATTTGTTGTCTATCAGAATTTACCACAAAATTATATTGTCATGACATTTACCCTCCAGGCACAAAGTGGTGTTCTTAACCCATTTTTATTGCCTCTATACTTATTATTAATTTTTTTTTCAAATTTCACGAAATTCTACATTTAATAATACTATTCGTAAAAATGTCTTTTTCATGGGGAAATAATAAATATAAATATTTTATATAAACTAACAACTAAGATTGGTCAGGATTTAGGAAATACACACGTTTTTAAATATTAATAAATTGCTTTGTTTTACGAACGGTTTTTTGCATTGATCTCTCCGATCCGCTACGAGATTTTCTTTTAAAAATTGTGAAAATACAAAAATAATTAACTGTATGTAGTAATAAAATTGTATAAACACAATTTTTATTCGTTCGTAATACAAAACTTTCATGCAAACAGCATTTACAGGTTATTCACATACTATGTTCATACACGTTTTTTAGGAAAATACTCTAAGCATATTGTAATACGCCAATATAAATTGTTTTATAAATTCAACAGTTTTTTTTAATAACTACTTATTTTGTTTGGCACAAAAAACATTTGCCACAGTTGTTTATCCTTATGTGACTAAGGCACAAAATTTCTTGGGACACAAAATCATTTGCCTTGTGGCAGAAACACACTTTCGCCACATAACACAGGCTTAGATCAACGCCATCTCTTATTAAGATTTGCAACAGTCATATAAATTTAACCCATAGGCACTTTAAATTAGCCTAAAGGGTTTGTTTTTCACAATTTCATTGTTTTTTATAGTGTCACTTTTTTATGTACAGTTGGTACCGCTAGTGGAGGGTCCAAGGTTTGCTTCCTGGTGCTTGTACTTGTGCGATGTCATTTGAGATAGGCCTAGGACTGCGAATCCGCACTCTATGCAGTGGTAATGAGTCTGCTTCTTACTATGAATGCATTGGGGTTCATAACCACAACCTGTAACCAAAAAAACATTCGTAAATTAGGAATTAGGAATTAAATCTGACAAGCTTTTGAACGTTGGATCCTATGGATATATTCTGGTAGTAAACTTTATTTTTGAAATACCACTAGAACTGTTTTTATAGGGTTTTGTTTTGTTTCCTTCTCATGCACAGACAATGCATAGAAATGCCTTAGTCGCTTTTTACGACATGGAAATAGGTTAATTTATTAATTAATACTCCAACACATGAATCCTATCTTATAAAAAGTACAATAATTTTGAAAATATTAAAGAAAGAAAGTCGCCCTTCCATAAAAGGGATAGTTTGTGTATAGAGAACTTTAAACTTTACTTTAAAACTTTAAACAAAATTCAGTGTCATCATAACAGCCCATTAATGCCCTACTGCAGGGACGGGCCTCCTCCCGTGACGGAGGGATACTTGGCCTACTAATACCACGCTGGATTGGTATAGGGTTTAATTTCAAGTTTTCCCTCTTTTTATTACGTAAAGATAATATTGACGAATAGCCCCTTAGTCGGTTTTTACGATACCCATGGGATGAGATGGGGTGGTGACATATTGTATTCTTACTCCGTCACCACACAGAAACATTATTTATAGTTAATCGTATACCTCAGCCGCTATTAGGCAGTAAAGTTACTAAACCTACCTATGCTAGGTGGAAACTTCTTGAACCCTGCTGCCTGTATGGAGTCAAGTTTCTGATGCTGCCGTCGATGTGCCACCACTTTGTTAGTGTCCGTGCAGACGAAGTCACATTTGAGGCAGTGGAAGTGAGATGCCTTGTTTTGACCTGTACCTGGGAACAACCAGTGGAAATTAGCAAACATACATAATCTATACTAATATTCTAAAGAGGTAAAGTTTGTGTGTTTGTGACGTTGTAGGGGGTAATCTCTGGATCGAATGAATTGATTTTAAAAATTCTTTCTGTGTTGGATAGTACATTTATCGAAGAGTGTCATAGGCTATATAGTATCACGCCATGACTAATAGGAGTCGACCAGTAATGAAATATGTTTAAAAAAGGGGCGCGTTTTTTTCGCCGCCCAAGTGGGTAGGGGTCAGCTAGTATTATAAAAAGATATAAGTGACGGCACAGTGATGGAAATACTCAGTGACTCAGTAGTTATAGTACATCAGGTCTAGGATTTGATTTTCTCTCAATGGATATCTTTGTGTAGATATAAATTTAGATGGCTAATGGGCATAGACGATCCTTCCTATCGTCCAATCGGCATGACACTGCAAGCTTGATCCAATCTCAATCAAAAGAAACGAAGGATATAGTAATACTATATTATTCTAGTTTTACATAAAAAAAATGTTCTAACCTAAACAACTGTTTCTGACTTTTGCCTTAATATTGTATTTTTGCCAGTACTATAACATATATAATGGCTAGTTAATGTGATTAATTCTGCGACATTTATCACTTTATCTAAATTTATATCTATTATACATAATGGCTAGTTATTATGTACAATAGTCATATTTATTACTTTGGCTGTAACATATATATATCTATATATTCGATAATGAATGAAATCCAAACCGAATTATTAAACAAATATGTATGTAATTTCTATGAGTCTAGTTTGAAAGAAAATTCTTTTATAACTTATTTTTTAAATGTTCTAGACAGTATTAATGTATGAAATAACACGTCAATTAATAAAAATGCAACCAAATTGAAAATCTATTGTTTTCTTTTTGGAGTCAGTTATAATAGGTACATTCATTGGCGCGTGTTGGGAGTGGTCTAAGTTCAGTAGTGGACTGCGAGAGACTAGTTGATTGACTGATTGATTGAATATACATTATGCAACATGTGCTTACCAAAGGTAGAGGCATGAGGACACTCAGGTCTCTTGCAGTAAACATTAGCACGATACTGTTGGAAGTCACCGCCCATCAGAGTATCCAATCTGGAAAGTAATAAGTAAAAATATTAAAATTCATTTATAGAGTTTTATCCATGATCTTATCCGTGTGGTGACGGAGTAAGAATACAATATGTCACCACCCCATCTCATCCCATGGGTGTCGTAAAAACCGACTAAGGGAATAACCGTAACTACTATTTTTACGAAATAAAAAGAAGGAAAACTTGAAATTAAACCCTATACCAATCCGTCTGGCCAGCGTGGTATTAGTAGGCCAAGTAACCCTCCGTCACGGGAGGAGGCCCGTCCCTGCAGTGGGACATTAATGGGCTGTTATGATGATCCATGATCTTTGTAGTAGAGGCGTAGTATAATAGTACATGAATATTTATAAAATGAATGTGATATGAATGGATGTCCAGGGTTTGATTTTTCAACTCGGTCAAGGCAAACACTTTTATGGGTGAATGTTTGGTTTGAATTTTTAGTAAGAATCTCTCTCTTATCAGCTACCTCCACAAAAAAATATATCCAAATTAGTCCAGCTGTTTCAATTCAAGATAATATAAACGTATTTTTAAAAAAGTTTATCAATATAATAAAACATTGTTTACCTTTCATGCCTCGCTGTATGTTGAACGAATCTTGTTTTATCACAAAAAGAGTAGCCGCAGTCTTTTCTTGTGCAGTGGAAGTGGGTTTGATGCTCCCTGGAAGCAAAAAAGTAATTAATATCCCTAAATATCAGAGTAAGTATTTATATATCCCATTGATATCCCACTACCTAGTAGAAAGAAAGCCCACAAGGTAATTTATTTGTTTGGCAAAATCATCATATCAAGTTTGATACCCTATTACCAGTGTGACCAGAGTAATATATTACACCGACAAATAATAAAGTAATATATTACAAAAAAAAAGTATTTAAGTATGTTTATCCGTTGTCTAGTACCCATAGTACAAGCTTTGCTTAGTTTGGGACTAGATGGCGTGGTGTGAATGTGTGAGGAATATTTATTTATTAATTTTTTTTGTCACTAGAAAATGCCCGTCCCTGCAGTAGGACATGAATATCCTGTTTTCCTTTACTTAACATCAGTTATTCAAAAACTTTTTAAAATCATAACTTACCTATATCCACAATGTTGGTAAGCGCAGTCTTCATTGAACCTGAAGCGGAGGTACCCCTCAGGAATGGGCTCGTCTTTCATGACGCGCATGTGGGGACCTCTAGTGGTATGCGTTCGTCTGCTGACAAATATATTTAAAGTTATAGATTTTTATTTAAAACACATATAAATAAACTTATTAGGTTGCATTATGAAATTATAGACTTGTCTCTCAATATGGTATGTAAAGTAAAAGTTTACCTATGTCGAATCAGACATTTTAGATCGGTAAGTAATAAAATCATATTTTTAGCGCAAAAAAACCGCAAGTTTGTGTTCATTTTTACAATTACACATAAATTGCTTTGTCTTTTATTTGACGTCTAAATGACGTCATTTCGTTTCTTATTTTATTGCTTATGCGGCCGTACGCATGACGTCATCACAAGTAAAACTTAAAATGTTTTAGGTAGGAAAGCAAAAATACTTAAATTAGGTAGTTGTTTATAATTAATAAACTTTTAAAATAGAAATATAAAAGAAAATACCAAAAATTAATACATCTAATATCAAAATAATGACAACTCACGTCTTAGCAATCATCTCAGCTTCCTTATCGAGACCTGGAGGTAGACCATGTCCTTGCAGCAGACTCTGTTCCAACAGAAGTTCCGGTGGGTACAGCATCGTTGGGTATAACGAGAATGGTGAGCCTCTGTGAAATAAATAGATATTATTAGGAATGGCAAAAAAAAACAGGCAAAATGGTGGTGGAAAAGAATATTATTGCTTTGGTGGCAATGACGTCGTGCACGAGGTCATGGATTCAAATCCCACGCAAGACCTAGATTCGAATGATTTAGAAATTGCTGGCTTGAGTCTGGATGTTTTTTGTGTACCGTTAAGTTGATGTTTGTAAAAGCTTCTGTGACACAGAGCATGATCCCTAGTGCAGTAGCTGTCAAAAAAGGGAAAAATTACTACGTATTGCCCAGGAACTACGTTAAATGGGACTACTCCTTGTCTTTAGTTCTTCTTGGTAACATTATTGTTGTCTAGCCATAGTACAAGCTCTGCTTTGTTTGGGACTAGATGGCGTTGTGTGAATGTGTGAGGAATATTTATTTTATATTTTACTCATAATGTTCAATACAGTCAATGTCAACTGTAAAGTTAAACGTCAGGCACCACACGAAAAGAACTTATGAAACTTACCCTTGAGAGAACAAAGCGACTTGAGCCAACCCTGGTAAACCAGCTAAAGAAGCTGTGTATTGCTGCTGCATCTTCAACTGCTCTTGGAGACTGCCCTTCCTCCCACCAGCTAGGTACTGCTGCAGTAATAGACTTTGAACTGCTTGGACCTAGAAGACAAGACAAATGGTTCCTAAAACTGACATAAAAGTGGCTTGGCAGTTGGTATTGAAGGTGTTTTGCTGGAAATTGGTTGTGTGATCTAAATTGATGTTTGGAAAAGTTCGTTATATTAGGAACCTCTATTGTCCAACTGTATAGACGGGCTTCCTCAAGTGATGGAGGAACTTGGTCTACTAATACCACGGCCTTCTAAAGCTGATGGATTGCTATACGCTGTTGTAGTTTTAGTAGAGACACTATGCGAACTTTCCTTATGTATAATTTTGTTATAACACTATGTATTCCTATTCTTATTAAGTTAATTTGTTATTTGAAGTCTACTTCTGGACAAAGACCTCCTCCAAATACTATCTCTTATATTAGATCTATATATTAGACCTCCATTTGCCAGTGTTTATTGCTTGTATTATTCCTTTACTACCAACAGACTGGTAAACTCCCTTTGACAAGAAAAGAAAGAAAATATTTTTAGCTTACCTGATCTGCTGGGTTTGGTGGTCTCTGGCTGGGTGACGGCGCTTGGCTGGTCGATGAGGAAGAAGCAGTAGATGGTAGTATTGATATCTCTGGATATTCCCTTTCCAAGGTCTCCTGTGCACAATGAGGTTTACTTAGTTTATGGTAAAAACTTAGAGAACAGTAATACAAGATTTTTGTGGTGACTGATGAATACCACTGAATGAATTTCAGGTATGAAAAGAAAAATTTGAGGCGGAAACTGTGCAATATCAGTAGAATAAGTTTTGGTAAATCCAATAGCCCTGTAATTGTAATATAGTGATTCAGGGTTCCGTATCACTAGATACAGCACCGTAATGTTAGCACAATACTGCTTAAAGATAGATTAAGTCTGAGCGGTCTTTTGCTGACTCATCAATTATTGACCCCATCCACTCACTCTTTAAATAACTGTCTTATGATAAAATTGACATATTAAATAGTTAAGAAAATGCCTCACCTTAGTAGCAGCAAGACCAACTGGCCCAGGATCCATAGTATTACTATGTTTCTTCACCATATGACTGAACAGCAACTTCAAATCCACATAAGCCTGACTGCAATGAGGACAATGGTAGTGCAGGTTCATTCCCGTAGAGTTCTTATTCAAAGGACAAGTCTGATCATGACATGAAGGTGGAATTGTTGGTCCAGACATTTTGGGAGGCTCGTACATTTTCTTCTGGTCAAATTCCATGCGTGGTTTGATGTCCTTGGATGGGGAGGCATCGTAAATACTTCGTGGTGATGGCGATGAAGTGTTGCTTCGGAGATGTGATGATGGATAGAAGGTTCCCGTCGCTTTTACTACTGAAATCAAAAGAATCAAAATTTACTTTACCTACATTACATTACTATTTCTTAACGAAAAAGCCAGTAGCTTAGTCCAACCCTAAAAGGCTGAAAACTGACCTGAAAGTCAGACCTACTTTATGAATTACCTGAAACTTGGGCTACATATACAAAAGTTTTCCTGAAGCTAGATAAATTGAGCTACTGAGTAAGGTGGGTAGTTGGTCTACCCAACTACCTCACAAGGTGGACCAACGATTCTGTTAAAGGTTGAGGGCAACCGGTAGGTGAGGCAGGTACAAGGCAGAGGAAGGTGAAGACGTTTGAAGATGGCCTATGTCCACCAGTAGGCATATTTTGACTGAGCTAAGAAAGTTTGTAGTCACTTTAGTACACATCTTAATTCGAAATAAATAAACTTTCATAGAAAAACACTCACCAGACACGTTATCCTGTTCTCTCTCAAATTCACTTTTGATAGAAAAGTTAGCCGGAATAAACGATTCATTCGGTTCCTTCATAGAGCTAACACTATCTACCGAAGCTCTTTCCTTCAGAGAATAGTCTTTGGCTTCCTCAAACTGCTTCTCTTGATCCTCACTCTTAATAACTGGCGTTCCTCTTCCATGCTTATGAGTAGCTAAGGCAGAATACTGCGTCAAAATCGCTGGGCAGTTATTCCCTTGGGCACAATGGAAGTGTGATCGCAATTGGTTCTTAAAGCAGCTTTTTCCTCCGCAATGATCGAAAGACGGGAAGTAATCAAAGCCTTCCAGTAACGGGGTTACTCCATGTGCCTCCCGCATATGGGTCTCCATGATAATGTGGGTCTCTCCAGCGAAACTGCAGTTGAAGCAATGGATGTGCAGTCTTGTCATTCGTAATTGGCAACTAGGGTATGATGATGAGCAGGTGTCAGGACTAGTGAATACTTCGAAGTGTTGGAATTTTATACGCTGAAATAATACAACAAGTAATTAGACATTACTAGATTTTAGCTACGACTTCACCAGTTTGGAGTTCGAGTATTGCGACAGCTAAGTCTCTATATAGTTTTCTGATACATCAGCTATATTTTAGCAATATTTTAACTAAAATCGTCTAGTAGTTTTCGCGTAAAAGAATAATGAACAAGCTTAAATTCAATCCGGATGGTTACAGACTAAAAATACAAAGCGTTACCATACATTGATCCCTACAAAAACTAAGGATCGAAAACTTCACATTGACCCTATACCAATTCATCTAGCCTTATTATTCGTAGCTGAAATCGCTTTTTGAGCCAGTGCGACATAAAAACTAAAGGGTATACTTACAGGGAACTCCTCAACAGTAGGTATAACCGGCGACTGAATCGCAGGTGCCAACTGGTTGCTCTTAGGCAATTTGAAAGACGTAAAAATCGCCCGTTGGGTTGCATTAGCATTCCAAACTTCAACCACCCGGTTCTTTGGCGGTCTTCCCCTCTTTCTGCTAAACATTTCATCCAAAGAACTGGAAGGGCTAACTTGCTGTGGAACCCCGGGATTTGGTCCAAGATTTAGTTGCGCTTGCAGATTAGGAGTCAGCTGCGATGACAAACTAGGCGTCATTTGTGCCAACTGTGCCAAATTCGGTGGCAGATTTGGCAAATTTGGAAGGTTTGGCAGACTTGGCACTTGCCCAAGTTGTGCTGCCATATTCGGGTGTAATTGTGCTGATAGTTGTGGTGTAAAGTTTGGTGCGAATCTGGATGCTAAATTGGGGGACATAGGACTTAGAATCGCGTGCTGGCGGTGGTGTTCAAGTCTTCTGAATGGATGTTCTTCTGATGATAGTATTACGGCACCGCAGTTTTCCTGAAATTGTTATAAATGTTTTAATAAGCTATTGGCCTAAATATTTTAGATTAGTACAAACATCTTCAAAATTGTTGTCTGGGTGTTTTCTACATATACTATCTATATTTAATTTACAAGTTCTTTTGTACCCATAGTACAGGCTCTTCTTAGTTCATGACTAGATAGGGTTGCATAAAAGTGTATTATTTTTTAAATAACACATAAAAATAAAATAACAAGCGTATTTTATTTTTATTATTATACTATTTTACGTATATTATTTTATTTTTTCATTCATATCAATATTTTTTTACGCAGTTTTAGTCCAAGTTCGTAACTTATATTAAACTAATTTGTTCAACCATCATCCTATTTAATATTTATTTTATCCAGTTAATTTACTATACCCAGTTAAATATTAATTAACCCAGTTAAAATATAACTTAATCCAGTGAGACTCACCCAAGTGCAATGATAATGCGTGATATCCCTGATGTGTTGACAAGCTGAGTTCATGCAGGGGTTACCGCGGGTGTACGTCACGAAATATGCTTCGGTCACCTGGTTCTGTTGATCATGCTCCATTACATGCTTAACCATGGTAGTATGGCAACTGTAAAGAAAAAAAAAAGTTATTTATATTAAGCGTACAGAACCAAAGTGACCCACATAGTGATTCAGATTGCCCGGTTAAAGTGGCGGTGGGCAGGGCACATAGTGCGGAGAACCGACAGCCGTTGGGACAGAAAGGTTCTGAAATGGCGACTGCGTACCGGAAAGCGCAGGGTGGGGAGACCCCTCACACGGTGGACCGATGACCTGGTTAGGACGGCGGGAAAACGATGGATGAGGGAGGCGCAGGACCGCACAAGGTGGCTGTATTTGGAGGAGGCTCGTCCCTGCAGTGGGACATTATCGGGCTATTATGAATGATGAAGATTTTATATTTTTGTATGTCTGTCAACCTGTTAAAACAAAGAAAGTATATTAAATTATCTTACCTATGAGCCATTTTACATCCATCAGCTAAGCAGTGGTAATGTTTATTTAAAGCGCTGCATTTGTTGCATTTATCGTCTGCCTCTTTACCGCCGTTGAATGTTTCTATGTACTTCCTTGATACATCTTCTACTAGTGCTGGGTTCTGGAATTATCAAATAATTATTCATTAATATTTGTTCAGCCTGTCCGTGTGGTGACTGAGTAAGAATACAATATGTCACCATCCCTTCTCATCCCATGGGTGTCGTAAAAACCGACTAAGGGAATAACCGTAACTACTATCTTAACGAAATAAAAAGAAGGAAAACTTTAAATTAAACCCTATACCAATTCGTTTGGCCAGCGTGGTATAAGTAGGCCAAGTAACCCTCCGTCACGGGAGGAGGCCCGTGGGACATTAATGGGCTGTTATGATGAATGCAGTTACAGTCCCTCTGCAGGGACATACCTGGATCGAGTCCTTAATTCACGAGTTGTTTCTCGAAATTTTCTAGTTATACTAAGCTTTATAGGTTAATTTACAATGTAATTACACAAATAATTATTTCCGTGGGATTTGAAGCCGCAATTTCGTGTACGACAGCCGCAATTTCGTGTACGGCAGCCGCAAAATACGAACATTTGCCAACCAGGCATTTATTTATGCAGCAGCAGTCCCTCTTCATGACTCCTTTATACCGGGTTTTATTTGTTTTTTAAGAAAAGTATCGAAGTATGTGTATCTGTTATCTACTATCACTTAGTTAAAGCTCTGCTTAGTTTGGGACTAGATGGCGTTGTGTGACTAAGATAGAAATATTATTTATTATTATAAATGCGGGCTTTCAATACTGTAGGTGCATTACATGCATTATTTAATATTAAACAGCTCTATTAAGTTTATTATATCAAAGTGGCATGAAATCGTTTCAATTTATATTCATGTCGCGTCATCTTTGTGTCAGTCATAGCAAGTTGCAATCAATGATTCATAAACTATAACACTTGCTGGTTAAGCAACATAGGCGAGGTCATTGCTTAAATGGGTGACGGTTTTGTGGTATTTTATATGATTAAGGGCACGTAGAAAGTCCCGGTTATTGTCGTAAAGCCACTTCAGAGACATCCAAGCCCAGGACACTACTTTGTGGAAAACAGAAATAATTGTCATGACTGGAAATTGAATCCACGACGGCATGGCGGTGGCAATCCTTGCCTACTTTGCCTACAAAACAGTAGCAAATCCTAAACTAATATAATATGTCTATAGTGACTAAAGATTGATTGATAAAATTTAATTTTAAATTTTCTGATTAATATTTGTGTGTATTTGATATTATCTAATTTTTAACTTAATTTGTATAAGTTTAATTCATGAATACTATCTTACTTGTCCCTTTATCTTTTTGTGAGCAGTTGTGTACTTCTGTAAGTGACCTACTCACTATGCCTAAAACCTATAAGTAATTCATTGTTTATGTATGTCCTAGTGAGTAAGTCGTAAATAAATAAATAAGTAAAGTGACTTACGAATGGATGAGGATAGTCATCCATCATTGGATTGGATAAGTCATCGTCGTGAAGATTTCCCCCTGGGGAGTACATGCTCATATCAGCTCCTTGCTGCATCAGGGCGCTTTGAATCACTGAAGTTGGTAGCCTGGGAAGAAAATACAACATAGTTATTTTCAATTTTTCGTATTTAAATTTAGGTGTAGTTAGGTACATTTTACTCAAATTTTCTCTTCGAAAACAAAAAATGGAAAATCTATACTAATATTATAAAGAGTTTGTGTATTTGTGACGTTGTAAGGGGTAATCTCTGGATCTACCGATTTTAAAAGTTCTTTCTGTGTTGAATAGTCAATTTATCGGTGAGTGTCATAGCATACAGTAGTATATAGTATCACGCTATGACTAATAGGAGTGGATCAGTAATGAAATATATTTTAATATGGGACTGGTTTTTTTCGCCGCCCAACGATGTGGGGACGGGTCAGCTAGTTTATTATAAAATACTATACCAATTGGTTTTATATTTGTACTAGTAGGTCGAGTTTTCATTAATGACTCCGTAACTGCAGTGTTGAACCGTTAATTCTGTTCACGATTTCATTTTTGTTCTTTACAAAATTTAAAATAAATATTGTGCGTTGGTTTTTTTTTTCTTTATTTAAGGAGCTTTGTCACTTGTGCGTTGTTACCCCACGAATATTCATTAGTGTTACATATTTGTTACACGCTAAACGGCTGTAACTATTTCGATAAACAAAATAAAGACTTCCTATCTTAAAAAACTCTAGCAATTCCCTAAGGATCGGTAAAGAATTTAAATTCTCTAAAAGATACTCCGTTCGCTAACAAACAGCTAGCCTAAAACATATCTAAGTTAACCATAATTTAGCAAAAGAAACCTTGAAATAACCACCTTGAAACAAACTATGTACTTAGCATATACATAAACATAAAATTGCAACAACTAATATAGTTACAGCCATAATGACTTCAATAATTGATAATTATATAATTTATATGTATGCTATGTTGACACAATGAATGACTCCATGACACACGGTATTGAAAACTTTATATAAATCACGTATCAAATAAGAATTATTATATACATCAATCTTTTAACTAACATTTCGTAGAAATAATACTGTTAAATACTGTAAGTAAAAGTTTTTAATATAATATACGTATTAGGAAACTTTTTAAGTATTATTCGAAATAATATGACAGTGTAATATTGGAATAAATACCTGTGGTTAGAGATTATGGTTGCTACGGTTTGATTTCTGTGTGTACAAAACCGAGTATTTGCATTGGTTTAAACTTTTTCTTTGAAAAGTAATTAATGTAAGTACAGTATGAGGACATTGATAATATGATTGGTTTTTAAAGAAAGACAGACAACAATGAGGAAGCGAGAAAGTGAGATTATAATTTATTGATGATTTTGAAATTGTATATTATAACGTTAACAATAAGTGCTATATTTTGTTGCACTGCAATGACTTTTTATCGAAGTGCAATGTTTCCGTCGCCAGTGTCACTTAGTAAGACATGATGAAACATACAATGTCAAATAGAAGTAAGTAGGGATACAATCTTTTATAATTTCAACCTTATGCCGAACGCCATAAGATACATTTTAATGTGATACTTTTCAAAACTTATGCTAAAATTATTCAGCTATTTTCGGTAATCGGATGTACTTTTCTTACTCATTGATTTGCTGTCTTTCTTTAAAAGCCAATCACATTATCAATGTCCCCATACTGTACTTAATATTTACAAAAAAAAAATACTTATATGTTTTTATTTGGGTTCTTGGTCTACAGGTACAAGAAGTTTGGCTTCTTATACTTATATCATAATAGCCAGACGAATTAGTATAAGATTATACACACCATAAACCTTTCATCATTAAAAACACTTACCCAAAAGTCATTTCCTGTTCCTTTCTCTCATGCTTTCTCTTATGCGTGAATATCTGACTGCTAGAATGCAGTACATAGTTGCAGTGCGGTCTGATGCAGTGGATATGATTGCAGGTCTTACTGAATCGGCAGTCCCGATAAGGACAGGCTTCGTTCTTCATGTATTTCTTGAAACCGTCTTTCGATAATGCCTCGTCTTTGATGTGGTAAGTTTTGTGTTTTTCTGTGAAATGTAAGAATTTTTTTAATAAACTATTCTAATCTTCGTGTGGTGACGGAGTAAGAATAGAATACGTCACCACCCCATCTCATCCCATGGGTGTTGTAAAAACCGAATAAGGGACAATCGGTGAATATAATCTTAACGAAATAAAAAGAAGGAAAACTTGAAATTAAACCCTATACCAATCCGTCTAGCCAGCGTGGTATTAGTAGGCCAAGTATCCCTCCGTCACGGGAGGAGGCCCGTCCCTGCAGTGGGACATTAAAGGGCTGTTATGATGATGACGATCATCCTGTCAGCCTATTGATATCAATTTCTGGACATAGCAGCCCATGCCTCCTCAAAATAATTTTTCCTCTTCAATCGGGTTCCCGCCTAATTAGGTCGTCTGTTTACTATGAAAGGGTCTCCCCACCATGCGCCTCCTTTCAATAACTGTATATTTTAATACTCACCCATATCAGCCTTATTCTTGAACGTATACGTGCAACCAGGTCTTCTACAATGAAAGTGAGTGGTCCTTTGTCCAGCGAAGACGCAATGAGGAGCAGCACAGCTTTCTGTCGCTCTGAACCTTTGGAAACCTTCCTGGAGTATTGCAGAGTCCTTCCTGTGGTAGTTCGCGTGCATTTGTACGTCTGAAGTTGAGATGTAGACCTGGTGGGAAAGGAACGGTTATTTATTGGTGGTTAGTTAACAAAACTTTATTGTAAAAATACGCTTTTGAGAAAATCTGAAACCAATTGTTTCCAAATATGCATTTACGAAGTTTTAAATAAAGTTAAAAAGAACTCCCGTATTAGGGATCGCTAAGGCTTTTGCCGCGTATACCCTAGAATCAAGTCGTTAACAACAGTCGGTCAAACAGTATACGGATCTAACAAACACTTGAGGTGAGTCGGGGCTCAAACTCACGACTTTGAGCACGGCAGTATGACAAATGGCAGCATATGTGACTACATATGCGATGACTGCGCTATGCTCTATGAAGGCAGTGTAATTTAATAAAATAAAAAAATACATTAGTTTTAATTACTTAATTTATGAATAAAACATAATTTCAGAAGATTTCTAAGAAAGATGGTAAAAGAATATTTAAATATCTTCAAAAATGTAACCTGTATAATAATATACCCTAATAACATAATTAATTATTAACAATTTACTTACCTTATCACAGCCATCTTGTATACAGTGATAGTGAGTCTGGCTACGATTGTGGGGACAATCAGCAAATCGCTCTGAGCAATCGTCAAGCGGCGAGTATCGCATGAAACCGTGGGCTAGAGACTCATCGCGCTTCTTGTGCCACTGTTGGGGATATAAACATTATATTAATTTACTTTTTCCACACATTTACACAACGCCATCTAGTTATAAACTAAGCTGAGCTTATAGTTTTAGTACTAATCTAATAAAGACACATGGTGGAAATGACTTGCTGATATCTATCAATATAATCATCAAATCAGCCAATTGACGTCCACTGCTGGACATAGGCATCTTCCAAATATCTTCACCTTGTGTGGTCCTACTCCTATACCTCCCTCATCCATCGGTTTTTTGCTCTCCTAATTAGGTCGTCGGTCCATCGTGTGAGTGGTCCCTCTGATATCTATTATGTTACGTTTATTTTTGTATATTTATACTAGTTGTAAGTATCCCAAAAATAAAATGTAAACCCCCAGACCTATACGATCAATCATGATCATGCACACAAAGATTTGTATTAAGTAGGAATCGAACACGAGACATCTACGAAGCAGCCTTAACCACTACGCCAAAGAAGTCGGCTTATGATCATCTTGAGAAAAGGAAAAAATGTATCTTACCTTAAAATGTCTGATCATTTCTTCTTTCTTGCAGAATACCCTTGCAGTACAGTCCATGCAGTGGAAATGCTCTCGGTAGCCAAGGTCTTTGCAGTATGAGGAACCGCATTCCAGGGTCGAGCTGTACCTGTTACAAAAGACATATTAAAAGCTGTCGAAGTCTAAAAAACTCCCGCACCAGGCATCCACAAAGGTCGCCCGGACTTTTACAAATACAACGCTAACATTCAGAGGATTATAATGTTCATTTGTGGCTGTCAAAACAATTTTTCTGCATGGGTTTCGAACCCGCAAACTCTTGCTTTACAATTAATTTGTAACTCAAAACTAAACTGTTTAACGAACAACTTTTAAACAGGCCATTAATAAATGAAATTCCATTACATTCATTACACGACCATCTAAACTAGATGTAACAAAAAAACCCCGAATAAGTAACATCAAAATAAAATCTGATAACATTTTAAATAAATCGAAAAAACGATCAACCGTAACAAAATTAACTTCCATAAGTATCTAAATATATATATAAAAACATGACAGCTAAATTACAATCAAAGTATAATTTCAGTAGCTATACCTTTTAACATAACGAGAGTAGTCCACCGTTGACTGCAAAGAATTCTTGCGTGCTTGATCCAAGTGATTCAAAGCCGACAACAGACCTATACAAAAAAGAAAATCAAATATATATGAACAAAAAACCTTATTATGCTAATATATATCGAAACAATCATAACTAACTACACATTCATCCATTCCTTAACGTCAAAACTTTATTCTTTTGTTTAAAACAGCCAAATCACTATCATGCATCATATTCAACAAAACAATGTTATGTTTTCATCATAATTTTAAAACTAAGTCTTCCTTTTTGTTAAGTTTGCGTTACAAAGCTTATAGTATGAAGGTTTTAGTTGAAAAGTAACTTAAACGTATTAGGTTATGTAAGCTGCCCCGCCTTATATCAAGTTTTGGAGTATCAAATAAATTATTATGGTAATTAATCAATGTTTTCTCCTAGTCACTGTAGAGCGGGCCATTGTGAGTGATCGTTGACTCTACTATGTACATTCGTTCAAGAAACTGTTTTTATATATTGTATTCTTCTTTTTTTAACATTGTTAGATGTTATCTTTTAAATAGAAATGAATGTGTGGATTGAGAATGGTTAACATGTTGAAATGTTATGTGTTTTTACTGTTAGGTTAGGTTGGTAGGCGTTTGAGTGACTGTTGTTAGGAGTAGGAGTTCTATGAAGTATTAGGTGATTTTAGGACTAGAGTATAGCAGGAGTTTTTATACAAAGTACCTACTTAAAAATGGGATAAACATTTTGACATGACGAGGATAATATTCTTTTGGTATAATACGGTATAAGAATACATGTCATACAGTCTCATTTTATCCTCTGGTTGTCGTTAATGACCTCTATGGCGGTTTTAGATTCAATCCCCTTTCAATTCAAATCTTTACATGGATTGACATGAATGATTCCACTGGTCTGGGTGTTTTATTTGTATGTATGTTAATCAGTTATCTAGTAACCAATAGTGCAAGCTCTGCTTACTTTAGGACAAAAAAAAATGAAGAAAATATTCTTACACATTCACACAGCGCCATCTGTTTCCAAAGTAAGCTAGGCTTAACCTGCTTGTGTTATGAACTAGATGGCGTTGTATGAATGTTTCAGGAATTTTAAGGTCTCATATTATTTTAATGTCTCATTAACGCATTTCGTATGTTTTTAAACACTTTTGTTGCTATCATTACAAAGCCTAACAAAGCTATTGTACCAAAAACTCGCGTGTTAAGTTATTATCCAACTTAACACTGTCGAAATACATATCTACTCATTTACCAATATTTTTTTTAGAAAATCGTTTTATGAAAGACATATTAATACCTATACTTATGTAGATTAGTGTTGTGAAGACAATAGAGACTAACACACGTCTTTATAATTTGGTATGTTACATAATACAAGCACGAAACATGATTGTACGTGTGGTTTAGAGAGTACAGGTTATTATTAATGAATGAGGGATCACTGGCCTGTTAGGGCTGCCAAGAAATTTATGGATTAGAAATAGAGGTTCTTCGTGTGGTGACGGAGTAAGAATACAATATGTCACCACCCCATCTCATTCCATGGATGTCGTAAAAACCGACTTACGGACTATCCGTGAATATTATCTTTACGAAATAAAAAAGAAGGATGATTTGAAATTAAACCCTATACCAATCCGTCTGGCCAGCGTGGTATTAGTAGGCCAAGTATCCATCATAGGAGTAGGCCCGTCCCTGTAGTGGACATTAATGGGCTGTTATGAAATAGAGATTTTGTAGATAGAAATAGTATCTTGCGTGGGACTTGAACCCGCGATTTCTGAACTGAGGGTTTTATATAAAATATACCCCTCTCTCATTTTCAAAGACTTCTGGGAACTTTCCCTTAAAATAATAATGAGTGTGAAATAATACAATTATATAATTATTCCTACACAATAATAAAAATGGAAAATAAACAAATAATTTCTAAAAACACAGCCCTAACATTAATATCTGTTATAATGTTAATACCTCACGATTTACTGATAGTGCGAAATAATAAAAACAATAGTATATATTGATACCGTGTTTATTGCCTTTAATTTATTGAGATTAGTGTTAAGATTACTGTTAAAGAGATAGTTATATGAAAACGAGAGAAATAAAATAGGAATGTAAGTTGAAAACACGAAAAAGCTATAAAAAGCCAAGTACCTATTTATGTGATTATTAAGTATAAATATCATAACAGCCCATTAATGTCCCACTGCAGCGACGGGCCTCCTCCCGTGACGGAGCCATACTTGGTCTACTAATACTGGCCAAACGGATTGGTATAGGGTTTAATTTCAAGTTTTACTTCTTTTTATTTCGTATAGAAAAAGGACCAAGGGGCTATCCCTGAATATTTCACGGATAGCCCTTTAGTCGGTTTTTATGACACCCTTGGGATGAGATGGGGTGGTGACATATTGTATTCTTACTCCGTCACCACACGGGATTTATCATTTAACTTTATATTAATTGTGACATTTTAAACCAAACGATTGATAGTTACAAAAAAAAACGATTTGCATATACCTATAGAATTTTAACTGGCATCCATTTTTTATCGGGTTCAATCTAGTTTATTAGTTACTCAAAGTTTTATATTAATAAGTCCAGTTTAATTTTAACTGTACATTTTTTTAACTCATTATTAATATCAAATTTCGAAAGTACCTAAGTAATTTAGTACTGACATTTTATTTAACATGATAAGTGGTTTATGTCCCACTGCAGAGACGGGGATTTTTGTCTTGCGCCTTCCGCATCCAGTCCGATCCAGAGACCTTTATGAGGTCGTCGGTCCACCTAGCTGGGGGCCGTCCTACACTACGTTTGCCGAGTCGCGGTCTCCACTCTAGGACAAGTTTGCTCCAACGGCCATCGGACGTTTGCTCCAATGCATGTATTCTAAGTTAATATGCACCTTAATTTCCATCAAAATTAATTTCATGCACATACATACAAAATCAAAAATTCATCGAAACACTATATTAAAAAATACGTGGTACTTTTTTAATATTTGAAACATATGATAACAATGAGACAATGGGCAAGACGGAATCAGATAAAGTACCAACATTACATCCATAATATGGTATAAAAGTTTTTAGGAAATTTCGTAAGATATTGTGTAGGCTCATTCAACCGAAACAATGCCTTATGATTATAATGGGTTTTTGAACTCGAACAACGGAACCACGAATGAACGAAAGTTCTAAGTATTGGGATTTATGGGACGAAGGAAATTGGGTGGGGACTTCCTTTGGGTTTTTGATTGCCATTGAAAGACATGTATGGTGATTTACTGGTCATTGTAACAGACAAGCCCAGTCTTGTGTAATAAATGAAATATATGTTGAAAGTTTTTGTTTTTTTAAAATCAAATGTACAGATTTTAATGCATTAAAATAGCAAAACTTCTCCTTGAAAACTCATTCATGTCTTAATGGGCTTCTTGAATGTGGAAAAATGACCTATAGATACCACACTGGTCTGCTGGATTGGTATAAAGTTTTCTGTCAAGATTTTTCCAGACACATCTCCGCGAAATTGACCTTTCCCGACACCCATAAAATGACATGTGAAGACACCAGAGATTTTTACTACATAAGTAGGTACTACACAGAAAAGGAATTCAATAAGTCCACAATATAGTTTCTAATTAGCAAGATAAACTGAACAACTGGTTAATGTCACTCACTTTGCTGACAGTTGAAGAGTTGTAACCGACAAAAGATACAAGAAAATCTTTCCCACAAATCAAAAGGATATTAAAAACATATGTAATAATATATCTAAAGAAACAAGTACACGAATAATCAAAAAACAAGGCAACATAATCAAAAAACAAGACAAAAAAGTGGTCTACGAAATCGATATAATTCACACGTTTGTCGAGTACGGACGGACGAAACACATTGCATGGTTTATCTTTTAAAACTATAAAAGCAATTTACATTACTCATTTCCAAGTTGAAGTGTTTTACATTACTCATATTTTTGTTTTGTTAATTTATTTTTTATCAAGCACGTTTTCTTTATTTGCACAGTGCTCGCATTTGTGGGATGGAAATTGAATTCGAATTATGTTCTTTTAATGTAGTGTAAACTAGTTTCGTTAGTTTTAAATCAAGTTAATTAGACTACACTTTACTTGCCTATTTATAGGTTATCGTAAAATTCGAATATTGAGACTAAGACAAGCACAAAAGTCGCCTAGAAGATCAAAGAATGTTCACACAAGAATTATTTTAGATTTCCTGAGACGTCTATGACCGTACCAAAGAATTCACATAATCCATCACTGGCATTTAGTTAAGCGGAATAAAGTATAATGTCAATATCGACGCATATTTTCGGTTACCGATTACAGTTCTATGACTAATTGAAATTAAAATGCCACTTAAGATTTAGATAAACCGATAACCGAATTAGAGTGGTTTTTATATAGATTCATATTAGCCTATTATTGTCCCACTGCAGGGACAGGCCAAACCAATGACTGTAGAAACTAACTAGCATCACACTGAGCAGACAGATTAGTATAAAAATGTATGTACAGTTTTCTATCTTTTGTTTTTAGATAATTTAGTTCAGAAGCTTTCCCTTGGTTAGCATTTACGAAAAACATGGGATAAGTTGATTTGGTGATACCATCTGGTATTCTGGTTCAATTACCACACGAAAAGAATAAAAAAAGTAAGTAATAATAACTTTTTTGGTTCTCCATTTTAATAATTTTAATGATCGATAGCGTTGCTTACTCTTATAATTTCAATACTAATATTAACCAATAGATAATATTAATATCTTTTCGTATTTGAATACAGTAATCAATCTACACAAAATTTATTTAAGTCGTCATTACCAACACACAAATCATTTAACATATTAAAAAAGTCGTAGCTTTCGAATCTTATTTTGATATCGGCCATTAATTATTCCATTGTCTTCAACATCAACAATCAGATCATCGTACAAGAGTTCAATAGCTGCATCAATTTCTTGCATCAATACCCGTCTTCCATCTAAATTGACATTTACTCTCTGCAAGTATGTCTAAAATGTAAATGCGGTTTACTACACACACCAATTCACGTACATTCGTTACAATTTATCGTCTCAACAATAACAGCCAGGCCAATATCAACTTTATTACTTTAACAATAAGAGTAAACTACATTTAAACTGAGAGCATGCTCGATACATCTTTGGGAATATATGTCCAGTTTAACCTGATATGTAATGTTGATTACTTTATTAATGTTTTTATTGAAACGAGAGATCTTGTAGGGATGGTTGTTGCGGTCAATGTGATAGTACATTAAAGTGAGGCTGTATCGTATAGGAGGTAATGAGGCGGGGCGATGGGTGTACATACGGACAAAGATCTGACTATTGACATACACGAGATCATCTTTGTATGTATCTACTTAGAATTCTTAAGCTTATTAACAAGTTATGATGTGGCTAGTTATGTGACTTTAAAATATCATCAATAAAAACAAAAGCTGGAATTGCCTTCCTAAAGAATGTTTTATTTAATATGGAAGTTCTTGATCATACTTCATAATAGTTCATTGTCCCATAGCAAGGATGGAGATAGCCATATCACATAAATAGTAGTATTATCTTGGCCTATTAATTACTACTACCCTGATTAGACTGATTTCAACAGGGTGTTATGTAAAATTTTCCTTAATTTTGGTCTTTTCCTATGTTAGTTTTTAGGACAAGGATATGATGATATAGTGACCTCATTCCTACCATATCACCATCCAAAAGAGTCACAGTAAACGAATAAATATATGCATACTACATCCCAATTTGTACAGAAAAGAGATGAGTCATTTTATTCCTTGTAACGTTACGTCAATTACTGACCAATTTAAGTTTACTGATTGTAACATCGTTGAGTTTAAGAACGACCTTTGTATGGAAGAATTACGGCCGTGAATTGGATGTAAAATGTATGAACGCGTGAACAACAAGTTTGTCATTATTCTAAGTATATTTTTATTACAATATTTCGTTCCGAGATGTACAGATAAGGGTATGGCGTGTCTAGTTTTATTTTTTCCAAGGATCTTGCATTGTTGAATCAATGTTGAAAATAGTTGTTATGTATGTTTAATACGTTTTCCTGTAGATATCGAGTTTAAGATTTTTGAATGTTGGTTTTTGTATCTTTTGCTATCTAAAAATCTTTTTGTTGTAAATGTTTTAGATATATATTTTCAAAGATTTTCCTGGTGATCTTTTTAAAATTTGGGACTTCCCAAACTAGCAAATTTTGGGGTACTCATTTACATATATCAGTTTTTCAAACGCATTATAATAAAACCTAATTAGCATCTCACGGGTGACGTAAAATTAAAGGAAAAGTCACAGATGTTAATTAAACTAATACCAATCCGTCTGACCAGCATGGTATTAGTAGACCAAAGAGCTAATTACTTTTGTCTAGGAATTAGTATTTGTTAACATGGCCGAAATCGGCAGAATAGCATATTTATGCCAGGCACAAATTCCTTCCAGCACTGGAGAAGGACTATTCTTGCTGAAGAACATTACAAGCTTGTTACAAAAAGCATCACTTGTATTACAACACCACAGTGGCCAGGAAGTCAAAATAATATTTTAGTCGCCAAACCCAACTGTACACTCATTGATTTGGTGTTAACGTTTCTATGATATCCCATTAAATTAATCTGGCAGAAAGTGGGCATTATTATACTTCACCATTTATCCACGAGGACCAAAATATACTTTGCCATTTTTCTACTTTGACAAAATTTATAGTTGGCATTTTTATATTTCGACATTGGTATACAAGTTGACGATATTATACTTCATCATTTTTCGTTTTAGACCATTGTCGCCAAACCCGAGGTATTGTCGCAAAACCTTAGTTATTATGTGACAATTAATACAATTAATTGTCACATAATAACTAAGTAATGATCATTAATTACTAAGCAATATGATTTCAGACAGTTTACAAGGGGCAAGAGCTCGTAAAGTTAAGTCGGCGGATGAAAGAGCAAAGATAATTATGAACGTACGCATGCGTAGATCAAATCGGGATCCATCGATCGATATAAGATCTAGATATGTTGGACCGGAGATCACTTGTGATCACTTTGTGTACGTAGTACGTTTGAAGGCAATTTTATGTGCAATGTATACTGTATAGGCGGATGACGTTCATGTTTTAAGACGTTGATTTGTGTCTTTATAGATGGGTGTAGTTGTTAATCTTTGTTGTAAGGAAGAGGTGGGGCCTGTTAGGTGGACGAGTGATGGCCTGGTAAAGGTAGAGGAAGGAGGTAGAAGATCTTGTAAGGTGGTAATGTGTGGAGGAAGTCTATGTCAAGTAATAGATGTATTTTTGCGGATGATGTTAATATTTAGTGTTACATTTAATATTTAGTATAATTATGTAATTGGTCTTAAAGAAGACAAGCATGGACCTTTCTCTATGCGGAGTCTAATCAATGTAGTCCCGTCCTTTTAGTGGGACATTAATCACCTGATTTTCTAAAGAAAATATAAAAAATACTGATGGGATGAGATGGGATTATAACACTATGTATTCTTACTCCGTCACCACAAAATAACCACATATAATGGTATTAGTAATGTATACCCATAATATTGTATTTTCTCTGTAATTTCCTTATTGCAAGAGCTTAACACACAACGCCATCATTATAGATCTTTGTGCGACCATCTCCGTTCTGCGCACGCGCTGATTGGAGTAAATGATTCCACTTGATCGCGTTTAGTTTTTGCTCTGTTTACTCTGTCTCTCTTGATCGTTGGTTTTTATTTTGTTGACTGTACTTGTAGTCAATTAGATATTTGCTTTGTGTCGTGCTGTGTGACATAGTTTTTTTTGCCGATAGGATATGGTAGTTGTAATTAATAATGAGTATTTTATTACTTACATGATTTAGAATATTATGAAGCAATTTTATTTTAGTAAAACAACAACTTAAATTTTTATGTAGTTAAGTAAGGATGCTTTCATAAAATCACGCCTTGTTCGCAAGTAGATAAATTGAAACAACAAAACGCCATATCTCATCATTTCCAATTTTTTACTTTAATTTTTTGACAGTCCTATTGATTCTATTTTTGTTTCCGTATACTTAGACAATATCTACTAAACTATCCCTTAGTCGCCATTACAGTGAAATTAAAAAGCTGACAATAAGTAAATAGGTACATATTCAAACTAATTAAACTCCTCATGTCACAATACACGTAACAAACAGAAGTAAATTAACGACAATAGCAACTACCGTGCAAGGTGGCCTCAGACAAACACTAATTGAAAAGACAAAAAAATAACAAAATTAAAGTGACTTTATGTTCAGGCAGTACAATGATGGATAGACTAGTCTCGGCCATCGACATCTCGGATCGATTATAAGGATTAATGCGGCGATAATCGAGAAGTTTTTGCTCATCGATTCTTTTTATTATCGAGCAGGTGATATCGAGTTGTAAGTCCGTTTATGTAGTTTATGGGAGTATGGTACTCATTATTGGCTTTTAAAATATCTAGATTGTAAAGGAAAATTGTTTAATTTTCATTTTTGGTGTTGATATAATTGGAATGTTTTTGAGTATTTAAAGATTCAATTTAGAAGTAACTGTCCCAATATAAGTAACGGATTAAAGTAAAGTTAGCTATCGTTTAGTAAGTATATATTTTGTTCTATTTAACTTGATGTATGAAGATATATGTATGCAGACTTATCAAAAAGAGTTTGTAAGGATCGTTTTAGAAGTCTCTTTTTACCCCATATTTGTATGTATTATATTAAAAGTAAAATCAACTTTGCTTTATAATATTAGTACCCATACCTAGATGACAACAAAGTTTCTTTGTACCAAATGAAATAGTTAATCTAAAAGCAAGCGTAAACTTTAAAGGTACCTTTTACCTTTTATAACATAAAAAAGGAATAGTAAAACCCGTCCGGGTCATATAATGCATTATAATTTTATATACAAAGATACAAACTGCAAGATTCAAATGAATATGCAAAAGTTATGAGTGTGTTGTGCGATTGAGTTATTGTAATCGCACGCTTGTGTGTGTAACAGCACTTTGCTTTCAGTGTCGATGTACGGTGCGTTTGCGTATGTGTGCGATTGCGCACACGCACCCGAAGAAATGCATATTTTATGATGTCTGCTCACATTCTGAGCGGTGCCACAAAGAAATTATACGCACATTAAATCCGTGGAGGTGTTATTCGGTTTTTTTTATGCTTTTTGTTGTTTTGCTTGCGACCTTTAAGAAAGTTTTAGATAGCTTTTTATGTATTTCAAAACTGGATGGTAATTTATTTGTAGCGAATTCATATAAGTGCTCAATTGCACTTAACTATAAACTAACGAATTATTATCTTATTTCTCAATGTGTGTTTTCTATAAATGTAAACTCTTTATGAAAACTTTAAAGCTGTGTAGACTATGTACTGTGTACTGTCTATCCTATTATAAATAATTATATTTTTTTTTCTCTATTACTAATAATTACGAAATGATAATATATTTTTTTAAATTTTATAATAACCTTCATTTTTATAATAGCCTTTTTGTGTTAAATCAATAACCCACCGTGGTTTTTTCAAGAGAGGCTCTCAAATAATACACCATTGTGCGGTCATCTATATACACTATGTATGCACAAATTATGCTTAACTTGTCATATTAAACATTGGTAATTACATAAAGCTAACTACAAAAATGTCATAAAACAATAAACTCAAAAATGTCTAATTCAACAGCGACTCCATTCTTTTGTTCTATAAAGGATACAAGTCAGTTAATTACCGAAGGCTGTGATGCACATGTGCGGCTCAATGGATGCCCTGTCCTGTAGGCATACTAACGGAAGGATTCACTTCCTTTACATACAGATTCAGATATGAATGTACATTTCCTTGTTGTATTTATTACTATTAAAGATAATTATTTGAAGGAGTGTTGTGACGGAGTAAGAATACAATAAGTCACCACCCCATCTCATCCCATGGGTGTCGTAAAAACCGACTAAGGGACTATTCGTGAATATTATCTTAACGAAATAAAAAGAAGGAAAACTTGAAATTAAACCCTATACTAGTGGCGAAGTGTCCATATAACTCGATTCCTACCGGCTTACCTTTGCAAAAACCGCCTAGCATTGCCTATTAATCAATTATAAATCAATGACGCAACATCCACTCAATACAAAATAATATAAGTAAAATAAAAAAATATTCTCTTACGTAAATCGCAATAATAATACATAATTATAGTATTAGTAATTTTCTATATAATTATTTACGTACTCATAACGCCATTTAGTAAAGGTTGTCAACTAACAACTTGTTATGGCTCAGTCAGAGAGTAAAGCGCGCATGCGCGAGGCGGCGGTAAGCCGGTCTCGAAATTAGGAATTCAGTACAACAGAATGTATGGAAATCGTACGGTCACGTGCAAAACGTTGACACTTTGTCTTCATCGATCTAAGGTACCCTATTAGCCGGTGGCCACCGGCTTATTGAAAAGGATAAAAGATACAACTACAACATTGCGAGAGCGAGAAAGCACTATTGCAACCAGTGGACCGACCAATTCAAACGAAGTTTCATTTCACGTTACTTAATTTGCCATTGACATTCCTTTTTATTTTTATCAATTACCTATTTAAATCTAATAGAAATCAGATTTTCTTCTGAATTTTCAGCTTTTAATTATATTTATTTCTTTTTATTTTATTTATTCTCTCCATCTTGAATTTGGCAGAATCATCGGTAAACGATAGGACCATTAGAAGAAAAAACAGAATTATTTATTTTCTGCAAATAGGTTATATTAAAATTCGCTTTCTTGTTTTAGTAAAAATTAGTATGTTTAATTATTTATGTTTGTGTATTAAGTGTTGTGCATTGGTTGACTTTATTTTTGTCGTAGTGCGTTGGGTTGGGATCCTATGGAATATTTTTGTAAGTACTTGTTTGTATTATTTATCAGCAGATTTAATAGTTTGTTGTTTTATGGGACACGTTAATAGTGTTAGATAATTGTCTATCCTATTATGTTTGTGTTGTGTGATAAAACATCATTCTCGAAATTAAATTATGAATATAAGAAACGCGCGCTGTTTGGATTTATTGGCGCACTTTGGGGCGCGCCGGCGCTGTGGATTTACGAAACATTTTAATACAATTATCTCATTTCGATACGTGTAAGTAAGTGGCTTACAGGCAGTATTCTCAGATTCTAAAAGTAAGTAAGTATGTAGATTGATTTAGGATATAGCAATATAAACAATTAATCTAATTGATCAAAGAAATCTTTCAAACAGAGAAACATTTTCGTATTTGTTTTGTATAACTTTTCACATGAGTTCGGGACAACTAAAATCGAAACATTTTCTCACGAATACCTATGAACTACAGAATATAAAATAGAACGGAAGTCCACGGAACTTCGGCTTCCCTTTTATAAAAATCCACCCTTCGCCACTGCCCTATACTAATCCGTCTATCCAGCGTGGTATTAGTAGGCCAAGTATCTCTCCGTCAGAGGAGGAGGCCCGTCCCTGCAGTGGGACATTAATGGGCTGTTATGAAAGATAATTATTAAAAGGAGATTTCTTTCTATTACTTCGTTCATTCATATAACATCTCGTTAGCTTTTTCTCGTCCCGTTTATTAAATATCTTACATTCGTTATTGTCGGGCAGACAAGCTGTTAATGTCCCACTGCTAAGACATAACTACAAAGTAATTTATTAAAACAGTTACTCATTGCCCAGGAAACACTTTACGTTAATTATTATATCGATACAAAATAATCGAATAAATCGAATTAAATTTTTGCGGATGTAAGGAAATTAAATTTCTCTATAATTATGACTTTGCGAAATAATTATTTATTACATTCAACTTATTTCCTTTAATAAGAGATTTATTACATTTCGTTTGTCAAAATAAACTAATTTATAATGAAAGAATTCATGTTTTTAATATAAAGAAATCATTTTGTATTAAATTCGAATTAAAAGAACAACAAGATAATCGGTAAATTAATCGATTACAATCGATTTAACTCGTTCTCGCTTTACTAAATTAGAACATAAAGGTATCGAGTTTATATATTTTATTCGTAATCGTTAAGAGAGAGAAGTGTTATTAGTAAGGTTCCGTACATATTATCTTAATTTTTATCGTTTTTAGTGGCCAACCTAATGTCGACAGTTGCTCAAGGCCTTAGACGTGGCTTTATGACTGTGACACTGCAATGACAGCCTGAACTGTCTTCTTACGTGCCCTCTGAAGCACCGAAATGCTCACATACAACATAACTGATCACCCATCTATGCCATAACCTCATCCTTATTGCTTAACCAACATTATTGTTATGAATCATTAATTACAACTGGCTGTAAACGGTTTAACTTTACATTTTTTAAACTAATATTAATTTCACACGGTACCCAAACAAATCGATCGAATAAATCGGATAAAAGAATCGATAAATATCCAAGAATCGTTATAAACAACAGTATACGAACAGAAACAACTTTAATTACAATAATTAACAAAAATATTTTGTATAAATTATAACTCTATCGCCTCGGGAATACACGGCTAACACAATTTGATTAGAAAGAGAGAGAATATGCTAATCTTAACGTAAAAGAGAGAGATGGCAATATGTCGATAATGAAATAATTTCAGATTATTATCGAACAATCGAATGTCATTTTTGTATAATTTATTTTATGGTTATTGAGATATGAATGAGAGTAATTCTTATGCGAAAGTGCTTTTGTTGTTCGAATGGTTTTATATAACATTTTATTTTATGATTTCACATTTATAACTACATGTCCGTGTGGTGACGGAGTAAGAATACAATATGTCACCACCCCATTTCATCCCATGGGTGTCGTAAAAACCGACTAAGGGACTATCCGTGACGGTGAATATTATCTTTACGAAATAAAAAGAAGGAAAGCTTGAAATTAAACCCTATACTAGTATCTACTATCCGTCTGGCCAGAAGCAAAACGATCTACCCATACGGGTCTTTGGTGCGAGAGGTCGCGGCTTCAAATCCCATACATGAAAATATTTTCTCTACGTCCCTAGAGTATAGGTCCATCCCTGCACCATTGCAGGGATGGACTTAAACTCTTATACAGCCCCATGGCTGTAATGATAATGCATAATTATGCAGCAGCAGACTTAGCATTAAAGTTAAAATATTTTATTATTCCTATACAACTCTTAATGTTAATGTTCTGTGTCCATAATTATATGAATTCCTATTGATATTCTAATTTCTACTAAGTAATAATATTAATTTATGAATCAGTATTTACTATTAAAGTTATAGCTAACGGTATTCATACAAAAAGCAATAATTTATGTCAGAAAAATAAAATCATAGTCACATCACTATTCCGAACGAACTTCCTTTTACAATAAATATAATAGTGATGCGATTACTTCCTTCTAAAATAGTGTTGTGACCTGAATGCTACTGCGATTGTGTCGCAATCGTAAGTCGCACGGCAATCACTGTTCGCCGGACGAACTGAAACCGAACTATTATACGTAAATGGGAAATAGCATTTGTCTATTTATAAGGTCCCCTAACGTGAGGATAATCGGGTTGAATAGACTTTTGATGATGGTAACACTAACGTTTATAATGTCACATTACAAGGGCAGGCCTCTTCTAGTGATGGATGGAAACGTGGCTCACTTATAATGGTATAAGTGGGCCAAGATGGGTGCGAAGTTTCCCTTAGTTGAGTTTTACGACACCATGGAATATGTTGGATGGTGATACAGTATATTATAACTAATTTCCAAGTTACATACCTTTCTTTTAACTTTTTTTTACCTTTTGTAAAATATATAAAAATAAAACATTTAAAATATGTACCTATAAGAAAAGGTAGACCCAACTAGCATCGTTTGCAGCGACCAAGCTACTGGTGGTTAGGGCTCCAGAGCTAGGAACCTCCTCACAATAATGTACTTAGTACTTCTGCATCAGATCTATGATCCAAGTAGTGCAAGAGTTGTCTTTTAAAACGAAACCATTATTACGTAAAAGAAATAAAACCTATCATACTTTTATATAAATATGGTGACGGAGTAAGAATACAATATGTCACCACCCCATCTCATCCCATGGGTGTCGTAAAAACCCACTAAGGGACTGTGTAAATTATGATCACTAAATAAAAAGAAGGAAAACATCAAATGAAATCATATACCAATCCGTCTGGCCAGCGTGGTATTAGTAGGCCAAGTATCCCTCCGTCAGGGGAGAAGGCCCGGGCTGTTATGATAATACTTTTATACCACATACTACGTAAAGACTACACAAAGTAGATAGTTTATTCTATTAACGTCACCCCGGGCTCCCAGCATCGTCAATTGAGTGAATTCGCCTCTATTGAGCAGATTAGTGCGCCGAGGTTTCTACAATTACTTGGAGGGGACAACCGGGATGTAGGGACACTGATTGTTGCCTAAAACTAGGTGGAATTATTACGGAATATATTTGAATATTAAATGAATTTATCGCTTTAAAATTTTCATAATAAGATTATATAAGCTTTTCTAAATGGTGATAAGGGAAAGTTCGCTAATAATTTCTACAAAACAAAAGAAGAAAATGTGCCATTAAATAATAGAGTTTTGCGATCCAATTTTTCTGGAAATCGTGATGTTATCAGATCAAGTTTTAGGTATTTCCGTCTGTAGAGGGCTTTAAATGAGAGGCCTTAATTTTAATTTTATTTAACTAAGTTGACAAAATTATAGATGACTAATGAGCAATATAAACGTACATCTATAATATCATCAATACGCGACAAATCGTCGTATTGAAACGCATAATATGTCAACTTTCAAACTCAAATAAGTCAGTTTATTGAACTCAATAACCAAATATTAGTGTGGAATCAGTAATTAAGAGAAAATAAATGAAAAAAAAAAATTTACCATATTTATGGTAGTTCATTGAATAAATTAGTATTCCGTCAGTTTTCACGCTTATGTGTAAGAATGTAGTATTTTTTGGATACCGTATGTTTATTTTCAATGTTTGTTAGACGCATATCATTAATAAAACAGTTAATTTCTCTTGTTTGTGTACATATTAATGAGTATTTTGAGAGAAAACGTCATAATTTTCTGTCGTGGGAGACGTTTATTTTACCTTGGTGTGTCTTTGAGTGATGGAGTTATGAAAATTAGTAATACATATTAATTAGTTTTGTTACACTACATTCCATATGATTTTTACCTATAAAGCTTAGGTATAACTAGGAAAATACACTAAATACTACATTTCACAGTTTGATTTAATACATCAGCTAGCGTTTTAAATAAAAATAAAACTATAATATAAATATATCTGTTTAGTGATGGACGAAGAAATTTATATTGTAAAAACGTAAAAACGTACTAAAAAAAAACTTGCACCAAAAAACAAGATCCTATCGGTAGCAATCTAACTGTGATGGCTACCATGCACAAGGTCGTGAGTTCAAACCGTAAAGTAGTAAAATTCACTCATCATAACAGCCCATTAATATCCCACTGCAGGGACGGGCCTCCTCCCGTGACGGGGAGATACTTGGTCTACTAATACCACGATTCCCAGATGAATTGGTATAGGGTTTAATTTCAAGTTTTCCTTCTTTTTATTTCGTCTCGGATTTTTCACGGATTGTCCCTTAGTCGCTTTTTACGACACCCATGGGATGAGATGGGGTGGTGACATATTGTATTCCTACTCCGTCACCATGCAGGTAACAGTAAAATTCCCTGTGTGATCCAAAAGCTACTGTCCTGAACTTGGGTTCCGTTCTTGGTGCCATGAATTTCATATATGCATATGACTCAGAACATTTTAACGAAGGAAGGAAAGATATTTGTTCTATCAACCTTCTCCTAATTAAAAACAGAGCTGGAGCTATTAGTTTTCCAAATCAAATTGATTCCATAAATGGAACAGACACCTTAGCAACTAATCCTCATGAAATAGCAAAGTTATTTAATAATTTCTTTATCGGAGTGTCAAGTAAAGCTGATACACAACCTAGCTCAAGCAACACTTTCTTGCTGCCAACCAGGCATAATGACAGTATTTTTCTACGTCCCTGCACGCCTTCAGAAATATCAAAAATTATAACATCATTAAATAATAAAAAATCTGTGGGATATGACGAACTCTCCACTTATGTCATAAAGTCTAGCTCAGAAGTATTATCACAGGTATTATGCCATTTAGTTAATTTATCATTAGCCACTGGCATCTTCCCTAACAATTTAAAAAGGTCAGTTGTAAAGCCTGTATTTAAAAAAGGCTGTACACAAGACATGAATAACTATAGGCCTATAGCACTGACACCAATTCTATCAAAGATTTACGAAAGGGTTATGCATTGTAGATTAACAGAGTTCTTAAACAAATATAATATTATAAGAGAAGAGCAAAACGGCTTTCAAAAAGGGAAGTCTACAACCTTAGCAGCTTTTTCTCTGGTAAGGTCTGTAACGGAAGGGGTTGATAAAGGATATCCAACTACTGCGGTATTCCTAGATATGAGCAAGGCTTTCGATCTCGTAAATACTGATAAGTTGCTCGACAAATGTGAGCGATATGGCATTCGTGGTCCGGCCTTAGAATGGCTTCGAAGCTATCTATATAAAAGAACACAATATGTAGAAATAGGGCGGATCAATAATAAATTTATTTTGACGCAGTACAAATCGCCATGTAGGTATGTTACGTCAGGAGTACCACAAGGCAGTATTCTAGGGCCTCTTCTGTTTTTATTGTATGTGAACGACTTGCCGAACGTCACTCCTCATAAATGTGTATTGTTTGCCGATGACGTATCAGTAGTAATCCCCTGTATTCCAAAATGCGATCATATGCAGGAAGTTTATAAGACACTAAATCAGTTACTTGAATGGATAGAACAAAACGACCTTAAAATTAATTTAAATAAAACACATTACATACAATTTAAAAATTATAGACAAATACCAATAAATTTAAACTTAATAATTGAAAATACACAAATAAATGAAAAGAGTAATATAAAATTTCTAGGACTTACCCTAGACGAGCACTGCAACTGGAAGTTGCACATTGACACTATATGTAAAAGAATAAACAGCTTCGTATACGCTTTGAGACAATTAAAAAGGTCTGCAAATGAATCAGTTGCACTCACTGCCTATCATGGCCACGTTGGATCAATTTTGAAGTACGGACTTTTACTGTGGGGCAACTCTACAGATATAAACAGAGTATTTATATTACAAAAAAAATGTATAAGAGCTATCGGTGGTGTTGGGCCTCTAGAGACATGTAGGCCACTTTTCAGGAGACTGGGTGTGCTGACTTTGGTGTCCTTATACATATTGGAAATAGGAATGTTTGTACGTAACCAAAGCCATTTATTTGTTAAGTTTAGCGAAAATTGTAGATACAAACCAAGGGACCCAACAAAGCTAAAAATGGAACCATGTAAAAGTAGTTTTCATAAGAAAAATAGCTCTATGATGATCATTACAGTTTATAACCATATCCCTAAATACATAAGAGAGCTACCTGTCATTCAATTTAAGAGTATTTTAAAAAAATGGCTGATCGATAATTGTTTTTATACGATAAGAGAATATTTGGAATTTAAATAGATATTATAATTTAATTATATAGTATTGACATTATTTATTGACATATAGTTTAATTTTATTAAGTAGTATAAATAAGATGTTTAAATTAAAGAATATAGAATAATATTAATACGCATAAAAATATTGCTGATTATCATTATATAAATTAAGCACTATGTAATATAAGATTCGTATGCCTATTAAAGGCGAAATGTGACGCGCAACTAACAATCAAATCATCATTGTATACACAACATTTCTAAACGAATAAAGATTTCATTTCATTTCATTTCATTTCATTTCATTTCATTTCATTTCCTATAACCTCTTCAACAATAATACACAGTCAGCACTATAGTATCCATCAGTGGCGAAGGGTGGATTTTTATAAAAGGGAAGCCGAAGTTCCGTGGACTTCCGTTCTATTTTATATTCTGTAGTTCATAGGTATTCGTGAGAAAATGTTTCGATTTTAGTTGTCCCGAACTCATGTGAAAAGTTATACAAAACAAATACGAAAATGTTTCTCTGTTTGAAAGATTTCTTTGATCAATTAGATTAATTGTTTATATTGCTATATCCTAAATCAATCTACATACTTACTTACTTTTAGAATCTGAGAATACTGCCTGTAAGCCACTTACTTACACGTATCGAAATGAGATAATTGTATTAAAATGTTTCGTAAATCCACAGCGCCGGCGCGCCCCAAAGTGCGCCAATAAATCCAAACAGCGCGCGTTTCTTATATTCATAATTTAATTTCGAGAATGATGTTTTATCACACAACACAAACATAATAGGATAGACAATTATCTAACACTATTAACGTGTCCCATAAAACAACAAACTATTAAATCTGCTGATAAATAATACAAACAAGTACTTACAAAAATATTCCATAGGATCCCAACCCAACGCACTACGACAAAAATAAAGTCAACCAATGCACAACACTTAATACACAAACATAAATAATTAAACATACTAATTTTTACTAAAACAAGAAAGCGAATTTTAATATAACCTATTTGCAGAAAATAAATAATTCTGTTTTTTCTTCTAATGGTCCTATCGTTTACCGATGATTCTGCCAAATTCAAGATGGAGAGAATAAATAAAATAAAAACAAATAAATATAATTAAAAGCTGAAAATTCAGAAGAAAATCTGATTTCTATTAGATTTAAATAGGTAATTGATAAAAATAAAAAGGAATGTCAATGGCAAATTAAGTAACGTGAAATGAAACTTCGTTTGAATTGGTCGGTCCACTGGTTGCAATAGTGCTTTCTCGCTCTCGCAATGTTGTAGTTGTATCTTTTATCCTTTTCAATAAGCCGGTGGCCACCGGCTTATAGGGTACCTTAGATCGATGAAGACAAAGTGTCAACGTTTTGCACGTGACCGTACGATTTCCATACATTCTGTTGTACTGAATTCCTAATTTCGAGACCGGCTTACCGCCGCCTCGCGCATGCGCGCTTTACTCTCTGACTGAGCCATAACAAGTTGTTAGTTGACAACCTTTACTAAATGGCGTTATGAGTACGTAAATAATTATATAGAAAATTACTAATACTATAATTATGTATTATTATTGCGATTTACGTAAGAGAATATTTTTTTATTTTACTTATATTATTTTGTATTGAGTGGATGTTGCGTCATTGATTTATAATTGATTAATAGGCAATGCTAGGCGGTTTTTGCAAAGGTAAGCCGGTAGGAATCGAGTTATATGGACACTTCGCCACTAGTATCCATCCATATTTTACTAATAATATTAGATATTATTATCGTTTATAAGAAGTTCATTAACCTCTAAAAACGTTTGATCGAGCCATTATGCCGAATAAGGTACGTTTGATATCTAAAGATAATAACACTAATTTTGTTGTCAAAATTGTATTATTTTAATGTATTCGTGTTATGTCAAAATACTATGATGTGTTGTTAAGTGTCTAATTAAAATAGTTTTTTGAAAAAAGTATACCTAAGGACTTTATTACTGTTATGATTAAAGCTACCCGGGTTTTGCCGAATAACCGAATTCCAAATATTATTCGGTTAAATTTCTATCGAACCGGATATTCGGTAACATTATTCGGGCAACGTTATCTAAAAGTAATGGATATTTTTTTTATAAATTGGCCTACGAGAATAACTCTATGGTGCCTGATGTTAAGCATCCAATATAATTGATGTGAGATACTTAATTTTTAATAATGAATATTGTCTCACTGTGAAAAGGTATTTTCCGAGCAAGCTAACTACTGGATCATTGTAACATCCCTTTAATACCCAACCACAGAAGCGAAGGCAAACCTGGTCCAGTACCTAATGCCACGCTAGCTTTAATTCTAAGTTTTCTTTTATGTTCTTTTTTAGCTTTTACAACATCCGTTGTATGGGATAGGGTGGTTATATCAAGTACCACACTAGCCAGACGAGATATACGCTTTTAAGTTAAGTATACCTTCGTTTGTGCCTTTTCTTCACTTTTACGACACCCTTGGAAGAGGATGGTATATTCATAACATGTATTTTGAACCCGTGACCACGCGTTGTCGATAAATGAAACATTTATAGAAGCAAAATTATTTCAGTTTGCGATTAAATTGCGTTATGTAAATGTATAAGGAACATTATTATTTGTAACATACATAATCCAGACACTAAATATTACGTTAAAACATATTTCCACAGACTAAATGACATAACATACATAAAATAGGACATTTAGAACGTTTAGGAAGATTTATGCTAAGTGTTACCGTCCTAGTTAGTTATATTAACAATAATTATTACGTTTCTGAACGCAATGAGATATGTCAACGTCAATCATTGCGTAAAGGAGATGTCATAGTTGACTTTTGGCGTTTAGTTTTTTTTATGTGACGTCATTTATGCCTAATGAGTCCGTGTGTTGACGGAGTAAGTATACATTGTACTCTATCTAGCGGTGTCGTAAGAAACGACCAAGGGATATGAAATGAAAAGAAGGAAAAACTTCACATAAAACGCTATAGTAATTCGTCTGGTCAGTGGGGTATTAGTAAGTCAAGATTCTATCTGTTAATGAAGTAGTCTTACTCTTGCACATGATTTGTAGTAGTGATTTTATCATGTTTTTTTATATAGTCTCTTTTATGACAACTATGGTACTAGAAGCAATTAACCGTTCCTAGACCTTCACTACATAGAAAGAAAATGTACAAAATCTAGGATATATATATATATATATAATATTATGTGGATCGTGCAAAAACATCAAAATTAATGACCAAAATTCTTAATGAAACATCCAATTATCGCTCGGCAGTCGAAATCTAATAATTATTAAATAAATAAATAATATTATTTATTAGTGATCAATAAATTATATTTGGCTTAATTGGTGCTTAATAACTGTTATAAAATTCATTCGGTTCTATTTCGATTCTATTTTATTTCGATTCGAAAAGTGAATTCTGAGCATTTTCGCAACAGTACCTAAACTAATTAATGTTAAATACAATAAAATAAAACCTTTAAACCTTATTCGATAAAATGCAAACATACATAACTCACGTCGTACACCCATACGGGTAAGCAGATATTATTCAGATTCATGTACTACACTCATTACAAATCTGCTTTGCTTCGTCTATCATAACAGCCCATTAATGTCCCACTGCAGGGACGGGCCTCCTCCAGTGACGGAGGAATACTTGGCCTACTAATACCACGCTGGTCAAACGGATTGGTATATATAGGGTTTAATATTTTCAAGTTTTCCTTCTTTTTATTACGTAAAGATAGTATTCATGGGATGAGGTGGGGTGGGGACACACTGTATTCTTACTCCGTCACCACACGGACATTGCTTCGTCTATATTAATACTAACTTTATAAATGCCCGTCATTTCTGTCCTACGCACTTGGAAAACAAACACACACACACACTCGCCATTCAGTCAACGCATTTTTTTTGTTTACTTTAACAATTAATATAAATAAAAGACTACAAAATCCATTTTACTATACTATGTACTTACCGCTCGCCTGCAGTTTTCTTTCTTGGGAATCGTCAGCGTCCATACCAGATTGCTTTTGAAAGAAGCCCTATAAATAAAATAGTTTTATAAGTCACTGGTAGCTTATATTCTTATATAATGTAATTAAAGCCTTAACCAGCATCTCAATTCTCGTACCTTAAAATCGTTAAAAATTCTGTTAAGTTAACTTTTAGTTGTCAAATTGTCTTGTTTTTGCTATTGCTATTGTAATCCTTTGTGGTCGTGATAAAGTTTTATTTAGAGTGTGACAATTTAACAACTGAAAGTTAACTTAACCGAATTTTTAACGATTTTAAGGTACGAGAATTGACATGCTGGTGTAAGGATTGAAGCAATTAAAGTACGTTGAAGGATTCTAGGGGTATTCTTTCTAGGGCTTACTTAGAAGCCCCGCTATAGGGCATCAGTCCGTGGGAAGAACATCGTATAGTTTAGTCGGTTCAAGTTTGATATATCTATGACGCTAACAAGATATTCGAGAGTTTCACAGGCTAAAAACAGGCCTCTACTACTTGTTTTTGGCCTGATGTATGCCTTCTGAAGGTTCGAGGAATAACCTCAACTATAAACAAAATTAAATAATAAATACCTGCATCTGTAAATTTGCTAGATCCTCTAAATTTTTTCTCATAAGTAAGTTTTGTTGTTCAAATTCTGAGACACTATTGGCAGCGCTCGAGGTCGCCGATTGTTCCTATTAACAAAAAACATATTTATCCTTATCATTCGTTAAATCAAAATTTACATTCAAATAACTTCATACCACACATAAAACACGATATTATTGTTAAATTCAAAGAATTCTTTAAAGAATTTTAACATTCGTTCATCGTAAAATAAGAATTAATAAAACTTTAAAAGTTATTTATTACTTTTGGTCATAACCAACGTTTTGTTGTTAACAAAAAGTTTAATAAAACTTGATAATATGTATAATTATGTATGTTTTTGTTGTAATTTACCTGTCCGTCAGTATCTCTCGACACGCTAAGGTCAAGGGTTTGTTCTCCATCATCAGAACCACTTCCATCTTCTTCGTGGCCTTGTGATCTGTTGAACAGCCTCATTGACTGTTGGTTAATTATCTGTAACGCTCTTTGTCTGCATAAAAACACAAATCATTTAATGTTTTATTAGTTAGAACAAGCATATTGTTATTATTGTTCAAAAGACTGATAAAAACAGCTTGAAAAATGATTTAAAAATGTGTGACTGGCCAGGGGGCAGTTGATTTTTGCTTATACTAGCTTTCCGCTCAATTCTGCCGGTTTGATTATATTTTTTATTGATTGACCAGTCAGTCACAAAAATATTTTAATTGACTCCAAAACAAGCGTTTTTTATTTACAAAGGTAAACTTAAAAATTGGGTAATTAATTTGGCTTTGATGTCATTAAAATATTATATAAACGATATTATACTTTTTTTTTATAGAATAGAATAGAATATTTATTTATTTTGCAAATATAGGTAATAATATAATATATTTATTTATATAGTAATATATTTATTTATTTTGTACTTTCAAGTATGAGTCTGTTTTTAAAATATTTTAAATTCAAGAAATTCATAATATACCTTTGCATTTCGATGTCATTATCAGGGGTTTTCGGTGGTGTTATATTCGTTGACCCTTCATCTTCTGTAGCGGAAGATGATCTTCTCATTCGTCTTTCAGTCTCCTCATCCATGCCAGAATCATGTCTTCTCTTCAAACTCAAAGGCAGCTGCGTGAATGATTTACCTAAAAACAAATATTTATATTAATCAATTATGAAGCTAATGCATCGTAAAACTAAGAAGCTTATAATATTTTATGATAGTGTTAAGTTGTTAAATGGAAATAAGATTACCTTGAAGCGCTTCTAATGCTCTGATCTGCCCACTGATAGCATCAGCGACTTCGTTTGAAGATAAACCATAAATCCCAAGCAGTTCTTTCATCGTATTCATGGCGTAGTCTCTCAAAATCCTATTCGTAGTATTCGATACTTCGCCATTTTGCTGTGTGTCAGTTGTATCCATAGGCTCCTGATTCTCTTCTAATCTCTCGTTTGCATTTATATCTTGACCTTTGTCATCATCAGAATCAGAATCCCTTCTTCTTGGTGGTGAGTTAGTCTTTATTAGTTGAGATATAGCAAAAGGATTTTTGGCACAAAATGTTTTATTTTGTAAATTACTAAAGTTTAGTACAGTCCTATCTCTTTCTGCACCCTGATTTATTTGTAAACTATGTATGTACGAATGTTGGAACGAGTCTGCTTTCTTATCGTCCGGTAGCCTATTTTGATAATTCGAGTCTATGTTTTCATTAGAATCTGTACTTAGTCTTCTACTAAGATCGACGGCACCACCTTTCAGAAGACTAAAGTTTTTGACCCCAATTTTAGCATAGTTTCCATTATCTTTGTCGTTATCACCTATTTGTTCTGGTGTAGTTCTATCATTGCCGTTGATCGGGCTTCCTGTTTCATCACAGTTGCCTCCGTTGGATTCGTCAGAAAAAGTTGTTGCATTCGGAGCACATCGCGGCTTGAAATTTTTTCTCTTATTTCTTTTTGGCATGTTGTAGTAAGGGGACATGTCAGTGCTGTGCTCCTCCTGGTGATCTGACGATTCTTGCCACGAAGACGCCTCATGGTGAAGATACAGCGGTTCCTCCGGTGTAGGCTGAAGTCTCTCGTGGATAGATTCTTGGTGAGCAGCCATCGCAGTAGTCATTGCAGTGATTGGACTCTTTCGAGGGCCACAACCTGAAACGAGTCCGTCCTGTGAATACAAAGTGTGTACGTACAGTTTTGTATAAACAATCAAATTTTAACTCAATACATTTTAACATTCAATCATAACACTGATGATTCATTTTCGTTATAAAATGAAACAATGTATTGAGAAGAAACAATAGTCTTTTGTTGACAATAAGATTAGCTGAATACTGTGGAATGTTTTCATATTAATTTTTCTCTTCATTGTTTGAGTATAATCAAAAATTGATTATTAACAAATTTTATTTACCTGGAGATATACTTCATGGATCTATCATTTCCTAATTGGCTTAATAAATAGTTTTGTAATCAGTCTTCTAGATCAGCCAATAACTGTATATCATCTGTAACAAAAAAGAAACGCATAAGTTAAAATAGAGAGCTTAACTGCCAAACAAGTTGCTAACGAAATTGAGTAAAATTACATATTACAAATAAAATATACACGCGCTAGATAATGTAGACTAGTCATTAATATCATATTATTACAATAAAATTACTTTTATAATGAAATAGAAGCTAAAATCATTGCCGACACGGACACAAGAGAAAAAAACGTCCAAACATTAAATTTCGCGTAAACCAATTTGTTTTTATAAAAAAGTACGTTCCGTTTTCGTATTGACGTAATACACTGTAATTTAAAAATAATTATAATAAAAAAAAACATCAAGTAACACGCATTGATCAAGCGAGTTGGTATAAAATTAATTATATTCTACATATATTAGATCTATTTTCGAGAAAACGAGATTGCTTGGAGCCGAAACGAGATAGAAAAAAAACATGTATTCATGTCGAAATTGGTAACGTGATTTGGGTGTACAATTACTTATTAAAAACTAATACAAAGATACGGCCTTCTCTCTTGGTTAAAGTAACCTATCGATCTCTAGTTATCGTAACTGGGACGTGTGTTTACCCTACTTTTTGGACATTTCGGACGTTGACTTTAAAATATTTGAGTTCGGAATATTTGGTAAGTTTTTTAACCAATGGATGGATTAAGTTTAACTGGTTTAAGTTACATTAAAGTTATTTGTTAATTGAATTTTAGATTGTCTGTCTATGATTACATATAATTTGAAGTACTTTCACCAAAGTATACTTATCAATATAAAGTACCTACAAAAAAAACTTAACTCATTAGTTCTTGTTTCGGGATCGATTCTCGCTTAATGCAAATATCATTTCTGTGCATATACATGACTATTTTCATTGGTGTGATTGTTTTCTATGTATAATAAGTATGTATTTACCAAAAAAGTAAGTTTATCTGTTTTGTAGTACAGAACAAGCTTTACTTTTTCAAGGCTAGATGGCGTTGTACGAATGCATGAGTAACGTGTAATATATTTGTAACTTTTTATTATTAACACGACAAAAGTATTTGGTACTCCTTCATCCGGCTGTGTCTCCGGTTTTGACATTAAGTGAATGATCTAATAACGTGGCATAGAAAAAATATCTCAGTGTCTGTTGATATCATTATTATTTAACGAATTGTCGTGTAGTTAAAATGTTTGTTTTAACTTTCTATAGCTACTATAATATATGTTTCATCATAACAGCCCATTAATGTCCCACTGCAGGGACGGGCCTCCTCCCGTGACGGAGGGTTAATTAATATATGTTTGGTAAGGAAGATTTCTTTTATATTTACTGATTAGTGTTAAAATTCACTGCTCAGATTATTACTGATTGAAATAAGGGACCTCACTGATGAAGGCTTTCAAGAGATTCAAATGGCCTACTCCTGTATGCAGTACTAAGAGTCATTCTTTGCTTACTTTAGTCTCTTTTTACGACAAAGGTACTCTATTAAATAGGATGGTGAACCTGTGATGGAGAACCCTGTATTCTTAACAGACAATTTGTGCATTCTAATCAATCTTTCAGTGTCCCACTGCAAGGAGAGGCTTTTTCTTGTGTTCAGGAGGTCCAAAAAAATAATTAAGTTGTAAACGTTTGCTACCAATAGGTAACTAAGATTATTTTATTAAAAATATACTGAATACTCCATTCAAACATCTATTAGGTACACGCAAATGATTCAGTAATTTAAGAGATCAGGGCATACCAATAAAGGGACACATTGTCCTTAAGACGACTTAAGTAAAACCATTGTTGGTTAACAACCTATTTAAAATCAGAACCGCACCATTTTTGACATAGCCTTGGCCGGAACAATATCCAATAATAACAATAAAACGCTGGCAGTTATGCGCGAGCGCAATATTAATATTGATCAGGGCGCAAGATGGCCGTGCAAAATGGCGACGTAGCGGAAATGGATTAAATGAAAATGTAGATGAATTGATAAAGTTTAAATATGTTTGTATTTGTTTTAATTACATACATGCAGAAAATCACGCTTTATTCCAATGGGGATAAGTAGAGTCAGAAAATAATCATCATCATAACAGCCTAATAATGTCCCACTGCAGGGACGGGCCTCCTCCCGTGACGGAGGGATACTTAGCCTACTAATACCACGCTGGCCAGACGGATTGGTATAGTGTTTAATTTCAAGTTTTCCTTCTTTGTATTTTGTAAAGATAATATTTACGGATAGTCCCTTAGTCGGTTTTTACGACACCCATGGGATGAGATGGGGTGGTGACATATTGTATTCTTACTCCGTCACCACACGGATAAAGAATACAACTTTAGAAATTAGAAACGGACGTGCCATTTCTAATCCAGGAGAAACATAAATCAAACTCTCTTTGCTCACCCATCTATACTCGTAAAATGACCTCGGTAACATTGCTTAACATGTCTTATCAAATATCGATCAACTAACTTTGACCTCTAAATTGATTACATTAAATCGTTTTCCTATTGAACAAAATCATAAGTTTCCAATATCACATTGTTATTTGTATTAAAACGTTTAAATATAAAACTTATCTTATATCTTATCTTACATATCGTAATTACACGAATCAAAGATGGCGTCACATTAAAAAAAAACTATTTTAGTTATAATAAATTGACCTTTGGCATGGCTTTGTTTCCTTAAAACATAATTAAACGCTAAACAATACAATAAAGTTGTGTAATGGTGCAACTAAACGTTTTATTAATCGAAAGTAGGTTTACATACCGAACAGCTTGATAACAGTAACTAACCTTTTTCATAACATGGTGACGAGACAAAATGGTAAACTTCATTCTATTTTTAAAGTTTCTTTCTTTTTTTTAAGTCAACACATTAAGTGTCATATGCACCATGTCGCGAGGACTTTTACAAGCATCAATCTAACGGACACAAAGACCATCTAGAATCAGGACAATAATTTGTAGATTACGCATAGAATAGTGTCCTACTGTTATCCATGTGATGACGGAGTAAGAATACAATATGACACCACCCCATGCTCTGTAGTAATTTTTTTTTAATTTTAGGTTTTTCAAAACATGTACAAAAAATACCAGTTTTTAGGATTATGACATCATAAAAGACAATGAATAAAAACTATAACCGATGTAAACGAACAAAACATAAACTTCGCGTATCATTAATCATTTTAAAGTATAATTAATAATTTGGACTGTCATGTAATATTTATTTTGCAGACTGTACTTATTGTACAACAAAAAAGGATAGTTAGCAGCTAAAAGACATAGCATAGTATTATTGTAGTATTAATTACTATGTTGATGGTACTTGTTGGATTCAAAAAGGAATAATTCTTTTAAGATTGAAACAGTTTATTCGTGATTGAGAAAGTTTAGATGTGTAAGTATGTGTAAAGTTATTCTGTAGTAGGTATGTACAGTGTGAAAAATAAGTAAACTTATGACTAGATGGTAAGCTATTTATATAAACAAAGGCTTCATTCGTTGCAAACTCTACCTAAACCGCAACTTTTAATATTTTTGTTTTTTTTGTGTGTCATCAACTTAGTTATGAAGGTGTCGTAAATAAAGGGGTAAACGATGTATTTTCAAAACAAGAAAACTGCAATTTCTATTTTAAATATATTATGTTGCCCTAGTTTGTTATTTGTACACTAATTAAACCTCTATCTCAGTAAAAAGGCCGATCTCCTTTGTATTAGAATAACTAAGTTTAAAAGATATTTAATAACTTTTGCTAACTAAACTTACTATCATGAAACATAACGAATAAGAATCAGAAAGTTGTCCAATAGCTACCGAATTTAACACACAAAAACAAACTGACATTAAGTCATGCGTTAACTTTTTTACATGCTAACCGTACCCTAGTACAGTTTGCAAAAAAAAACATATACATTAGTATGTAAATTTTTACATAAACTGACAGTACACCGTTATGAAAAAATGAAAAAATATTTTATTTCATATAAGTCAAATCAATGACACTTATGAACGTCGGAGTTTTTATAGTGATCACAGCACGTCTAACTTAACGGCTAAGTTTACTGAGGGTTCGGAACACTACCATGACAGAGAAGACACCCACAAAAAACTCTGCTGGGTTCCTATCGCTCTTTTAGGTGATCACTTCACAAATATTTTATTAAGAAAACAGGACAATTCAGATCCAGGCATTTTTATCGTTTAAGTAATCCTTTACACTGTAATATGATTTCAATATTAACTTATGTTTAATGAAAGATTTAAATTTATTAATTGACAATTCTTTAACTTCCATAGGGAGCTTATTATAAAAACGAATACCATTACCAGCGAAAGAATTACTTATTTTATGAAGCCTAGTGTGGAGAACAGCAAGTTTATTTTTATTTCTTGTATTAACATTGTGTATATCACTCATTTTTTTATATTTGTTTATATTTTTGTGTACATACATTAGATTTTCGAATATATACTGGCAATGCACAGTCATAATCTTAATCACTTTAAATTTGTCTCTAAGAGACTCTCTTGGGCCCATATTATATATACAACGTACCGCTCTTTTTTGCAATACAAATATTGTGTTGATATCAGCCGCACTACCCCACAACAGAATACCATACGACATAACACTATGAAAGTAGCTAAAATAAACTAGCCTAGCTGTTTCTATGTCTGTTAACTGACGTATTTTTTTCACTGCGTATGCTGCTGAAGAAAGCCTACCTGACAAGTTTTCAATATGGGGGCCCCATTGTAATTTACTATCTAAAGTAATACCTAGGAATACTGTAGTGTTAACGATTTCTAATTCCTCATCACTAATCTTAACAATTGGATTTATATTAAGTACGTTTGGCAAGGTAAATTTTACGCATTTTGTCTTGGTTTTATTTAATAACAAATTATTTGAATTGAACCAATACACTATTTCCAAAAGAGAATTATTTATGTAGTCTACCGCAGGTTGTCGTCTATTAATCTTAAAAATAAAGGATGTATCATCGGCAAACAAAATTATCTCGGGGTTCTTTTTAACTAAATATGGCAAATCGTTTATATATATGAGAAATAGAAATGGTCCTAGTACTGAGCCTTGGGGTACCCCCATTTTAACAACCGATCCAGGCGAACGCTTACCATTTACATCTACTTTTTGTACTCTATCGCTTAAATATGATCTAATAATACCTAAAGCATAATCCCTAACACCATAGTGACCTAGTTTTCCCAGTAATGTCTCGTGTTCGACACAGTCAAATGCCTTAGATAAATCGCAAAAAACGCCAAAAGCATCTTGTGATTCTTCCCAGGCCTCAAATATATGTTCTACTAAATTAGCTCCGGCATCGGTAGTTGAACGACCACGTGTAAATCCGAATTGCTTATCGTGAAGTAATTTATTCTCATTAAAATGACTAATTAATTGATTAAGAATTAGTTTTTCAAATATCTTACTAAACGTAGGCAACACAGATATTGGTCTAAAGTTTGTAGGATCTAGAGTACTACCTGATTTGAACAGAGGTGTTATTTTACTAGGTTTCATAAGATCAGGGAATATACCTAAGTCTACACTATTATTAAAGATGACAGCTAACTCTGGTGCAATAACATCTATCACTGTTTTTAAAATGCTAACAGAGATTCCCCATAGATCAGCTGTTTTCTTAACACTTATTGAATTAAAGATTTTAATAATCTCAAGTGGACTAACATGGCTAAATTTAAGAGTTTTGTTACATTCTGGTACATTTTCTGCTAAGAGAGTGATAGCTGCATTGGATGAGGAGTTCAAAGATTTAGTAATATCTATAGAAATATTTGTAAAATATCTTTCAAATGTATTCGCTATATCTAAATTAGAATCAATAATTTTATCTTCAATTTTTAATTTTAGGTCTTTGTGTTGTTGATTTTTCCGACCTGTTTCCTCATTTATTATATTCCAAGTAGTCTTAATTTTATTATTACTGTTTCTTATCTTAGAGGTTATAAATTGTGCTTTGGTATTTTTACAGTTGATTTTAAATTTTTTTGAAAACTCTTTTACATACTCTTTGAACTCATCACTAGTGTTAATTGATTTTTCTGCATATAAGTTATATAATAATTGCCTATCTTTGTGTAACTCTGCTGTTGCCCAGTCATTAAATACCAATGTATTAGTAACTGAAAATGTTTTAGAGGTAAAAATCTCACTAAATAATTTATGAAATGAAGTAAAAAAAGAGTTATACATTTCATTTGGATGTGATATATTTAATAAAAATGAATAATCAATACTAAGTAACTTTGTTTTCAAATTGTTCAAACGGTTTGCAGTTACCGGTACACAAGTAATATACTTCTTTGATATTATTTTATTAACATTATGGAATTGGATTAATTGTCCACTATGATCTGAATTTAATTTGTTAATAACACATTTCTGAATAGGAATTATATTTGTAAAAATATTATCTATACATGTTGCACTAGTTGACGTTATTCTAGTAGGTTCCATAAACATATTAAGTAAGTTGTATGATTTAAATAGATTTATCAATCTAAGACTCAATTTGCTACGTTCTAAAATATTAACATTAAAGTCTCCACATATAATAAGTTTCTTGTTAGATTTTGACAGTTTGAATAAAACCTCTTCCATTATTACTTCAAAAATATCAAAGGAACCCAATGGTGGTCTATATACTGACACTACTATGAATTGTCCTGTTTCCAATGATGCCAATTCAATTGTTCGTTCAACAGATAGATTTACTATGTCCTTACGCTCCTTAAATTTAAATTGTTTATTAATTATTATTAATGAACCTCCATGTATTGAATTTAACCTGGTGAATGAACTACCAACCTGGTGGCCACTGAAATTAAACATGAATTCAAAACTTTTTAACCAATGTTCAGTTAAACATAAAATACTAATATTACAACTATTCAAAAAAAGTTCTATTTCTAGCTCTTTATTTCTTAAACACTGAATATTCTGGTGCACCAAGTTGATATAATTGGCATTTTTCTTACAGTTATGAAAAGTATGCGTTTTTTCTAAACTAGAGTGAAACTCTACCTTCTTAATATCTCTATGAATATGCATCTCATTTAAAGATAAATCTAATTCTTTGCCAAAAGATCCTACAATATTTTGTTGTATATTATTCAAGAACAAAGAGTTCTTCTGTGTCCTTAAAACTAAGTCGCTAGAGTTTTCCCCTATTGTCCTACACTTAAATTTAAATGATGATTTGGAACAGATTCCAAAGTCGCTAAACTAAGATTTTGCTCAATAAAAGCAGGTTGGTTAGCCAAGTTCTTGGCTGACTGTCTAATACAATATGATAGCAAAGATGCTATCTGTCTCTTAAAAAATCTTTTCAAATAGAATTTATCTTTCATCAATAATAATTTACTTTCTAAGTAAAAGTTTATGTCAATCAAATGGAACTTGTTTGAATTATTAAATGTTAATGTATGTAATGTTTGATTGAGCATATATCTTATATTGTTTTCTGCCTGTGACAAACTACGGCTATAAGGAAGTGTGAATAATATTATATTTTTAACATTTAATAAACTCAATGATTCAAAACAATTTATAAGTATATTTCTGTTTGCATTTCCTCTGTCTCCTACTAAAATTATAAGAGTACTGTTACTGTTTAAATTGTGATCCTTAACTTTTTCTATAATGGAACTATATGTTAACCCTGGCATACAATAATTAATTACATTTTGTTCTAAGTATGATCTTAGTGACTGTCCCATTGATTTTCCTAATTCATCACAAAACATAAATATATCAGATTGTGCATTATTTTGTTGTTGTTGTTGAGGGTAGGAGCTACTGGCTTTTTCATTTAACTCAAGTGAAGGGCTTTTGTGTGAAGTCAGTAAGGACTTACAGACTGACTGAGGACTGAGTAAATTATCTTTAGATGTTACTGAGGAACTTGAACACATCAAATCCTTCATAGCCAGAATGTATTCCTGATACTCACTTTTAACATTACTATATTTGTCTGTCATTGAGTCTAATGATTTTTTTAAAGTAGTAATTTCTGTCTCTAACTTTAAAATGTTACTATTATATTCTAAAAAGTTTTTTTCTATTAATATAGAGTACATATCAAGTTCATCACCTAGTTGCCTTCTCTCTTTAATATATTTGACTTTCTTGTATAAACTTTTTTCTCTTTTGATAAGTTTCTGTGTTTTTCTTATATATTTATTAATTTTTACATATTTCTTGAATTTGTTCCTACTGCACTCAACTATGCCCGTCTTGGAGTTGAAAGTATGATCTATTAAGGTGTTATCCTTTGTTAAGTCAATAGTAAATGTGGGATCTAAGTTAAGTTCAGTAGAAACAAGGCTGGGCACACTACCGACTAACTCTTCAAACAAGCTGTGGGTATGGGATACATCTTTTTCCTGTTTCTCCGCCTCAAGGTGGGTAATGTGGTGGTGGGCTTCTTGCAATTCCTGCTCTAAGACTGACATCCGCTTGAGGCCCTGTTCGTACTCTTCGCTGCACTCCCTAAACCCAGACACAATGTTGTGCAATCTGTCCCGCTCACCTAACACTAACTCATGCTCTGTGTGCAGCTCAGCCAACTGCTTTTTTATCAAATCATATTTCTTCAAAATATCCAGTAGCTCCCTCTCATTTTCATCTCTTTCTTTGTGCAATTGCTCAACCAGCCCTTTGGATATGTCTAATTCCTTTAACGTCAAATCAAGTTTTCTAATGATATTATCTACCTTAACTTCATCACGGCGTGCAGAAGACATGCTACGTGTGATTGGCATTTTGATTTTATAAATGATAAGCTAAATAAATACCAAAAGGCAGTTTGATCAATTCGTACCCACACAAATAAAATAAGTAACCTCAAAATGAAATAGATTAATGCTATATATCTAAAATAATATGAAAATTAGTACTTATTGGCACGATTACCTGAGTAAAATCACTGAAAATGAAAACTATTATGAAATAGAAATATGACAAAGTTCACCAACTAAACAAATTATTTTTTAAATATGCGGTGTCATTGAGCCGGTAAGCAAAATTAGCCGATCGCAATTTTCACTGATTTTATGCACTTTAACTTACAAGTTTTATTCTATATACACTATTATAATTATAAAATTGAATTTTATGATAAGTTTAAGCCTTATATATCAATATAATTAATAATAAAATAAAATAAACACGGGACGAAATCTAATATGTTGAAGAACGATCGTTTATTTTAATTATAATTACATGATATAAAACATTATATCAATTTGTAAAGAACGGGAATCGAACCTACACTTAACAAGAATCATCTAGGTTGTCAATATCATTACGCTACTTAATTTAAGTAGCGTTAAAAAATTAACTGGTCTAATTTTTTATTAAACTTTTTTTGCTTTTAAAGAATGTAGTTAAAAAATATACAGCACTGTTTTAAAATATGCAGCACTATTAAAAATAAATAGCACTTTTTAAAACAGATTCTTATTTCTTATTAGTGTGTAACACAATGTTCTTTATCAATCAAACATCAATTTTTATTATTATTATTTATTATTATTAAAACAGTATCGAATTCCTTGCTTCGTCGCATCGTCTAAGCTATATCTTGTGCTTAAGAGTGTTTATAGGGTTTACTAGCGCCGCCAATTGAAAAAAAAATCATAGTTTGCAAATAGGATGAATAATGTAAAATGTTAATAACAAAGTCTTGAGAAAAGGCAATAAAGTATTTGTATAACACACTTTTAACGATTTAAATGTTTTTCGATGTTTGTTTGCCGAATGCGAAATTTAAATAATACAAAATCTTTATAAATTTTAGCCTATGTGTTATTCTGATGTATAAGCTATATTTTGCACAGTTTCTAAATCCATTCAGTAGTTATTATGTAAAAGAGTAACAAACATCCATATATAATTACAAAGATTCACGTTTATAATATTAGTAGGATTTTGCACGTAAGTAAATGTTTTCTAGTTATCTAAAAATGTATCTTGAACCGTGTAATTTTTAATCAATAAAAACCATTATAATATGACACCCACGGTTTTTATTTTAAACCAAAACTCTCAATTTATTTATGAAACAAAAACTTTGCCTCAGGCTAAATAACTATAAATTATAAGTGAAATATAGTAGATATTATTATTATCTAGTAATAAAAATATTAGCAGTTTGTCTGTACGTATTTTATTTTAACTCGATAAATGATAAGACAAGTTTTGCAATTTAAGTCATTTTATAAATGTGTGACCATAGTGTTATTTCACCTGAGGTTCAAAACTTTATCCCGATTGTTGCGACATATAATTCAGGTTCAAACACGATTTGCATTGAACGGGAATCAAACCCGTGACCTCTACGTAGCTGCCACATATGTCATAGATAATCTCTATGACTAGATTTAACTTTTTTAAAACAAACATCGCCGTAGACTAAGCCTGTACCTTCCATATAAGGAAAAAAGTAAGTTTCACACTAGTTGCGCCCACATACGGTTTAATTAAATTATAAACTCTTTAATAAAAGCCGATTCTATTTGTTTTTATAATGCCTTTCCGTTAATATTTATTTCTAAGCCTCTGAGATTGAATACCTACGTGGATTACATCTATCTATCTCAGCAGGTCCACTGCTAGACATAGGCCTTCCCAAGTTCACAAGTGGATATACTGGAGCCTAAATAGCCCCGAACAGCAAGGTTCCAAAGGAATTTCCCTCTGCGGAAGATTTGTTTGTAAAATGATTTCCCAGCCTAGGTTTTCCCTAGGGACTACGGCAGGTCTTTGTATTATAATTAAGTTGAAATGCCTTCTTTAAAGTTAACTAAACACGCAACAAAAAACAAAAGAGAAAATCTTATGAATATTTTAAATCACATAATCAGAGTACTCAAAGCCATGAATTAAGAAATTAATAGTAAAAACTTTTTAAACATTTCAACTGTCAAATAGATTCTAAATTTAAACTTAATCAATTCAAAAACGTTCGGGAGCGGACGATAATTCAAAGGCGTTCTTCGAATGATCGTTATAGGCCGTAAAGTCACCAATAAAAACGATTAGCGGCCATTTGAATATTCAAATGTCGAACGCGGCTTCCAAATTTGAATGAAATTTGTTAGTTTGTCTTAGAGCTTAGATTGTATAGACCGGGCATTTATTTTATTTTGTTTTATTAATACTTATTATGATGTTTGATAGGTAAGCGATGATTATTTAAAAGTGTTATAACATATGTATTAATGTAAAATGTATATACGTACCTATATTTTAAGATGTATGTTGTCATGTGATAACATTATCTTTAGGAATTCAAAGTTTCTGTATAGTTAAATTAAATATTTATAATTTTTTTATTAATTAATAACTAATTATATAATTGAGGTAATAAAATCTCATATACCTAAACCTAAACTAATCAATTATGTAAGTAATTACTTTTTATATTTCTTTATTAAAATGTGTACACCCTTTAAAAAGAAAACAGGCAAAGTAAAACTGTTAGTTTTATTTTATTAATTTTCAACATCTACGTACGTAGCGTCTACGAGATTCGTAGCTCTACGGAACAAAAAGCGGAACTGCGCACACGCAAGCTTTCTCAATCGCTTTTTAACCATTTAGTAACGATTGAATATAATAAAATAAACCTGCTGTGATTAACCTATTGTTAATTTTATTAATAAAACTTTACTTTTGTAATAATAAACGCCATTTAATTGATGTTAAGTGTACAAATAGTTAAAATTAAATATTACATAATACTGTAGCTTGTGTTATGATGGACTAAAAATATAAAATGTCACTATTCCTTTTGGTCCCGCGACTTTTGAGCAGAGTCGTAAAAGTGGACTAAGGGAAATTCAAAAGCTCGACATAAACACTATACCAATCCACGACATGGTACATTAGTAAATACAGTTATCCTCCATCCCTGCAGTGGGCCTGTCGCAGTAGTAGGACATTAAATAACCGGTAAGGATACATCTAGCTAGCTTTGTTCCTTACCTATGGCTTCTGCTCAACAATCTTTATATCATATCGTGTCAATCTTTATAACGGTAAAAAATTACCGCCCAGTTGAGTATTCTTTTTAAATTTCAAATTTTCAAATAAAGAATTCAATCATTCCAAATAATATTTTTATTTGATATAAGACCTCCCATCGTAATGCTTATTCATTTCAAAGAAACGGACACATTTTTTTACTTTAATAAATTACTTTAGCGATAATAATTTACCTTTTATATACAAATCAAGTTTTTTATATCGCTGGTTTTATATATTTTTGGAAAGCGCTAAAAGTGTAACTGTGTTAATCAAAGTTGATTAATGTGTAAAACCAATTAACCTTAGCCATTCTAATTGACTAACTGTACAGAAAGACAGTTTCAATCATAGATATGTCAACTAAGAAATTGGCGGTGGCTAAAACCAGTAGTTATATCCGTAAAACTTAACCAGTTAGTTAGTTTAATAAACTACTTTTTAAAAGCTCAATGTATCACTAAAACTAATTAAAAAGTAATTAAACTACATAGATATGACGTCACAATTCATTAATTCCCAACAATTTGTTAGAGACTGGCAACTTATAACATACGACTAACGAAAACTAAAAAGTAAAAAGTCAACGTTCTAAATTCATAAAAAATCGTTGGAATTATGATTTAAAACGTGTTCCGGTGAAACTGGCTGTTCGGAGGTATCTAGCGGCATTATACGTGAGGTAATGAGTGTACGAGGGAGTGAATAGGACATTCTATACTATGATTTGTTCAAGGTTTGCGGAAAGATGACAGAATTTGTAAAATTAATGACAATTAGTATCTGTGAAGAAAATTAGATAACTATAACGCAGATGCATCTGTGGAGTCGGGGTTGTAGTTCGCGGCGATAAATTACAGGTTGAGGATTCGATCCTCCACAGGATAATTATTGTCCTGATTCAGGATCCTGGGAAATTCTTGTGATTATGGCTATGAAGTTGTTGTTTTTTTAGTAATGTAGAGAATAGAATAGAATAATATTGTAACTTCAAAAGTATTATATCTGTGATAATATTTTATTTTCGCCTATAAAAATTGATTCTTTAATTATTATACATTTACATAGCATAAAATAATATAAATCTCGACGTCTGCTAGCATTAAATATAAAAGCTCTACCACCGCTTAACATTCTTATGTCCGCATTGCTCTCGTGTCTACCGAAGATAGTGTACTTTATAATAATATAATGTTTCAAATATTTCAAGGCTAACCGTTCTCAGCTGTCAATCATAATAAGCTATCCGTCTCTTTCCAACTCACATATGTCTTAGTATATCTCTTTCATTTTATCATACGCCCGATCGACCGCCGAGAGTTCTTTATTTGAAAATTTGATTTTAAATGTGGAATGAATAAGCATTATCTTAAGGAATACGTTCTTTTATTTGAATTTTTAATTTCTTTTTTAGATTCGACTACTGGCTTGCTGTGATTATTTTTCTTTATTCATTTCGACCAGTATTTTTGTGCTTTGAGATTTATTAGTAGATTTGAAATGTGTAAAGGCGTGTATACGTTTTTTTATTCTTTTCCATTTGACGTCGGGACTTTATTGTTTGAGAAAAATATTGTGCTTACATTTTTATGGTTTTTATTATTCTTTGGATTTTTGTACTATTTGTAATCAAGAAAGGTGATGATTGCAGTGTAGAGTCACTACTAGATCTCATGGGTTGTAAAATCCAACTAAGGAAAATAACTTGATATAAAACCATATAGTAATCCTTTCTAACATAACCAGAAGTAGACCAACATAGTCTCCAAGAAGCCATTACTCATTGCTACATTCACAACATGCTGACTATAACAAATACATAATTTAAAACAAAAAACCAGTAACACGATATTACTATTTGTATATAATAAGTGGGATGTTATCCAGACGCTGAATAAACACTAAAACGCCTATTAAGAGCATACCTCTTGTTATAATAATTCTGACGTGACAAATTCCCTGACAAAAATTCCTTTTGTGTCAACACTCGAAGTGTCACTTTACATAAACAAAAGATCACTATTTTGCCGCTAATCTACAGTTCTTTATTCGTCTTCATGTGTGACTATTAAGTGGTCTCGGGTTCGATTCCCATTTAGTGTAATTCTTTGTGTGTTACATTAATGTTTGCATTGCTCTTCTGTTTTTTATGCACAATGTGTAGGTACTTTATATTAAAAGACACCTATCTCCAATTTCAGCTTAATTTGGGACTAGATGGCTTTGTGTGAGGTATATTATTATACAACAGCTGTATAATGCCCCACTGCTAAGCCGGGTCTCTTTTAGTGAAGTAAGTACAGCAAAGGATTGGCATAGGGTTTTATGTCATTTTCTCGTTTTTTTTTGTAGAAAAAGAGATTTTTTGGGAGGGAATGTGGTATTTTGTCTAACCCTATCACCAGAGAACTACTAAATTTGACTCAAATTAAACTTTTGAACGCCTTTATCAAGTTCTTTTTATGACTTAAGTGGGCATTAAAAGACGGAAAGATAAAGACCACCTAAAGTTAAGACCACCATGATAAATAAAAACAAAAGACCTACGCACAAATCTGCTAATCAACGTAATGTAATATAACACTTAATAAACATTACAAAAATTTTGTTATTGTTAAATAACACTATATAAATGGACCTTAAGTTTCTTCTTAGAAGCCCTCTCCATATCATAACATTACTTATAATCTACACAAACAATTTTACGACTTATTCCGTTTAAGTAGAGTCTTTTTCAACTTATCAAAATCTTAACGTCACATACACTACACGTTCGTATAAGCAATTATAGCTTTTATCGCTTTGAAGTAGAGTCTATTTTCATTTAACTGTTTCAGCAATGTGAAGTTTATAATAATTTGTTGTAATTTAGAATTTATATTTGAAATTGGAACTGTAGAACAAATGTTAGGTTGTTTTTATTGTGTCTTATTACAATAAGAATAAAGTTGATATTTCGTTTTAATTGGGATTTTAATTGTTTCTATGAAAAAAATGTTGTTGTATAAGTTTCCGCTTAAAACTTTTATAAAGCGATTACATAACGTGTTAACATGATTAAGCTTTTTAAGGCCCTACTGCAAGGACGGGCCACAGCATCACCTTTATCTATGTTTATTCTTTAGTACCCATAATACAAGCTCTGCTTAGTTTAAGACAAAATAGCGTGAATGTGTAAGGAAAAATTATATTATTATAATACCTACTTACGTGTTCTTATTAAAGTCGCAACTAAAAGCTATGAAGTACATGCACAATATAATAAAATTATAATTCAATGCACATTTAGCAATCAAAACGCATTTCAACGCGTCAGTCAGTCAATGACAGGAAAATGGCGTCCAACGTTGTGGAAAACTATACCTATTTTAATATTAAACGCATGTACACACAGCAACTAATCAAGCTAGACACTCATGTACCTTAATACCTTGAAATAAGACACAATTTCAAATGAAAACGTTTAACTTGATGTGTTTATGTGTCTACTATAGTTGGTTTAATGTTCTCACTTCTAACTAATAAATAAATATATATTTCCACTTATAATTAATATTAAATTATTAGTCTTTGCTCGCAGACGGCTTGCTTCGATGGTTAACAATTAACTTTGGTTATTTCTTGGAAATGTAACAGTACCTAATACATACATACGATTATAATAAGCTATTTAAAGCCCGATTTACACATCCACAAGTACAGTAGCAAGTTAAGTAGTAAGTTGTTGATTAAGTTGATTTAAATAGATCTCCATCCTATTTTTTGGCGAGTTTAGTTGGCGAGACGCAAGAGAGGGGGCTACTTCGTACTTAACTCGCCAAATAATAGGATGGAGATCTATTTAAATCAAATTTATCAACAACTTACTACTTAACTCGCTACTGTACTTGTCGATGTGTAAATCGGGCTTATGTCATATTGCAGGGACTGGCTTTCTTCGCTCGCTCGGCTCGTGCATCGTAATCATCGTTATAACCTAACCTAATCTTTCGACAATGTGTGAAACGATGTGAAAATAAAAATTCGTGATTGCATATTTTCGTGGTAACGTTATTCGTGATTACATGTTTTCGTGGTAAGGTTATTCTGGGTTCAGTAATTCGGAAATCAGTATGAGAGTCCTTTTTAGGTGACGGAATACTTGTTTTTATATATAGATACTTCCTTAGATAGTGGGCTCGTGAATAACTTAATTTTTTTAATTATCCCTTATTATTGTTGTGTTTCAAATACACCTAAATAACTCTTAAAATATTAGCTTTCGTAAAAATTCCGTCAGAAAAAAGTGTATAATTTAGAAAACTAGGCTAAGTTACCAGCATTAATATTAGTAATATCTTATTAATTGTATCTTCAAATTCGACCCGGCAGTTTCCAAGATTACCTGTAACAACAGAAAGACATTTTTTAATTTCATTTTTTTTTATTTATTTATTAAATGATTTGCCTACAATTGTTACACAAATACAGTTCAAGTTACAAGCACAATGGTTTTTAGTCGGTTGTGTACAAAATTAATCGGCAAACACAGCATACATAGTACATTGTTTTACAAGAAATGTAGTTTTACTTAATTCTAGTATATTTCTTAATTGTAATGTTAAGAGATTTAGTATCTATGATTTAGTATTACATCTTAATGTTAGTGTTAGTATATAGGAAGTGTTAAGAACTTAAGCTAAGGTATTCTAACTATGAGTTTTATGTAATTCCATTGACTTGGTTCCTGAAGTTGTTTAAATTGTAACCAAAAAAATTTAGCTGTGTGTGAAATTTATTGCCGAGCCTACAAATTCTGGGTATAGGAGAATTAAAGCCTAAAACAGTTTTTCTATGGGGTGGGTAAAATAGATTAATAGGTTTTCGCGGGTATTTATGTGGTATATTAAATTTAATCTTAGAAACTAGTTGTGTACAGTCTATTAGATCATTCAAAAGTTTATATAGGAACATAAGGTCGAGGGAATCCCTACGCTTTTCGAGTGATTTTATATTGAAAAACTCCAATCGCTTTGCATAGCTTCGTATTCTTTTACCTATTCCCCTCGTGTAAGTCAAATGATTCAAAAACCTTTTTTGTATTCGTTCTAACCTAAGTGAATGTGTAGAATAGTGAGGGCGCCATACAGTTGAGCAATACTCTAATATACTGCGAGCAAAGCAATTAAATAACAGTATTTTGGTTTTAGACTGACAGAATGGTTTAGCGTTACGAATTATAAAACCAGTAGCTCTTGCGGCCTTCTTAATTGTGGCGTCCACATGAGGGACAAATGTTAGTTTTCTATCAAGTATTACGCCTAGATCTCTAATGACTTCAACTTTATTCAATTTCTGACCATTAATGTTGTAATCTGAATCAATGAATTTGAGTTTTCGAGTAAATGTAATTTGAGAGCATTTATTTATATTAAATTGCATGTCATTTTGGTCACACCATTCTGAAAGTTTATCTATATCTTTTTGTAAGAAATTTACGTCTGATAACGACTTGATAACTCTAATTATCTTTAGATCATCGGCAAACAGGAATGGAACTGTGTAATTCAAATATTCCGGTATGTCATTAATAAAAATGGTAAATAACACTGGCCCCAAGTGTGACCCCTGAGGTACGCCAGATGATATTTTAAGGATGTTAGACTGATACCCATTGACTACAACAAAAAAAGACCTACCAGTTAAGTACGAAGAAAGCCATTTATGAAAAGAACCAGAAAAGCCGTATGCATTAAGTTTGTCAATCAGTACTGAATGAGACACCCTGTCGAATGCTTTACAAAAGTCCACGTAGACAGCATCTACCTGTAAGTTAGAATCCACACTCTCAACGACATGTTCAATAAAAGATGTAAGATTGCTACATGTAGATCTACCAGCTAAAAATCCATGTTGGTGGCTCGATACAAATTTTTTAAAGTACCTTTGAATCATAGGGCATATTAAAGATTCAAAGACCTTACCAAGAGTACAAAGAATTGATATTGGTCTATAGTTGTTTACTAGGCTATCGTCATCAGCTTTGTAAATAGGAACCACCTTTGCAAGTTTCCATTGCTTTGGAAAAACGCCCATACAGAGCGATTTATTAAATATGACATGAAGGGGAATAGTAAGTTCTTCGGCACACTCAACAATAAATCTAGCTGGAATATGATCGCAACCTGGGCCCTTAGTAATGTCTAGTGCTTTTATTTTTTTAAGTATTTCTTCTTGGTTAATATAAGCCATTGTAAAAGAATCTGAGTGTGTTTCCAGACCAGAATGACCCGATGTAGAATCCCGACATAATGTTCGATTTGTAGAAGAATATACACCCTCAAAGTAGGCTCCAAACATGTTACAAATGTCGCTTCCATTGCTGGATGAGGACAATCCATTAGTCATAGTGGCCGGATAAGATTTAAATGAGCTACGTCTGTTTTTTATATATGCCCAAAAATGTTTTGGGTTAGCCGTAATATTTTGCTCTATTCGGTTAATATAAGTTTTATTGCATTCTTTGGATAACCTTTCGTACTGTTTTCTACATGTCTTGAAAGCTAGTTTATCCATTGGATTTTTGTATACGTTATACCTTTTTCTATATTTATTTGTTTCACGCATTAACCTAATAAGACCTTTCGTAAACCACGGTGGGTGTGAACTATTTTGAACCAATGGTGTTAATGGGACATACCGCTCAATTATTCCGTTAATAACATTATAAAAGACTTCAACCAGGCCGTCGGGGTCATCAACTCCAGAAAATGTGTCTGTCCAGTTAATTTTGCTAAGTTCTTCTTTAATAGGAAAGTAGTCTGCTTTATTAAAATTGAATCTAAAAGTTTTAGCCGGTATAAGATAATTTTGATAATTTTGTGGTCTGTAGCGTAAAGAAATTTCAAGGGGAGGATGATATGGATCAATTTTGCTTAAACTTTCAAGAGCTTTTGTAACGGTACATTCTACACAGTCAACAAGAACCAAGTCTAGAATCTTTTTCCTAATGTTCACAATATTATTACACTGTTTGAGATTATTAACATGGATAAAATCAATAAATGTATGGATGTTTTTAGTGTTCATACCTGTAGGCAGAGGAGTGGTACTGCCTGTGTCCCCGTTTACCAATTCCCAATCAATGTTACTTAAATTGAAGTCCCCTATTAAAACCGTCTGTGAATCATTTTTGTCAGACACCATATTATATTTGTCTATAAAGTGCTCCAATATTTGACTTTGCAGTGGAGGAGGCAAATACACTGCACAGATCGCTATTTTAAAACTAGAAGACACATTCACAGTCACCCACAAATCCTCGCAATCGCTTTCCCAAGCATACTGTCTATTGGCAGTGAGCTTCCTGGCAACAGCAATCAATACACCACCTCCATCTTTAGTTTTGTGAAATCCAGAAGTTGCTCTATCGCGTCTAAAGACATTGTACCTGCTGTCAAAAAGCTCACTACTAAAGACTGAATCGTTAAGCCAGGTTTCAGTTAACACCAAAACGTCATAAGGTAAATGCACCAGTGGATGACTCTATAAGGAAGGAATTTACACATTTTTGCACATATCTCCTTAATTATCAATTTGATCGACTTCTAACAAACGTGAATGCATGAACTGGTTCTTCATCCATGATATACGAATAAAACATTGTATAATAATATTTCTATTATTGAGCTATTTAAGTTTTTCACAACCTCTGAAATTGTACTAGTGGATGACAGACAAAATCTCGAATGCCCCAATGTATGACTATGAAAAAACAAAATCGGTGACCCAGTATATGACAGGATGTTTTAGGGATTTCCATAGGTATCTAACTAGTTATAGAGCAATGTATGAATAGGTCAACTATTGGAGATCGTCTTCGGTGGCAACCTACAGTCATGTGGGTGAGAAGTATGAGGAATTTTGATCCATCATCAAGTAGCTTGTAGGTCCCATGCGCCGTTCGATTGGGTGTTTACCTTTTACTTTGTACAACAAAGTAATATGTAAGACATCATACTTCTTTGCTACCGCAGCCACAGAGATGCCCTTCGATACCTCGACTAATGCCCCTAACACGTCGTCCAGGCTATATTTATACGTCCTTGGAGGCATATTTGTATAGCAAAATATCTGAAACCAATGTATGACACTGGAGTCTTGCCCAATGAATGACACCTGTCATACATTGGTACTCCATAGAAAACCAGTCGATGACACCCCCTGTCAGGCACTACTCAAACATCAAATAAAAGTTTTTTGTTTACAGGGCAATTAAAATATAATGTTTTACTTCATTAAAATTCAATAATAATGACGTTTTAAAAAATATTAATTTGTACGAGAGAATGACACAGGTGTCATCAACTACTAAACACATATAAGATTACCCAGTGAATGACACCCCTCTAAAATACTAAATTATTGAACAAAATCAATTTAAAACCGTTTATACTTGTCATTTGTTTAATTATGTAACAATTTCAATAATCACTTACCTATATAACATACAATCCTGGCTATAATATGCACTTTCACTAAACAGTTCCTTAACAAATCAGATAAGTATCGCGATGCACGTCTTACTTAAAGCACTCGCGCCCTAAAACTAATTCATAATTACAAAAATAATGATCCCATCGATGTCAAATTTTGCAAAAATATCTTAGATAGTACTAGTAGTCTATTTAACTATTTTTTTTAGTAATATTATTATTTGTTGTCTTATTATTTTATGTTAACTGCAAAAAAGTCATTCATTGGGTACCTGTCAGCCACTGGTGCTTTTACCTTAATTAGTTGTTACTAATTCTTTATAAAATTCGTTAGTCTTTGAGCGAAGGCCTCGTGAATTCTGATAATAAATATTTAGATAACTGAATTTTACTTACAAACAATACAGCAAACTTGCCCAAACTAAAAAAGAAACTTTCTTACATTATTTACGATAACAATTTATTTAAGGAATCCATGTCTCTAATAATCATATTATTTGAACCTTCGTTTTTTTTTACGTATATACGACCTCCACGGACCCACACATATTTGTAGTCTTTTTCCTTAGCTTTAAGGCGAGTGGCCGCATGCAATGCTTTATTAGCTGGACTCAGGTGCTCAGTGATGTAAATGGCAGACTTATCACCATTCATTCCGATATGCGAGGTGTTTAGCTTATCTGTAACAGGTTTCGATTTGTTATAGGTGATTGACGCAGCCAAAAATGTGTCCCGGTATCTCGACGAAGTAAATTGAACAACGATGGACTTCGCCCGATTGTTTAAGTTATTTTGTTTCATAATGCGTGTGCAGTTAGCAATATTTTCTTCTGAGATATCACAATTTATAACCTTGCCTATTTTTTGAACAATGTTAGGCAAGTTTTCGTTATTTTTCTGTGGCACACATTGAATCTCAATGTTATTAGAACGCGCCTGTTGTTCTAAACTGTTTATACGCGCTGCCATGCCCTGTACAGTTGTTGTCAATTTCGAATTTTCGTCTTGAAGTGTTTTCATTGTCTGTTCCGTTCGCTTTTTATCCTTTACCATATCATCATATTCGTTGCTTATGAAAGTGACAGAATTCTTTAAGGTCTCAATGTCTTCTCGCATAACGCTTAGTTCCTGGTTTAATAAGGTACGCATATTCATGGTAAACTTTTCAAGCATGAGATCCATTTGTGATTTAATCGTGTCCTCAATGAGGGCGCGAAAATTTTCCTCAATTATTGGCGGGTTAGATGTACTTGGTGGGGATTGAAGTGCCTGTCTCTTGCTGGAGCGGATTGTTTCAGTTATTTTAAATCTAGCAGGTGTTTTCCCGTTGTTCTCATCACAAGCTTGACAAGACCAAGATGACGTATCATTTTCAGGATCTAGTTGCAAACATTCATGATGAAAGAACTTTTCACAAATTGAACATTTGAGAGTATTTCCATTCCGTCTTGCTTGGCCGCAACACCCCAATACACCCTTAAGCTCACTCATATTTTAACCAATGAGAAAAAAAAACACTGTCTTTATTTCAAGAACAACACCAATAAAGGTTCACCCATAAAAGTTTTAATGCAACTTATGATTTTATTTTAATTGTCTTTGTACACCAATAAAGGCAATGTACGCCCGGCACTGTAATAACTCGCGACCAAAAGGTCTTAACGTCGCGATATACGGCGGTGGTTACGCGTTCGCACAACTTATTTGAATAAAAATGTTGCGTGGGTAAACAAACAATTATGTACACAGATTTTAAGTTTTTGTTTTGGTGAAATTTAGCCGAAATCAGTTTACTAATGTATTTGTTTTGTAATTAATAGCTAGTTCACTACTTTCACAATATTTAAAACATTAACACTGCACTGTTTATTTGCTTTAAACTACAACAAAACATTTTTTTCTACAGAGCGTTAGAAACACAACTTGTTCACAATGAATCGTACATTGACACTCACTCATTTTTATAGTATTGTCATATAGTAATTGTTACATAATTTTATATTGTAAATCTATATGTATAAAACTCAAAGGTGACTGACATAGTGATCTATCAACGCACAGCCCAAACGACTGGAGGGATAGGGCTGAAATTTAGCATGCAGGTAGATGTTATGACGTAGGCATTCGCTAAGAAAGGATTTTGATAAATTCTACACCTAAAGGGACAAAATAGGGGATGATAATTTGTATGAAACTTTGTCAATTTTAAACTGAGACTAAGCATGCATATAGCTACTATAAACTAAAATAAGCCAAATTTATAATAATACTTCTTAACGCGAGCGAAGCCGCGGTAAAAAAGCTAGTGCAACATAAAAGCACAGTAATATCACAATAATTCTACCATTCAGTAGGCAAACAGTATTATTTTAAATTTTGTTTTGAAGTTATATACAGTTATCAAAGAGCACGTGAATCGATTCTTTCACAATACTTAAGTCTAATAAAATAAGTCTTTTCACTCAGATTAAGTACACTTAATCGCAAGAAATATTTCTTAAACAATAGACTTAATCCTTGGATCACGTTTTTTGACAACTGGTTGTTGTTACTTGCACAACAAACCAAGTTGGGGACTTATTTAAACTTAATTAAACTAATTTGTCATACTTAATTGCTCTGATAGAGTATCAAGATGGTTTGTTATCGGAATCGGGTTATTTTGATGATGTAACTTATTATTTTAAACATTTAGAAACCTTCGCGTGCTTAGTTTGGGACTAGGTGGCGTTGTGTGAATGTGTGAAGAATTACGCTACGCCATCAAGTATCAAACTAAGCACAAGAGGTTTAGTTTTTATTTTTGCTTGATCAGTCATAATATTATGATTCAGTGGCACAGCGGTCTTGTATGTTGTGTGCGGCTACAACATCGCAGGTTCGATTCCCACCCATGAGAAGTCATTTTTGAGATTAACAAATTATTATTGAGTTAATGTGTGTAAGTATTGTTAACTTTATTCCATGATACCTTAAGTACACTTCATGTTTATAAAACCATAAGTTAAGTAAATAAAATTGTTGAAATATTAATTAAATATTTACTTAAGTAGCAATTTCAAGTGTTTCGATGTAGACATAAATATTTTTTGTTTGTTTATAATAATGAAGTATTATTCAGAATTGTGTCGGTGTGTAATGATCTTAAAATTAACAAATTGAATAAGCAACATCCTGTAAGGCTTGTTATATGATCGGTGGTCGAATTTTATTAGTCATGTCAATATTTCTTTCTTTCACTTGTAATTTTCCCTCATCATACAATCATTCTCTACGTGTGGTGACTGAGTAAGAATACAATATGTCACCACCCCATCTCATCCCATGGTGTCGTAAAAACCGACTAAGGGACTATCCGTAAATATAATCTTTACGAAATACAAAGAAGGAAAACTTGAAATTAAATCCAATACCAATCCGTCTGGCTAGCGTGGTATTAGTAGGCCAAGTATCCCTCCGTCACGATAGAAGGCTGTTATGATAACAAACACTACAGCTTTGTCACTAATGCAATTTGGGAGAGGCCCGTCCTTGCAGTGGGACATTACAGTAATGATAATTACAATGATAAATAAGTTGCATGAAGGTTGAATGTAAGTGTAATGCCTAGGGCATTAGGTTCTACATCCGGCTCGTGCAAATTGTTTTGCAGGAAGTTTTTATTAATATTTGCATATTAAAAATACACTTATTAAATAATATTTTATTCATAAAAATGTTAATGTTAAAGTTCGGTACTTACCTAATAATTTAATTTATTTAAATATGTGTGTATATAGTTATTATAAAAACTAATTAAAATTGATAGATGGATTACCTACTTAGTTTAATCATAATACAAAATAACTTACATTTTCATCAAAAAGTAGTCGAATGAAAAGGGAGTCATTTTAATCCTACTTTTAAATATGTTTTTTTTTTTAATTTTTGGTCCCTATGTATTTGAATGTTCACATACTTTTTCGTAAAAGAATTCAGTGTATCTAATTGAATTACCTATGACATTACTCAAATGTAATAAGTAATGACTAAATTGAAATTTAATAGTAATACAGTGTTTTCTAAAGCCTAATAAAAAGATATTTTAATTGTTAATAAAAATAACAAATTGAAATTTGAATTCAGAATGCAATGTTCCATTGTTAAAGCAAATTTAATTTAGAACATAAACTTGAGTAACGGCCGTGTTCTAATTTTGAAAGTTACATTTTTGAAATGTAAGCTAATAGATGACAATATAAGAAAATATTAATTTTGAAAATGTATTATTTAAGATGCTTAGGTGTGTTGCCACCTCATCATACCTCATGGGTGTCGCGAAAGACGACTAAGGAAAAGTTCCTTAATATATATTTTCGTAAATTTATTACGAAAATAAAAGAACAATACCTTAACTGACATAAATCCATAGAGGTATTAAACCGTCTGGCCTCCTATCTCCTACTAGGAGATTACCAGGAAACGCCTAGCTATAATAAACCGATACCGCACATTAAGAATTTCATAATAAAATTTAATACCTGACTAATGTAACAGCAACTTATGCCTAATTAGGCTACATGTGACAGTTACAAGGCGTGGCCATGTACACAACACACATACAAACACACACATGTGTACTAATACACATACATACACATACAGTTGCTGTAATAAGCCTTTGTATGCAAAACAGTGAATTATCTATCGTCTTAGAATTATAATCTTAAAACTCGCTTGGAATTTCTACATCTTTTGTTTATAATTGTTTTATTATATTATAAGGTGATTGGTTTCGTCTGTCAGTTTGTCATTTGATAGGTTAAAAAGTTGTTTTATTTGGGACATGTTTGAGCTACGAGTTTTTTTTATGTACGGTCGGAAGAAAATAAATCTTTTTTTTCATGTTAACATTCATAAGATACACAAAAAATAGCAATTACCTATTAATTATATTACCCATCCCCTAAGCCTTTTGACAAGGTTTTACCAATATCTTAGATGTATAGAACACTAATAAACAAACACCCATCTGTAAAAGACCTCGACAACATTGCTTACCATACTACCGTATAAGTCTAAAAATGCTAAACACAAAACGAACATGTTGTGTATATCGTTTGCTATTCACAATATGTACAAATGTATGGTCACCAGGAAGGCACAAAGTACATCTAGGCAACTATCATTAAATTCCTAACACTTTCTTATTTAAATTCATAAATATCCGGTGCTGACATATTGTTATTGGTAAACGGCACACGTCCGACCGATTGCGAACAAACTTTATATATATATATAAATACATGTATAACTACCATTCACGAGTTATTAAGGCTAAAACACACCAATGAAAGTCGCGGGTAAAAGTCGCGAGAATGTGAGGGATGTTACGATTTTTCGAAACGTAAGTCTACTGTAGAGACGGAGCTTACTTCATGCGTTTTTAAGACAAATACACATCAATGGAAGTCGCGTTTTTACGATACGAACTAATCTTTTATTTTTCCTTTTGAGTCGAGCCTCCAGGACTAGGAAAACTTGGCCTAGTTATTGAGATAAAGTTTTCCATGTTTTGCTTTCGTAAGTTTCCCGGCTTAAGCAAGGAAAGAAGCCCATTCTTGTAAGAGAACGATCAACCAGTAACTAGATTGATAATATGAGCTTTTGCATTGCACGCAATAAAACGCGTCTAAACCATACAAATCACCAGTGTGTTACTACCTTAAGCTATAACATCAAGAAGCAGTTATTATAATAGTTATAAAATATAATGTACACCTATCACTATACTTTCCTCTTGTTAAACTGTTTTAACGGTCAATTTTTAAATTTGGAATTTAGAACGTAATTTTTTAGAACTTTTCAAATAAAATTCCATTTCTCATTGAAAGTCACTTATCCGCTTCAATTAAAACAAGTTTCGTGTATTTTAATTTTATATAAGTAAAAACTGGGTTATTTTATGAAATTTTAATTTAACTTTTTAATCAAATTTGATAGTCAATGATTATTTATTCCACAGTCAGTGATCGATAAATGATAAGACAGGTTAAGCAATGTTTGCAAGATCGTTCGTTTGATGGGTGACCACTCAATAGCTACTAAATCACCAGATAATTAAAAGCAAAAATGCATTTTCAAGTAAGTATCTGTTTTAATAGATACTTATAACTAGTTTTAATATCGAAAACGTTCTAAAAATCTTGTAACTAGGTCGCTTACGTAACAACTAAGTATCTAAAACGCAACATTAATTTGTAATCTAATAAAAATATCAGCTAAGAATCTATTCAATATTTTGCAAAAGTACCTACAAACTTAACCAGTATAGTAAAACCTCATACTCTTTACATTAACGTGTGACAAAGGCTCAACTTATGCTGGCTTGTACGCAATGGATAGCACAATGAATTCCATTTGCTACACAATAGAGCACACACGATTCCAAATTCAAATTTTAAAACTAAATAAAAAAGGAACATTGCTAGTGTTGTGACTGTATCGAAATTATACATGTTATGTTAGTCGAATAGCGTTGATTAAAATAAATCGAATAGTTATTTTATATATTTCATTGTTTGATTTGACATTTAGATGACATTTTTCGCTTATTAGCCTTAATAATACTAGAGCTGTCTTAGACCCTAACAACTGTCTTATAAGACAGCTGTGGACATGAAATATGAAGAGAGAGAATATGCTAATAATCATTGTTTCTAGTTCTAATGAATGTATATACCTCTACTTTTGCAGTTTAATTCAATGTTTGTAATAGTTTACCAACACAAAACATAGAAAACTATGGTATTGTATAAATATCATTTCAGAAAACACACCTATCTAGCGTAGTACTTACAGATTAAGTTAACCATTGTCCCAAAATGAGATCTATTTTTGCATTAGAATACAGATAAACTCAATTAAAAACGAGCTTTACATAACCTGTTATTGAAAAAGTAATTAGATAAGATTTTTAAAATAATCAGTACAAATACATAAGTACATAAAATTTTGTCAACATCACATTTAAACCGTAAAATTCAAACTACGGAATAGTTATTCTAATTTTAAATTCTTAATGTGAATTCAATTATTATTTTCAATTACCTACCAGAGAGCGCGCGGCTCGAGCGCTGTTCTATTGTCCTACATTATTTTTTCATTTGCTTTGTATTGCAGTTTGGGCGTAGCTTGTATAGTGAAATCTTTACGTAGGTTTTATACATTATATTCATTAACCTACGTATTATTATAACGACAGTTTCAAAGTAACAAAAGATAAAACTATAGATCGTCTTTGATATAACCCAGCCATTTGTGATCGATAGCCCAATTGACTTTGTCTGCTGACATTAAACACGTTTTTAATTAATTTTCCTTATCTAACATTTGCTACTTCATAATTCAAACGATACTTTATAAAAACAATATCGCTTTTTTTCTAATCTAGTTAATTACCACCTGGAGGCTTGTGACGTCATCGTTCCAGTTTCGACAAGACTATACATTTTTCAAACAAACGGACAGTTTCGGATCAACGTAAGATTAATGATCTCACTAACAGACCGAGTCAAATTTCGCAACACACAAATTACCGGTACAAACCGCTTTGGCAATAAACAATTCGACCACACGATTAGGAAAAAAGTCGATTATCGAGTTCAAAAATGTTATTACATCACTATTTTATGATCGATTTTTAAATTTAGAAAAGTGTACTTTCCAAAGTCTACATTTTATAAAAAATAAATTCAAATTTCGAACATAAGTATTCAATCACGAGCGAGCATAGCTTCCTAGAATAAAATGCATAACAGTTTGAAGAAATTCAAAAAAGGAATAACAGACGCCATTGGTAAACAGAGATGTTATTATAACAGAAGGGGGGAAAAAATGTAGTGAGTTCGTTCACTCTTATATTCCCAGCCACTCGAACGTTTTATAGTGAAAACACTTCAAAACTTATATTACTATTTCCATACTTTAATTACGTACTTACACGCCCACATGGAAGCTAACACACATACAAAGGTATATTTGTAATTATAAGATAAACATATGGCCTGCTTATCTAAGAACTTAAAGTAATATTAGATTACTTTCCTGTGCAGGAAAGAATGATACTTTGTCTAACACTGAAGTGAATTTACAAATGGTTAAGAAATTAACAACAATTAGAATCGATGTCATAGACAATCGTCCTTGCAATGTTTACTTTTCCGAAGTTTCGTATAACATAAGTATTTTCCTAAAATTATACAAAAGTTAAATTTCTCAAAACATATAAAACAAGTAATATAATGAATAAAGAAATACATTATAAAAGTAATAGCTCATTGTTGTGTCTCTATGGAATTGTTACTGGCACGCGTCACCTCGCACAGGAAAAAGAACCCGTTCCACATTCAAATTGGAATAGAATTTGAATATGTACGCGATTGTCATTGGTTGACAATCAATCATTATGGTTTTTGAAATTCGAATTCCATACGTGAGGTTTTGAACTTGGAATCGATTTGATCAGTAAGTGGCTAGTAGCCGGAGGGAGCAGACGTATCTGATAAATATGTACATTGTTACTTCACTACATAGAATAAAAACAAAGTCACTATCTGTCTGTCCGTCCCTGTGTATGCTTAAATCTTTAAAACTAAGCAACTGAATTCTAACAGTTTTTTAAAATAGAAATATTGATTCAAGAGAAAGGTTTGTATAATATGTACAAAACATTCTTAGTCCAGTACAAGAATTACAACTGTGCAAAGCCGGGGCGAGTCGCTAGTTTGTAATAAATCCAGTTTTCTATTCAAGTTTATAATATTATGTTTATTGTACTCAGATGTACGATTATGGTGGAATTACTCATGTTAGGAGTACAAAAACTTTATAAAAATATTATACTTTGATATAGCTTGCAAGTTTTATCCTTCTTTGGAATACTTAGGTTCATTATCACAGAAATGTATGCGAGTATCATATAAATGATCTTCAACGGAATGTATGAGGATTGTTGGTTATTATTGTTCTCCAGAAATGAAGAGAAATTAAATCAAACTGATAAATACAATGATTGTATAGAGTTTTGGGATCTCGTTTAGTTCTTAGTAATAGGTGTTTAGTAACTTTTATGCGCATAATAATAATTCCTCTCACATTAAGACAACCCTGTAGTGTCTAGTCCCAAACTAAGCATAACCTACTAGACAACGGATAAACATACTTTTTGGAAATACATACATTATAGAAAACACCCAGAACGATGAACACAATCACACATCCATGTACAAAAATTGCATTGAACGGGAATCAAACCAAAACCTCTGCGACGAAAGACAGTATTGAAAACAAATAGATTAAAGTACTACTAATACTATAAGTATTCAAAAAAGGTATACTTACCACAAAGGAGTATTTATGTCGTACCCAACAAAAACACTTGAAGCTACGGTGTTTAAAAAATTACTGCTTTTCGATATTGACACAAGTGATTTTGACTTTTTAACATGTTTTTTTTTATATCTATGGATCTACTGTGTTATTTATTTAAATCCACCTAATTATTTAAAGGCGTGTCCAGACATAGCGCGGCGAGTGCGCGGCAGCATCACGCGGCATTCGTAATGCCCGATTTACACATCGACAAGTACAGTAGCGAGTTAAGTAGTAAGTTGCTGATTAAGTTGATTTAAATAGATCTCCATCCTATTTTTTGGCAAGTTAAGTTGGCGAGACGCGAGAGAGGGGGCTAATTCGTACTTAACTTGCCAAAATATAGGATGGAGATCTATTTAAATCAACTTAATTTTAAAATACTACTTAACTCGCCACTGTACTTATCGATGTGTCAATCGGGCATAAGACACATTTCTGCCGCGCTCTAGTTTGGACAAAGCCAACTAATGTTTGCGTGGCAGTACTGCGCACATACAATCGCCGGCGAATGAACAATGATAACGTTCTCCGCTCAATGTTTGGACACACCTTAAGTATCTTCTTGAATGATGTTTTGTTTTTAAAAATTAAATATCACTTTTTTATGTAGGTACATTTATTTATATTAATACAGTTGTCGTTTTGTCACTAGTCATCACTACTATCATTAGAAATTATGAAAAATTAAACTTATGAACCTATCGGCCCAGGATGGTATAAGTTGCTATGTTTCTTTGCGTAACTGAAGGACACCCGTCCTTGCAGAAGGACCTTCCTAAGCAACTATAAATTAGAATACATTAAACCAAATTAAAATATGTAGGTACTTACTTAAAAATATCTTATGAATAAATTTATTAATAAAATCAAGTTATCTAATAAAAATCTCATTACATCTAAATTTTTTATCTAAAATGTCTAACGTTAATACAAATTTGACAGGCATTCAAAAATCGAACGCCCGCCATTTTGACTCAAAATCCGTAGTCTATCATTAAAAACGATTACGTTTATAATATTACATAGATTATATATTCCTTTTTGCGTTTTAATTTTTTTTTTATAATCTTCGTATAATTACGCTATTAAAAAAATTGTGTAAGCTAATGTTTTCCATCAGTCTGTGTGTATTGGTTGTGTTTTATGTATTTGGAGCAGCGGCATTTACCGTAATAGCTTGAGGGCACAAACAAATTGTGTATTTGAATGATTGAGTATGGCCATGACGGATAAAATGACAGTTTCGTTTTTGAATCATTCGGTATGAAAACCGAAGATGTTAGAAAGTTGAACAAGGGAAAAGGTAAGCATACAACATTAGTATGAGAGAAAAAAATGGAAAGCATCCTATAATTCCACGATAGTAGTGAAAAGTGACTTAGAGACTTCTGTTAAGCTAATCAGTAGTCTATTTAGCCCTTTTTGATCACAATGTCTACAACGTAAAATGACTTTGAAGAATTACGCATAAAATGCATATTGACTAAGTAGCAAAATAACTCACTTTTAAAATGGCTATGAAGCAAAATGCCTCAAATCAATATCTCTAAAGTGTTTTGCCTAATTTGCAATACATCTGTATTGTTTCTTGTATATGCAGCAAAACGTCACAAAAATTAAAACGACTATAAAGGATAATACACAGTACGCCATAGGACTAAGAATCATAAATTCATCGCTATCAAAAACAACAATAAATCAAATTGCCTCAAATTGCCTCAAATTAATAATTAACGTTATTTTTTATATATTGTTTGTATACTTTTATTTGTGAATAACCATAACAGTCTACCAATGTCCCACTGCAGGGACAGGCCTCCTCCCGGGACGGAGGGATACTTGGCTTACTAATACCACGCTGGCCAGACGGATTGGTATAGGGTTTAATTTCAAGTTTTCCTTCTTTTTATTTCGTAATGATAATAGGTATACTTGGATAGTCCCTTAGTCGGTTTTTACGACACCCATGGGATGAGATGGGGTGGTGACATATTGTATTCTTACTCCGTCACCACACGGAGAGATTTGTGAATAATAAATAAAATAAAATGTTACGACATTAACGACAATGTACGACAGAAGGACAGAATTTCAGATTTTTACGCCCTAAGTAGATAATATCTCTTCACAATTAAATATAAACCAATAATCCTTTGCTTCCTTTTGCTACCTGAAGAATTATGTTGTAAAAAATTGTTAACATTCGTGAATTGGACCATTGCTTGTACTTTTATTTGATGTAAATTGTAGCATTTTAGAGTTCTGGTCATAAAACTACTAAGATGTTTTGCATTTTAGGTATTTTGGATTTTAAGTCAACTTCACATAAAGGTATTTTACTACAAAGACGTTTGCCTTTAAAGTCGCGTTACTTCGTAGCCATTGTGATTTTCAACTATTTTACTACAAAGTCATTTTCATTTAAAGGTGTATTAGTACTAAGTCGTTATGATTTGAGGCATTTTGCTTCATAGCCATTTTAAAAGTGAGTTATTTTGCTACTAAGTCAATATGCATTTTATGCGTAATCCTTTAAAGTCATTTTACGTTGTAGACATTGTGATTAAAAAGGAAATATTTCATTAAGTCAGTAGTGCTTTTTACTACACTTTTTTTTGCTTTTTTTCTTTGCTTTCTTTTATGCAGAGGTCTTCTCTAACGATAAATATCGTTTGAGAAGACCCCTGCATAAAAAGCACTTGAAAGTCTATGTTTTAGTAAAAAAAAAATACTACATATTATTTTAAAAGTAATACTTATTACTCTCTAGTCTCTACCCATGTAATGATCTAAGTCACAAAACTAAAATATGTACTTAAGTCCTTTGTAAACAAAATGTTGTATTAGTTCATGGTCAAAAAATGTTGCCAATTTGTTTATTTTAAATATTGAATCTAGACGAAGTAAGCGTTGCAACATTTAAAAGAAAAAACAAACTATTAATTACAATATTAATATTTGCATTAACTTTAAATAATTTAAATATTAAGGAACTGTTTTTTTATAGTTTTATTCGTTTTTAAATAAAAGAGATCCGCTTCATTAGACGCCATTTTAAATTTTTCTTCAAAGATAATTGGACGCTTGTTAAAATTTTATATAAACGTGATGATTATGACACTAGCTACTTTATCTATATAAAAATCAATCTTAGGCAATTAAATTTAAGAAAAAAACTATATTGAACAAATTAATCAGAAGTTGTTTTAGTAATATTACTTATTTGATTTCTTAACGCGAGATGTGAATGTGATTTAAAATCTCACAGCTCTTTTTTTCTGTACTATTTATGAATATGTATTAAACTTCTTTCGGAAAGCGCAGGGTGGGGAGACCCCTTACACGGTGGACCGACGATCTAATTAGGACGGTGGGAAGCCGATGGATGAGGGAGGCACAGGACCGCACAAGGTAGCAATACTTAGAGCAGGCCTATGTCCAGTAGTGGACGTCGATTGGCTGATATGATGATGATGATGATTAATCTTCTTTCACTGCTACTAGAACGTAATCATCGTATCGGTCAATGGCCATCCACTGCTTGACATAGGCCTCCTCCAAATATTGCAACTTGCGCGGTCCTGTGTCTTTCACATCCATCGGTGTCCATTAGTCCAGAACCTAATAATATATAGCTCATTATTGTCCCACTGCAGGGATGACCTGTTATCATAAAATAAAAGAAACAAGAGATGGCTTTGTTCCACTAAAAAAATTAGTATCCGTAAATATACTTAATAATAGCGAGATATCAAAGTTATTGCAAATAATTTAAGGTATCATATTAAGCTTTTATCATAGGCTTTAGTCGCCATGTTGCAATAATATTATCGGCTAAGATATTCTAATGTAGATAAAACTAATTATTGCTCTGTTTGTCCGTGTTTATACTAAAAATGTCTACCGGATTAAATTGTGAAATATAATATATAATGGTACTTTCTGTGTTTTGTTAAATGATGTAAGTAATACTTTTATTATTTAGCTAAGTTTTTAGTTCAAATTTTAATATTTAATATGGACGTTTTTGTGCCTAATCAAAGATCAGTTGCGGATACGAATCCCGAGCAGGACAATTGTTTATATAAATTGTTGTCATGGAAGTTCTCCGTGTCTGTCAAACAACCAGACCGTATCGTTCAGCTATGTTCTTACCAAAAAAAGTTTAACTTGCACGAGGATAGAACCCAAGACATTATGTTAACAATCCTCTTTTCTAACATTCTAAAACTATTACAAAATCTACACAATCACAATTTCATCTTACATAACGAATAACAAACCGTCCACATATACATTATCATCGGATCTCTTAACGTCGGATATGTTATCACGAACTGTCATGGCGTGTCCAAAACCTCACTGATCTATGGCCGAGCAAACCGCATGTGATTGCTACTGACACTGCATGAAATTAATTAAACCTATTCCCGTTACAAAGAGGAGAAAAGCAGTAGCTTCAAAATGTTATTTGGTTTTTGATATTATGTTTTTTTATGTAATAGGAGGCAAACGAGCGAGCATGTCACCTGATGGTAAGTGTTCACCGCTGCCCATGGTCACCCGCAACACCAGAGGAATCACATATGCGTTACCGACCTTTAAAAAGGGAGTACGCTCGTTTCTTGAAGCTCCCCAAGTCGTAACGGTCCGGAAATATCGTCGCTTGTGGTGTGTCTAAATAAAAAAAGTATTACATCATTAAACAAAACACAGAGAGTACCAAATGTGTGGTGTACGGGTAGTTTTACCACTCTATCTCATGTCTCTTGTGGTAAAATATGGCAAAGTAACTTACTACTGAACTTACTTAAAATTATTTGTAGTAGTTGCAGAAGAATAGTAGTCGTTATTATGGCAACCTTAAAAAATTGTTTTTTTTTAATTTGCGTGAAAAGCTCATTGCAGTTCAGACTATCTTAGGCTTTTGTAGGTTCCAAATATGTAACACACTAACTTTTGATAACGTGACCTGTGAATGTGTTCATTTGGGTCCTAATCTAAAAAAACGTTTTATTATAGTCCATCTTTAGTTTGTAACAAGGTCCTTCAAGCGTGGTATAATCAAACTTTCAGCCAAACAAACTAGTAGCGACAGAGTAAATTTTTTTTTTGTCTACCACCTACCAGCTTGAGATTCAATACAGTCATATTTCCAGCCAAGTACCAACCAAAAAAATACCATAGAAACTAAGTACATTATTTTTTTATTTAAACAACGATTAATAACGAGATAAATACAATAATAGGCTCAAATAGTATTACTCAAACTTATGCCTTTGTCCCTTTCTGCCGCCATGTTCAAGTATGCGGACTTACTCTACTGATAGCATTACCTAGTGGCAGTAGCTTATCTGAGTCGTGAATCGAACCGACTATTATTTTGAGAAGTAATTATTAATGTTAGATTAGCCACCGAATTTCAGCTGGCAACTATAGTTAATGAATAAAAACTGGACTTGTACTGGTAGCCTGATTCTTTACTGTGATAAATGATGAATGCTTTTTGCTTGAAAGGAGTTTGATTTTAAATTGTAATTAGTTATGTCATGGTTTAATGTCCCACTGCTGCGACGGACCAACTCTAGTAAGAGAGCGAACTTTAGCTCAATAATACGCTAATGATTAAACGGATTGATATAGAGACTTATATTAAGTTTTCCTTTATTTCGTAGATATTTTCGTTCATCGACTTTTACTACAAAAACCGCAATAAAGCACCAAAATTGTAAACAATCCAGAACATGCTTTCTTTCTCTCAATGAAGAAAGAAAGATCAAAAACGTGAGAATACGTCAATAATTCAAAAAGTAGTACATAGTTATTTTAAATACGTTTTAATTTGTAACTAAAAACATTTATTTAAGATGATTTCTTCAAAGAATCCGCAACCCAGTAGTCTCTTAAACGAACATGCGACGTAAATTTGACAAAAGTATTTCATGAACGTATAAATACGTCGTGTGGAACGTCATTCGATCGGTTACTATTAAGTGTACTACACACTTTTTGGAGAAAAACGCTGCGTTTTGTGTGTATTGTCTTACTTATTGGACGCATGGCTGGTGTAATGCTACGCTTTTTATTTGTAAAAGAGGAATATGTTTGGTTCAAGTTATGTTTTATGTCCTCGGTAAGTGTAATTTTTTTATTGCATCAAGGTGGCAAACAAACAAGCAGACTATCTGATTGGAAATAGTTATTAGGAAATCACAGTCGTGGTATAGATCTAGCTTTTTGCTGAAGAACTTAAACGATCAAAAACGTGAGAATACGTCAATAATTGAAAAAGTAGTACATAGTTATTTTAAATACGTAATAATTTGTAACTAAAAACATGTATTTAAGATGATTTCTTTAAAGAATCCGCAACCCAGTAGTCTCTTAAACGGACATGCGACGTAAATTTGACAAAAGTATTTCATGAACGTATAAATACGTCGTGTGGAACGTCATTCGATCGGTTACTATTAAGTGTATTACACACTTTTTGGGGAAAACGCTGCGTTTTCCTTATGTTCCTTTTGTGCAATTGATGACGACTTGTAAGCGCTTTATTGCTATTTATTTGTGCATGTTTCTGGTTATGCTTATGTTATATCCTCGGAAATTGGATTTTGTCACCTGACGGTAGGTAGGTCAATAAAAGACGTCAGCAATGCATCTAGCATTGCTGACGTCGACTGTTTTAGGCAGTCTCCTGCTAAAGAGATCTACCGCCTAACATTTCAACCATAGCTCTATTCTATTTAACTTGTAATAATAAGCAGGCTATCTTTATACACTTCATGTTATAAACATCGCTTAATATCATTAAGAGTTCTTATAATTAACAAATTGAACAGAGTTAATTACTGATGGGGATATTACACACACGTGTGCGTTCCTTCCGGCATCTGGCAAAACTATAGAGAGTATTTTACCAACATGGAGGCATTGAGTTCAGTTTCCAAGCAGGACACCCCAAGCGATGACTGTCTAAGAATCTTATTAATATATTAGAGTCTTTAGTTTGAAAAATTTAATCATTTTTAAAAGTAATTTTGTTAAAACCATTAAAATTACAAAAAAACAAGACTAAAACTGTAGTTTACGTCAAGTTAAACATGTTTTATACAAATAGTCGCTGTCATACATGAATGTCACCTGAAAGGCCATAACAGCATTTTCTCGAAAACTCATAATATATTTTTTTATACAATTCTCAGTTCAATTACTTACGAAATTAATGATTGGACACATTTTTAATGTTACATACATACATACAAACATACTTAAACAGTCATACAATAGGATTACATGGCCATAAATGGTTGAGAGACCAGTTATGAAACCTTTATGATTCTACGTACATTTTTGTTGCTTTTGTTTAAAATAAGGCTTGTGTTCGTGCATTTTAATTCGGCTTTAGTATTGAATACTTCTTAGACTATGTAAGGTTTATTTTTATTATGGTTTTAATGAAAGCCCTGTCTTTATTTATATGTAAAGTCAATGCTTGTATTTATTACAATGACATAGTAGCCCTACAGCAGGAATTGGGGTCTTACAATGATTTCAAAAACAATTTCCAAGTAATACCAAGGTGCCCAGATGGATTGGTAAGTATAGTCTTACGTTAAGTTTTCCAAAAAAATGTGTATAAAAGCTCTGGTTTTTTTCCGTAAGTAAGAAACTCTTTTTTTTTAAGAATGATATTAGGTATTTTTAGTATGAGTAAAACTTTTAATGGAAATAATATCGAGGCTGTAGGAAGTAAAATAACAATAGGTACAGATCCCGTCAGTATTAAACAGCCATATCTAAAATAAAAATCAAGTTACAAAATAGACAAAAAATATCTAAAGAATATTAATGTTCGTATAAAACTTATTATTCATAATGATACAACAATCCATATCCGTGGTATTGCTAGCAACAAAAAAAAATGTTTTTTGTATACCGCCCGTTTACGTAAAGCGATCGCCATTATCGATCTATGTGCACATAACATTTTTTTTTTTAAATCAAAAGAAAAACTATAGACTAGCCGCCCCATAAAAATTAAAAAACGGAAGCTTGTAGAACCATAACTATAAAAATAAACTTTTTAATAAAGCATGTAAAAATTTAAAAAAAAGAACATAAAATTTTGTTGGTCCGAACCAATATTTCAAATTGAGAACAATTCAAATCAAATCTTCGAATTCTCGTTAGAGCAGGACGCCTGTAGGGTTGATGACCGGTTGAAATGTCAGCACATATCTATCCTACTTACACTTATTACAATCACATATATACTTCTCTCTCACACGATGAGATGTTGATCTTGATACGTCACATTTTTAATAAACGTATGACAAGGCGCACGGAAATTCGTTCCAATGATTAATATGAACGGTTCGTATACAAACTAATATAACTTTGTTTTTTAGAAATGTTATTAGAAATATTGATAGTTTCATGTCAATGGTCGTGTTTTGTGATCTGACGATAAACGTTTCATAGATAGAAAGTATGACAGTACTTAATTGAATGCACGATAGAAAGAGCGCGTAGGCAGTTCACGCAAAAAACATACGGATCTACCAGTCTGGTGATGTTTCACGAATCTATGTTACGGTGTAGGTTTTTATTGTTTTTTTTTTCTAGCGAATCGTAGCAAAGTGTGTCTACGTCAATTTTCGCGTGATCGTCTATTAATTAGAAAGGTTCTATGTTCGTCTCAATATCGCAATAATCTTGTCGCCTTTGGCGGTACGTATTTTGCTCAAATTCTTATTTTAATTTTGACATTAATAAGTAACTGCGGTACGTGTAACAAAACAAATGAAAAACGACCACGCCGCCCGCGATCTAACACAAAAAACTTAAGAGATGTGAGTACTAAACATAGTAGACATCACACAGAGACCGTTTCATTACATCTCAAATAAAAAAGTTCATATTTGACGTTTAACAAATTGTTCCTTTTTCAAATCGACCAATGAGACCATTGTGTTCATTCCTAATGGCGTGTTCTATTTTCAAATCTCATTCTCTTTTCAAATCTTGCCCGCCTTTCAGATTCATTCGAATTTGGAATGCGTCGGTCGGTTACATTGCTACATTTTCCCACACGACTTTTTAGTTAAATGAGTTGATTAATTGGAGGTTAGTTTGTTTGCTGATTGTTGCGCGACAGTGCGCACGAATACATTCGTCGCTCACACCATCTCAAATGAGAACAGCATACGTAATAATTATAATTATTTACAACGTTCTATCCGTGATCGAGTGTTCCCACTAACAAAAGTGAAACATCGATATGATATATTGTCATTGTATAAATTGGCAACTACACTCAGTGGGCAGAGAGTATTAAAGTTTTAATCTAAAATATGCATCAGTAAAATCCCCGAAACGGCCAAATGTCGCTTCTCTAGCCGAGCGAGAGATATTGCCGAAATGCATAAACATCAAAGGGGTTTTTTGTTAAAAAAAGATTTAAAATTTTTTGAAGGGCGCGTCCCCATATAGGCAAAATGGCGTCCGAGATTATAATAACGATTTTAAAAGTCCCCCTATTCTATTTTTTTATTTTTAGTTCTTTTTTAGGAAGGGTTGTGACCGGGGTCCGATGGAAAATTTGACACTAGAGTGTATCTAAAATAGGGTGAAAGTTTTGCATGTTTGTGTCCGACCGTGCTTCTGAATAGTTATTGGGGGATGCTATTATTGATCGATGTACAAAAATATGTGATTAAATTACGCCATATTTGAATTTTACAATGGGCGGGAAAGTTTTTATGTAATTTTTGTTTCATTGTTACTACTTTCATTTAATATTTTGTTTGTTTCTCCATGAGAGAAGAGACCATTTATGATGATGGTATTCTTATCTCGTAGTTGTAAAAGCTGACTCACAGAAACTCTATATAACATCTTTGCAGTAACGGGAAAACTCAAAGAAAATCGCCTACGGCTGCTACGCAGAGGTCTCGGGTTCGATTGCCTCAATGCAAATCTTTGTGTGCATGAACATAAAGGCACAGGTATGGGTCTGAATACAAAAGAAAAGTATTACCTAAGTGTACCTATCCGTTGTCTAGTAGGTACCTTTACTACAAGATCTGCTTAGTTTGGGACTAGATAGCGTTCTCGTAATCTGTAAGGGATATTTGTACAACCTACATTACAAACTAAGCATAACAGACAATAAATCATAAGTAATACCAACATTAAGATTTAAAACGTCAACGTTGACAGTTCCATCCAAGATGGCCGGTAACTAGTGACGAGGTCGCACTGATTCGTTCAATTTAAATCCAAATCCGTATCAATTGTAGTTAAGAGACGCTTTTATCAATAAAAATAAAAATCCTTCGAGGAAGTCACCAATTTGTTCGGCCGTACCACAATGGTATACATATAACTGAATATCGACTTAAAGAGTAATGTGTTACGGTTGATTTTACATTGTGGTACTGCTATGATAGATTGTGAAATCAATTAAATTAGTACTTTATTGAGAGAATCTGTTTATTGAAGTTGTTTGTACTTTTTATACGATGTTATGTATTTATTTGTGTACTGTAGTAGTTTTTTTAACTATTGTACTGTAGTAGTTTTTTTAACTACCTTTTTGTAACTATTTCTTTAATATGAATGTTAATAAGTTGTTATTGACAAATTATGGGCTACTACTAATCAGCTCTCTTAACACCTCCGTGCATTAGAATATTGGTATAAGATTCATACATCTAACAACAGTCTTTAGTGACCCACTGCAGAGGCGACCTTCTCTAGAGCTAGAGAGTAGCATGGCCTGCTATAACCAATCAGACAGATTAATTCAGAGTGAAGTTTTCTTTCTTCCATTAATGTTTAATGATGATTTCGTAAACCTTCTTTTACCGTTTCCATTAAGTATTCACAAAGAGTTATTACACACAAGTACCTTACCATACCCAGAGTACTACAAACTAAATTAAATAAAAACTAACGACCATTTAATAAACCAAAAAAGGTTATAGAAAGTTAAAAAATAATAATATATTTGAAATATCACGAACTAGTAGTTTCACTTATAGGTACGTCAAACGGTAATCGAACCTTGAATACTGATTGATATAATTGTTACTTTTTAGATGTAACTAGTATTGCACGCAGGACGTGGAAAAAGTAGAAAGGAAGGCTGTAGGTTTTTACTTACAGTTTTCATATCTAAGGTCTGAATTTTCAAACCAGCGATGGTTAAACCAGATAAAAACGAACATCTGGATATTTCAGGCGTTAAGGACATCTTTAGTGGGAAGAAAGGGTGTTTGGCAGCCTAACATCTTACAGTTTCTTAAATATCTTCAAAACTCCAAAGTTAGTCAGCTTTTATGACACGGGTTACTTGTAAATTAAGTATAGGTACTAAAATTAAGTCTAGATTAATTTAGCAGTTGTTTAGACACATTGTATAAACTCGCGTTATAATAAGAATACTTAATAGAACAAAGGCTAACTATAACTTATGTATACATAAGTAATAATTTATGTAATTTAAATAACCAATAAAACATGAAGGAACATAAATATCAATAAAAAAATAGAAAACGTCGTATGTCGCCTTGATCCATTGTGAAACTGTTTGTACGCATGCGTAACCCGCATATTAAGGACCATCACTAACTACGAGCGAAAACGGGAAACAATCGAACGTTCCATATTTGAAATCGGCCGTTTGAATATGGAACTATTTAAAATTTCGAATCCGTTTGCGTTATCGCTGAGACGTGTTGGCGTTTTCCGATTGTTCTTTTTATGAATATTTTGTTTTAGTGTTGTTACCTTATATCCGTTTAATGATAGTTTTTTTTATAACGGTTTATAGTTCTATATCTGAATTGAGTCGCATATCCTGGCGGTATACTTAAAGAGTTCGCAACTTAAAAGGAAAAATGGATTTCTTATTCTGCACGCATACCTACTGATATTAGATTGATGATAGATTTTCTTGTACTAATGAAATGAAACTACTGAATTACGATAGACTTACTTTCATATAATATGTTATTAATACACGCTTAAAAACTTTGGGTAGGCATTTTGAAACCCACTACATGAAATGGGGGGGGAGATAGTAAGTTTTCTACATACAACACATACTCTTATATGTACATACTTACTTGAAGAATTTTTGTGTAAATATTTTTTTTAATCCTAATTGAATGCGTGTCCATGTAATATTTTCCGCTGGCATATCCCGGACAATAAAATTTCGTGCGTACGTCCACTACTCGGCAGAAACATAAATAATGTTAATGCTGTATAAAAGGCGTTTTTCGATGAATTTATATGTATCCGAAAACGTACGCTTTTGTCGCGAAACGAGAACTCTGGAAGTATAAAGTTGTTCATAAATAATTCATGGCTGTATACTTTTGTGATTTAGTTTTAAGATGCATTCCTGGTAATACTTATACTTACTGTCATAATCTTACATACTTACAGCAACTTTCGTAATTTACGGAAACATTTATTTAAAAAAAAAAATGCAAAATGTCTCACCCGTGATGGTGTTCCATGGTACAATAAAGAAAGATAGATAGAGTCGTCAAAAATAAATTAATAATATAATTCCTAGAAACCTGAGACATACTCTACGAGTATCTGCCTGTCTGTCCAATCTGCCCGACAAACGTTTTATTAGTAGGTCAAATTATTTTGCATCAATATTGATGGCCCATCCCCATAGTGGAACTTTAAAAGCTTGATAAAAACATTGAACTTGAAGGTCAATAACTTTTTCTTTTTTTTTCTTAATTATGAACTTACAACACTAAACCATAATGTAATTAGTTAATACAACATTTTAAAATTAAAACATAAACACATTGTTCCAATCGATATAATTGTATAGAAAAAAAATATCTCATTTTGTGAGATAGACAAAGAAATAAACTAAATGCAAGTCACTTCATACGAATTACCGCCGCTTTGTTTCAAAGTTCGACAGACAAAAACATCATTTTTAATATCAATACACGGCCGGTTTCGATTCGATTGTAATTATACACATTCGATTATAATTATTGAACGAATAAAGCAACGTTCTAATTAAAGTGTCGATGCACCATGGGACCGCGTTGTTATAAAAAAAATATAAGTTCATTGCTCCAGTCAGAAATTGTTGAAAAATTAAACGGTTTAAAGTTTTTTTGAATATTTACGGCCAGTTCTTACCTACATAAATACAAATTTGAAATTCGAGTTGGTAATTTTTTAAAACTAGGAATGCAAAAATATTTCTGAGAGATGAGATCTGGTATTCCGTCACCACGTTAAATTTTAATTAAACTTTATTACCTATATTTTGTTTAATCCTTCCATTAAAAGTAATCTAAATGCAAAAGCTAGGTAATAAATATGAGCTCCATTAGGCTGTTAGGTTCAATTTTGATGACTAAGTACCCTACAGTGCTAGGGGGCTTTCGACTATGTAAACTTTCTGGCTTTCCCTGATCATGGATGAGACAATGAGATTATGAAGGGGGTCCAGTCACATCAATTATTTTTGAGAGTAAGCTTACCATTTTTAAAATAAACTCGTCGTTCAAAGAGGGGACTTTAATATAATTACTTTTAGGGTTAGGGATGGTATAAAAAATATCTAATAAGAACATATTTTTGTATGTTCAAAGTTTTTTTATTTTTGTTGTATTAGTTGGTAAAATATAAATTGTACCTATCCTGTCTTACTATGTACCAAAGTTGTGATGTCAAACAAAAACCTACTCGTATTTTACAATATAAGCTGTGTTGGTAGAGCTCTAGGTTTTTTCAGAATAATTTCTTTAAGTATTCTATAGACTACTTACCATCAGGTGATTTGTATTTGTCCTTTCACGCAGTGTTCCTGCTATGAGCGAGCACTAGTTCCCTAGGATATACATCCTCCATGGAGTCTAGACAAACTTAACCCCGTGATGAAGAGTATGATGTCCATTTTCGTTTTTTTTTCTTTTTGAACGAAATGGATTCGAACATTTATTTTAAGTTTTTATTATTTTGTTTTTAAGTATGAAGTCTTATTACTTTTTCCTTATTAAGTTTCTGTTAGTTCACTAGCTCTTGTGTAAGTTTATAACAAACCTCTATATTTAGGTTAACGTGATTCACTCCCAATTTCCAAATTATGTTCTGTCAATTACCTGAAAACAAAAGGACAGAAAATTAGGTTACTTCATATAAAAATAATTATAAAATCTTTACAATTTTATCCATCAAGTTAAAATTAATGTAACTCGTTAACTCCCGCGAAAACTATATCACTATCAATTAATTCAATTAAATTAAAAAAAAAACTACAATTAAGTTCCAAATTCAAATTGTTGATACCAATAAAAGATCGATCGTCTTCCAAATTTAAAATCAGATAGTCGAACGCCGACACAATGGAATGGAACGAGCATGACGATACAAATATTTTCGAAAATGGAATATTAAGTGAACACCATTATGTGAACGAATGATTACTAGACATAACGTATTATTAAATACATATACATAAAATAATAACGTTATGTATACTATATGAAGTATGCAAAGTTGTGTCCCGCACGGGGAATAATTAGCTTATAGCCTTTCTATTAAGACTAAGCTTAACAAATTATTTTTGTATATTACAAGATCATAGTCATTAAAATTTTACTCTCAAAAACTTAACCCTTCAAACTGCACCGAAACCAAAATGTATCGAATAGTGCTGCACCAACATCGATTCTTATATTCTATATTATTATCGATTTTAATATCATAACTCGGAGTCCCCATTTGCGTATTGGGGTCAACGACTTGCGTATGCTTACTGCGTGTGATGCTATGCGTCAAGTGACCCCTTAATGCGACTTATTGGTTACTCATTTAAAGTGCAGTCACTGACAATGACATCTATAAAACTAATAATATATTACCAGGAGGAGGCCTACGTTCCCCAGTGGACGTCCAATTGCTGATATGATGATGATGATATAACTACGGTTAATAGATAGAAGGAGATTTGGCAGTGATAGTTATCCTGCTTTGAACCGCACTAGGCGTTGTTTACGATACTCTAGGGACGTAAAAGGGTGGTGACATTTTGCATTTTAAATTCTGTCATAACATAGGTAAATGTAGTTACTCTATTATTTAAAACAATCTTTTTAAAAAATGAGAATTTTGAATAAAAATATATACTTAACTCTTTGGTTAATAAAGCTCAATTTGTGACGTTAATACAATAATGCTAAATTAACCAGCTTTAGACATCAAATACCTTTTAAAAACTAAAACTTATTTTAAAAAACTCATCTCTTAAAAACTTATTGGAATCTTATAAGGGCTGTAAATGATGTAATAAACACGAATTGGTCTTCATATTAAGTATCCAATATAAAATTTTATCGTTAAAGCGCCAAAAAATGTTTATTAATACATAACATTATAAATGCCTGGCCTGCATGGGTGATCGATAATGCAGGCGTGTATCTACAATATGTGGTAATACTGGTATTCATTGGTATCATTGATACCTCGTATAGAAATACTCCTACGCATGTCGAAACAAATACAGATCGCACAATCCCACAAAACATCATTAAATTCAATATTTCGTTTAAAAAGCACTCCACATATCTGTACCATTAATCACTAAAACTACCGACCTTCAAGGAGATACATCGGAATAAAATCGCCAATCGAAATAAAGCACTTAAAGCGAAACGTCATTATCGCACAACATAAATAAAAAACGCAGAAATCGAACGCAAAAATTGAATATCGAACTCGATTTAAAACAGAATACGAATTTTAAAAATACGAGCGCGGCCGAGCGGCATTAATTAAAAATTCTCGGTAGAATATTCAAAAATAGAATTCGCATTCGAACGCTCCTTGTACGGATCCCAAGTTTGAATTTGGAAGGAACAAAAGGAGGAGAGCGCGGGAGCAACCCTTTTAGCGCTGATAATCTGTTGGTCGGCCGTGTTGCGGGACCTTTTTTATTTGTTGTCACTTTTTTGTCCGAACCGAGATTGTACACAACATTCTTTACTTCGAAACGGAGCTTTTTAAAACTCGCCTCAAGATTTATTTCTTTTTTATATCCCTGTAGTAATAAGTCCCCACGTCCGATTTAATTGACGAATGGTCACGAGCAAAATGGTCAATAATATTAGAGGTCAGTTTCAGTTCAATATCTGCTTAGCCTAAGTTATTAAAATGTACTTTTACTTAAGATCGTGAAACAACAATCAAGAAATTACCGTGGCCTTGCATTTTTCTGTGATTGAAATTCTTGAAAGGAATCGAATATAATAAAGCTGCCAGTACCAAGTTGAAATTGCTTCGAAATATAAAAATTTAAAAATAGAACGCAATCCTTCCGCCCTCGGTCGGGCGGTTAGTGCTTTACATGAAATATTATTTTATGGAATCAACATCTGCGCCGATATCAATGTGTGTGTCTGTGTGTGTGTGTATGTGCATACAGTGGGAGCGAGCCGACAGGGTTTATGTACACAAGTGAAATTACTTAAAAGTAACACGCCTCAAGTGGATGGGAACGTTTTCAGAACTCATTTCTTTTCAGTTTAATTTTAGAATCACATGTTCCGTTTTTGAATTTATTATCACGGTTTATTAAGAGAGTTATGTCATAAATTTCGAATTTATGATATAGTTTAACGAGTTACTGATTTAATGTTATGTGTACGAATGTATAAACATTAAAAGGATTAGAAGTTTTTAAAATGAACGGACCTGACCAATAACAAAAAAATAAAATATAAAAGATAAAATTGCTAGTTCCCTCTCGCATCATAAAATTCGTTTTACAATCCCGTCCGAATCGTCAAATCACTCGTCGCGGGTTCATTTTTTAAAATTGGAACGAAAAGTGAAACCCCTTCCATTTTTAAATTGGTTTCGTCATGCGTTCCCTTTGCCACTGTTGTTATGTTCTACAACAATGCATTAACTCTTTCGACTGTAATTAATTTTTGTGACGATCGATTATTTTTGAATAGAGTAAAAATAAAAATTATTACCAGAAAATAAAAATGTAGTACTTGTTTATTTATCAAAGCATAGCAATGTAACAAACTGGGCTAAATGATGCACGTAACTGACTAAGGACTAAACGCCGAGAAGTTGTCTGTAGAGATAGCAGGAAGAGTTAATCATAAAATACTGAAGGCATTTACTTCTATGTGATGACAGAGTGAGACTTACAAATACTTCATTTCACCACCCCATCTCATCAATTCAAGACTCCACGACAAACCCAAATAAATTATTTTATTTATCTCATCAACAATATTAAATATCTAAGACCACATTTCTTTTTATCATTCTTTCCTTTATTTAGTCACAGCATCATTCGTTCAAAAACTAGTTATTGTTGTGTATACGTCAGCTGTGTTAGTATTGGGATTACGTTTTTGTGAAGGTACCCTCCCATTTTAAATTTAACTCTTTTGACTATTTTAATATTTTCTTGTACAATTTTTAGCTTGGGGCGAGGGTAATGTTTTTTGATATAAAAAAGGGGTACGATATATATTTTTAGTTGTTAAGTTTACGTTATGCGGGCGGGAGTTAATATATTTTTGATTCAATGGCGGACAATTGATATTGAAAGGGTATTCGAATCTAAAGATTTAAAGTCTGCTTTTATATTTTGTGTGTCGGGAATTATGTTTATGCTTTTGTTGTTATGGTAAAATAAAGATTAGGATTTTATTAACAAGCATCTAAAGAACGTGGGATGGTGTAGGGTACAGCATTAGGCATTAGGTAATTGCTCTAGATAATTCAGGTTATTTTCAGTAAAACTTAAAAACCTAGTTAGAGTAAACCAACGCAACTAAGATAAATCCTGTTCATGACAGGACCAACTTCAGCAAGTCTTTTATTTTTCTGGTCGTGCTACATTTTTATAAATAAATGAAATAAACGAAATGCTAAAACTGACCAAGTAATTGTTTCTTAACAACCATTCGTACCACTTAAAATTCTTTATCATTTTAAATTATTAATAACATTCATGATTGACTGAAAAAAACTTCAAGCAAAATGATCTATGACTCATTGTTCCTTTTCCATAACCAAGTTCAATTAATCCTTTGACTTGTCAACATTATTTAAAAAGGAAACCCTTACACAATTAAAATCGAATAAAAACTCTTCCAAAAAAGAATGAGATCGGATTCGTAAAAAAAGTAGGGTGAATGTCCTTGTGAAGGGACACACGTTACTTATGATTACATCGATGCATGTGTAGTACATTGCTTGTTTCAAACCACATCTTCTTCAAACTTGTAGTATGAAACAAGCAATGTATTTCGAAGTAAATTTTAAATTCGTTGGATATTAGAGGAAATTCAGCGGAACACGTTCGAATCCCGGTTTCATAATACATCTTGTTGTCTTTGTTAGTTTAACACGTTCACTGCGGGAGCTCAAAAACCGTCTCGAATTTGAGTGCGTTACGAGATATAATGAGCCCCGTGAAGGGTTACCTTCATAGTGCGTTACGGGTATAAAAGTGCCCCGTACACCCTTATTGCTTTTTTAATCTTTAACTTACTGAAAATTTATGATCGTTTTTGTTTTATTTTATACTCTGATAGATTATGAAATGGGCTATGTTATAGTCTTTTCGCCAGTAGATTTGACAAAAATGACGAAAATACAAAGAAAACCAATTGTTCGGGGTCTGGGAAACCCCGTACCGCACCTGATATAATAAAATACGGGATTCTACAGCCCCGTAACGCACAGAACTCAATTATGTCGATAAAATTATAGTGTTGGGAAATAAGACAAACGATAATTTTTAATTAAAATATTTATTTTAGCTTAGGAACTTTATTTTTTAGGGAGGAGAGGTTCGATGATCTAAAATTACTTTTTGAGCATGTTGGTTTTAAAACATTTTCATCAGACCTCAACGGCAATTTGGAACTTAGACAGAGATTAATTGACTTAAAATTTGCATCCGCTTGTTTAGTAGTAGTGTAATAGTAACATTGTCCAAAATTGTGATCTTTGGTTTTTTCTTGTTTGAACAACTAGAAAAATTCACATCAACATTACGTAGCTCGTGATAGGTATGACTAGTACTAGGACTATAACGATATATACGATAATATCAAAGTCATCTGTTGCGCGTTGCTGATGCCGCTGAAAAACCTTGCGGTAATTTGTTGAGGATGCAGACTGCCGTTATAGGATGAACTTGGAGACGACGGAATTTCATCATCCTTTTTAATATTTGACAGTTCTAACATACGTCGCGATCGCTTCATTATCGATAGTTAAACACTACTTCTTGCGCTAATAACAACACTAATGGTAATGAGCTCACTACCCCGTACGGGATTTTTGAACCCCGTATCGCACTGGAAGGTAATTTTTGTTCTCTGGTCTTAACGGGGTTTGTAAGACCCCGTATAATTTTATAATTTTAACTGTTTCTTTAATAAGCGTACATGAAAAATATATATTTATCTCCCTCATACAGTAAATAATTTCATAGATACAGCTCCCGCACCAGCGAGTAAACTCTAGTTTTTCTCGTCCGCACTGAATGACGGCACTGCACGAGGTTCAAAAAACCCCGTAACGCAGTGAACGTGTTAAGAAAAAAACGCGCGCGGTACAGATGTGTGTTCGATTTTTAAATTATTACGTTTACCGGCTGAGGTGGAAAGATGAATATTAATTTTTTTTCTTTACTTAAACATGTTGAAACTTTTTGTTTGAGTTATTTTAGAAATATAAGGCTACGATATTTTATTAAGCGCTGTAGTTATTGTCTTTTAAGATCAAGTCAACTTCTGTGCTAGAAGTAAATATTATAGTCTAGCCAGTAGGTTTACGATACGGCTTGGCTTTCTATTTAATTGTAATGGGATCTAGTAACGGAAAGAAATAGGCTACTGATACGTCTTACATTGGTATATGATTCAACATCCAGTTCTTTCTTTCGTTTGTTGCGAAGAGAAGATGAACTTTTACTTTGCAGGTTTTACGACACCCATACGATATAATAGAGAAGCGACTTATTGTATTTTTACTTTATCACCATTCGCCACACGGTGATTTTATTTTAATTATCTGTATCAGTATACATTAAATAAATATCTACAACGACTTAATAGATCCTCCAAGCTCACATTTAACAACTCATTCAAAGAAAAAGAATCTATACTTAATACAGTCATTGCATTGAATAAAACGACATAATACTTATATGTAAACATACCAGTTACACACTGGTAGACAATTCTCATAGTTTACGAGATAAGTGTTAATAAAACAGTTGTAAACTCGGCTTTATTATCGTACCAACAATAAACACTACAATTTCCACTTTGTTACGTCTCTACTACTCATGGTTTGCTGAATTGTTACCGCCAGTATGATTTTAGACTTTATTTTAAAGATTTTAATGTTAAATTTACAATAAATATTAAAGTTAACCAGTGTGTGGTCAAATTAACGTGTAGATTATTTGTTAACTATAGAAATGATGTTTTATTTTGTTAGTACAACTCTTTCTTGAATAATTGTTTAACAATATTACGAAATTATAATTGACGAACACATTTCTGCAATCAAATATTTCGAACAATAGAATTGGTGGATAATGTTCTATAATTCCAAATTTAAAATATTAGAGTTCGTGTTTTAGCGCGTGACAATAACGCGATTCGATATTTAATTTTGAATATTAGCACGTTGATTTTGTCGCGAATTTGTAATTTTGGACAATTTAAGTAAGTATTTTTATTGCAAATCTTGCGGGTTTTGCATTTTTATCATTGAAAAGGTACAGTAATTCATAACTTCACTACCCCATCTCATTTCATGGAAACCGTAAAAGTCATCTAAGGGAAATTTCCGTATCTCTACTGAAAAACAAAAGGAAATTTTGACATGAAAATGTAAGCCAATCCGTCTAGCTAATACTTCTGTTACATGATATAAATACGCAAAGATTCCTTCTTCCCTGTAGTAGGCCATTAATAATTTAATTACACCTATTATTATTAATTATTCACTACACTAATAAATACAATTATATTATAAATTGTACAGTTTGCAGACAGTAAAATGAGTATACAGCAATCGAAGTAGAAGCGGACGTTCGGCTATTTGTGGAGATGCGTTTTGTTATTCCAAATGTAACAATTCGCTGTTACGTATGCTACAGTTAATTACGTTTTGTTTCAATATTTATTAGCAACAAAAGTTGTTACATTAAAAAGAGAATTGCAAGTGTTTGTTCAGGAATACACGGGAAATTGTATTTACAGATTTTCTTGATCTTAAGCTACTTATTATAATAGTCTATTAATGTCCCAATGCAGTAACAGGAGTTTTAAGGACTAAGTAAAACTTGGCTTGCGAATACCATGCTGCCTAGACAAATTAATTAATTTCTGCGAGTTTTCCCAACTCCCTGATATTTATAAATTAGATAAATTAGACACACTTAATAATGAATTTAAATTTAAATTAAATACTCAATAATCCCTACTCAATGTAATACACGTTTTCTAGTTAACAAAAATAATCTGCAACATCTCAAAAAACCAAACAAAACTAATTAACAATACACAATAATCCCAACTAGAAACAAAAAATAAATCACCGCCAATCCCCTAATCCCTTGTAAATCCAAATCATAAATAACAACAATATTTCGTCGACTGCACTAAAATAGTACCATTATTAATTAACCTGAGAATACGTCGCGTTACGTCGCGTATTTCATTTTAATCGGCGTTTCTCGTATTCGCCACAACGCAAGGGAATGCGTCCACGCACCTGTTTTGTACTATGTTATATTGCGGTCATTTTGTATGCGAAACACGGGCTTAGATGCTTATTGTATTGCTTTTTTGAACACATTATAAATTTATTGCTGTAGAAGAATTTTATTGTTTTAATACTATTATTATACTTAATAATTTAGTTTTGAAAAATTCTTTTGGGTAATTTTGATAATTATTTGTGTAATAACACTGAAATTATTAAATTACAAATTTTTCTGTAATCAAAATGATTAATTTGACTCTCCGATTTTAAGAAAACATACCTCTAGCATATTTGTTTAATTAATATTAAAATAAAAACAATATTATTATTAATATATTTATTATAATACTATAATAATAAGAAGAAAGCTTAAAAATATACTCAGCCGATAATAGACTACGCGGAAAGCAAAACGATAAATCCGAATGCATTTTTCGCAAACGCATAAAATACAAACGCACCTATTATTGAATTGAAGCGACAACGACAAATATATTTCTGTCTCGCTCTTACTAAATATGCGGGTCTCTGTCTAGCGACGCACGCGCCGCTATTGTGTCTGGCGCTACTCGGTGAGAACTTGCCTATTCACTCTCGCGGGATAGCTCTGTCCCTTTCTAACGCATGTCAGTGCATTTTATTGTCGACGTTAATGGCTCTGATTACAAATGTAAATTTTCAGCGCGCGACGGCGTTGGTCGGAGTTTTTTTTCTGTTCGATTTCTCTCTATGGTATTAAATTGTAACAGAAATTAATAGCTCACATTTAATGGTCGTGTTTCTTTTTTAAATTTTAAATGTTCCATTGTTTTATGAAATTAAACTTTTTAATATTGAACCTGGAGGCTTTTATAAATTAAAATGTTTTATTTAAACTACTAGTCATGTTAATATTACTATAAAAGGAAAAAGTCTGTTTCATACGCATCGAGTGCAATTCAAAATTTAGGTACTATTCGAATGTTATAAACATTCAAAAATATTACTTATAATAAGTTCATTTAAACAAAGGAGACAATACAACTTAGACCGTAATAAAATAGCGTTGAGTTCAATATGCACGTCGAACGCACTCTGACAGACAAACTTACCTATTATTCGCATATCAGGGCACTTTATTTATAAAGCCCGCCCAGTATAGTCTGATATATCCCCTTTGAGAAGTTTTCTAACAAAACTATGTATGAGGGGGGAGTATCGCGGTTCTATGCAGCCTGGACGTCAGTACAACTGTTTCCCAACCGAATACCGTTCGCAAAAGATCTCACACGGCTGCCAATTTTCAGAAAGACAGAGCTAAAATAATTGCTGCAAACGCGCCCTATTTCAAGCGACGCACTACAGTTTAGATACGATTTAAATCCAGAACATTATTATCTGACTGTCTGTTCGTTGCCACTGTTACGTTGTCTAGGATGCAAATGAAATTAGAAATTCAAAAATCGAACAATTTGAATTCTGATTTCAAATACTTAAATAGAACACGAATTCAAATATGGAGTGTTAATAAAGAAACTGTTATTTCATATACTCGTAGATTTAGGTACCTAGAGTAGGTAGGTTAGGTTCTGTAGAAATTTGAATTCGGAGTGTGAATGTAGAAACGATTAATTAAACAATTATCTTTATATTCTACGTGACAATTATTATTTACATAAGCAGGTACTTACATTATAACATACGAAATACGAACAATAATATTAAGCTTTGATCTTATTACAAGGAATGACAGCTCATCGCAGAATTTACCAAGAACTTAATGTTTATTTTCACGCAGATAATTTTAATGGTTCATTCCTCTGTTTCAATGCCTGATGTGACACCTTAGATAATGTAACAGCATTTCAGCTGAAACATAATGTAACTACACTCCACTCTCATTTTAACATACTCAGACATTATCCATGTGCAAAACGAACAAAATAATTGTCACATTCGCATCAAGAATATATTACAATAAATCCAAAGAGGCGACGTAAAATTTGGCAGTATGTTACATTGGCAACGATACAATGCATTACAGGGAATCCAATTTCTGTTTACTTGCATTTCTATGTTTGTGTAAGCATCAACAAATTGAAATATCTCTTCTTCTCTTCAATAATAGTAAAAACTTTGTAGGAAAAAATCTTGAAGGGTGAAGTTAATAAAGAGTTCGCGGGCGGCACACGTCATCGTCGTAGCGCATTCGACGTAATCTTTATGGACAGCGTATGCGATGCGGGCGCGAGACGAACCTATCCATCCGCGCTCACCTCTCATACTTACAGCAATAACCAGACGCGACAACAATTACATTTGCACACAATAACGCTCAACGTCAAATAAAGAAAGCAAAATAATCCGCTTTTCTAAATTCGAATACAAAGAGACATTCGAAATACGAAAACGTATCAGCCGATAGCTAGAACGTATGCCAACAATTAGGAATGCGTTCTATTCCACATTCGATGGCGAGTGTCGTTTGAATTTGGAATAAATTATAATTGTATCAATGAGACGCGTGCGCTTACATGGCCGCCTCGCGTTACCTTCCCATTTTAAAATCCTCCGAATTATGCACGCTGCGCTTATTAATTAAATTAGATTTACGTATGACCGACAGGGACAGATTTTATTTAGCTGTTATTTATATATTAGTCTAAATGTCACGGGAACAATGGAGTGTCCGTGTCTATTTAAGATTGATGAGTAACAAATAATCCCTCTTGTTGTCGGAAGGCGGAAAGTCACTTGCGTAACTCTCCGGGCCACTCGTATGAGAATGTCAGATTACGGCCGGTATTATTTTCGGTAAATGATACGTATCTTGTCTGTTCGGATTCGACGTTGCGTTTAATAGTTTAAGCATAGTAAGTATTCGGTCGGCCGCAGACTAATCTTGACTGGCAACTGCGATTTCATCTACGAACCATCACTACTTAAAACTTTTACCAAGAAGCAAAATTGTTTAATTAGTTTTGTTAAAGTTCAATAATTATTAATAGCTTGTTAATCGTTGAAACTCATCCTAAAAACGTTCGAACGCATTCATCAAAAAATAAGAAAATAATTATACTTCGTTTGGAACGAGAAACGAAACATTCAGAACGGACATAACAATAAAACAATACTACTGCTCGCAAACCGAAACAAAACACAGAAAAATATGAATTCCGATCGGAACGGGCCGTGGAAACAAAAGATGGCGGATTTAATGAAATGAAATAAAATATAAATTCCTTTTGCAAGCGAGAATTCTTACATTTTTAATTTGGTACCGTGGAATGGGGCTAAAAACGATCAAATTCCAGATTCATAAGCGGCCCTGTGGATTGTGATTGAGTGTGGCGAGCGAGTGTCGCCGCCCGACAACGAATATTCATTTTATTGAAAATCAATTCTGCTGTGCATCGGTTCACGACACTTTTTATATAAATTATTAATTACATTTTTTTGTATTTATATGAATTATTGAGTTTTATCACTCGTGGGATGCATACGGCGAGCATAGACACGTTTTTTAATTAGTTTCGGTGTCAGAAAGATTAAAATGCTACTGATGAGCAGATTCGTGATGTATACGAACAAGTTACACGCATAAATTAGCTTCAACATCTGTAAAAAGTTGTCTAAATTTTATTTCTTTTTAAATTGTATGAAGTTGTTAATGGCAAAGTTGTTATTAAGTTCAAGTATCAAATAAGTATATTATTTTACCACCTCGTCTTATCCCGAGAAACCTATACATATAATAAAGACATACTACAGTAAACGAAGAAAATCTTGATACCTATTGTAACCTAAGCTCAGGAGAAACGTCACTCACTGCAATGTTAATATAGTTTTTCATTTTAGAATCCGTGTTCCAAATTCAATTGTTCAAATTGTTGTTGCATTAAAAATATTTAAGCATCATAATTTCGATGTATTATAAAAATAAATTCAGTATTATTACATTTAAAATGTATAATATTGTAATTATAAAAATGTATCTCCATACCAAATGGGATACATAATAAGAGAGGCAGATGCTCGTACAATATTGAGACGAAACAGACCGCCTTCCAATACGATGACTAATTCCTTTGCCTTGTTTATTTGCTTCAGCGTTTTATGAGTAAACCATGTCAGTTCATGGAAACTTTATGGTTATATCAATATTATTACTTTATTATATTATGTCTATAATGTTATATTGTTATTTAAAGAGCTACAAAGATTAAGAATTTAGTCTGTCTATTTGTTAGTTCTTCATTCTTAAACGGCTGCGCTAATTTTGGTGTTATCATCGCTGATCAGGATTCTAATATGTCTGCGAGTAAATCGCGTTCGAAGCGAGTAAAGCAGCGGGTAAAAGCTAGTAGGTAACGATTTTAATCTTAATCTTTCAAAACGTTCTTAATGATACTGGCCAGTAAAAACTTCTTGTTAAGGATGTAACGGCTACTTTTAACTGACATTTATTTAGAATACAAGTTTCGTATTTTGAATTTCGAAAAGTTACAAATCGTTTAACTTGCTGACATAATGAGAAATGAAAATCGTAATTACTTTTATGTCAAAAGTTTCAATAATGTACTTGTACGTTTATAACTTTTTTAGTTTTAAATTACTTTATAAAAAAGAGAAATTGTTTAACTTAATCACGTAGTATACTTAGCTTTAATTATCACATTTTACTTAGAACTATCTATTCTCAAAATTCTACCGCAAAAGTTTAAGTCTATTGTTTTCTAGGATAAAAAAGTACATTTATAAATATTATTTAAAACTAAAACCTATACAACGAACAAAATAATTGCACGTAAAATTTGCAAAGAACATACCAGACACAAACACTTGCCCACATTCCATAAACCAATAAAAATAAAATTATATTTTATAAAACTTAAAACACTAAATCCACACAGAGTAATAAAAATCAATCAAACAACACAAGATATGTAATGCTCTTTTTATATTTTACTCTCATCTTGTATTTTAAGGTTAAAAATAGACATTTTGAGTGGTTACTGTAAAAGATAAAGTTATATTGATGGGTTACAAACAGACAAGCTATTGCCCATGCTCATTCATATTTATAGTAATACCACCCTAGTGTATTAAATATTTAGTTTTAATCCATGGTTTCGAGTTTTAAGTGGTTAGCTTATCTTTTGCTGGTCGATTGAGTAAAACAAGATGTCGTAAGTTAAAAATTGTATACAATTAATTAACATTGATTCATTATAGTTATTAATTAAGCGTAAAGAAGTGACAGCCGTTAGGGCAGAAAGATTCTGAAATAGCGACCCTGTACAGTGGGGTAGGGAGACCCCTTAAAGCCAACGGTGGACGGGCGATTTGGTTAGGACACCTGTAAACCAATGAATGTGAAGGCACACGATCGTACAAGTTGAAAATATTTGGAGAAGGCCTATGTCCAGCACTGGACCTCCATTGACAGATATAAAGATGATCATGTTCATGATTAATCTTAAGCTACTTTGTCGTTAGTAGTAAGCAGTAGTTTTAATTAAACTTGATTTAACAAACTTTAAAATGAGTCTTAGTTTGTTAAAATAGCTTAATCTGAATAGCTCATTCTGTGATGCACAAAGATTTTACTTATCTTCGTTCGATTGTGTTCGATGACTAAATTTAAAATTGGAATATGAAGTGGTTATAAGTTGTAATTCTATGTTTGAACTTTGAATTATTGAAAAAACGTTTATTTCATTTGAATTCAAAAAAATAAGTTCTATATTTAAAGTTACTCTTTGAACCAATTCCCTAACTATTTATTTCCAACTGTCACATAATAGTAAAAATAGTTTTCCTTCATATCACACTAAAACCACAATCCTACAACATTTTTTACCAAGTAAATCTATAATCAAAGAAAATTACATTACACAACTTTCATTTCTTTATTGCGATCAAATTTCCATACCTACATAAATCTTAAAGGGTCACATCATAAGACAATGCTCAATGAACGAGCTCAAGAAGGGGGGAGGTGATAGACCTACGGTGGGGCGGGGGGAGGGAGGCAAGAGGTGTAATTATTCGCCGCTAGCTTGCGACCACGCCCGCCATTGTGACTTAAATATTGCCTTCAAGAGTTAAGCTTGAAGACGTTGACATGCCACATAAGCTGATCAAATTGTTCTTGTCATGTTTAGAGATTTGGGATTTTGGAAAATCTTTTTTGGATCGTAGATATTCTTTCTAAGCATTAGAATAAACATGATAATAGTTTATTAATTTTATTCAGGCAATAAATACACTGGATTGTATCGTTCACAGACACTGATTCGGGGGCGCGACGGTTGGTTCGAATCTTAGGGAACTCAGGGCTAGATCCTTAGGTACTAAAAGAGTTGCCTTTTAAAATACAGATACACTAACAATTCCTGACTTCATATTGATATTTTGAAGATAAGTCTTTAAGATGATGACCCAAAATACATCCCTGAAGAACACCCTCTTCTTAAACAACCTCATTACAAAGGTACATAAACTTATTGTAAAACGCATAAGAAAATTAAAAATTCTAAATATGATTGTATTTAGTTTCTCATAAAAATTACTTGTAATAAAATAAATTTTTCATCTATAAATTGTCCGCAAAAGAATGTGACGGCCACCCCGCGTGCTATTGCGAATACGTGAAGGTGGCGCGTGCGGCCACTTCGCATACACAATACGCTTACTTACGTAACATGCAACGCGTACAGAATTACACAAACGAGATTTCTCTGTCACACCTTTCATACATACATACAATACTAGACAATTTATTGCTTACTTAAAATTGTCTAGACAAAAAATATTTAAAACGCGTATCCATGCTAACATATCGGTACTTACCTCGATACAAACGTCCGACTAATTCTTATCTCGTTCTAAATTCAAAATATAAGTGAAGCAATTGAAAAACGAACCGAACTAAGTTCATATTTCGGGCCGTTCCAAATTCGAACGTATTCAAATATCGAACGAGTGTAGATGGATGACGTGCTCTGGAACGTGTCTCACACAAATCATTTTTTGTTTTTTTTAAGCTTATGTTCGACAATAGTGATGTACAACATAAATTTATTTGAATTGCAAATAGTTCATATTATTAATCATTAGTTAGTCGATCTTTTCTAAACTCGTAAAACCGCAGCGTTCCACACCGAAACATTCAATCAACCGAAAATTTAAATAAAATATTACTCAAACTTATAAAACCATAATGTTAGACGTGGCTAGCTCGTTTCGGCGCGGAGATATGATCCCATTGATTGATGGGTGACCACGCTGCGTGAGGAGCGGAGGCGGCCGGTGTAACTCGCGCATGCTTTCTAACATCATCTACGTACACAGAGGTCATCTTGTATTGGTAGTAATATTTTCTAAGTGTGTTGACCCCGTGCCGAGGCCTGGACTAGAGTCTACAATGTTTTGAACTTAATTAAAAATGTATAAAGAATTTATTGCTTGTCAAGAACGCCCCCGTATTTGTCGAGCAGATTTTTTTAATTAAGTCCAATTGAACTTGATGTAGGACAATTTTGTTGTCACTATGTATTAAAAAGTTAAAATTGTGAATGTTTCTTCTTGGTATTTAACTAATTTCCTGTTAGTGTCGGGTGTCGAGTACGTCAGCTGACTCAGATATTGAACATCTCGGTAACTGTAATCGACTATTAGACTCATTCTGCTTAAATAATTTAGTACGTAGTACGTACTTATTATTACAGCACATTAATGTTCCACTGCAGGGACGGGCCTACTTCAGTGACGGAGGGAATCCACACAATTAAGTTAGTTATTGTTTTCCTAGTGATATTAGAGACTTTCCCTTTATGCTTTTAAAACACCCATAGTATAAGACGGGGTGATGACATCTCCTGTATTATACTCCATCAAAAGTAATTAAAATCAAGTCTTACTAAATTATGCTAGATTTTTTACTTTTACATAAATATTATATTACTTTACCTAACTATAGTTATTAAATTTAATTGCTCTTGGAATTATTCAAATAGGCCCGATATAAAGTAGATGAAAACTAATAAATATCGATCAATCATAAAAATTACGTAATCATCAAAAATAAGCATTGGCACCTAAAATTATTTTTATGACTGCCTAAAGCACTTGTTTACATATACGCTTCCTACACAATTTTGTATTACACACAACCGTGTAATAAGCCAATCCTCAATCGAGACACATAATTACTACGCGATCTTATGAGAGTAATAAATATTTAGTTAATTATTTAAGAAATGTCCAATCGATTATATCGTTTTAGAAAGTCAATCTTCGCTATACATTCAATGTAAAAAAATGATACACTAATCGTTACGAACAACTCAATCGAGATATCGACTAAAGCACAAAGTCTATTTACATGTAAACTAAAAAATCAATCATCCGTACTTACGAATGCATCATAAAAGAACATTCCCGTTCTATTTTCAAAACATAAATTTGAATATGAACCGAACGCAACATTTGAACGTGGAACGCTCCCTGTGTTTGTAATTCGTTCGTTTGAAAATTGAACTTGTTGTTCTTATTATGAATGCGTTAAGGATGCGCAAGAGCATGCGTCTGACGGTTTAGTAACTGATGCATTAATGCCTCGAATGATCTCTTAAGTTTTTTTTTGTTCGACGCCCGGAGATTGGTCATTACACATCTGAATATGTGTTCTCCACAAAAAGTTGGATCACGATTCGGTAAAAAGTAGAAACGAGTCTTGTGATGTAAGTAGATAGCAAACGTGCTCTTTATGTTATTAAAATTTGAAGTTTCCGGATTGATTTGAAAGTTTTAAAACCGACTGATACTATTTTAGTAGAGCTGTAAATTGATTTTATTGTATCTCTTATCAGATTTCTTGTTGAAATATTTTATCTTTGTTCAAAATGAAAGTACTATAATCAAAATAATCGATCTACGATGAATCTTAAAATATTATGTTGCGCCATATCGCCTCACGCTCCTCACGTCCTCGTAATTAAACTCCACATATTCCTTAAACACGAGAATTAACCCCAATTGAGGGACCGCTCTATTTAAATTACTCGTAACGCACTATTCAGCTTTCTGGAAGCGTGTGACACGTCACTAATCTATATCGCAGCTGCGTGGTACGTCACTACTTAGTTGAATTATGTTTGTTATATTATAACATAAAAACAGATTTAGGTGAAACATGAACACAAGCTCTAATCCAATGACAATGTATCGCTATCCTATCTCATTCTATGGGTGTCGCAAATCTTGACTAAAATTTATCAGATATTACTACGAAAACAAAAGCGGTAAGTACCTATTGGTAAGCTAAGTTTATCTCCGTCACGGTAAGAGGCCCGTACCAGCAGTGGGACATTGTTGTTCTATTATAAAGTAAGTAGCATATTGTCGTTTTAAATAGTAAATTCGTAAAATTAAGTTTAAACGTTATCCTATGATCTATTATGCCGGAAATAAACTTATGTACCTACCTATTTAGTAATTGGTTCCCAAATCTGTTTTACAATAATTGTAACCTTATTCGACGGGTCAAGAATCAAGATACGATATTACACTCTACCACAAAAGGCAATAATTATACTAGTAGTAATAGCTTCGAATTTTAATTGAAATTCCAAAAAAATGGTGAAACGATGTAAATTTTTATACAATAAAGATTTAATAAAAACAAAGTACCCATCTAAAATGGTGTTAAGAATTCCAATATCATAAAAACACAACTCAATAGATTCGCATGACGCGAATACGTGAAAATATAAATTATGATTTTAAAAATAACGCGTTTTAATTTCAATTATAGCGGAGAAAGAAGCTCAACACCACATTTCCTGTTTTTGAACGATTCATTTCATAGTTTTTTTAATGTTAGTAACCGGAATAACAAGATGGATTTCCGTTTTCGTAATGCATAATTACAATTTTGCATTAAATAAAGTCGCTATTGTGCCTTTGTAAGCTATAAAATTATCATAAGCGAAACACACAAGTAATAATCTCATATTTGAACCCGTCCCATCCGCCATCTTTAAAAACAATGAACGTTATTGTCTCTTCTTAATTCCATTTTTTAAAAAATAATCCATTTCGCATTTCATCGCGAGTGCCTCATTGATTAAGGTACCACAAGGGACAATGAATCGTACATGCTAACAAATAAAGTCTTTGTTTATTTGAAGTTACAAAGGGCAGCTGTGTTCTGCTCGCTATTTGCTTATAGGAATCTCAATCTTATCGGAATGTAAAAAGGGTTAAAATTGTCCAGTAATTGGTGTACGGGGAACCACATATATGATGAACGGAAAGGCGATATTGTAAGAAAGGGACACTCAGAATGCACGATTTTGCAATGTGTCCGTTTATTATGATAATTATGAAAGGACAAAATTGAAACTATTTCGGTATAATTTCTTATTGTATAAAATGCTGAACAATTTCTAGTAAGGACCTATTATTCTGTAGAATTCTATTCTAAATAAATATGTAGTTAACTATTTTCACAAGGGTTGTATAAAGAAAAATGTTACCATGATTGGAACTTAAAAAAATGTTTCTAACAATAAAAAAATAAGCCTGTCAATTTAATTAAGTCTTTAAGTAATAAGTAGGTTTACGTGTCATTTTTTTATAAAAGAAATTAGCATTTTTATCGTTTCTTACGTAATCAAAGAAGGCGACATTCGCAAAAAAGCATTAGGACTTTCGCACGTGACATTACATCCGTAAGTAATCGTAATTGACAATTCTTAACAAATCCGCAATTTTTAAAAAGTATTTTCCTTTTAATTTGAATTAAAGAATTTTGTTTTCTAAAATATTTTACCACTGCGCGCGGTTCGGTTGCAATTTTTATCTCTACAAGTCCTCATAAATCAAATATTTTGTGTGTGAGCATGAAATTGACTTTATGATTTTGTAATGTTGTTTCTATGTGCTATAGCTATTAACACCCTACCTAATCGAAACAAATAAGTACGTATGCTTAATAGTACGTTTTCTATTTTAATCTTTTCTAACAAGAATATAGAAAATTCATAAGTAAAAAATATAAATAACTTGAATCAACGGGCACTTACTTGTCACTCCATTTTAATAAAGGCACTTCGTTATTACTTTTAAAATATTATGCCAACATCCATTAAGATATAAATTGCACAAAACTTAGAACTACATTATAAAAAAAACCATTATTTCTATTTGAATAACAAATTAGAAGTGATCAATAAATAAATTGGCTATTTACAATCTCATGCGGCTAATATAGCCCTTACATGGTTCTCGTTTGATGTGACAGACAGACAGACAAGAGTCTTTTAAGGACGAAATACTGGTTAGTAATGAGTTGTGCTGCACGATGAACGTAGAAACGACATTTAATTGAAATAAGAACATTATTTTAAAAAAGGAATTATTGTAAGCGGAAAATAGTAATCCGTTAATAAATGAACAAACCTTTTCGGTGCACGTTCCAATTTCGAATTAGAAAAATAGTCGGTTCTTATTTCAAATTCGGTAAAGATATTGTCATCATAACATACCTTTGCTGTTAAACTGCAGAGACAAGCCTCCTCCAGTTTCAGTTATAATTTTGACTCACTAATACTACACTGGCGAACTAAACGCTTTTCTCTTCTTTGGGAAATCTGGGAACTTTCCCTTTGCCTAACAATGGGATGAGATGGAGTGGTGTCCCCACATTTTCGTACTAACGCAGATGTATTGTATTAGACTTTAATTAATTAAAGAGAGAGTTTTTCTTATTAGATACAGACTAAGACTTAATTTATCGTGTTAAGAATTAATTAGAATCAAGTACTAGCATAATAAAACACAAGCTAGAACTGAATATTACATTTTCCGGTGAAACTGTCTAGCCTTACACTTGAATACATACAAATGATTTCTTGAGAAGTATTGTGTACGGAAAAGAGACATTTTCTACTATAGTAATAAGCGTTTTTATTTACTTATCATTTTCTTTCTTTGTATAAGAAAGAAAATGATGTGGTACTTATGTGGTTTCTACTGATTTGAAAAGTAAACTGTTACGTTTAGTCCGAGTTTTTCAACTCGAAAAGGTTTTAAACAACACCTATCTCGCTAAAACAATCAGTTGAAATAGAAGTAAATGTTTTAATAAATTTACTTTTTTAACTCATTTTATTCTATTTGTAGCATTTTATTTTATTTTTGTGAAAAATTTAATTGAAAAATGTTAATTTTAGAACTTATTTTGACAATTTCAAGATAGTATAAGTACTTATTGGGAAACCTTTTTTTTATTGCATTGACAAATTTAGACTAAGGTTACGGAAGTTAAAGATGGGATAAAATTTAATTAGCTCTCTCTACTAGTAGCTTGGTAATGTACTTTCCTCTATATATTATACCGATTAGTTTATTCCTTCTTAATTACAGATTAATGTTGATTCACATTCGATACTTTTTTAATCATTTAGTTTGGATTTACATTGTGGGTGGTTTCTTTAATCATTATGTTATTATTACACAAAGAAGCATAAATAAATTTATATTAAATTGATGTTAATGATATATTAATTAAATATCAGTAACATAAAATTTTGTCTGAGTGTTTATATGTATAATACTTATGTATGTATTTACTAAAAAAAAAGGAATTAAGGATATTTATCCGTTGTCCAGTACCCATAGTACAAGCTTTGCTTAGTTTGGGACTTGATGACATTGTGTGAATGTGTGAGGATTGATTATTAAAATTAACGATGATAAGTTTGTAACTTATGTCTGATTATGTCTTATTTAATTTAGGCCGAACGTTGTTAATTGTTAGTGTGTCTGTCTATCTATCTGTAACTCCGCAACCAATGAATCAATGCACTTGAATGTAAAACGGTTTTGCTTTGAATGTGTATTGTTTGTATCGCCAAAAATAAACAATTGCTCTGCGAAAGACGTTCAAGTAAACAAAATTGTTTATTGTAATCAATGCTCTGAATTTGAAATCGATTTTTTAATTTAAAAAATAAGTAAGTATTTCAAATTTAAACACCCGTTCTATCATTCGCGTTCGATATTTGAATGAATCAAAATGACGTGTGAGTCAGTAAGTCAGTACCATTGTTCCGACACAATACTTATAGGGTACGAGTAAATTAGGAAATGTGTTTTTTATTGGAAAGCCACGCGGAATTACAATGGCGGGTAATATATGACACACGTACAAGTTTCCAGTTAGAGGCGTGATACTATTTGAATATCATCGACGCATGCTGTTTCTATGGTGTTCGGGAAGTATGTAATGTTTTTATTTATAAGAATTTTATGATGGTTAGCTACTTACTTTAAAAATTGTTAATTAATAGAGACTTTAATAATTATTTTTAACAAGATTTGTGTATCTTGTTATTCTTTTTGTGAAAATTTTCGTGTTGATAATATACGCAAACTTTGCCAAAGTTTACTTAGTTTATGAAAACCATCATGATATGAATATGGTCTAGGGCCAATTACGGCTTTTCCATTACCATACTAGGAAATACGGCAAGAAATTTATTTCTTTCCATCCAAAAAATATTGTTTAATTTAACGTGAAGTTAATTAACGTGAATACTTCCTGAAAGAAATTGTTAAATCGATTTGTTTTGTTTAAATTTTATGAAGTAAAAAAATCAGATTTATTTATACAACAATCACGTTCGGCTCACATTGATTGTGTTTGAGCTTATGACGTCATCTCCGTCACCTGATAAGGTCCACTTCCGGACCAAATCCTGACCGAATGAATGAATGAGTTAGTGACCGAATGAACGGTAACCATCCTTATTGTTAGTACAATTCTTTTAATTAAAGTCGTAAATTTGAATTCAACAATTGCAATTTTGGTGATCATGTCGTTTTTAAATTAATTGTTCGAAATCCATAATAAGAACAATAAATTATAATACAATATACATTTATGTACAATAATATGAAATTATAATGATTAATTGTAAACCTTTTTTGGTTTTAATTTATAGTGTTTAAAATAAACATCGACTTATCTAATTTTCTTTTTTTTTTCAACACATTTTCTTGACTCCGTCAGCAATCATACACCCAGAACATGAATGTTTATTCATGTTCATGTACGGTAAGATTTGAAAGAACATTAAACAAGTTCTAAGCTGTAAAGTTAACTTAAACCCCCTTACTCATAAACGCCTCTTAAATTTAATCACTGTTTAGCAAGTTTTTTATTTTTTACAAAAGCGTAAGAATTGCTAATCAACTGACTAAAATTTATGAGGCGTTTATGAGTAAGGGGGCTTATAGCAAAGTTACTAAGTTTTTTCACTTACATTCATCTAAAATTAAATTTCACACTTTAGTTTTTTTTTCTTTAATTTTATTTTTACGTTGCTAACTTGTTTACCTACATACTTTTTTATTATGTCTGTTTTTGTTAAATATTCTAGGAAATAACTATTTTAAGTATGAGGAAAATCAACAACATTGTAGGTTTTAAATCTATGTAACCTTTAAAATTTTATTAAAAAAATATTTGTGTGAATCTTTAAATTATGCGAAATGTTTGAAACTACTATTTATTAAGTAAATTTAAGTATAAAAGAATTACTTTATATTTTAACTAGCTGACCCGTGCCCAGTTCGTTGGGCGGCGAAAAACGCGTCCCTTTTTCAAACATATTTCATTACTGCTCTACTCTTATTAGTCATAACGTGAAACTACGTCAACACGTTTTCTTATTAGAAAGTCTTTTAGCACAATTAGCTTTTTATGAAACCCATTAGATCTATCTAATCTAGACTGAATTTGTTTTAAAAGATAAGATAAAGTATATATTTACGGTTTATTCAATTCTTTTAAAAACTTTTTACATTAATAAGCAAACTTATTTAGTACCTATTCTTCTGCGCAGGATTAGTGTTACGAATAGCATAAATTATAAACATTAACCCCCTTACTCATAAACGCCTCTTAAATTTAGTTACTGTTTAGCGAGATTTTTTAAAGTAAAATCGTATAATTTTAGGCAAATCAATTGACTAAAATTAATGAGTAATCTTTACCAATTGTAGTCTATGTATAAATCTAATCTATCATCTTTAATAATGTAAATTTTTATTAAAATCATTACGTCTTACAAACTACTTATCGCGTTAATAATATAGGTAAATAGGATTTTAATTTTTCTTCATTTCTGCATCTTCAACGTATTTATTAATGTTTTTAGTTAACTCCATACAGAGTTAAACTTTAAAAAAATCCATGTTGACAAATTAAACCGTTGCCAAATCTAATCTCAGTACGTTGCCAATACAATCTTGCAAGTATTTGTAACTGCAACATTTTAAATTGCAAAAGATATATTGTCTACTAAGTTATTTGAGTTAGAGTTAATAAATATTAACATTGCTACAAGCTCTAATATACTTATAGTAACAATATCAAAATGTCCCATTCCGGGAAAGTATCTTCTTCAGTAATATTAGAGATCATTATAACAGTTCATTAATGTCCCATTGCAGGGACGAGCCTCCTCCCGTGACGAAGGGATACTTAGCCTACTACTACCACGCTGGCCAGACGGATTGGTATAGGGTATAATTTCAAGTTTTCCTTCTTTTTATTTCGTAAAGATAATATTCACGGATAGTCCTACAGTCGGTTTTTACGACACCCATGGGATGAGATGGTGTGGTTACATATTGTATTTTTCCTCCGTCACCCGATAATCTCCCGTTTACATTTTTTATAATAATGAAACGCGATAGGTATGATTTGTAAGAAAGTATAATAAATTTTAATAGCCATTATTAGCCGGAATTATAGTTAAAAGTAATGTCTAAGTTCTCCGTAATATAAAAGCTAGACAAAATATATTATAACAATATGCTTAACCAGCAAATAATTCTCTTATCGCAATCTTAAGTTACTGGTATGCCTCATCTGTCTGTTCGTATGACACACTTTAACTGCAAAATTGCTAAGCTATGTACAATATAACTTTGCCTTATTGCAACTTGTGGCTTATAGAAGGTTTTAATTGTCAAAGGCGGGTTTCTATGTCTTGATTAATATTACCAAATATAAAAACTGTAAAATAAAATTTTTAGGCAAATAAAGTATATTCTATTTTCTTCTATAGACAAATTGGTTTAATGATTACTATTGCTACATTTTAATAGCTCAGTAGTTAAGAAAGACATAAATAAAGGCTGTAGAAAAATTACGCATAGGAACGGTGTACTAATGAAAAATATTCAAAACTAGGCGCAGGCTTACGACGCGTTTGAAGTAAATCAAATGTTTGACTTTGAATTACTAACTTTTAACTGTCTAATTATATAATCTTATATTCGTGTACTTGAAATGTGAAATGTAAGTAATTATTATAATCCTCTGGGATTGTGTTAATAACTTCAAAGTTTTGGATTTACCGATTATCATTTTCGGATCTAATAATTTCAATGTAATGAACGATAACGGTAAAATATCAAAATTAATTATAAATAATTATTGTAATGAATAATTTACGCAAATAATAATCACTTACCTAAGAAATAATAATGCCGATTTTAAACAAAATAAATATATTTATTTAACTTTTAATCATTATTATAAAGTAGGTAAATAAAAATCCGAAGCATATTCAATTTTAATAAAATCATCCAACTGAAAGAATTGCACGTGTCTACATTGTTTAAAACGGGATTCGTACATGGTAACAATGTTGGTTGATCTCCTAACCACGCGACCTATGACCTCAAACAAGATGCTGCTTATCTGATCCGATGCGATGTAACTAGATAAAGGAAAAAATGCACGGCTCATGCATTTCTTGAAACTCATGTGAATGATATTTCGACATTAATATTTTATTTGCGAACTGCATGTCAATTCTCGTACCTTAAATTCGGTTAAGTTAACTTTTAGTTGTCAAATTGTCTTGTTTTTTTGCTATTGCAATTGTAACCTTTTATGGTCGTGTTAAAGTTTTATTTAGAGTGTGACAATTTGACAACTAAAGTTAACTTAACCGAATTTTAAAGAACGAGAATTGACATGCTGAGTGAATTTATAAAAGTAACATAATTCTCCGTGTGGTGACGGAGTAAGAATACAGTGTGTCACCACCCCATCTCATCCCATGGGTGTCGTAAAAACCGACTAAGGGAATAACCGTAACTACTATCTTTACGAAATAAAAAGAAGGAAAACTTGAAATTAAACCCTATACCAATCCGTCTGGCCAGCGTGGTATTAGTAGGCGAAGTAACCCTCCGTCACGGGAGGAGGCCCGTCCCTGCAGTGGGACATTAATGGGCTGTTATGATATTAAAATTGTAAGTCCCTGCCTGTTATGATGAACATAATTTACGTTTATGTAATTATTTTATTAGAGCTGGTGACTGCGATATCGAATGCATTTATTTTGAACAATTCACACAATATTTTTATAAATTGTAGCCTATGTATTATTTTGATGTAAAAGCTGTATCATTGTAAAATTTTATTGAAATTCATTCTGTAGTTTTTACTTGAAAGAGTAACAAACATCAATACTAACAAGCGTTATTATTAGGAATAGTATTAGTATGTAATTAATTTAATTAGATAAAATAAAAATGTAGTACCGAATGACTAATACACATCGATTATAGGATATCGATATCGCAGTAAGATTATTATAAGATTGATTTTATAGTAAAAAGTATTAGTCCTATATTAACAGTTTTATTAGTGAAATTTATAATAAATAAATAAGTTAACTGTGTTAGATTTATGTTATAAGTTTGTTGAAAGACCTTTATTTAATCTGTAATGTTTTTGCTGAGGCGTGAATTATAGACGTAGGTAAATGGATGTTGATCTTTTAATTACTTACAATTAGAATTTATTTATGCTATTATATTATTATTAAAGATTTACAGGAAGCTGAGAAAGCCGTTTAGAAACTTTACATATAATAATATTTATTGTAGTTATTTGCAAAGGATAAACATCGGTTGGTTGCATTGAAGTATTACTAATTAATTACCTCAATGGTTGGTTGTAATTTTGTTAATATGGCCGCGATTGAGTTATAATTTTGAATAAGTACATCTAAACGAGGTATAACGAATAAATAATTAAGTACTTATTTATTTATTAGTGTTTATGTTAAAATGTAATAGCTAACTAAAAATTTAATTTAATTTATTTTTTATAACTAGAGGAGATATTGAAATTAATATTATCTATAGGTACTTATTACATATTTATACGTCTTATTTATGATTTTTATATACCAAATTTATGAAATAATTAAGTCCAAGATGTTTACGTTTGCAACTTTGTTCTCTAACTTACAACTTGTTATTATTATTCTACTATAAACTTTATTTTAACAATAATTAAAAAGTTAACGATACTTAGCATAAACCTAACTTGAAATATGACTTTTGTTTTTGATTGTAACTTTTAAAAACCTATCAATTTAGACACTTCTTAAATTTAAATATTAGTGGTCATCATAATTAAAATTAATTAATAACTAATGTTGTTTATCAAATTGCAAAATACCAAACATAGTTATTAGTCACAATTGTTACTTTACGAATTTAAAGTTATTAATATTAAATTATACAATGTTAATTATTATAAAAATATTAATTTAAAAACTTACCTTAGACTAAGACATCCAAAGTTGAAATTAAGTTAACAAAATAATTAATTTATGTTCTTTCAC